>CM025852.1:8600113-8697126 GCA_003952965.2 Morella rubra
ACGTAAGTTGTCATTTTCCTCTTTTTGAACTTATTGATTTTCCATTTTTTGTTTTCTTTTCTCAGCTATGGAAGTTGATGAAGTCGGTAACAGAGACAATTCGAATGGAGTGGATCCAGAACAGAACCGGGCATATCACACAATTCAGAATGAAATGGAGATTGATGAAGCCAAGAACACTAACAGCAGTCGAATGGGGGAAAATGGAACAAATCTGGGACGACAGAACCTCAAGAAACCACGTCCACGTCCACTTCTTGACCTAAACCTTAAACCGCTAGAAGAGGAGGATGAAATACTTATGCCGATGCAAGAGCAGCCAGCAAGCCTAAACGGATTGAACAATCACCAATCAACCAAGCATCCTTTCACAAAAAATTCAGGTCCAAGCAAGTACTAGTCTTGACGAGTTTGAATGACTGTTTTCATTTACATGGAAAGTAACTCCAACTTTCGTTTTTCCTAGATTAAAAAAAAAAAAGCAGTGTAAGAATTTTGCTTTTTTGCTTTAAGCTTAACTAAATAACCTCCAAATGCAGGATATAAAAGTTTACTATATAGTGTTTTTCTCCTTGTTCAGCACAAATGATGAATGATGTAATGTCAATTTCTAGAATAAGAATATGACGAATTAACTAATAGCACAAAGTAAGGAGTGCAAGAGATAGAGAAGTAAACACAACAATTTTTAGGTGGCTTTGCAATTCCACCTACAAGTTTTTTTTCCAAGCCTGAATATTCTTGACTAAGTCCGTCCATTACATGTGGCGGATTCTAAGAGTCTGGCCCCTTTCTCCACTAATATGGTTTTTATGTTATAGCTCACATGATGCATTAAATAATATTATTTTTTACCTAATGAACTCGTATTAATGGCATTAAACACATATACACTATAATGATGTGTATAGGAGATATGTACAATGTATGTGTGGTGTAATTAATCATATATAACGTATGTATAGTACAACATGCATATACAAGGTAATAATTATACATAACATATAAATAGTATATCATATATATTGTGCAATGTAAGGAATCATATATAACATATAGTTAGTATTGCAAGATAGGATAGCATGCATATACAAGGTAATGAATACATACATAAGATATAGCGATAGTATATCATGTATGTACAAGACAATGAATCATATATAAGTGTATATGCAATGTAACGATTCATATGTTCGTAGATAGTCGGATATGGAATGTTGTAACATATATGTACATAGAGAACATATATTTATACTATGTAAGTATACTTCTTTTCTAAATATATATCATGCACATATATGTTATGCTTAACGATTCTTATGTATATTTTTTGTACTTACTATAGCATATACTTTTACAACAAATAAATATAGCATATAATTACATATCCTTTTGCAACGTACTATAATATACATATATAACATATAATTATACATCTTTACCTATGTTTCAATAAGGCACATGTTGTATAGAGGATATAGAAAATATGTATATCAAGGACATTTAGGTTGTGTTTGAGTGTTAAAATTCTAGAGAGGTTAAAATTTTAGAGGTCATTGGAATTGTGTGAAAAAGTGAATAGAGATGGTTTGAATGAATTTTTTATATTTATTATAGTAAAAGTAATGATTTGATGAGGAGAGAGAAATTATATTATAGATTATTTTATTATGTTAAAATTTTGGAAGGCTTAAAATTTTAGTAAATAAACAAAACCTTATTACGTGGACATTAGTACAAACTAGTACGTGTCACTTATAGTATATTAACTTTATACTATATATTCATATCTATAATCAAATGGCTTAGAATACATGATAGAATGTGTTTGCTCTAATTCGAAACTATCCACACCTTAAGTTCGAACAATAAAATCACTTGTTTGAATGTTAAACACTTATAGTAATTAAATCCCCTTTAACGATTCAACGCACAGAGAACACTGACATTGATGGCCCACCAACGGGTGTGGTATTGGCAAGTGCAAATGATAGATAAAGGCTACACCTATTATTATTTTTGCATACATGTACTACTTGCTCGCATTGCGTAGGAGGTCCTTTTTTTTTCCTCCGAGCATAGCATAGGACGTCACCAAATGAACTCACTATTTATAGACTTACAATAAGCTCTTATTCGTACAATAAGCTTCCATGTACAGAAGCTGTCAAGTTATAGTATAGTCAAGGATAAATTTAGGGTGAGTCTTCGCAGGAACAGAGGTATCCAAATATGTGCTGAGTGAAAGTGTAGTGAAGAAGTTTATGGAACTTTTTTTCTTGATTATATTTAATATCTAAACTGAATCATGTAGAAAATGACAACAGCAAATCAAAAGCTATTGAAAAACGAAGAACAAAAAAAACAAAAGTGTGATCAAATTGCTTGGTTTAATATGATTTATATGCTCTTTTTGTCGGGGCAGCTTGTATGTTTAGTTGTGGCATTAGGCGGACGACCTTAAATGAGACCTTTTGATAATAAAGTAGTTGAATATGTTTATATTAAATATTAATAAAAATCGTTAAATTTTTTTTTTTTAGCTTTCTGCAACAACTTTTCGGTATTTTTTGAATAATGGACAAAATAATCGTTTATCACTATTAAGTACATTTAAATATATTTTAAATTTTTTTACATCTTTTATGTTAAAACAAAATAATATTAGATAGTAAGCACTTAAGTGTAGTTGATGGCATACAAATCCCTTCAATTAAGGAGATTTTATAGACTATATTGTTTGAATAAAATGATATAAACAGCAAGCAAAAAAATAATTAAGTAGTTAATGACTTGCAAAACCCTTAAGTGGAGACAATTACATAGGCCATTTTTTTTTAATAAAGAACTAATGAAATCTCCACACAAATCAAGAAATTAGATAGTTTAAATTATTATGTTTTAGTAATATAACAAAATAACGAAAATACACATTTATGTGTTGTCTCCGTATTTTAAGGGTCTTAGACAGCCACCTAAGTTGCCTATAGCTAGAGCCGACATTGCTGTTTATTAGCTAAAGCCAGATAAAAACCATGTGATCAAAGAATCAAAGTAAACAAAGGCATGAGGTATAAAATTGCATATAACTTATAAACAACTGATCGAGGCATTGGTAGGGAAATAAACAAACACAAGCATTTGTAGCATTTTCTTTCAAAAAAAATAAAACCGTAATATCCATGTAATTTATACTGCTATACCAACTTATGGAGGCAATTTTGACTAAATGATAAGGCTAATTAATTTACTCAAATAAATTGAAGAGACAACTTCCAATAACCGATTATATCTGACAATTTATACGCTGATTGCCCATCTGTGTTAGAGTCCCACATTGATTAGGGACCATTTAATCTTGTGCTTCATATACCTGTTAGGTCACCTCTTCCCATTGCCAATTGGTATTGGGATGAAACTTGATATGGCATCAGAGCAAAATATTTTTGGGCTTGGCCTACTTGTTTGTATTCCCTAGTGTTGTCTACGTGCATGGACCATGTTCATTCGACCTACACGTGAGGGGGGGTGTTAGAGTCTTACATTGATTAGGGACCATTTAATCTTGTGCTTCATATACCTGTTGGGCCACCTCTTCCCATTGTCAATTGATTTTGGGATGAAACTTGATATGGTATCAAAGCCAAAATATTTCTGGGCTTGGCCCACTTGTTTATGTTCCCAGTGTTGTCCACGTGCATGGACCATATTCATTCGGCCTGCACGTGAGGGAGAGTGTTAGAGTCCCACATTGATTAGGGACATTTAATCTTGTGCTTCATATACCTGTTGGGCCACCTCTTCCCATTGCCAATTGGTATTGGGATGAAACTTGATATGGTATCAGAGTGAAAATTTTTGGGCTGGCCCACTTGTGTTGCCCATGTATGGTCCACGGTGACCAGCAACTGGCGGCACACGTTGTTAGAGTTCCACATTGATTAGGGACCATTTAATCTTGTGCTTCATATACCTGTTGGCCACTCTTCCCATTGCCAATTGGTTTTGGATGAAACTTGATAATCTGTGTAAATATGCACGTAGGCAGCCATCACATAATGCCACAATGTATAAAATGTCGGAAAAAATGTTGGAGATAATAACGTAGGCAGCACAGAGTGTATGAAATAACAGGATATGTATTAAAAGGGACAAGGACCCAATATAAAATACAGCAGGGATGTCTGAATGAGCTTTTTTTTCTGGATAAAACGAAAGCGCTAAAAAACAAGCAACCAACAAACGAATCACCCAAGCCAACGGGCCAACGCCCCAGGAACAGCATCCACGTTCACAAAACCCTGGAAGGAAGCATGAAGACTCCAGCGAGCTGCATGGTGGGTGAAAACATTGATACGTCAGGGGATCCAAGAGAGCGACCAACCCAAAGAGTCTAAAAACAGCACCCTTAAAGGAGCAATACGTTCCAAAATCATCCAGCCAGGGGTAACCAAAGAATCCAGTACGAGATTGCACAAAACCTGGCAATCAGACTCAAAGATAATGGAATCCCACCCATTCGCTTGGGCAAAGGAAGCTGCCGAAAGAAGAGCACACGTCTCACCAAACAGAGGGTCTCTGGAAACTACTTGCTCCATGTAAAGGCTACAGAGAGAGCGGGATTGGTCTTGGAAAGAAACCACCAGAGAAGAGAAGGAGGGGCCGACGTCAATGTCGGTATTGCATTTAAAAAAACCCGGGGGAGGGGGTGTCCACACCCTGTTGTGAAAGGAGTCCGAATCTGACCACGCGGCTGAATGCTCAAGGAAACGTCTTCGGATGGCTTCCAAAACCGCATAGGGGGTAACCACAACTTGCTGGTGAACCGCTTGATTACAAGAAAACCAAAGCTGATTTAAGACCAGAGCCGTGCATAAGGTAAAAGAGCGATGATGTTGTGAAGCAATCCTGAAGCCAGCACCTGGAGAAGTGATAAGAGAGATAAACTCATGAAAATTAGAGACCAACAGCACATCCACCAAACAAGGCCAAGGAGCCTCTCGCCAGACCGCACGGGCAATATGGCATTCCAAGAATAAATGCATAGCGGTTTCCGGGGAGCTAAGACATACAGGGCAAAGTCCTATAGGCTCAAAGGAAAACCGCACAAAGATGCAAGACGGGCCCTAAGAGGCAGGGCTTCATGAGCACACTTCAAAGCATGAGGGTTTTTTTTTTTTTTTTTAGGCCAAAGCATGAGTTTTAAACGTTCCTGTATCTTGAGATTCCACAGCTTCATCCAAACACCTTGAGAGAAAACTTGTGCATCCGACCAGCAGAGGGATTGATACACAGAACGAACCGAAAAACAACCCTGAGGATCTGGAGTCCAAATAAGTCGGTCAATCCCCAAGAGGAAAAGGTTTGGAAGATTACAAATAGCTTGAACTGGATTCGACGTGAAGAGCTGTCGCAGCAGATTAAGGTCCCAGCCACCTCGCTGGAAATCAAACAAATCAATCACCTTCTGATCATTAGCGGCAGACAGCTAGATGCCTGGGAGCAGAACCGGGACAAAATCCGGGAGGGTGGGAATCCACGGGTCTGAGATAATAGAGATGGAGGCACCAAACTGAGGGAGGATACAAGAGTGCTTGACTAGAATCTCGCGGGTTGCCAAAATACTACGCCAGGTCCAAGAGCAGTCCACACACCTAGGAGCTTGGAGCATTGATTGCTGCCGTGGAAAATGCTTGGCTTTGAGAAGCTAGACCCAAAAATCAACAGGCTTGGTGCAGATCATCCACCTGAGTTTGGCTATGAGAGCCCGGCTCACGTCAAAAAGTCTACGAATCCCCAGACCTCCAAGTTCTCGGGGTTGGAAAATAGAGAGCCAGGATTTGGGCGTATAATGACGTTGTGAATCCGACGCATGGCCCCACAAGAATTGCCAAAAAAAACCTTTCCATATCATCACACCAACCTTTTGGAAAAAGGAGAATGGACATAACGTAAGACGGAATAGCAGTGGCAACCGTTTTGAGGGTTCGGTTATGGTGCTGATGTTTAATATGCTGATGGATGGCTGGGATTAACTTTTCAAGATCCAATGGCTGCAAATAACGCCACGTCAGTTAATGAATTTTGACCCGCGGTTTGACCCGTTTACCACATGACCCGTTTTCCTCATAACCCATATTAGACGACCCGGTTTGCAGAAAATTCATTCGACGTTCCATTTTGCCACAGCTCTAGCACCGTCCGTTTGTCACAGCTCCAGCACCGTCCGTCGCCGCCCAACACCATCCATCCCAGCTTCGTCACTGTTGCCACCCATCTCTGTCGCTCAACGTCTGGACGTGCGATCCCCAAAAGCTTTGAAATTTTGTTCATTTCTTCCATTAACCATTTTATTTTGATCGATTCAATGGGTTTGAATATTGATTTGGTTAGTCTTGCTTGTTTGCTTTCTTATTACGTGCTTGTAGGCATTTACTTGGGTTTGTTTTGTTTGTGGGGTTGACCATTGCGAATTTGATGGAAGTGCCCCAGGTTGCCAATCTTCTTTGATTCTTTACCAGGTCTGTGGAAAATTTGTTTTGAATTTCTAGGAAATTTTCTTTCTAGGAAAACAAACCAGTACTTAAAATAATAAAAACTGGAAAAACCCAAGTACCCAACTCCCTTTACTGCCATAATTTTCGAATATACCAATGCAGCAATCGGTGATTTTGTTTGGAATATCCCCACGCACGCAAACAAATTAGTCATTAGTTGTTTCATATATATTTTTTTAAGAATGCATACATTTTTAGTAGTCGCCGATGTAGAATGGAGAACTGTTGTAGGGATGCCAATTGATTACTATAGGGTGTGGTAGGTAGGGGCGAACTTTTCTCTATCTTCTCTCACAGACAAACCTGCAGAATCCATTTTAATCTTATTCAAATCTGGATCAATATCATATCACATGGCCACCGCCACTTCTCTGTGACCCCTCAAAAGGATTAATTACACTTGGGAGTTTTTCCTACTTATTTTGTCTCATAGAAAACAATTTCATGAAAACTTGCCAACATGTAAGGGTAGTGTAATCTCTTCTGTTGAAGCCTTGGGGATTTATTTCCACATCTTCTTTAGTTAATTGAAGTCTAATTTGATGCTTGGAAAATCTCAATCAACGACTAAGATCTTATGAGTACTATTTCCTTAAACTAATCTGCTGGTGTCAATTTAGCTTGGGACAGTGCCAATGGAAGCAATTGGTCTTCGGAACTTGTAATGGCAGTAGAAGAATAAAGGTTGCCAACTGAGACCTATTTACAAGAAGGATAAATAAAAAATGGAAGATTAAATTGGTTAATATTGTCAAAGAGGTGAACACTTTCTTTTCTTTTTTTCCCTTGAGATCTAATTAGTAATTGTCTTTAGGTAGACGAGAGAGCGGTGCTGAAGCACTTTGATTGGCCTAAGCTCTCAAGAAAATGCAGGCTTTGCTTGAAAAGTATGCCCAATTCCATTTTAATCTAAAGAATCGTAGTCTCTATTTGGTTAGTTTTTCTTTCAAATGTACCTTCTCTGATTTTTGTTAATTGGTATAAACTCTACAGATTAGAGCATGGCGTGTACAATCTCTCACGACTGAGAGAATCCGCGACGAAGATATAAAGATTTTCATATTCCTACAGACTGGATGCTTGACACTGGTTATGTTAGCCAGGTAATTCCATTTCTCTAATATGTCCTTTTTCTTAAATTGGTTAATATTATTGTTTTTATTTTCATTTTCTTCAAAAAAATCTAAGAGTTTTGTTTGTTTTCTGTCGATATTAACTAGAAAATTTATGAACTGCAGCAAGTAGCTCTGGAAATTCTGAAAAATCACACCAAAGGAGAGAAGCCGAAAAAATCTTCTTATAGAGAATCTTTTATTTATTCCTCAGTTGCTGGAGGTAATTCAAATAGGCTATTTAAAAGTGTATCTTCTTTTCCCATTCTTTAATCGGGTGGGCCTTCTGGGAATCATCAAAATGGGGTTCACGTGGAAAGTAAGGAACAGAGACATGGGATGGAGTTCACAGTAGCTCATTGGGATTGTAATTTTTTATTTTTTATTTTTTGTAACCTAAGACGTGGGGTTCACGTTGAATGATATATATAATTTTTTCCTCTAATGAATGATTTTTCTAATTGATTTAATGGAAGATCAGTTCTCCATCAATGATGTACAGAAGTTTGGCAAGGGCATTAATATTATTAAAGGGACGTACGTGTCACCAACTGAGTTCTTATTTTACTTCCCCAACATCAGTTGGGTTTGAATATAGAGCATACTCTGTAGGCCGAATTTGTTCTCCGTTGATCTAACAGATTTTATAAACTACTGAGAGATCATCTTACCGATATTTACACATTCAGTGAGGGAATTAGCTTGCGAGTGGCTTATTCATCCACAAAATAAAGACGAAAAATAAGTCTTTGAATTTATTGACAGGTTAATTCATGTCTCAATTACCTCCAAGAATTAAATTTCCATGTTGCTGAAGTTCCTGAACCACAACAAGAAATGAAATTCTTTGAATTTTTAAGCTGAATACGTACATATTTAAACTGAATATTGGGTGGGGACACTGCTATATAATATTTTTTAAGCTGAATATTGGCTAGGACACTACTCTATAATATTCTTAAATTTTCATGTATGTTGCTTATTTAATGTTGGTGCTTGCAAGACTAAATTTTGGTTGTCGGTTTGATTTGTATTTATATTATAAGGGGACAATATGGCTGAAATTGAAGGGATCAATCCAATATCACTAGACGAGGGTCTAGTAGTACTTCTAACCAGAAGGTGAGTTGGTTGTCCTTTATCTGAGTGGTTTAAATGGTATCAGGACTTGTTTAATCATTTTCTTTGATTCGTACGTGTAGGTGACATGGTACAAGCTGACAACGAAAAGATAGTTGATGTTTTGGAGCCTAGAGTGGAAGGACGTCGACCATGCGTACGATTGGTACAATCGGTACGCAACAATCAAAGGCTTCAGCATTCGTATACATACCGGCTTCAAGCATAAAGAACATGGGTATTGGACTAGAGCTTTTGTTTGTAATAAAGAAGGGATGAAAAAAGAAAAGGATCAGCTTGTGCCGGTGAAGAGAGTGCGACGAAATACGAGATGTAAGTGTCTCGCAAGCTGTACTATTCAGCAGCAGTCTAGTGGGAAGTATTGCATCTTCAAATGGTGTTCGTAACATAATCATGAGTTGGCGACACCTTCAAAAGTTCACATGCTCCGTTCTCAAAGACAAATGAGCTAGTTGCAATGTGCGGAGGCAATAGCTTCAGATAGAGCAGGTATTTTCCCCAAATTGGCCCACGACTTGATGGCGGCGCAAGCTGGGGGTAGACAACATGTGGGCTTCATTCATCAGGATTACAAAAATTATCTAAACAGTATAAGAACTAAGAAATGGAGGTTGGTGTAGTTGGTGTTCTTGTTAATTGGTTTGGTGAAAACGAAAATATTCAGAGTTTTTCTTTCGAGTCATGATGGATGAAGACGACCACATTACTAACATCTTCTAGTCGGACCATTTCATGCAAAACGACTATGCCATATTCGGGGACTTCGTGTCATTTGACACCACATATAGGACAAACAACGAGCACAGGTAATGGGGACATTTAATTTAATTATTTTATATTATTTGGTTGTGATTTATATTTTGATAGATTAGCAGTTAGTATTTGTTATTAAGTTTTATGTTATTAAGTTTTACATTAATAGGCCATTGGGAGCATTCCTAGGGGTGAATCATCACAGACAATCGGTCGTGTTCGGGGCATGCTTATTGTTTGATGAGACGGCGCAAACATTTAGTTGGTTATTTCAAATATTTGTTGAGTGTATGCATAGGAAGGCTCCCGAATCTCTATTCACGGATCAAGATGCAGGTATGCTAGCTGCAATCCCATCTGCCCTACCAGACACACACCATTTTTTGTGTGCATGGCATATATCTCAGAATGCATTGAAGAATTTGGGACCACTATTTGGCAACAAGGGCTTCAAAAGAGATTGGTTGAGGCTTCTATTCGACCACGAGGTAGATGACTTTGAACAATGTTGGAATAAAATGATTTAGGAGTATGAACTCCAAGGCATTGAATGGTTGTAGAAGATATATAAAAAACGCGAGAAGTGGGCGCCAAAGTACGTACGCAATGTTTTTTGTGCTGGGAAGAAGACGACACAGTTATGAATATGGATCGGTTCCTATAAAATTTTCAACGAGTAGTCGATGAGTTGCGATACAACGAGTCACTAGCAAATTTTCAGATGCTCGATACAATATACACTAAACCATTTGGGATTTTTTATGTGATCATGCGGCAGAAGTCTACACTCCTACTATGTTGACTATTTTTCTAGAGCAAGCACATAAAGTTGGCTATCTTAAGTTTGATTGTCCAAGGGAAAGTATTGGGACCGAAGAGGTTGAGGTACACATATGCAGTCGGGACGCCACTCATGATTGTTCAACAGCGAAGCGTTATGTAATCAAGACGGAGAATGGGTTTCACCAGTGTAGTTGCAAACAATTCAACTTTCTGGGTGTCATTTGCAGTCACATTATATGGGTGCTGAAACAGAAGGGAGAGTTGTGTATTCCTGATGGGTATATTTTGGCCAGGTGGAGAAAAAATGTTAGACAGTCAGTTGCGCCGATCCCCAAGTCACATGCTACAGTTGATCCAACGTTGGTAAAGGTGATAAAACGCAGAAGATATATAAACAGTATGCTTCAACTATTCAGCGTTATGGGGATAGAAAAAAATCTTGGCCAATCTTTGAGAGTCACCACGCTGCACTGGAACATCTTCTTGCTAGTTGTCGGATGATGATGATGATGAAGATCCTTCTGCCCCTGTTAGCACAGGTTCTGGAGTGGACGTTGATATAGGGATTGTTGCAAAAGGTTTCAAAATGCGGAGCCAAAGCATAAAGGAATAAGCGATTAAAGAGCGGACTTGAACGAAGGAGTTCATGTGGTCGTGGCTGTGGGGTTGGTCATGCTTCGTCACAACCAGTGTCTCGTCGTTTGCAACTACTTGATGAATTGGAGGTATGTTCTCTAATTTGATGCTTAGAGTTGAAATTTAAATTTATTATTACCGTAACATTTATATTTTTGTATTCTCCTTCGTAGGTGTCCAACGAGGATGAGAAAGAGGACAAGGACGAGGATGACGAGGAGGACAAATCACTAAGTGGACGATTTAAGAGCCTTGACGAGTTGTAGACGTTTGATGATGTTTCAGTCTTTGGGTTGTAAATGTTTAGGATCTATGTATTTTGTTTTTCACTTATACTGTTCAATCTTTTGGGTTGTAACGTTTATGTTTTTTTTTTTTTTTTGTCTTTAGTAGGGTATAATTTTGTAACGAATTTACGAATATGTTATGATTATGTTCATCACAATCTGCAAGTCCTTTCCAATAGATATTCATTGAAAGTCTTCCAAAAAAAAAATACGAAAAAATAAACTGGAAAAATAAAATAGAGTCAAGCGATGCTCTACATTGAGTACATAACAAAGGTGATCATCAAACTGTCCACGAGCAGTTTCTTACATCATACTAAATACTAAACCAAGAAATCAACATTACAAATAAATAAGAGAACAACAAAGTTTGCCTTAACCATTAAGAGCAACTAATACCATTGAAACAATATGCAAAGATCCAGTGACTACAATGAACACTAAGCTAATATGGTTCCATGTTCCAAGTTGTTCCTAGAGCAAACTACTTGATCCTTGAACCCTTCTCTGAATTTTACCACTCTAATATTAGCAATAGCAATGCTCAATTCCTTGGAAGCTTGGATCCAACAATCTTTTAATACAGAAGCTGGAGTTGTTCGAGACTTGCCTCCAGCGATGTCAGCTTTTGTCAAACATACTCGGATATGCCTCCACCGTGTGGCCATCTCACGCATGCTGAAATCCATTTTCGGAGATGTTGAATGCTTCAAATCGATCAGCTTTGTAGTCTCTTGCAAGATTCATATTATCAATTATTTTCTTGATCAAGCAGAAGGAACAGAAAAAGTACTCGGATATGCTTTCTGTCAAAATGACAGGAAATTATTTAAGTAGTTTATGAGGCAACTCCTGCAATGTGTATTTTTCCCAAGAAAAAAAGTACCACCGGTATGAAGCAACATCAGCAATTTTCAATTCCTGAGACATTCTTTTACTTATTGAACTTCACTGAATATGGTAAGTGAGCCTAAGAAAGACAGGTAAATGTCAGCCAGGTGAAGCTCAGATAGAAAATTATCACGTACTAGGTGATCCATTTTTGGACTAAAGGCACCTTTAGCTCTAGAAGGTAATTCACCAACAAAAACCAATCCATTCGGGATTGATTTCCTAACAAGAAGGTGTCTAACACCCTTCATTGCTTCCTGATACATGTCATGGAGATATGTAAAATTACCATCTCTTTTTGTTCCCCGCTGAAGCCAAATTTTGGGTAGGTACTCATAGTAACTGTCACCAAAAGATCCTAATCTTAAATTTTTCTCCACTAAATTCACTAGTGCGAGGGTTGCATTCAGTAAGAACAAACTACAAAATTGAGTGTAAAAAAAACAAGACATGATTAAATTATAAAATAAAGGGGAAGCAGTTTGACCATAAAGGAGAGTAGCTTTTTTCTTTTGGGTAAGTAAAGGAGAGTAACTTCATTAAACCATTTCTTGAATAATTCCATTGGCACTGTCCCAACCTAAATTGGCACCAGCAAATTTAAGGAAATAGTACTCATAAGATCTTAGTCGTTGATTGAGATTTCCCAAGCATCAAATTAGACTTCAATTAACTAAAGAAGATGTGGAAAATAAATCCCCAAGACTTCAACAGAAGAGATTACACTACCCTTACATGTTGGCAAGTTTTCATGAAATTGTTTTCTATGAGAAAAATAAGTAGGAAAAACTCCCAAGTGTAATTAATCCTTTTGAGGTGTCACAGAGAAGTGGCGGTGGCCATGTGATATGATATTGATCCAGATTTGAATAAGATTAAAATGGATTCTGCAGGTTTGTCTGTGAGAGAAGTAGAGAAAAGTTCATCCTTACCTACCACACCCTATAGTAATCAATTGGCATCCCTACAGCAGTTCTCCATTCTACATCGGCGACTACTGAAAAGGTATGCATTCTTAAAAAAAATTATATGAAACAACTAATGACTAATTTGTTTGCGTGCGTGGGGATATTCCAAACAAAATCATCGATTGCTGCATTAGTATATTCGAAAATTATGGCAGTAAAGGGAGTTGGGTACTTGGGATTTTTCCAGTTTTTATTATTTTAAGTACTGGTTTGTTTTCCTAGAAAGAAAATTTCCTAGAAATTCAAAACAAATTTTCCACAGACCTGGTAAAGAATCAAAGAAGATTGGCAACCTGGGGCACTTCCATCAAATTCGCAAAGGTCAACCCCACAAACAAAACAAACCCAAGTAAATGCCTACAAGCACATAACAAGAAAGCAAACAAGCAAGACTAACCAAATCAAAAAAACCCATCGAATCGATCAAAATAAAATGGTTAATGGAAGAAATGAACAAAATTTCAAAGCTTTTGGGGATTGTAAGTCCAAATGTTGAGCGACGAAGATGGGCGGCGACGGTGACGGAGCTGGGCAGTGATGGACGAAGCTGGAGCTATGACAAACGGACGGTGTTGGAGCTGTGGTAAAACGGAACGTCGAATGAATTTTCTACAAACCGGGTCATCTAATATGGGTTATGAGGAAAACGGGTCATGTGGTAAATGGGTCAAACCGCGAGTCAAAATTCATTAACTAACGTGGCGTTATTTGCAGCCATTGGATCTTGAAAAGTTAATCCCAGCCATCCATCAGCACCCATCAGCATATTAAACATCAGCACCATAACCGAACCCACCGTTTTGATAAAGGTTGTGCGGCCCACTTGTGGCAAAATTTTCAACTTCCAAGATGCCAAGTAGTTCAAAATCTTCTCCTTAATATCAGCCAGAGCACGTTTCTTGGATCTGGGAAACAAAAGAGACACACCAAGATACTTTGAAAACTAGGGCATCCTACCCAAATTTAACTCAGCCAAAATCGCAGTTTGAACTGGGATTAGTGTATTTAGACTAAACTGAACAGTGGATTTCGATCTATTCGAGCACTGTCTAGACCACGCCGCTTACTTTTCCAGAATCTCTTTCATAGCCCGAACTTCACGTAGGTTCGTACGATTGAATAAAATACATCATCAGCAAACATCAAGTGAGAAAGGGAGGGAGCCGAACGGGCCACTTTCAAACCGTGAATGCAATTGAGAGTCTCCACCTGGAAGATTAAACGTGATAGCACTTCGGAACCAAGTATAAACAAGAAAGGGTGTTAGTTCCTGTGTCCCACAAAGGGAATAGAGGGTTGCCCTGACGTAAACCAGGCTGGGTCTAAAGAAACCATAGGCACTCCCATTGATTAACACCAAAAAGGAGGACGTTGAAATACATTGCTTCATAAACCGAATCCACACTCCATTATATCATAAGCCCGGGCCATATCCAGCTTGGTACCCATAACGCCACTGCGACCCAACTTGTGCTTCATGGTATGGAAAACCTCCTGGGCCATAATGGTGTTCTCAAAGATAATCCTCCCCAGAATGAAAGCTGCTTGAGGGTGGGAGACAATTCTAGCCAGCACATGTCCCAAACGATTAGCAAGGATCTTTGATATTACCTTATAAGCGACGTCGCATAAACTGATCGATCTTGGTAGGATTATCTCGTTTTTGTATAAGAGCAATGAAAGTGTGGTTGAGCTGACGTAACAAGAAGCTATGCCTGCAAAAATCTTTAACCATAGCCTTCAGATGGGATTCCACAACCGGTCAATAGTGCTGATAGAATGCTCCTGTCATCCCGTCGGGCCTCAAAGCCTTCATGGCACCCACACTCTTCACCACCTCCCAAATCTCCTGGTCCTAGGGAATACTACACAGGGTGTCATTTTCGAAATTAATCACCAGAGGACTCAAAAGGTTCTCCAGGTCAGCAGGAAAGGACGGCTGAGAAGAGGAGAATAATTCCAAAAAATGAGAAACAATGTGCTGCCCCAACAATTCTCTGTCCGTAATCTAGTAGCCCAGTTCATCTTGTAACGAGTCAATGATGTTTCTCCTGCGCCAGGTAATCGTGGACAAGTGAAAATAGCGGGTATTAAGATCAGAGGAGGATAGCCAAGTGACCCTGGACTTTTGTTTCCAAAATAATTCTTCACAGAGGACCTCTTCAACTAAACATGCCACCAAATAACTTTCTCTGCGTAAAATACTATTAGAAGACGAAGAGAGTTGACAGCGTTCCTGTTAGATGTATGTCCTCAAAACCAAATATTTTATTGAATGATTATGAGATAATTGTTGTTATAATTATTGCTGTTAATTGATCACTTGTATATTATTATTTTGGGTATGTGCAATGATATTAGATGTCATACTGTTGAGTAACATTGTAGAAAAATCAGGCCAATGATTAATGAATCGGAGGTGGGAGTATGATTTTTCGGATCCTTGTTGACTCACTTTGTTCTAGACTATGATACATGAATATGTACTAATAGATCTACGCTCGCTGTGCCTCTATAAGATAGAATGATGGACTCCATCATTGAGGTGGTGACTTAAGCAGATGAGTGGGTGCAATGTAAGAGTACATGCACTGAACGGGATCAAATATGAATACCTTATGGAAATGATCATTGATGTAGAGAATGTATTCAGCACAATTAGTTTATGTTGTCCTTAGACCTGAGAGAGTTTTGCAGGTTTGCTTGTTATATGCTTGTGCTTTGACTGAGTCGTTTGGTGATGGTCTTTGTAGATCAAATATTCTAGATAATGTTGAGCATTGTATATAGTAAGTGAATTTGTTTAATTGCTTAATATGGAATCCACCAGTCTCTTGATGAGGCAGTATGTTCATTATGTCTGTAGATGATTTGGACTCAAATAAAATCACTGCGCAGTGAGTTTTTGGTGAAAAAAGTTTTGCATGGTTTTTTATTATATATATAATATAATATATTAAATAATTTTTTGCGAAAATAACTTTTTGAAAACTTTTGCGAGTCCAATTAGATCAGACTGAGAATTAAGAATTATATGGACTAGGAATTTTATCGGTGATGTTATTCTGGTTCTATTAGCTAATATGGAATATAGTATGGTGGAAAGATAAATAAGCATATAATTGTTAGAAAAAGGATTTCATAAAAATAATCTCATTATCTCGGGGGTCAATTGTGATATGTTAATGGATATGATCACAATTTGTAGAAGCCCATAAATTTGGATTACAGAATATAAAGGAGTTTAGTGACAAAGAGTTTTTCATGATGATCCTACGGCCGAGATTTGAGGTCCCTAAAGATCCCACGCATAAGCACAATTTAGTTCTGGGCAAGCCATTATAAAAGGCTCAGAAATTCATTTGAGAGTAAGGAATTCATTTTTAAATTTTGAGACTCTTTCTCTTTAAGAAATACTCTCTCTAGATAAATTTGTGCGCGTGAATCTGTCGGAGACAGTACATTTAGACTGTTTTTGATTCGAAGATCATTTTTTTTTCGCTGCGTTTCACAATCTTTCAGTGTTATTGGAGTAGGCTTGTGAAATCTCACAGTTCAAGGTAAGTGTTTCTCTCTCTAACTCACGCGCATGCAAGGTCATGTTCATCATGATTTGTTGAAAAACGTGCATGATTTTCTATTGTTGAAAGGAGCGTGTGGGATCCACCATATTTTGTTTTCATTCGGTGCTTTATGGATTGATTCGGTGGCTTTTGATTTTGAAAAGAGGAGAAAGGGTTTTTGCATGAAAAACCCGTGGGCATTCCTTTGAGATTTTGATGAAATCTTTCGATTTTTCTTTGTGATTTGATGAGATTTGTTATGTTTAACTATAGATCTTGTGATTCCTTTGAGAAAGATTAGATTCAGGATGTTTTGATTGTTTTCTTGGATGAAAATTTTTGTTTTTCCCGATGGGTATGAATCGCAAAGAGAGAGAGAGAAGTTTTTCTCTCAAATCCGACCACCACCAGTTGCCGGTGGTGGCTCAGACGGGCGAGGACCACGGCTGGTGGTCCCAGGTAGTCATAGCAGCGTCACCACGTGGCCTAGTGGCCGGCGGTGGCCACTGTAGTGATATACTCCCTTCGGGGTATACAAGAGCACGCAGGTGGAGGCCTTTTAGGCCTCCCCGCGGCCTCTCACGGCCACCTCAAGCCGTGAGGTGGCCGACCAAATGTGGGCCGGCATCCCATCGACCTGAGGGTGGCACGGCGCCGCCAGCCGAGGCTGGTAGCGCCGCTGGGCGCCTTCAAGCGGCCCTTGGGGGCCAAATATCTACAATATAATTGATGGTCAATTAAATTCATGGTATCTCGATTCAAGCACAACGTCTCATATCTGCAATATGTTGCAAGAGTTTAAAGAAACTCGGAGACTAGATGAAAGGGAAGTCATCCTAAAGATGGGGACGACTGCAAGTGTTGCAACAACTGCCATAGGATCTTTTCATCTATGTCTACAACGAAACAAAGTTTTAATTTTAGAAGATTGTCTTTACGTACTAGAATGTCTTAAAAACTTAATTTCTGTTTCAAAACTTGGGATGTCTGGATATTCATTTATGTTTACTTCTAAACTGTTATTAAATTTCAAAATCAGTTTGTTGCTTCTGGTACTATGATGGATGGTCTTTATATTTTGGAAAATGTTGTAGACTGCTTGAATAATGTAGAGAATGATGCTGATACCAATGTGAAAACTCTCAAAAGAAAGAGGGATGTGAATCCCACTTACTTGTGGCATCTAAGACTTGGTCATGCTAATCTGGATAGGATCAACCGATTAGTAAAGGATGGGTCATTAGACCTTTCAAAAGTTGAGCCTTATCCAATATGTGAGTCTTACTTACAAGGAAAAATGACCAAAAATCCTTTTAAAGGGAAAGGAACTAGAGCCACAGAGTTGTTAGAGTTAGTTCACACTGATATATGTGGTCCTTTAACCACATAGCTAGAGGAGGATTCTCATACTTCATCACTTTTATTGATGATTATTCCAGTATGGTTATGTATATCTGATGAAACACAAGTCTGAATCTTTTGAAAAGTTCAAAGAATATAATGAAGTTGAGAATCAACTGAAAGGAATATTAAGATATTCCGGTCTAATAGAGGAGGAGAATATCTCTCTGGAGATTTTCAAACTCATCTCAGAGAAAGAGGCATCATATCTCACTTGACTCCCCTACTACGCCACAACATAATGGTGTTGCAGAAAGAAGAAATCGAACACTATTAGATATGGTTCGATCAATGATGAGCATGTCACAATTACCTGCTTATTTTTGGAGATACGCCTTAGAGACAACTGTTTATATTTTAAACAGGATATCTACTAAGTCCGTTCCTAATACTCCATATGAGTCTGAAACACTTAAGAGTATTGGGATGCCCAGCTCACGTTAAAAAGTTTGACGTGGAGAAGCTAAAGTTAAGGACTGAAATATGTTTATTTGTGGGTTATTCCAAAAGATCAACTGATTATTACTTTTATAACCAAAAGGATCAGAAGGTAATTTTCAGTAGGAATGCAATATTCCTGGAAGATGAGTACATCCTAAGTGATGGAAAAGCAAGATTGTTCTTGATGAACAACCAGCCAAACCAGAAACTATGGCAGATAAGATTGATAAAAGGGACATAACTAAACCCACTGATGAGTCTGAAGAGTTCAGAACTCAAGAACCTCGACGCGGTAAAAGAACTCATAAACCTCCAATTAGATATACCATGATAAATGAGATTTGTCAGGTAAAAACGGAGGGTTGGATGATGATCCATATACTTACCAAAAGGCTATCAGTGACAAAGATGCTGCACACTGGAAGATAGCAATCAGAAATGGACTCCATGTACTCCAATGAGATCTGGACCCTTATTGATCAACCAGAAGGCATTAAGCCTATAGGTTGTAAATGGGTATTCAAAAGAAAATGAGGACCTACTGGAGAGGTAGGACCTTCAAAGCTAGACTAGTTGCGAAAGGTTATACTCAAAAACATGGTATGACTATGAGGAAACTTTTTCACCAGTAGCTATGATGAAGTCCATTAGAATCCTAATGTCAATCGCCGCTCATTATGATTATGAGATTTGGCCGATGGATGTGAAAACCGCATTTCTGAATGGGTACATCCAATAGGAGATTTACATGGAACAACCTGAAGGTTTCTTATCTCCTGGACAAGAATCTAGAGTGTGCAAACTCAATAAGTCCATTTATGGACTAAAATAGGCATTACGTTGCTAGAACATTCGTTTTGATGAGATGATCAAATCATTTGGTTTCTCACAAAACATAGATGAATCTTGTGTTTACAAGAAGATTAGTGGGAGTTCAGTAATGTTCCTTATACTTTATGTTGATGATATTCTCCTCATGGGGAATGACATTGGTGCAATGTCATCAGTGAAAATATGGTTAGCAAACCATTTTTTCAATAAAAGACCTCGGAGAAACATCCTACATTCTCGGGATCAAAGTGTTTAAAAACCAAGAAATGAGGCTTTTAGGGCTTTCACAATCCCATCACATTGACAAGATATTGGTACGGTATAGTATGCAGGATGCCAAGAAAGGGTTTTTACCTTTAGGCATAATATTTATCTCTCCAAGAAGATGTCTCCTAAGACACAGGAAGAGAGAGATAAGATGAGGAAGTTTCCTTATGCTTCTATTGTAGGAAGCCTCATGTATGCAATGCTTTGTAAAAGGCTTGATATCAATCATGCAGTTAGTGTTGTGAGTAGATATCAATCTGATCCAGGCCCTGAGCACTGGACAGCAGTCAAGCATATACTCAAATACTTGAGAAGAACCAAACACTATTGTCTAGTGTATGATGGAGAGGATATGTTAACTATCCAAGGATACACAGATTCAAATTTTCAATCAGATATTGATGATAGAAAATATACATTTGGATTTGTGCTTACATTGGGTAAAGGGGCAATGAGTTGGAGAAGTTTTAAGCAGAGCACTACTGTTGACTCCACCACTGAGGCAGAATATATTGCTGCCAGCGAATCTACAAAAGAGGCTGTGTAGATACATAAATTCATGCAAGAGCTTGAAGTTGTCTCTTCGATAGAGGCCCCGATCACCATTTATTGTGATAACAATGGTGCTATAGCACAGGCGGTGGAACCTAGGGCTCATCAAAGGACAAAACATATAAAAAAAAAAATTTCATCTTATTCGTGACATTGTGAATCGGGGTGATGTAGTGATGACTAAAATAGCATCAGCTAAAAACGTAACAAACCCATTCACTAAACCTTTGACTTAGAAAGTGTTTGAGAAGCATGTAGAGTCTATGGGTGTCACATATATGTCTAATTGGTTCTGAGTGCAAGTGGGAGATTGTTAGATGTATGCCCTTAAAACCAAATATTTTATTGAATGATTATGAGATAATTGTTGTTATAATTATTGTTGATAATTGATCACTTGTATATTATTATTTTGGACACGTGCAATGACATTAGATGTCATATTTTTGAATAATCATTCTAGAAAAATCTGGCCAATGTTAATGAATCAGAGGCGGGGAGTATGATTTTTCGGATCCTTGTTGACTCACTTTGTTCTAGACTATGATACATGAATATGTACTAATAGATCTACGCTCGTTGTGCCTCTATAAGATAGAATGATGGACTTCGTCATTGAGGTGGTGACTTTAAGCAGACGAGTGGGTGCAATGTAAGAGTACATGCACTGAACGGATCAAATATGAATACCTTCTGAAAACGATCACTGATGTAGAGAATGATATTCAGTACAATTAGCTTATTTTATCCTTAGACCTGAGAGAGTTATGCAGATTTGCTTGTTATATGCTTGTACTTTGACTGAGTCGTTTGGTGATGGTCTTCGTAGATCAAATATTCCAGATAATGTTGAGCATTGTATATAGTAAGTGAATTTGTTTAATTGCTCAATATGGAATCCACCAGTCTCTTGATGAAGTAGTATGTTCATTATGTCTGTAGATTATTTGGACTCAAATAAAATCACTGTGCGTGGATCTGACAAAGACAGTACATTTGGACTATTTTTGATTTGAAGATCTTTTTTTTTTCACTGCCTTCCACAAACTATCAGTTCCAATTCTGTTTCAAGCTCCCGTGTCTGAGTTTGGATGTGGCCAAACGAACGACGGTCCTAGAGCTTAAGAGCCTCCCTGGCAAACTTAATCCGTTGATCCAAACAAAAAGCAGGGGAACCAAGACAATGACGGTCCCACGCTTGAGGGAATTGAAGGCACCACTGGGGAGTAGCCACTCCCCTGTCCAGACGTTCGCGGATGAGAAAACGGCCCAACCGCCGGTTGGGGATGTCTGAATGACCTCATGTTGAGGACTTTGGCAAACGCGGGTTGCTATTAGCAACTGGAATGACAATGGATGCAACGTTGACGTTGCCTCCCGCAAAAATTGTTGGTTGACATTTGGAGATAGCTCTGACATTGATTACAGTGAAAACAATATAAAAGGGTGTTACTCATTTATAGGGAAAAAATTATACAACAGGTTGCATAGGTCCGCAACTATAATTTAACTCGGCCCAACGGCCGTGGGTTGGCAGCGGGACCTCTGGTAAGACCCTGAAGTTACGTAGGGGTTTTGTTGGTTGACGTGGCGGTGGGACCCAGTTGGGGAATTACAAATAGGGAACCATGCAAGAAGTACTAGGGGATCGAAATCTGGAAGACTATGCAGGGCAGGATTTCGTGTTTGGACATCTGAATCGGTTTCCAAGGGTCAAAAAAGGATTCCGAAAATGATTTCACGAGCTCCCAAACACAGTAAATATTGGTAGATGTTCTCAAATCCCCAAGTATTTGTGTGTACTGCTCTTTCGAGTTAGATATGACCAATTTACTTACGTTGGGGAAAAATTAGAAAACAAAAAACGATTCATGAACTGAAAAACCGCTCAATGAAAGGATCCCCAATGTGAGAGGACGGGTTAGTGTTTGAAGTACTTTGGGTTTTGATGATCTTTTGTAGAGAAGCAACAATTTTTATTAAAATTAAAAAATGGAAATGATACACAAAGACAAATCCAAACCTAATACAAGAATTCTAAAACTCCACAATCGCAACGAACAAAAGACAATAAACTATTATAGACATCAAATAAGTGAGATTAAACCCACTATACATAAATCCCACAGCAAAAAGGTCAAGAACTCGCAATGCTCGTCTCCGCTATAAGTGGTAATCTCTCCCTTACGGACAACTAAAATCAAATTTTATTTCCTCTTAGGGATCGGTACTCAGTTCAAACGTCTACATGCAAAAAAACAAGAACATCCACAACATCCATCAAATGAGATTACAACTCCATGAATCCATTTTGTCCTCTTTCTCCCTCATCCCACACCACTATGAATTCAGCCCAAAGTGGCTTTTCTCCACTATCCATCTCAAAATTAGCTTATCAGGCAAAAATTCCAATTATTATACTAAAAAGTCCAAGATGTATTAGTTCAAGGAGAAATAAGGAAAATTGAGCAATTAGTTCGAGTACAAGACAAGATACAAAAAATTTGCTATTACCATCAGTCCCCCAGTTTTTTTTAACAAGGATCTAAGATGGACCTGTACAGTAAATGGCTGAAATTGAACTACGCCCCTAGTGCCTGATGCTGCAAAATTGAACTCCGCACAGTTCCAGTTTCTGATTAATTCAGTTCCACTAGAACGTACGCTCAGAAGAGACCAGGATATAGATGGCCCAACTTCCATCAAGTCATCAATGTACATGGAGAGGCTACGTCTCACACTGCATGCCTGTTTCGAAGGGCCAGCAGTAGTTTGTTTGTGTGCAAAATTATGTTGTAATAACAAAAGAGATCTTCAGCCTGCAATACATCAACTCCAGTTGATTGAAATAATCAGTGCAACAATAAATGGCTCATTACAACTCTTCTCTGGGCTGGCTTCTCATGAGCAAGTTTGATTTTCCAATTTGATATTAAAAAAGTACATCCCAACAATCAAATTTGGATAGAAAATGTTTTAAACAATATTTAACATCGTGTAGAGAATAAATCATGTGATATCATTTTTATGACATTATACTTATTTGCATAAATCATGTGATATTACAGAACTCAGTGCATCTTTTTTCTTCGATGACTTCATTGTGTATGCAAATAAGTATCACTTCGGATCAATTTGTTTAATGTTGACATCTCCCATAAGTTGGTGAAAACCAGAATGCACGGTGCATCTACTAAAATAAATGTTCGGAAGGGGGACACTCATTGCTCAAAAGCAATTAAACTAAGCATGATAGACACGAGTATTTCTACTTGATGATAGTGTAGCTAGCTCATCTAAAGGCAAGGATTTGAGCTAGATGATAGCAATGATTTCATTAATAAACCCATCTTCCAGGATACGATCCAATTGATAGACCTTAACAGATAAGTACATGCTAATCTCTAATGTTATGTTATAATTTCAGGTGTCTCTAGTGTCCCACCTCTGTACTGGGGCAAGGCACTTACCTTTAACCAAAATCTTTTGCCTATCCAAAAGAAAAAAGTACCTGTTACAAAGGTTCACTGATTCCACGGTTGTGACAGAGAGACAGTTGGAGTAGATGCCTTTAGTCCTTGTTTGCCATGTACTGCAGCTCTGAGCACATTGTATTGTTCAGTAACAGAATTATAGAGCGCTTGGGTGTACGCCTCCTTAACCTGCTAAATTAAACAGCCACCTCATTTGGAATCAATGAATCATGTAATCAATGTCCAGGAAGATTTTTTGATACTAGTATGAACTTAAGCAGGTAAAGATACCATCTACGTATCGCAATAACAGAATGGGGCCTCTATAGTATTTCTTACAATCTTGTCATTTAAAAGCAGAAAACCATACTTCTTGCTTAGAAAAAAGAAGAAGCAGAAAACTATATGCCCAAGGGCAGTATTTACGTTAATCTAAAGACCATGAACATATATATATGCACATGACATTAACAAACCAACAGACTAATGAATTGTGTCAAAAGCAAGTTCAATAACTATGTGAAGCTGATAAATAATAACCGACTTTTAAACATTCTTGAGGTTCAAAAATTGCTGTCAGATCATCTCTTCCCTTATCTGCCTTGTTATTGTCAAAGCATTTTCAAAAGACTCAATAACTCGTGACAAATTTTTACCTCACAATTCTGGTTATTTAGTGTCACTGTTTATCTTTTGCATGCACTTCAACCAGCAAAAGATAAATAGTGACAATTCCTGAGGTACAAAGATTGCTTGCTATGAGATTATTTCTTTCCTTGTATGCCTTGTTATTGTCACAGCATTTTCAAAAGAGGCAATAACTCGTCATTGGAATTTAACCTCACAATTCTGGCTATTTAGTGTCACTATTTATCTTTTGCATGCACTTCAACCAGCAAAAGCATGTAAAGATCAAACTCGACAATGTCATCTACTCCAATCATATATGTAGAAAAATGCCCTCCTTGCTCCCTCCATTCAGAAATGTTGGCCACCATGTAATAACGCCAGGATTGGCTCCAGTAATTCTATCTTTTGGCAACTATCTTCTTGTTCATGCCCACAAAGAACTATGATCCACATGAGAACCAGCCAAATCCAAATTCCAAAACCTGGCTTGCACCATCTCATTGGCATGGCTAAGATGCTAAATATGCGAGTTTGTATAACATTGAATATAATGATAAGTCACCAATTGGTATGGATTATGAACTAGCGTAATCAATTTGTTCAAAATTTATGATCTAAAATACTGCTCCTTGCACATTCTTGTGCACAAAGTTTATCTTGAAAACTAATGTCCCTATGTGGGAAAGACCCTTCCTAAGACTCTGGTCCTGTGTTGTATTTTCTGGTATTGAGGTAAAAGCTCTGATTTTTACTGTGATGGAAATAAAGGTTTGCACACCTGTATTTGTGCAAATCGTATTTATCCTAATATCTACAGAAACCATTTAATTATGAAATTGGCTCTCCATCTCCCAAGCCATTACACCTATGGAAGCTAGTAAGAAATGTGTGTGGAAACTTGGTGTGCATTCTGCCCAAATGCACTCGATACATAATCCTGACAGCATATTAGTCTTGTAAACAGATGCATCACTTACTTTCCAATTTAAATCACTCTGGTAATCAAGCAATATCTTAAGAGCGCACCATTCTTCTAAAAGGTTCTAGTTTCTACACTTCATAGGTTGGGTTCCTTTTCAAAGTGCTTTTTCTCACTTAACGATGGATTAATGAGAACAATAAGAAGATGATCATTTTCTCTGGAAGCTACTCCCCATTTTATTCAACCCAGCCGGTTACTCATGCTTGGATCAGAGAGATGAACAATATTGGTTATTTGCCTCTTTGATTTCAAAGCATAGTGGTCATTGTATAAGTACTGCTTGACGATAAATAGTAAGTAGACTTTCAAATGCACATAATCCTCTATGACAATATTGATGACCAACAGAATAATGGAATGCAAAATAAATCAGCACCATTTAACAGTTCCATCAATCGTATCTAAGCTCAATGAGAAATCAGATAAGAAGAAGCATAGCAAAAAGATATAGTCAAAGAATAAGTTTCAGAAACTATATTATTAACCGGACCAGTGAAAGACCACTATACTAAGAGGCAAACCTCTTCAGGGTTTTCACAAGCAGCAGCAATTTCTGAAAAGTTGATGGCTGGTGCCACTGATAATCCAGTCCCATGAAAGGAGATGACTCTTTGCTCTCCAATTTCTTTTTC
Organism: Morella rubra; assembly: GCA_003952965.2. Lineage (NCBI taxonomy): Eukaryota > Viridiplantae > Streptophyta > Magnoliopsida > Fagales > Myricaceae > Morella > Morella rubra. The sequence goes on from CM025852.1 coordinate 8,626,013, forward strand.
CACCTGGAAAGGATGTATTGTTCACAATAGAAGGAAATAAGGAAAAAGATAAAGACACAGTCAAAGAGAATGGCATACCTGGGATGGAGGGGGCATTATGTCATGGCACAATAATGCTAATGGATATATATGCCCAGGAGTCTCGGAATTATCTGCAAGCCTTCTCATATTGTCCACTGAAGAAGCATCAAAGGGTGCCTGAACCCCTTATATCAGTATGAAAGAACTTAAACCACCCTTATATCGGTATGAAAGAACTTAATGACATCAAGAAAGTGGAGATAACATCTGGCTCAAAACTTAGCTTTTTGTTTGGAAAAAGAGATGATGAAAACCTTGGCCAGATAAATGACATATTGTACAGACTAAATACTTTAAAAATGAAACAGTTCATCTCAGTAAGATCCTTAGTTGCAAATATCTTCCAAGATTTATACGTTCACACTGAAAATATCATTGAATTGCATGAGTTGTTGCCTTAATGGATTCTAAGTAAGCCATGAGAAACAAACCAACATAAACATACAAATAGAAAGAGAGAAGGGGCGAAAAAATCCTACCGGAAACCACTCTTTTGTATGAGGATCTGGACGATCCCTGCCACCACTAGGTGCGATCCATATTATTTGTGATCCACCCCTGTATCAGAAATGGTATAAGTGACAGAGGGCAAGAGTGGAGATTTTTGACAGTCAAAAATAGTTGCAGAGCTGCATTTAAATTATGTATATCAGCAGGAAGACATTCAACATCTAAAGCCCTCGACCAACTATAACAACTTCCCTACTTTGATAGATGATAGAATTTGAAATCAAAATTTAAGGATCAGTATGAGCTGGGAACACGAGGCAAACATAATATTTAGATTTAACCAAAAGACAGTAATTAAAAACTGTGAGTGCCCTCTTTGTGCACGTCTGCAGGTGGTGTTTAGATTTATTGCAGTTTCTACCTAACAACCCAATGCACGGGGTGTAAAAACCCCAAAATTGGAGAAAAAAAAAAAAAAAAAAGAAAGAGAAAGAAAAAGGCAATGTAGAAGAATCTTTTTATGCTAATATTAAATACTTTTGCATAGAAGATTTTCATTGGACATTCTTGAAATAGAAAAGCATTTTGTATAAACCTTGAACCCATTGGATTTCACTTTAATCAATCATTTAGATCATCTAGGAAATAAATAAATAAATAAAAACTTGAAAGAGAATGAGTTGTGAATCTTTAGTACAATCCATATATACACAGAATAGAACCAAAATTGAATAATAAAATTTATCGTGGGAAAATTCACATCTAAGCGAGTATTCCCTAGATACCCATTTTGTGTTATTACTGGACAACCAAATAAATTTTCAACTCTATTAACATTCTGGGGAAAAGGCGAGGTTAATAATCCTACAGGTATAGCACTCAAGGTCTAGTACGGTATGAGTAATGCAATCTTTAGAGGCAATTATAAATCCTAGAAGGCACTCCGGACTAGTCTAGCTTTGCCACTCTATCATCCACTGTTAAAAGGGGTAAAGTAACTTCGTGCTAGAGAAAGTATCTCATGTTTTTCTTCCCAGCGATGTAAGAATGAATAGTATGATTTGCATTTCATGCATAACAGGGATACCCCACATTGAGTTCTGTAATCCTGTCAGACTACATTTACAGGAACAAGACTCCCTAGAGGGAAGGGTGGGGAGAGACAGAGAAGGGGCAAAGAAAGAGGAAGAAGGAAAAAACTACCATGACTGACGTGGAATCCATTCCAATAATAATGACTAAATAGGGAACCCCATTCTACATTTGGAAGCCAAAACACCTAGAAAGAGTCAACTAGCCTTTTCAAAATTCACACTATAACACCTTGAAGTACATTTGACCAGCATCTCCAACCAATTTTGACTTGCATGTGTTTTGAATCATAGAATTATGCCTATCTGAAACCTGATCCTTAAAATATTGAACTGCAGTGTCTAAGGCCCTAGCATGGATAAAATTGTTAAAAAATAGGCTTAATTACATAAATAGTCCCTTTGGTATTTACTTTTAACAAATCCTTCTATGAAGTATAGCTTTGAACGGGCCCAGCCTTGTCTATTTTTCAGACATATAGGTTTTCGCATCCACTAAACGTTAGCCCAAATAAGAATAGGGTCCAAAATAGGCTATCTGACCTCGATAATAGACATCCCAACCCCGACCCTATGTCAGTTTTCCTCTAGTCGACTAACTTTTAATAGATGGGAAGACCCATATATGTGAAAAATGGACCACAACACATAGTGCTAACCTTGACTTCATCCAAAGAGGGACTTGACATATGAAGTTCTACCGATGAACATACAATCTGCCAGCAACCATTCTAGAAAGCTTATACAATAGTTATACTCAGGTTCAAGAAAAGGCTTCGAACCAGAAAACATGAGTAGAAAAAGATCAAGTGAAAAAGGTATAACATCTACTCATTTGCCCTATGAAAATCAATTGAGTGAATAAAAAATGCACACAACATGCACATGACCACATTAAATAAGAAATGACTTGAGAGCACTTATTCCTCATGTTCACAGGCATTAATATCCAAGACTTCAATCAGACTACAGTGTGAAAAGTAGAGGTACCTTAAAAGCAAAGCCAGTTCCTTCAAACTTCGTGCATTCGCTTTTCTTTTCATCTCAACCAGCGCAGGAACATCATGCATGTGCTTTTTTGAATACACACAAATAAGATTCCTAGCAAAATGCAAAAGGGTAAAATTGCCAAATTCAGTTAACTTTGAATGGGCATACAGTAGCGTAATCACAATATGATCTATCCAGAAACTTTAGAATCACCTTCCCATGCTGAAGGGCTTGCAAAGAGGATCTATCAAAACTCTGTCGCCTGCTACATATGTCTGCAGTACATCAAGTAGAATTTGTTATGCAAACATTTCCTATGATGCAAGAATAGCATATTTTTGAAACAGGTAAAAAAAGCATCACCAGGCTCTCAGCGATATGTGCATTTGTTGCTTCAAGCAATAGTGCAATGACTGCAGGGTCTGCTTCACTTTGGTGATTTGACATCAGGACAATATTGTGACCCTGCAATCAATCACATGAGGTACTTATTGCATTATTAAAAATTATTTCAACATCAAGAACTATTGGCAGATTATAAATTGGTGAGTATTAACAATGTTTAAACCATAAGAAGCACATATCATGGGCCATTAAACAAGCAGAGAGTTCTTTATAATTTTCTATTACTTCACTCATCACTTGAATAGGCACTTTTACAAAATATAACTGAATAGAGAACCTGCATATAACATGCCAGAGAAACCTCTGGGCATTCTGACCATCCATTTTCACATAACTAATGCCCAAAAGCAATTGGGAAAGCAAGCATCAAAACAAAGTTCAAGCCTTAATCTCTTAACCTATGATGTAAAGGAAGCACTCTGTAAAAGGACTCAATATGAAAGTTTCCCCACAGAACTTACATCAGTGCCATTGGAAAGGTTTATCCTTAACACAAAAAGACTAAACTCACTAAGGATGGTTCTCAATTTCAGAAAAGAACAGCATATGTACTACAACAAAACAAAAATGGGCCAAGAAAAGCTCATGTTGGTCCAGTTAAGCAAGTAACTTGACCGAGAGTTTAAATCATATTATATACTTTATGATAAAAGAGTTAGATAATAGAATTCAAATACCAAAATCAACCTCTTCCAATAAGCTTAAGCTTTTGGGACAAATCGTGATTTTATTATTTTATTTGTATCTTATTCTCTAATAGAAAGCAATAGGCTATGTTTAGCTAGTGTTTCAAAACGTTTTCAAACACTTCTCACACTCACTTTTTCATCAATTCCAATACTTTTTCACCAATCCTAATAAATTTTTACAAATTCTAACAACTTTTAACACATTTTTTACCAATCCTAAGAGAATCTACACTACTTCCAAAAAAACACAAACACAAAAAACTGTTTTAAGATATAAACCAAACATAGCCATAATTTACCACATTTAAATTCTCTTCTATGTTTTTGAGTCCTACACTTAACCTATTTTCATTTATATCTAAGTCCTCTACCATGCCTTAGCATTACACATCAACTTAGGTGGTATTCTTTTGCCCAATATTTCAGGGTACGGAAATTTCGAGCAAAACAAACACACTCCAAAATTTTCAACAACTACATATACACACTCTACTTTTCACAAACCCCAATAAATCTTAATAAAGTAAAGATTTCCAAAATTTTGGGAATATTCCCCGAAATTTTGACAAACGAACGCCACCTTAATATCCTAAAGAGCCCCCATTATAAATAAATAGACATAGATCCATAAGTTTCAGCACAAGACTTTGGAAGATAGAGCCGTATAAGCCCAGACGACTAACAGTGAATTATATTTTAGGCTTAATTGCACCCAGGGCCCTTGAGGTATACGAAGGTTGCAAATGAGCTCCTGAGGTAACGTTTTCAACAAATAGACCCCTGAGGTAGAGTTTAAGTCAAATCGAGGCCCCTCCGTCCATTTCCCATCAGTTTGTTAACGGTCATTGCTGTCAGGGCTTTAAAATCCACGTTATAACGAATTAGAAAGCGCCACCTGTCCAATTAAAATTCATGCCACATCTGCGCCAGGTGTCTGCAATGGGAAGAACGACGTCGCCTTATTAACTTTTTTTTAACTAGGTACTGTGAGCTGGCAGACACCTTGCGCAGATGTGCATGGATATTTTAATTGGACAGGTGGCGCTTTCTAATTCGTTATAACGTGGATTTTAAAAGCCCTGACAGCAATGACCGTTAACGCAACTGATGGGAAATGGACGGAGGGGCCTTGATTTGACTTAAACTCTACCTCAGGGTCTATTTGTTGAAAACGTTACCTCAGGAGCTCATTTGCAACCTTTGTATACCTCAGGGGTCCTAAGTGCAATTAAGCCTATATTTTAACCTCATTAGGAACAGATAACTGGACAGGCTTAAGCAATTAGCAGCATCACAGAACCGCCCACCAACAAAAATAAAGGAAAAATAAAAATAGGCACCTGCTGAAGCTTCTCTTCCATTTCACGGAAAAGGGGAATGTTTCCAACAAATGAATTTCTGCATCAAAGATTTCAAACTTAGGGAGGTACCGTAATTGGTTTGAAGACAAAATTACATGTAAGTTATTCATTTTTCTGAACCAAAGGGAAATTATTCTTGTAAAACAACAATAAGGAGGAGGGATTAAAAACGAAATGATCGAATAGCACAAAACCACTGAACCATGTCTACCAGCATAAAAGATAGGAAGCCAATCGGGCTCAGTTCTATGATGGAGTAAACAGGTCCATCTTACTCAGAAGGCAGATTCTTCGGCACATTCACTGTTTCCAACTAACGATTAGTGAGGACTTGAAACAATCTGACATCCACGCAAACTACACTGGTCACTCGTATGAGATGATCAGAGAACTAGGCTAGAGCCTACTTAATTCACAAATAGGGAGATCCAACTCACAAAACTTTAGCCAACACATGCAAACCACAACCAGGTAAAACCAGCATTAACAAAAAAAAGTAACACTAGCATTTGAGTTTCCTTATACCTTTTTTACATAACCAAGATATGAATCTACCATTTATCCTAAAAGTTTAAGTTAATAGGAAGAGATATATTTATTATTTGAATTATAATTCTTTAACACTCTCCCTCAAGTGTGGACCGGACTCTCTTTTAACTAGGAAGCCCAACAAGTGCAATATTTAATTGAATTAGGATGAAATGCGGAGTCAAGTCTCAAACTTAGACCTTGGCTCCGATACCATGTGAATCTACCACTTATCCCAAAAGCTTAAGTTAATAGAAATAGATATATTTTATTATTTGAATTATAATTCTCTAAGATGGACCAAACTCTCTTTTAACTAGGAAGCCCAACAAGTATAATATTTAATTGAAATTGAAATTGAAATAAAGTGCGGAGTCAAGTCTCAAACTCAGAACCTTGGCTCCGATACCATGTGAATCTACCACTTATCCCAACAACTTAAGCTGATAGAAAGAGGAAGATTTTATTATTTTAATTATATTCTCTAACACTCCCCCTCCCGTGTGGAACAGATGTTGACTGAACTCTCTTTTAACTGGGAAGCCCAACAAGTACAATATTGAATTGAAATTGGGATGAAGTGCGGAGTAAAGTCTCAAACTCAGAACCTTGGCTCCGATACCATGTGAATCTATCACTTATCCTAAAAGCTTAAGCTCATAGGAACAGAAAGATTTTATTATTTGAATTATATTCTCTAACACTCCCCCTCACGTGTGGACCAGACTCTCTTTTAACTGGGAAGCACAACAAAGACAATATTTAATTGAAATTGGGTAAATGTAGAGTCAGGTCTCGAACTCAAGACCTTGGCTCTAGTACTATGTGATTCTACCACTTATCCTAAAAGTTTAAACTAATAGGAAGAGATTTTATTATTTAAATGATATTCTCTAACACAAGACATATCACAATACATATTAGTACTGATATGTTTTGAGGTTCACATATGTCGGTGGTCTAAGCACATTAGCTCCTCTAGATCCTAAGGTGTTCTAAAATCAAAGCTCTTACATTCTCACACCATAAGCTGACACAGCGCACTGGACAATTTGGACAAGGACTTATGAAAACTCGACTAAATCTAGTTATAATATAGATATTGAATTCAAATGTGAATCCAACAGAAATATGAAAAAATGCAACTGAATTTTGAATCCAACAAAAATAGGATTCCAGTAGAAGCTACATAGCTATAATAATAGATATTGTGGTAATCACATGTCAAGGACATAAGTATTCATCTCATTCATAAATTACATGTTTGCTATAAATTTTATCTTTCATATTAACTCAGAAATTGATAGGACAGAACCTAACTGATTATCTGACTCGTCCACAACTAAATCTTGAGAATGGGATTTAAAAAATGGACCACTGGATCTAAAGCACAGTTAACTTTACAGGGGATTTCAAATCTATCCTCTCTGGAGCAAGCAGGAAGCTGTTTTAGTCCAAGAACAAGTGTTTGAGGTAGTTAACTAGGTCATCAGAGTATTTTCTGGAAATAAGGGCCTTTTTTTCCTCAATTAGGTCAAGGTAATTTCATTTACTTGTGGACATAGGGGGCATAGTTGAGAGCTGCGAGCCTTGGGTCACTACAAGATAAAGCATGGTTGGTTACTGTGGCCTTTAGCTTATTCTGAGATAATAAGATCTTAAGTTTTCAGATCCTGAGCCCATCCTATAAATGGTGATAATCAAGTTTCTAAATCTATCACAAATTGGACCCATCTGTAACCCTAAACAGGACACGAAACACGAAGTGACGGGATCTTTCTTCTTTCTTCTTTTTTGGTAGGGAGGGGGGGTGTGGTAACAAGTGGTGAAAAAAATATGCATTGAAAGGGCATAAGCTCTGCAAAAGGATACTGTTATAAGTAAAATCATGTTGCTTAAATCTTAAGAATAAGATTTTCAGCTTGGTAGATGACAAAAGGAAAGCTCTTTGTATGATCAGCTCTGACAAGACAATATGACCTTATGACTATTTCTTTTTCCTGCAGTGCAATAAACTCTTACCTTAAAAATTCTATTGAGACTCTTTCTTAGTATCAATCTATCTGATTATGTGTGACAAGCGTACTATATTGATGAGGAAATATAAAAAGAACAAACAGAAACAAGAGGACATATAAAAAATAAACCTTTAGGAGAATAAAGAAAATAAGCACACCAAGTTTTGTTAGTCTTTTTGATACATGTGTATTATTCTAAGCATATTCAAGTCCCCAGTAACAAGAACTAAAATTAAGATCTTTACCATACTCATATCTAACTCCTAACCACAACACGAACATTATGTCTCTGATATCGTATTTAAAGAATGCATAGACTTCATGAATGCGTGTTCATCAGCGAAAGCATGCACATTAATTTCAGCAACAGCAGATCATCCATGAAAACATGTGTAGAGAGGCCCAAACAAGTCAAGTTGTCAATTTTCAGGCACAAGATCTGTCTATCCAACCAGTTGAAGGTGGAAGTACATTAAAGTTGTCACCTCACCTGAAATCAACTAAAGGCCGGATATAATTTTGACCAAACAAGTAGTAGTCAAAGGGTTCTCGCAGTGCTTTGTGATGTGGTGAGAAGTCAAAAGGATCCTGAAAAATTACTTTAAGGTTTCATACACGAGATTTACAAAAGATCAGAGTGTATTTTAAAAATCTGAAACTGTAGATGCATACTAGAGTAAGTACATCACCTCAACATCAGATAGCATACGATCTAGAGCAACAGACATATTAGACAATACTATCTCCCCAGCCCTCGGATTTCCACTCTGGAAAACCTGAAACATGAGAGTAGATGAATTACTGTCTTTCTTAGGACACACACACACACACACATATATATATATATATATATTATCGGCACATTACAAATGCGGTTAGTCTTTAACTCAAAATTTCACTTACACCTTTCATCACAGAGAAAAAAGATGTGATTTGGTTTATACAACATATGATGGAAGATAGAACGTGGCAGCAAGAAAAAAGGACATATCCAATAAATTGCAGGACAGAACCCTAAATTTTTTTTTTGTTTGATAAGTAAGTAAAACTTTATTAACGAAAAAAGAGAGTTGACAGTACAAGAGAATATACTGAAAACTAGAGCATACAAGCTAAAAAACTCAGAAAATCCGGAAAACCCTCAAAAGGAAAACCTAAGACCAAATTAGCCCACATAAAAAGAGAATGCAACATATGCTAAATTAACAACAGGTTTTGTTCTCATAACGGAAATCTGAAATATAATCCTACCTTATGCTCTCCAGGGTTTAGAAATTTAAGTAACAAATTACCACTAAACCACAATACAATTTCACCTAGGAATAGCTTTCTAAGTGTGACAAGATATTATATAGCCAAAAATAGTGTGACAGAATATTGAAAACAATCATAGGATGGCAGTCAAGGTTTTGTGAAGTTAAAAGCATCAACAGTTTGACAATTATTGCAAAATGAAAAGCTATGGAAGGTTCAACTGCAGAGCTGATCAGGAAATTATCATAGTTATTAGATATGCAAATCAAAATTTATAATGACAAATAATATGAGAGGAAAACTTATTGTGGCTTTTACCACCATTAGTTAAAGCAAAAACAACAACTTGTGACAGGAAAGCTGGAAGTTAAATTGTAGATGGTACTCAACTGAAACCAAGAAGCCTCCCAAAATAATGCTAATAATATGTGCTCTAAATAATGCATAATGATGCTTAAAGCATTTAAGCTCCAGAATGCAATATGAAACCCAAAAGTGTGAGTTACTCTCAATAAATACAAAGCATAAGGAAGTATGATGAAGAATGCCTGGGTCCAGTTGTTTTAGTAGGAAGCAGTTACTGATATCAAGTGAAGCTCTTCCTCTTCTTCTTCTTTTTCCCTCCCCTTTGAAGTCTTGAACTTGTTATCGCAAATTCTTTAGATATAAATAGTAAAATTTTACTTTATTGGCATTTATAAAGTATCTCACTAGCAGACTCATTACATGTACAACTGAGCAATTTTACACTGATATGCAAGCATTTTACTTAAAAAGGGAATGGGAAAAAAATACAAATGGTTCAGAACAAAAAATAAAATATAAGCAGAAAGCATGAGTTTGGAATATTTAATTACTGCGTTCTTATAATTGTGATACAATTCTTCCAGCCCTGAAGCAATGTTTGACGGCAGTCTTCCTGCTTCTCTTTCCGTCCTGATTCCTAAGAGCAGCTCTGCAGATGAGTGTTCACCATTAGACACATAAAAGAGAACACGCCAGCTTTTGGAAAATATAACATAACAGAAAGACAAAAAACCCCCAAATTTAGAAAAGAAAAGCAACAAAATTTAGCATCCACTTCAACCACCCATCAATAATGGGGTTGCACAAAGATGCCTTTGAGCTCCAGCAAGCTTGCTCCTAGCCCTCAAGCCTCTGGCTATTTCCTCCTTAACCAAAACAACTAAATCAAGGACAAAAGAGCTGCCTTCCAAGCTACTTAGTTACCTCTTCTACAAATTTCCATGCTGACTAAAGAACTTGTTGTTGGGCTAGTGATAAGCAACAAACACAAAAGTAAAACAGATCTTCATTAACAAAGCCACATTCAGAAGTAGCCAAGGATGTTGCAACAAATTAAAATTCACGTATATTCTTTTTTTTTTTTTATAAGTAAGAAAAGCTTTATTAAAAAAAAAACCAAGGAAGGAACAGTACAAAGAGCTATACTGAAACCTAAGTCAAGCAAGCTACAAAACTAAGGAATTCAGAAAAATCACAGAAACGAAAACCCAACACAGCTTTGGCCCAACAAAAAAGAGAAGACATCAGCTGGCCCCTCAAATCCTCCATAGACGAAAAAGTGTTCTCAAAGCATCTATCATTTCTTTCCCTCCAAAGAGTCCACCAAATGCAAAAATTCACGTATATTCTATGTATAGTTCCTTTTCTTTACTTTATTCATGGGAAGTCATCCACAATATATTACTATCTTCTACAATATATTACTAGCTTCTACAACGGTACAAAAGCATGATTGGATGTTGGCATGTAAATCCCAAAGGCATACTTATAAATGCACCGGAATTCAGTTTTAACATTTAGTTTCTGCAATATTTGAACATTTTTATTTCTGAGGATTGTTACTGCATCATCTTGTTTACTAGAGAAGTATGAGTCATATAAAGACCACCAACTTGACTTTAAGTACCATGTATATAATTAAACTGGATAACAACAAATCTTGCCATGACAAGTTGTTTACAAAATAATGGACAGTATGGGTATGAGCTTGACAGTGTACCTGATAAAAAAAAATTGAAAGATTAATGGGTCCTATGTCGTAAAATGATTATGATCAGAGTACAAGTACTTTCTTTACGATGATGATGACAGCGCATTACTCAGTATAGATTCTATTTTTGCAAATAAGAATATCAAATAAGGAAATTTCATACTCAAAGTATGACTAACTTTGTATTTCTTGGTTGTGTCCTCACATAAATTTGTTGCAACAATTCACATTAGTAATTTGCTCATGCATTTAAACCAATTAATATTGTCTCTGTTATAACTTAAGACTCAAATAGATCATGACTGTAGATACTAAACAACAATGCATGCAGCATAACACTGAGATGCAAGAAGATTAAATGCATTATCTTCTTTGAGTGGCTGAGACCATTGGACTCACATATCGACGACACTAGTATCGGACACAACTGCTATATAAGTGGGCTTACATAACGTCATGTCATAATTTGGCACACACGTAGAAGACAGAACCTTCAAATAATTACTTATCAAATCAATACACGTACAAACCTACAAGGTCTACTGAACTGAATAGATTACAGCAGAAATGCTGACCTTGAGATAATTAGAAAAGATTAAATGTTTCTCTCTAACCAAATGCAGGTCTCGTCCCATCAGCCTCCAATAATCCCACCATGAATGCTTGCTACTTGCAAACTGGCATATCCCAAAATACTAAAATCAGTGAGCTTTCAAGCATGCCCATCTTAACCTATCCTTCATATTCCCTATTGCTCATTTCAGGATAGCAAGAAGGCTCTCCTCCATCTCCATATATAAGTCCACACCTCCCTAGTTCATTGCACGATATAGGATGAAGGATTTGGCCTGCTACAGCTATGAGACGAAAAATTGAAAACAGCCGGCTTAATGAACCTCTACGGTAATAATTACCAATCCTATCCTCTAAATCCTAAATTGTTTACTATTTCTTTATCAGTTCTAATATTTAGTACTAAATTTCGAAAATTCCCATTAAGTTTCAATGTGATCATATGTCAGACAAAAAAAGAGAAAAAAATAAAGAGATAAGGACTTGTGTGGTATGGCTTGAGCTTTTCAAGTTTGCTGCTTCTTTAAGAAGTTGCAGCTTCTTTCAAACCCTACATAAGAAGACCAATCCTCTTCATAAAGTTCGCAAAAAGCTAAAACATCCTTCAGTTACAAAACATTCTAAGCATCCTTTGGAAGCCTCGCTAAAGAAATCCTAATAAAATAGGAACAATAATTAGTTTTGGAAAGCAAGGAAAAGCTTGATCTTCTTCAGACCTCCAACTCCCCAAAATATTAGACAGATCATTTTGATAGAAGTCAAGATTCAACAAGCCAAGCTTGGCCACTCTAGTCCCTGGCCCTGCCACATGGTAATACCATTAAAGAGATAGGCCAGTTTGTAACAAAGATAAGCACACTTCCTGACGGCATCCTATAAGGCCAACAACATTTTTTGTTTATAACATTTATTACCTTTGTGGGCGTTGCATCAATGCGACAGAGACAGGCCCAAACAAGTAAAGTCAGGTCAAATTAACTAGTTGTAGTTGTTCTTTTAATCCTTTTCGCTGTATCTCAAGCCATTAATAGTTTATAAGTTTACTTCTGCTTTTCCTTGACATCCACTAAAAAGAGCAAGGTTTGCATATCACCCATGTTCACTATAAGCTCCACAGATTCCTCATACCCAAATTACACTAAATATTATATCTCCAAGCCTAAAACAATCTAAATCCATAACAATAAAATATTTTAATATGCATGACGACAAATTGTTTTACTCATTTAAGCATTAAATACTGCAATTCCATCCAAGCAAACATCAAGAAATATCTTCAAGCCTATATCGATCAGATCCATAATGACAAGAAATAATAATATATGTGTTTTACTCATTTAAGCATTGAATATTGCAATTTCATCCCCTACGGAGAACCACACGCACAGTTCCCATTCAAGACCCAAGCAGAATATTCTCGTCCAAAATCCTCGTGAAACGTTCTCTCTAGCAGAAAATGTCATTTTGAAACTCTCTGCTCTCTCTCTCTCTCTCTCTCCAAGCAAAGTTCATAAATGTGTTCAAGCCTACAACAATCTAGATCCATAATGATAAGAAATAAAAATATGCAAGACGACAAAGCATTTCCCTCGTTTAGGCATTGAATATTGAAATTCAATCCTATACCAAGAACCACATGTGCAATTTACATTCAAGACCCATGCAGAATATTCTCGTTAGGGGAATTCCATCCCCTTACAAAATGCTCATGAAACATTCTGTCCCACAAACTGTCATTTTGAAAGTCTCTCTCTCTCTCTCTCTCTCTCTCTCTCTCTCTCTCTCTCTCTCTCTCTCTCTCATGCGCAACAAGTAAAATTCAAGCAGAGTTCAACAAACCAATAACTTACACAACATCCCTCTTATCATGACAACTTCAGTCAACCAACAAAATGAGAACTCTATCGGTGTCTATCCGGCTGAGTAAGATCCATATGAATGTCAAACCCATTGACTGCAAAAATCCACCCCTTACAGATTTACAACTCAAATAATGTACCGTGTTACTGAACCACTCAGCGTAGAGAAGTACAGAAATCAGGGATATTTGGTGACAAATGAAATTACTAGCATTGGTTGCTTGTATAATTGAATTTGTAACCGTGATTATCCTTAACAAATGAAAATAATTATATATATATATATATTCTAGTAAGCACAAAAGCAGACATAACTCTAGCATACAGGAAGTATTTGCATGATAATCATGTTTACTTTGACAAGTCTGGAATGGATTTGCTTAGATTTGGATGGGATAAAGACTCCATAGGTCTATCTAGGTTATAAAAAGGAGGAAAAGCATCATAAATTTAATAGAAGTTCACCTCATAGGAGAAACGGTTTTCCCTACAAAGCTGGTCCTTTCCACTTTTTTTGTCTGCCTTCTAATGCACCATTATTATTGTGTTGGAAGCATGTCAAGGAAATTAATGACAGAGGAGCAATTACAAGAGCTTTTGCAGAAACACTTCACATCTTCACTTAAAATATAATTTTAATCACAGATGCTCCATTTGGAAATCAAATAAAAATGAATGGAAAGGGAAATTTACTCAATTTTACAATTCTCAAATTCTTCATCATATCTAATCACAGAAACGATAATGAATAAATGCCTAATACAATATTTGGCTAATTGAGTCTATAGTATACGTTACAAACCAAAACATATTTATAATATCCTAATATCTTCGTTCCTTCCTTTTCCTCACAGTTTCTTGGTCAAAACAGTAAAAAAAATTAGATCAAGAAGACGGCTTGGCAGAAGCTTCAAAACATTACAGTTTATGAGGAAAATGGATATATGCCATATTAGTCAAGAAAAATAATCATCTTCCTTCGCTACTCTTACTCGGCAGCGAACTAAAATGCATAATCAAAGCACGGAAGAAATCGAAAAACAATCGCAACAAAGAATACGAAACTCACCACCAAGATGTGCACCACAATTTTTTTTTTGGTGGGGCTGGGGGGGAGAGAGAGAGAGAGAGATTACAAAGAAAAAGATCTGAAACTTTCAAGAACGTCTCCTATAACTATCCAAAAAACCAAAAAGGAAAGAGAAAAACTTCAATCAAACGAACTACATGCAACAATTATACCGACTCGAGGTGAAGAAGAAGAAAAAGAAAAGTCCATTCCTCTTTTATGCTTACTTTTTCATCAGTTCTTCTCAACAGACTAAGTAGTTCAGCTAAGATCAATTATCAGTCGTGCATAGTTACTTATTCATCAACTGAAAATTCTCAAAGAATCTCATTTTCCATTTCATCTCCTCCACATTTTTCCAGCAAAGAAAATTCGCAAATAACGGTTAATGCAGCACAAGATTCGACACGCTAAGCAAGAGTTTGTCATCTTTTACCCCCCCGAACATTTTCTCAGAGATCAAACGGGCCACAGAAAACACAAAACGTCAGAACAAACAACGGAAAACCGTTCGGAGACCGAAAGCGAACCTTCTTCGGAGGTGGCATCAAGAAAGGTACGCGAGTGGCTCTTTCCAGCAGAAGACGCCACATTGGCAACATTTTTATCAGACTCCATGCCCTGAAGCATCTCCGCCATGGCTCTTACCTTCAGAAAGTGAGAAAGACACGGGAAGACTGGCCTCCGAGTCCGAGCACCGAATCGCAGAGAGACCGACCAAAGACTAGCAGAAAGAGGAGGACAAAAAGAAGACGAAGACGACGAAAGGGATAAAGAAACCCTTTGTGTGGTCGCAGAGGTGATGAAAAATGTGGACGATGGCGGAGCTGAGAGGATAATCATATTAACGCTTCTCATTTATCAAATTTATCAAATTTTTAAGGTAGACAGAGGGGGAAGTCGTACGCTTTGATTTCTATGCCTTTAGGTTGTGGTTCAGAGTTTGAGACTAGAGAGAGAGTGAGAGTGTGAGAGAGAGACGGACAGAGAGAGGACTGAGTGAGTGGTTCTGAGATTGGCGGGCGCACGTTCTATTTTATAGCCCAGAAGAGACGACGTCGTCGAATAGACGAAGAGATGGGAGATGTGCTGCGAGTCTCGATTGGGCAGAGAAGGACACGTGGCTTGGCATTGGCAACGAAGGTAAAGGCCCGGCAGGCGGCAGGGGCCAGCCCTGGGTCTGTTTGTCTTGAAGCCGCGCTTTCAGCGAGTGGGATCCAACGAAAACGGCCGCTTGTCCTGTTAGTTTTCACTTTCTCTACTTTTGCTTTCGTTTTGGCTTCCACGTGTTTAGATCAACTGCAAGAAGATCACCGAAATAACAACAATGCCATCAACTCCAATAATTTTTTTTTTCTATTCGAGAAGGGAAGAGTGGATCCACAAAATTTAGAAAGTTAAAAAAAATAAATTTATTTAGTCAACTCACACATTATCCTAACCGACTTCATATCTTGATTGCTTGTCAAACTTTTTCTTCGTTGGTTAAAGAAAGATCTGACAGCTTTTACGAAGAAAAACATGTAGATATCGCTGGAAAAAATTATAAAAACCATATATATATATATATATATATATAAAGTTACAAATGTAATAACATGGCCCTTTTTAGGGCCCAACTAATCCAAAAAAAAACAAAACACAGAAAAATCAAACCTAGCACTTCCCTCCATCTTTTCTACCCGATTGGCCGATTCCTCCCTCTCCACTGTTTCTTCTTCGTTTCTATCGTAATTTTCTCCTCCTTTTTTTTCTCTTCTAATAAAACTCTTTTTTATTTTATGAGCTTGATTGCACAATTTCTTAATAGGTCACTTGTCCAGCCACTACGGGCATGTTTCCAGTGTTTACTTGTTAGGTTTTGAAAAAGTAAAATTTGTGGTAAATTAGAGTTTTATTAAATTTTGTGAGAGTGTACTTAACCGTCGCTATTTTGAAGTAGTTTAATAAATGTTGGAAAATTTTAGAAGTTTTTATAAGAGTTGGTGAAAAAGTAAAGAGAAAGATTTAAGTGAATTTTTTATGTTTATTGTGATGAGATAATTTGAGGAGAACAAAGATGATGTTAAAGTTTTTTTCTTATTTTTTTAATTTTAAAATTAAAATAAAAAGAGACTAAAAATTATTGTGGGTGTGAAAATTGAAAAAGTAAAAATTTTCTTGACAAAATTTTTGAGTTATTTATGTTTGGGGGATTGAGAATTTTGACCAAGTTAAACATACTTTTTTCCTTTGAGGTAAAAAACTGATGTTTTTTAAAAGACTATTTTTTTTGCACTTTTGTATTTTGGCCTCCTAAAATATGTTTTAATAAAATTGTAATCCCAAATCTCTAATCGAGCTTTATTTGCAAGTGTGGGTAGTGGTGGAATAAGGGTTGGTTTGGCCCCTAAATGCCATTGCTACTGGCTTGGATAGTAGCTCAATTTTCGCCACCATCCCCGTCCTCGCCAAGAGTGGAATCCGCTTTCTAGTGGGAATGGTTTACCAGAGGCAGTAGGCAGTTAGTTACCACTTATCCTCCATGCCAAAGAGAGAGAGTTGCAAGCAAATAACCAGGGGACAAGAGATCGAGAAGAGTGGAGTAGGGAAAACAGTTCTATTTTTCAAAATAAAAACAAACACCAAAACACAGAAGTCAAAACAATAAGGGTTAGTATTTATTCCGGTACCTCTCAAAAATTCTGAATTCGGTTCTGGTACCAGAATTCTGGCACAGATTCCGGCCTATTCCAGTATCGAAACCGGATCCCATATTTGGGAATTTTTGGAATTGGAAATTAATTTCGACCGACATTTAAAATAATCCAGGGCTCTGTTCCATGGAACTTCTCTTTCCATGGAAACGTGTAATATGGGTTTCCTTCATATAGATTGAAAATTCAAAGAAATGAGGCTTACCGTACGTCACATGTTTGGAATTCTTTCTAGTTGCCAGCAAAACGTCTCATTTTTCCTCTTCGTGTTCGTTCTATTTGCAAAGACCTTGGTTTTCTACAGGGAGAAGACTAAGGTCTTCGCAAGTATTGGAAGCTATTGATTAGGGATGCTTTGTCAAGCTTATGCTACAATGCCCATGTAAAGGTTTAATTAATCCGATTTCGGTTGAACTTCTCTTTCCTTGAATCGCTTTATTTATTTTTTGGTGCTCTGTTCCATGGAACTTGAATTCCGAGGGGAGGGTATATTGTGGTAATAGCTCATTTTCCGACATAAAAAGCATTTTGGACCAAAGCAAAATCTGGGCCTTTAGGCCCACTAATGGAACCAGAATTTTCAAAAATTCCGATTCTATTATGGAATGGAACCGAAATGAAATTCTTGGTTCTGGTGAGTACCAAAATTGGAACCGAAATAGCTCATTCGTTCCGATACTCACCCTTACAAAACAAGGGAGACCTCCTTCTCTGTTTCTCCTTCCCTGCCCCCATCCAAGCTTCCACTTTGGCCTTCATGTAATTTTTTCTTTCTTTTTTTGATGGTGGTGGAATTGTCCTTGTTTGGCAGAAACACGCAAATTAGGTAAAGAGAACACATGAAAGAAAGAAAGGCCTAAGGGCCCTTATCTCGCAGAGAGGACCAAAGCCCAAAAGGTTACGATATCCAATGACATAGGATTGCAAGAGTAGCTCTTCATCTACAGTGCCGCTCCTCATCCGCTAAAAAAAGAAGCTTATCCCTGCAAAAAAGACCTTTCACTGCAAGTCCAATCAACTATACCGGACCACTGAATAAGGAAGGAAACCGTCTTCTCCCACAAAGGTTGAATTTTCTTCTGGATTTTTCTTAGAGCCATTTAGTGCTCCTACTCTTCAGTCAATAGACATCGATGTGACGCACCGCTCAACCGCCTTAGATCTGCTATGGCTACCTTCCCTGCAACGATTCCTCCTCTGGTTCGTGCTCATTGCAGATGACTCCAAGACTGCTTGGAGTTCTTTCAATCACCTTCACGGTCAGGGGCGGAACTACACAGGGACAGTGGGGAACAACTGCCCCCCACCACCTTGTGAAATCCTTCCAATTTTATTTTTTATTTTTTTATATGCCTTAAGCCCAGCCCGCCCCGCAGGCCCCAACCGACCTAGGCCCAAGCCGGCCTTATTTTTCAAAAAAAAATTTGCAGAGGGTGAAACGACGCCGTTTCACCCTCTAGTTTTTTTTAAAAAAAAGGGTGAAACGACACCTTAGTTTAATTCGCACCCCTTCTTTTTCTCTTAATTTCCCCCTTCTCTCCCCGACGCCCACCTTCTCTCACTCTGCTCCCTACCTCCCAACATCAGCCTGCAGCCTCCGCCTCCCGCCGGTTGATGCCAGCCTCCCCTTCTCACTCTGCCTCTCAGGCTCTCCTCCTTCAACGCTGCTCACTACTCCCTCTCTCTCTCTCTCTCTGCCACTCCTCTACCTCTTAGTCTTTCCTCCTCCAGGCTCCAACGCTCCTCACTGCTCAGTGCTCCCTCTTTCACCCTTCCTTTCTCTCTCTGCCCCTCCTTCTCCAACTTTTCCTCTTTCCCTCTCTCCAACCTCTAGGTCCACCGAAATCTCTCTTAATTTGATTATTTTTTTATTAAACAGATTAGAAATTTGATTAGAAATTTGTGAATTTGATTATGTTTCTATTAAACAAATTATGAATTTAGGCTAAAATATAACGCCTACCACTGTGGTATAACTTTTTCTTGAAGATGCCCCTAGGGTTCAATTTGTTGTCCCGCTGCCCCGGTGGTGATGTACCTTTCCCAGAAATACCCCTCCGTCCATCTTCCATGTCCAAACTAACGAGAAATGCTGAGTTGTCACAAAATTACACGTCGTAGCCAATACTAAGATGACACGTGTTCCATTTGCTGACTGGGCATATATTCCTGTGGTTCCCGTACAGTCCACGTTGTCCACACTTTTATTGTTCCAAAATTACCCCTGCCACGTCACAAAATAATATGCTCGAACACCTTTTGTCACGCATTGCCCATTCCTTTCGTGTCCCCTTCCACCCCAACACTCGAACATTTCCGTTAAAGACTCGAAAATTTCCCCAAATCGGTGGAACACTCGAACCCTAACTATTTACCCCAAATCAATCGAACCGTGCCCATTTTCCCCAAATCAAGCGAACGATAGGAACAAACAATCGAACCATGCCCAGTCCACGCTGTCTTTGACACCATCGGTGGTTAACGCTGTCTACCTTCCATCCCCCTTCACTCGAACCCTAGATTCATTCACCCCATTATTTCCCCAAATCCAGCAACTATATATCGAAGCCCCAAATCTGTTGGTGATGTCCCATAGACGCTCCTCTGCAGCAAGCACTCTGAGTGACGGTAGATTTGCATCTAAGGAAAGGAGCGAAGGCAAGCTGGATGTGAGACCTCTGTGTTTCTGCGGAATCAGTGCACGTGCAAGGTTTAGCAAGACGTCACTAAATCCAGGACGAAGATTCTGGAGTTGCTCACAATATTCGGCTGCCACGGTGAGTACATACGTCACTTAATCTCTACGGTAGTAGCTATGTCTCTCTCTTCCATATGTTAATGCACAAAGTGTTGCCATCACAAAATGCTTGAACTGATATGACAATGTTGATTTGCCCTAAAATTTGTTAGCTATGTTTTTTTAAGGGAGATTTTCAAATTTTAAATTGTTGATTGGTGTAGATTTAATGGACTTAGCACTGATGACCTATTATGAAGATAGCAGAGTAGAAGCCTGCAACAATAGTTTCCCAGTCTGTTGTTTGTAGACAATCTTTGATAACCATTTTATTTTGTTTGCTGAAAGTGGGTAATTTAGCTCTCGATTATAATTGTTTGATGCATGAACCTTATATGTTCAAAGTAATATGAAAAAAAGTTGTTGACTTAGCAAAGGTTGTGGATGTCTTTTTAGGATAGAATGATGAAAAATATTAAGTCTCATTGATGTCTGTTTAAAGTACTTGCTTTTGTTTATAATCACGATGGCATATTGCATATGTTCAATCAGTGAGGAGATGTGAAGATTTGTCTGTTTGTTGTTTTTTCCTTTTTTCATGAGTTAGCAAAACTGATGTCGGAATCTTATTAGCCTAATATCGTACATTTTGAAGGGCTTTTCATGTAGGTTAGACTTATCTAACAAACCAGCTGCATGTAATATGGACTTTTGTATCTATGATTTGATTATTGCCTATGGATGACCGTTTAATTGTTTTTATTCGTAGAGGGACAAGGCTTGCAGTTTTTTTGAATGGATTGATCCACCCTCTCAACAACAAGAGGATGATGAAACAAATAGTGTCCTATGCCAGCTGAAGACAATGAAGAAGAAGTTAAGGATTATGGAGGAGCGACAAAACAAAACAGATGAGCTCTTCCTCAAACAAAGCTATATGGAGGAGAAATTAAAGCTATACGAGGAGAAGTTGAAGTCCACGGAGAAGATGTTGAAGGCTATGGATGAGAAGCTGAAGCGGCTTAAGTTAGTTATGTTGGGGTCATGGGTTTTATTTTGTAGCTGTATTTACCTTTGTTTAAGTGGTGTTGAAAGGGAGTCAATGTAGTTCTATTTACCTTTGTTGTGGTGCTGAAAGGAAGTCAATGGTTTTTATTTTGTTGTCTGTATCTCTTTCAAAGATAGATCATGTATTTACATTTAGGAAGTCAATGTAGTTGCATATTGCTTGTCCTGGAATGGTGGCAAGACCTGATAGTGTCCCTTCAATGTTACCTATTCAATATTTTGCATCATATTTGATACCAATAACAGAGTCAACATTACAGAAGCATTCAACTAACCAATGTGCACAATGACCATAACTAACCAAACCAAAGTACTCATTCTGTAACTAAGATTCAACATTTTATACCAATAACCAAAGTAGTCATTCTCTAAGTAACCAAGGTACTTATTTAACACCTTAATTGCTGCACCACTTCAAAAGCAACATAAACCAAAGTACATAACACCATAATTTTGGCCTGAAATTCACAACTGCCCCAATATGGACAGCTTCAAAAATACGATTCAGATTACAAATTATCCATATCCTCAACGTAAATCCAAAAAGATTACATTGGACCCCCATTCTACACATCTAATGTCAATCCCAAAATACATAACACCATTACAGATTTTGCTAAATCCAATGCCAAACTACGCAGAATCATCAGAAGCTATTGGGTGGGTCGAACTGGTAGCTTGCGGGGCGAGTGCCTCAGTTGTGTTGGCTATGACCCACCTGTCATCCTCGTCTGTCCCTTTTATGAAGTGAATTTATAATTAGGCTTAGAAATGTAATGACAACTATTGCACATTTTTTTTACACTAAAAATGCTTTCCTCTTTCTTCTACTCGTCTTGGCAGGCAATTCCATTGGCTGTAATCTTTGTCCCTAATTTTTAACAAATTACATATAATTTTTCAGTCAAAACTGGTAGTATGACTTATGATAAAGAAATAGGTAAGAAATTTTTTTTTTAATGTTACCTCTGTTGTAGTTTCCCTTCGAGTCTCTGGTGGCTGTGATGGCTGTGATAGCTGTGATCCTTCAACCTAAATGAATGGCATATCATAATTTTTCATTTGACAGATCAGATTCAACATGATATAGGGAGATGTAGGAAGTTTGTCGTTATAGAAGTTCTAGATTTCTTTCTTGGAGATCTTCGAGGCTGTGATGTACGGACTTATGTTGACTCGGTAGTACGAGCCTGTATATTCAATATGGAAAGCAAAAGTAAATATAGAAGCTGACCATTTCATCAAAAATATTTCAAATACAAGCAAGGAAGAGGTACTTGAGAAGAAAAGCAAGCTGGCCCAAGCAGCAATGAATGCAAAGCCACCAAATGGAGCGATATGTGAATGACTTATGGTAAAACAGATATTACCTGACAAGGTTCTGCAGTTGTTATATTAGTTCTAGCAGGCTGCGATGCTCAGTTGATGGTCTGGCCTCATCCTAAAATCAATCTAATGTCAAATAACTATTCGAAGTGTCCAAATCAAACTTAAAATCTGCTTCATGTCACCTGATTTGTAGCTTTCTTCTTGGATGGCTTCTTCGGGTATATTCTGCGGTTGGGATTTGGCAGGTAATTGCATCTCCTTGCATTATGGCCAAGAACGTCACATGTCCAACTGGTAACCCACAACGACTAACATTGTATGGATGTTGTGGCTCATCATTTGCTCGGACCCTTGCTTTCCTCGAACGGCCAAGCATAGACCGAATCACAGGAGGTCCTATAGGTAATACATTCGCACGCGGCCACTCTTCCGGTCCAGGCATCACGTGTACGACATGTGTATAAGAAGCTGCGTATGACGTCTTCCGATAGCAATCATGGACGTAATCCTCAGGGAGTAGCTTGTCACAATAAATAGCAGCGCAAGCATGCGCACATGGGATGCCGTTTAGCTGCCATCGGCCACAACTACATTCCCGGGCTCCATGTTTACCAATTTACTATCCCCATTAACTGTATCAACCTCAAAATTGGTCCCATCCTTCCACTGGTAGATGCAATGCCTAGCATCATGTTTACTCTTCTCAAGCTTCCTCTGTATCCGAGGACAGATATCCCAAGTTGCAGTTTGGAGCATCACCCGTTTGTGCTTGAACTGGTTCATCAATAGACGTCTGATATCCTCCATCATCATCAAGATTGGCTTATCCCGTGTATCTTTGATCCAGAATTAAATGTTTCAGCGATGTTACTAAGTAGACAATCGCTCTTCGAGGTTGTACTAAATGCGTGTTGGGACCATCCTTTAGGGTCAACCTCTGTAAGATACTTCCAAGCATTCTCATTCACCCTTTCCAGTTCTTCATAGCTCTATCAAACCCAGATCTGGTACACGCACATGCTGCCTTCCATAGGAGGTTCTTCATATACTTGTCTCTCCACCCTTTGCTCTTCAAGTTGGTGTGCAAGTGCTTCACACAATGCCGCTGCTCATCATTGCACTAACTTCTCTAGTGCCTCGCGAAGCCCCTACAAAATAGTTTTAGTTAGTAACCAATATCAGTACATGTTTTTTCAGCGACCAAACAAATGGTGTGCACTAACCTTTTGCCTGTCTGACATCCAACACCAGCTGATCTTCAGATCTAATATCCTCCATGAGTATCTCTATGAACACGTCCAAGAAGAACCTCTGCATACGCAAGTGGGTACATATCATCATTTGCATCTTTGGCCACTGCACATAACAAATGGGCCGGACAAATCATTGGCCTAACATGTTTCTTGACACACATGCTGCTGGAAATGAATTCACCCATGAACAATTGTGCTCGAGTCGCTCCATCTCTGGTGCCATCGTGCCAGCAAAGGGTGAAACAGCCTTGGATTGACAGATAGTAGTAAACTCGCCCTACCAGCGCATGTGGGGATACGAACAGAGCAGTGAATTCTCCCTCATACCATGAGTGGGTTTGGATTGAACTGCACATAACAACTTGGGCCTTTGAGGTGCATCAAGACAAATCATTGGCCTAATCCCATACGTTTAAGCCTCAAGCCTGACATACATCCGCTGGAAAAGATGTCCACTTCTCTGAATCTTCACCCATGAACCAGGGTTCCACATATAAACACCCAATAGTCGCATACATACTTGTACTGGTCCGCATGCCTTCATAGACCAGTTCAAAGGCCATCTTTTTTGCCCGATACATGTGGTTCTTAGAGACTTGTACTTTATATCTCTACGGATATTCCCTCCCAAAGCCGTTGGTGGCATGTTAGGGTCGTCCCGGATGTTTTCAACATACCAAGCAGCAGTAAATTTGGCATCCAACTTCCTATTCTTATGGTGTGTGCCACAAGTGTGCTTCTACTTAAATGTCTTGATCTGAACTGCTTCTTTACCGTACGTAAAAGAAGCGTGGATCCGCCAACCACACTTGAGTGCACAAACCGCTGTAATTCTCTTCTTGTCACTCTTAAGACAACGGTAGTCATAATTATTTTGAATGCCGTGCAACGTTAAAGCCTTTTTAAATAAGGCCAAATCTCTAAACTTCATCCCCTTCTCAAGGTGCACTGTACCATCCTCCAACTCCTCTTCTCGAAAGTCGGTACCCTTCCTCTTACGTGGTTGATCTTCATCAGATGCATTATCCTCACTGGTACTTTCTATTACATCATCATTCGAGCCCCTAACAATCTTGGGCTCGTCCGCTGAAACATCATTCTTTGTACCTTGCCCGAACCACTCTATCGAAGCCTTCCAAGCATCATCTCCACACTCATCAGTCTGAATTGCATATTTGTACAACTCAGAATCGGCATCAGACTCATCAAAATCACTGACATCAGCTTCAATATTATCCCCCCCCCCCCAATATCATCATCAGAATCAACTGCCTCTCCTTCACTATTGACACCCTCTGCATCCCTCATAATATCCTCGACATTAACATGGACATCCTCCGCTTCCCTCACGATGTCCTCAGCATCAACACACATATCTGTCATACTCCTATCTTCCAGAATGTCATGAAAAACCATTTCTTCCTCATTCATATTTTCTATCACATCTAGTTCAGGCACTAAGATTGGCCAACTGGTACCATGGTCAACGTAAATCCTCAAGGTGTCCCGACCTTCAAGAAGAATTCTCGCAATGGTAGTCAAGACATCAGCGTCACATTTTAGAGGGGTCAAATTAGACTGAGAGTCATCTCTCTCTAGCTTACACCACAACTCCACAGCATCTACGTAGTTCATAGCTGTCTTCAACAATGTCCACAGATGTGTGACTGAGATATAGTCAGGGTCGAAGTCCCCTAAATCGCTAATCTGCCCTCCAATGTAGTCACTCTTCAGAAACTTCACTCTCCCTCCATGATGCATAACAATCTTCACCATCTGCAAATTGAAAAAATCAAAATGGTGCATCTCTTTTCCAGAGTGAGCAACATAAACCTAAATGGTAGAAAATATCAAACCCAAATTTCTACATCTCTTTTCCCTTTCAAATCCCCGACCAAAAATAAAGAGTTCATTTGAAATCCCCCAACAAGACGAAATAATATTACCCAAACAATATTCATAATTAATATTTTCTGTCCATATCACCATTTTTAGGGGTGATGGTTTTTTTTTTTTGTCCACATCACCATTTGAATGCAGGCATGCTCATCCAGGACATTCTACATATTACCATCCTATTGATGCTGCTATTTAGATCTACTTCAAATAGTACTTATATTCCCACAAAGATAGAGTGGAGGTTTCCAACTCAGTGGTGGGACCAAAAGAAAATAAAAATTAAAAACATTTATTGTCTCAATTTGGAAATAGGTAATTCAGACATATTATTTTCAGTTAGATAATCCCAACAGATTACCCATGGTGGAACTAAGAATTTGTTCTGATAAAATGGCAAAATTAGTACAATACTTTATTCATCCACTAGTCCAATTATCATGAAGCATGCCCAACTATACAATTTAAAACACTGGGCTATAATTTTTCAATAAAATGTGTACAAATAATCAGCAGTTTAGGGATAAAGTGAACCAAAATGTAACCTACTTCCCTAATGAGTACAACTAGTTACCCTATCCTATCATCATTTTCTTTTAAAATTTCAACCTACTTCCCTAATTCGAAACTTAGAGATAAACTGAACCAAAATGTAAACCATAGGGACATCATAAGGAAACAAATGCCACCCTGAATTAGTCAAACACAAATCTCAATAACAAACGACAGATAAAAAGACAACTTGACAGTCTAGGAGGGACCACTTCGTTAATATATGGGCAAACGACAGACAAATAGACAGCCTAAAATTCTAGGAGGGACCACATTATTTTTATATGGGCAAACGACAAAGTTGCAATTCAACCAAGGGGGGACACATTTATAGTAGACAATATTCAATTTAGCAAAAGGGGAGACATGCATGGGTGGACGAATGCTCATATATTTTAAATAGAAAACCATTTGTCAAGCTGAGAAATTCCCTAAACATTTTTACTTACCTTTCCAAAACCTCAGATAGACAGCGTTAACCACCGATGGAGTTGAAGACAGCGTGGATTGGGCACGGTTTGATTGTCTGTTCCTATCGTTCGCTTGATTTGGGGAAAATGGGCACGGTTCGATTGATTTGGGGTAAATAGTTAGGGTTCGAGGGTTCCACCGATTTGGGGAAATTTTCGAGTCTTTAGAGGAAATGTTCAAGTGTTGGGGTGGAAGGGTACACGAAAGGGATGGGCAATGCGTGACAAAAGGTGTTCGGGCATATTATTTTGTGACGTGGCAGGGTAATTTCGGAACAATAAAAGTGTGGACACGTGGACTGTACAGGAACCACAGGGATATATGCCCAGTCAGCAAATGGAACACGTGTCATCTTAGTATTGGCTATGACGTGTAATTTTGTGACAACTCAACATTTCCCGTTAATTTGGAGACGGAATATGGACGAAGGGGTATTTCTAGGAAAGGTACATCACCACCGGGGCAGCGGGACAACAAATTAAACTCTAGGGGCATATTCAAGAAAAAGTTATACCACAGGAGTACGCGTTATATTTTAGCCATGAATTTAATTAGGAATTTGTGAATTTGATTATGTTTCTATAAAACAGATTATGAATTTAATAAAGAATTTGTGAATTTGATTATTTTTTCTATAAATAGATTATGAATTTGACTAGGAATTTCTGAATTTGATTATGTTTCTATTAAACAGATTATGAATTTGATTAGGAATTTGTGAATTTGATTTTGTTTCTATTAAACAGATTATAAATTTGATTAGGAATTTGTAAATTTGATTATTTTTCTATTAAACAGATTAGGAATTTGATTAGGAATTTGTGAATTTGATTATGAATTTCTTTGGGATTATTGTGAATTTGTGAATCTTTGATTAGGGTTTGATTAGGATTATTAAATATTTGTGAATTTGTGATGAATTTATTTTAATTATTGATGAATAATGTGATGAATTTGATATTGTGATGAATAATGTGATAAATTATTGATGAATTTATTGATGATATTGTGATGAATAATTATTGATGAATAATGTGATGAGTTTGTGAATCTTTTATTAGGATTTGATTGTGCATTATATTGAAATTGTAATTAGGACTAGGTTGTGAAACTGTGATTATGTTATAAAATTAGACCGATAAATTTGTTTGTTTTGTTTTATTTAGATAATGGATAAGCAAATAGTATAGTACGTCTATTTCAATATTTTTAGTGTTTTTAGTATTTAATTTTTGATATTTTAACTTTAATATATTTTGTTTGCATTAAACAGTAAAATTTTTTTTTTGTTATTTTTCTTTACGAATTCGACCCCCTTCGATTGGATTCCTAGTTCCGCCACTATTCACGGTGGCTCTTCTAGGCTATCATCTCTGACCATGACAAGCGCTTATTTTATATTTTTTTTTTCTATTTAGCGCAGTGGTTATTTGGGACTGTTTGTAATGTTCCCACTCTCCTGTGTACGAACTTTTGATATTGGGTATGAATGTTATGGTTGTTTACAAATATAAAAATAAAAAATAGAAAAGGAAAAAGATGGAAGTACACTTTTTGGGTACGAAGAAATGTAATTACATAATTATAAAAAAGGGATCTCCTAGCTAATGCAAAATCAACTTAAGACTTTTTTTTCATATTTTGTCTAATTATTGTTTCCAACTGTATTATTTCATTAATTAAGCTGCCTGCTTCTTAGAGAAAAGAATCGTAGCTCCTAGGGAACTGACATCACCTAATATATTGCCAATGCCCCCGCGCTCCTAAGAGATCCATGAATGCCAGCACTGACACCTCTACGTATTTCCCATGAAAGCCGCCACCTGCTAGATGGCAGGAAAGCGGCCCACGATGGCTGATACTATGCGTGCAAGAAATGGAATTTAAGGGAAAAAAAGAAAAAAAAAAAAACAAGAGATGGAATTTAAGGCCCTTTGTTTTAAAAGGCCAAGAGGATTGAATGGCCTTATAATGATGACTACCGTTTCATAAAGAGAAAAATTGACAACAGTCAGTTATGGTGACGACCGCTTTATAAAGCGTAAAGGATTGATGATTATATTACAAAAGTGATGAGTTACGACGACCATTTTTGAAAAGGGAAAAGGGCAACGACCCGCAATGGTTAGGTAGCTGGTAGCCCAATTGATTTGAGGGTCCGAAAGTGGGTATTCAAAAACAGGTGTGGAGTTGAAGGTCCATGAATTGAATCTTTACCTCCAAAGTTATACACTTTTGTCATACTACAAAACTAATTACATTCTTGCGGGACTGTAGTTATAATTTAATTTGAACATTCGTGACACACCAAAGAAGTACGCTAAAAAAAAAAGAAAAAGAAAAGACAACGACTTACACGGTAACTGACTCAAAAGAATGTTGAGCTGGGTCCGCTGGGTCCGACTACACGAAATCAGAGGCTAGCCACGGGACCTCCCAAAATAAGAGAGAACAACCTCCTCCTAAGTCCTACCTTCTCGCTTTCAACATCAACTAATACTTCTAGGAATCCTGCAAAGTACTTGTTTGAATTCTGACTGTACCAAAAAGAAAGGATGCTTTGTATTTTTTTTTCCTGTTAACTTTCGGGCACACCAAACGAAGAAACAACCATCAGACAGATGCGACGAGTGCAGAAGCATTTAACATAAAAGCCACGTCCCAAAGGGAAACGCAACTCCTCGAAGTGCACAGACTTTGAGCCCGTGAGGGTCAGTGGTGCACGGACTTTAGGCCCATGAGGCTGGCACTGACCCTGAAAGAGACGAAAAAAAAACCTTAGTGCTCAGTACCGATAAAAAAAACAAAAAAAACGAATGGTGTCAGTTTTTTGAGACTGAGATGACGTTCGGGTTTTTTTCTTTTTTTAAATCTTAAAATTTTAAAAATAAACATATTTTTTAACATCACTTAAAATCACTTGAAAATAATTACAACACTCATATCAATAAAATTAACATAGTTTAAAAATTTTTAAAATATTAAAAATTCTCAAAAAATATTCTAACCAACATAGATGTGAAACAGCAAGTCAACTGATGCTAAATCCATTTCCCGAAAAAGAGAAGTAAATGCTCGATACGTTACAAACTGAGAAAATAACTACCACATGGCTGTGTATGGCTACAAAGGTTCAAGGGAGCAACGTTACAGGAGACACAAGGACGTCAATTTATCCAAGGAAATTCATAATGACCAAATGAAGCACCAAGTTGCAGAGAACAAAATCTGCGAAAGCACGCTCTGGCGCCAAATCCTGCAAGTTGATGACAAATAAATAAACTGTGACAACTCTGGTTGTGGCGTACACAAATATGCCCACAAACCGTGGCATTCAGAAATGCTGCACCAATAACAAACAACGTAAAATTTAAATCCCTACAGCAGGTTCCTTTCAAGTTTTCTCTCCTCCATCCTCTTAGGAACAAGCGAGCAGGCCGGTAGGCCAAAAATAGAAAAACAACAGCCCAAGAGAGAGAAATTGTAAAGGAGGAAAAAACTTTTACCTTAAATTCCTTGTTTTCTTTGTTCACTTGGATGCGGAGACAAACTGCAGTTAAGGAAACCAGTCAGTCTTGGACACATTCTGTTTAGGAGGAAAAAAAAAAAAAAGAAAAAAGAAAACTTCACGCAACAAAGAGAGTAGGAACTTCCTGCTGCCAAGCGAGGTGTCTCTTCTTAAAACTGCCATGTGTTCCA
The DNA here is from genome assembly GCA_003952965.2 of Morella rubra. NCBI lineage: Eukaryota > Viridiplantae > Streptophyta > Magnoliopsida > Fagales > Myricaceae > Morella > Morella rubra. The sequence goes on from CM025852.1 coordinate 8,656,099, forward strand.
CATATAGTCACGCGTAAGTCAAATTTCTCAACACTTGTATTTTGCATTTTTAACTGAGACATTTATGTTTTTGGTATCTCTACTGTTCTTCCAACCATCTCCTTCCACCCCTAAACAGTCTTATTTGTATATGACCCTCAATGGTTTGCAAACTCTAAAGGACATATCATATCAATTTATTACCACCCTTCGAACCAGAAGAAAACTTAATTTGCATCTCCAAAGGAAGTATCAAATTAGTTTCTAAAATCCCTTCCGACAACAATAGTTTTTTTGAGTCCTTATTGTCACATGTTCTTCAATAACCATACCAATCAGCACACACTGCAGATTGGCCTCATGAAGTATAAATAAGCTAAGTCAGTGATCAGCCGGGAGCCCCTACTGCCCCAATTGCTAAAAAAATTTCTGCCCTTTCTTTATGTGATTCAATTCTCACAAAAACAAAAAACTCCATATTCTGCTTCTGCTTACCAGCAAGTACTGCCGTCCCTATGCAAGAAAGTACACCAGAAAGAAATGAGTTGAATGGGAATGATCCAACAACAGCCATGTAAACTACCTGGTCATCAGCAATAGTGGCAAAAATGTCAGGATTGGGCCATGTAAACTATAGAAAAAATAAAAATCACCTTTATCCTATCATCCACTCCAGCAAAAAGAATAAGGAATAATGGCGTAACAAAAACCCATCTTAAATGTCTAGGATCCTAGTTGAGACTGATCTTTAAGCACTAAAACTGAGCTAAATGTAGGTTAGATTAGAATTGTCTACAAACGAAGAGATAGTATATGAAAAGAAAGCAGTAAGGATATCTAAAAGAGTAAAATTTGGCATCATAGGCGAAGATATAAAATGTAATTCAGTGTACTTTGTAGTTAATCACATTCACACTTTATTTTCAAAGACTAGTTAAGGTTACTTTTGAGGCTCCTTAAAAGCATTGTCAGACTCAATTCTACCCAGTAGGGACCCAACGTGGAACTTGAGTCTTTTATTACTCATTACTTCACCACTTCCTACTCCACGTAAGATTTGAGTGTATTAAAATTTCTCCCCTTGAATTCCTAATGTATTTGTTAGGGTTTTAGCCAAACCCACATTGGTCGTTGCCATGTCCGTTCTAATACTCTTTGTAGTGCCCCAAGAAAGTGCTAACATTTGCACTTTAACTTCAAAAGGACTAGTCAAAATGGCTTTTGAAGCTCAACGGAATCATTTATGAAGTTTTATTTAATAGCTATGAATTTGGGCTACTATTTGATTTTTAATCTAGTGCTTTGTTTTTATTTTATTTGAAATATTACAATTTTTACTCTGCTTATGAACATCATGTGACATCCTAACTAGTACTGGTAAGGGGGTGTTAGATATTCTTTAACAATGGCAGATGGATATCTCTGTTCTCTTTTTCTCAAATCATGCCTGATCAATGGTGGAGATTAAACTTCAACAATTGCTTTAGCAAGCCAAAAGGTTTGTTCAGGAGCTACATCAAACCAATCCGCAAATGGAATGACATACTATAAAGATATATTAACCCTCACTTTTCTCATGTTACAACGTTCAATGTGAGTAAATTCTAATTCAAGAGATAAGAAAAGCCTGGAGTTGATATAATTCCTTTACAACTCTTTTCAAAAGATAACAACTCCTTTCAAAAGATTACATGGTACGATCAAACAAAATAGACAATTAGGTAAAGAATATTCAACCAAGTAATTCACTTCAACAGGTAAAGGAAGAGCGGATAGTAAGCATTGATGGACATCCAAGACATCAAAGGCCAGAATAATTCAAACTCAAGGTTGAGTTCTTTATCAACTAGAGAGCTTGATAAAATGAAGGGGAAGTGGGTTTTAATCAACTACATATCCAACTTGGCAAGGCTGCATGAAAAGCCAGAACAAGACAGGCCACAGGAATAACTTTGTTTTGTGCCGGGAAGGATCTGTTATTCAATGGTATATTAGATTTCCAAGTGGACTTTTGGTTGATTATTTCTTTACCCAAGGTAGGATGCATATTAGCAACAAATTGTATTGCTTTGTGAGAACGGATTGAGATTAGTATAAGTAAAGGTGTAGGAGACTCTGGACATCATACTATTAATTATCAATCCCTGCAACTAAAGGTGTAACAGATTTTGGGGTTATCATCCAATTGGTTTCATTGCCTCCAACTAATAAAATCTTGGGGTTCTTTCTCAAAAGTTGCTCTTGCACACTTTTATCCCCTCTTCTTCTTGCATTTTGCTGATGATATGCTGATTTTTTGTGGGGATGAGGAGATTCAAGTGCAGAACCTAAGATGCTTGCTTTTGTGTTTTATGGCGGCGTCTGGTCTTAGGATTAACCTTGGCAAGTCCGAACTTATTCATATTGGCAGAGTGGATGATGTTCAGGGGATGGCGGATATTTTGGATTGTGGGGTGTCGTCCATTTTGATGACCTACCTTGGCCTTCCTCTTGGTGCTAAGTTAAAGTGTGTGAGCATTTGGGATGACATTGTTGAAAGCTTTGAAAGAAGGTTAGCAGGTTGGAAGTGCATTTATCTTTCAAAAGGGGGAAGGTTAACGCTGATTAGATCCACTCTTACTAGCCTTCCAATGTATTTTTTGTCGCTTTTTCCTATTCCGTTATTGGTGGCTAAAAGGTTGGAGAAGCTTCAAAGGGATTTTTGTGGGGAAGTGGTGGTGACGAGCACAAGTTTCACCTTGTTAGGTGGGCTAGAGTTTGCTCCCCTATTAGTGCTGGAGGATTGGGGCCAAGAAGAGCTCTATTGAACAATAGAGAAAAGAAGGCTACCTTGTTCAATAGAGCTCTTCTTGGAAAATGGCTTTGGAGATTCAATTCTGAAAGAGACAGCTTGTGGAAGATTGTTATTCCGGAGAAGTATGGGTGTGAGGAGGGTGGTTGGAGCACTTTGGTGACTCAGGGTTCTTATGGGTGAGTTTGTGGAAAAATATTAGCAAAGGGTGGAACTTTTTAGAGAACCTATTAGGTTTGTGGTAGGCAGCGGTTCCAGAATTCGGTTTGGCATGACAAGTGGTGTGGGGAAAGACCGTTGAGTGTGGAGTTTCCTCAATTATATTCTCTTGCTAGGCATAAGGACGCTTGGTGGCTGATTGCATGGAGACGGGATCCGGAGTGGTAGTGTGGGATGTCCACTTTGAAAGAATGATTAATGATTGGGAGATGGAGGTTTTTCCAGAGTTTTATCTTTACTCTATTCGTGGAGTAGGAGGAGAGGGGGTGAGGATAAAATGCTTTGGATGGGTTCTAAGAGCGGTGTTTTCTCTGTGAAATCGATGTATGCTTTGCTTATGGAGGGCTCCAATGAGGGTTTTCCTTGGCGACAATGTTGGAGGAACTTGGTTCCCCATAGAGTTGCTTTCTTTGTTTGGGAGGCCATTCACGGGAAAATTTTGACCATTGACAACTTAAGGAGGAGGGGAGTTGTGTGACTGAGTGGTGCTATTTGTGTAATAGTGATGGAGAAACGGTTGATCATATCCTTATTCATTGCTTGATGGCTAGAGGATTGTGGGGGCATGTGCTGAGCATTCTTAACTATGATTGGGTTATGCCTAGAAAGGTAGTGGATGTTTTGCTTTGTTGGAGGAGGAAGTTTAAGATCCAATTGTGTTGGCCATTTGGAAGATGATCCCTGCTTGCATTTGGTGGAGTTTGTGGAGGGAAAGGAATGAGAGATGTTTTGAAGACAGGGTTGTCTTTTCTAGTTTGGGGGATCTATGTTGCATTCTCTTTTTCTGTGGCTAATTCGGTTTTAGGATATCCTTTTGTGGGTTTGCCAGATTTTCTTAGTTTTTTAGCTTGTATGCTTTAGTTGTTGTCAGTATAGTCTCTTGTACTGTCAACTTTCTTTTTCTTTAATAAAGATTGACTTACTTAAAAAAAAAAAAAAAATTGCCTTCATAGCCGTTGCCCCTGTTTGTGTATTTGAGTATTGGCGTAGTTCTGTGCCGAACTAATTCCAAATTGAGTTGTAATTCCTTATCCAATACGTTTCGCTCAAGTGTTCAAAAGAAAAAGGAGTCTCTCAACAGTTTGTTCAAGAAAAGGATTATACAAGCAAGTCGCCTGCTCCACGCTTGAGCGAAGCCTTTGCAGAAAGGCTCGCTTGTCTATCGCTCGACCTTGGCTTGAGTGAGAATGGATGATTTCGAAAAAAAACTTAGCTATTCAGAGTCCTATACTACTTGAAACTCAAGGTAACTTTACCAACTTTGAGATGTTGACTTGTAACCATTGATGGGCATTATAATATTTCCTATTTGCCTGTTGCCGGAGAGAAAAATACTCTCTACGTGCGTGAGGCCGTCCATTGTTTATTTGAGCCTCCATTTGAGAGAAATAAATATCTTAGAGATTCCAAATCTAAATTACTAGCTTCTCTCACCCAATCACCTTGAAACAAATCTTTCGTTGTGAAGCTTTCAGAGTGCTAAAGGAGTTTGGCTACCAGAGTTCCAGAGTTAAAGAACGAGACTGTTCGCAGAGTCAATAAGAAGAACCTCAAAAGCCTGAGGTGGTTGCTGAATGGAGCGAGTACAGTAAGGTTACTTGGATTATTACATTGGGGTGTAGAGTCAGCAAGGAGATTTTGCGAGTGTTTGAATCACCGTTTGAAAGGTTTTCTTCATAGTGGATGTTGGGTGGCGCTGATAGCTCGGAGTGGTTTTTCTTTTGAAGGGAGCCTCAAAAGTTTTTCACTTTATTAACAAAATCTCGTCTCTTTGTGTGATTGGAGTTTGATTTATTTTTCCGCATATTATTTTGTTGATTAAATCGGTATTTGTTCGGATCTAGACTCGATATGTTTTGAACGTGTTCAAAGACTATCACATAGAGTTTTATTTGGGAGTAAACACCTATTCACCGTCAATTGGGTCTAAATCGGGATTTTTCAGCCCCATAGAGTCCCTCGCCAAGCTAACTCATATTTGCATAAGGTGAGGGTTGTAACTAGGCAATGCAAATCTTTTTACTCTTTTCCCACCTGAGAGCCTTACACCTGGGCAGTTCATATGATGACATACCCTTGTTGAACAGGGAGGCAGGTGAATATGGCTGCATTTCTCCATAAACCATACATTTGTTTTAACCATTGTCTACTGATTTATTTCTCCAAGTTTACAATTCTTCAGAAAGAAATTTATTAAAATATTCATTGCAACAAATTAGTGTAGAAAAAGACAAGCACGACTACACATCTGATGTCAAGTAAGTTCTTTCAGGTCCTTAAGAATCCTGCGGTACAAACAATGACGACAAAATTCCTGAATTATCTTATCATTTCGAAATTCTTAGCAACCAAACGGTAAGTTGAAATGCAGAAAATCACAGCAAACATACAATGTTGAAACACAGTCACTTAACTGTCTCATGAAGCTATGGACAAAAATGATAAATGATGATATTGTGAAATAAAAAGCCCGATCCAAAAACAACCAGAAGAACACATACATAATCGTCAAGATAATAATGCTTGAATTTTATAATTTTCCTGAATTTTGTCGTCGACCGAACACAATTGTTTCAAACCTTAACCCATGAGATTTATAAAACAAATTCATACATATATGTGCATTCGATGAATCGCAGAGTACCTGGATGAGAGCAGTGAATACAGCGAAACCCACATAGAGATCAATGATCTGCATAAAAACAAGCATCGGGGGGGTTAGAATCTAAACGTTCAGACAGAGAATTGAAAGAGACGGAGAAAGAGAGAAACTTTGAGATTTGTCGGGGTGGCTGCATAAGCAGAACGGAGGGACTGGAGAAGGGCCTGGGCGTCCTTGCTAGTCGTCCTCGCCATCGCAAAACCCCCTTCGTCGTTATGCTTTACTGCTTACAGTGTTCCAAACAAAAAGCGAGGAAAACCCTCTCAGACTTGCGCTTACCCGTTTCCCTAGTCGTCTGGTAAGCAATAGCGGTGGCATGGTCATCTGAAACGTTCTGATGGGCCTTGCTTGGTTGCCTAGAGACGGCCCGAAAGGCAATCCATAGGGCCTAGTCTTATTAAAACGTTGTACTCGTGCGAAGAAAAAAAAAAACGTTGTACCCTGCTTAATTTTTTTTTTTTTTTTGGTTAGTTATAATTTAATCCCTCAAACTACCACCCGATTCTCAAATACTCTATAAACTTTAATTCGTTACAACTCACTTTCATAAAATATACTTATCATTGCAATTTCATCCCTCAACCGACTGGAGCCATTACATCGAACGATTTCTATCCCACTTAACAGACACATGACATTCTCCTTAAGTGAAAAGACAACTTTACCCTTGTTTGAGTTCTTCATAGCCTTCTACAGTGCTTCTAGCACTTCGTAGAGCCAAAAAATTATATGTAGTTAGCTGATTTTTTTTTTAACTAAAAAAAAAAGATGACTTACTTAGAATCGAGCTGGTTAAATTTGTCTTTTCAAGTAGAGAAAAGGTCATATGTCATTTACGTGGGACGAAAACCGTTCAATATAACACCTTTAGCAAATTGGTGGCTGAAATTATAACGAGAAGTATAGTTTGTGGGGGTGAGTTGCAACGAGTTAAAGTTTATGGGGATATCTAACAATCAGGTGATAGTTTTGAGAGAAAAATTGTAATTAACTCTTTTTTTTTCTCCTTTCATCTTAATCGGAGAAGGATTAGAATAACTGATAACATAAATATAAAAAATGTAATTGAAATCATTTTTTACTTACCGATTTTCACAAAACTTCCATTCTTATTATTCTTTTTTCTTCTGGTTTATTTTTATTTTCGTCTCTTTGTGTTTAGTGTCTGATGGCCTAAAAATAAATAAAAACATATATAATTTTTACCTTTTTCAGTTTTTCTATTTGTTAAAAATCATAAAATTTATTTCTATTTTAGTTATATTGGGCTATCTTCAAGTTCTTCTTCTACTTCTTCTTTTTGATAATTTCGAAACCTTTTTTACGATTGCAATTCAACTTACAGTGAAGATTCAAATTAGGACCTCCTAAATGAAAGGTGTCACACTTGATTAGTCCAACTAGGCGTGTTCATCTTGTTCGGCTACCGGTGGAGCTCTGGCTCCGGATTCGTCACCGATTCTGGCAAGTTGAAATCCGTAGCTTCCAAGAACCAGAACTGGAGGTCACTTTGGAGACTTCCCGGAGGTAAAACCGCAAGTGGACATTTCCGCTAGTTCAACAGAGAACCAATTCCGTTTGTTTTTTTTCCTTAATATTTAAAACGATGTTGTTCCATTTAAAATAGAATGACGTCATTTAGTTGTCTTTGAAAAAAACCCTAAATCTCCTACTCGGCCTCTCCTTCACGGTCACAACTCTTTCTCTATTCTCTTACTCTCTATCTCTCTCTGTTTGAGCTCTCTTCTCCGACACCGCACTTTAACCTCCACAACACCGATCATACTTCCTTCTCTCTCTGTCTCTGTCTCTGTCTCTCTCTTTCTCTCTCGCTCGATCGAATGCACTGCAACACTTGTGAATCTATTAGTTGTTAACATAAGTTTGAATTAAGTTGTAGATATCTTAATTCTTAATTTGTCGATCAAATGCACTGCAGCACTTGTGAATTTGTTAGTTCACTTAGTTGTTAACATCAATTTGAATTAAGTTGTAGATGTCTTAATTTGAATACTTAATTCGTCAATTGGTTGGTTTTATGTTGTTAACATCATTTAGTTTCTATTAGTTGTGAATCTGTTTGTTCACTTAGTTATTACTTGTTAACAATACTTCCTGTATATTTCTCTACAAACAATACTTCCTGTTAGTTCACTTAGTTGTTAACATCAGTTTGCTGAGTTGATATGTACGTACCATTTGATGTTTTTAATTCGAATTTGCATTGAAGAAACATTATTGGAATTCCGACATCCGCTTCCGCTAAGTTCGACAATAGTCGGAAGCAGAAGTGAAATCCATTTTGGCATCCACTAGTTAGCGGACCGGATGTTGGAATGTTAAATTTCGCTTCCGACATGTCCGACGTACACCCCTAAGTCCAACCATACCTTATATCAAAAGCTTGTCTACATGTTCTCATTGACAAATAGAAAAACGTAGATATTTGATAGTTTTGAATTGCCGAAATTAAAGTGACGTTGCGTCTTGGATCGAATTTGATTGAATTAAATCACATACATGATTTAACTCAATAACTCATAACTTTTGTTTTCTTTGAAATTTTGATAGTCAATTTATGTATAACATTCTTTTTATATTGGAGTTGATAAAACCAAACAAAAAGCATTGGACAAATTTTAGTTGTGAGATTATCAGGAAAACTTTTTTCTACTTTCACCTCATAAATTCTTTATAATTGCATTTCGGGCTTCTATAAATTGCAATAACGTCCATCAACATAATGCAACTGTGTAATTCCTAGAATTAAGGCAACCCAAGAAGGGGATAAATCGAATTTGAAAACTTTTTCGAAACAAGCCCTCAAAGATGTATTTGCTAGCTAAGAGTTCTATAAAAAGTATCTTATTGCAACAAAAGATTAATCACAATCAATAGATAATGCAATTCCAAAGACACAATCTATATTCAATCAAGAATCTAATAGCATAAAGTAAATAGTTAAGAAAAGAGAAGCAAATATAAGATTTTTAGGTGGTTTATCAAACCTGCCTACGTCCACCCCTCAAACTCCTTTACTGAGCTTTGAAGTTTTTCCACTAAACTCCCTTGAACTAAGGGAATAGTTTCTTTACACTTGAGCTTAAGAATTTTCTCTTCAAGCCTTAAGAATGAGTTGGAGAACAAATCTCTCTGAACTCCTTCTTTCGATAAATAACCATCATCGAAAGAAAATAAGAGAAACCCTCTTTTACAAGTAGGTGTAGATGAATGAAATTACTCAAAAGAACTCCCTTAATGAAGTGTATATTACAATGAAAGTTTCTATCTTTTTGGCTTCACAAAATAACAAGGATGTGAAAATGTCGATTATGAGTGAATGACGTGAGAAGTATGATTCAAAAGTTTTTTTTAATCACTATTGGCCTTAATAAATGATGAATGGCCATTCAACAACATTTTATGAGGCTTTGGGATGGTCTTAAATAGGCTTCATAAGAAAACTAGCTGTTTCTAGCTGTCTTGGGTCGATCTGTCAAAAATGTCGTTGGACTAGTCGATTGCTGCAAGTTACCGTTACTACCCTAAAGGTCAAAAAGTCAGAACGATTGGCTTTTTGAAACAGTACCCTCGAAGAGTTTTAAACGAAGTATTTTTATTCAATTGTTTTGAAGTTTTAAACGTGATTTTGTTATCGAGATTGTTTATTTTGTAATAACTGATTTCTACCCCCTATTTTTCGTCGATTTTCACTGGTTTTACGCATAGAAGTAACCCCTTAACCGTCGGGGTTCAGGGCGTTACATTTTGCATGCTTTGATATTACTTTGATGGTATTAGATCCTAATATCATGTTTCAGGAAGGTTTCGAGATTATCAAAGCTTAAAGATATTGACTAAGGTAAGGGGTTAGTTTGCATGTTAATGGTGTCATTAGCATTGTGATGTTCTAGGTTAGTAACATGTAATTCTATGATCTGGAACTCTTCATTAGGTTGATTATGTGCTAGATGAATGATTAGTTTGGTTAAATGTTAGAGGATTTTGAAGAATTGAAGAAATTATGAAGATTAGGTCTTTTTACCCCCTTTGATGACTTTATGATAATTTTTGTGTATTTATTTTGTATGTCTCGGTTTTTAGGTCCCTAAGAGGTATTAGAAGCATTTTAGGATTGATTTGATTGAATGATTTACGTAGAAATTTGGAGATATGCTTAATTAGGTAAAAAAAAAAGTCTATTTTAGCTTAATTCTTGATAACAGTGTGTTTAAGGATTCTTATTATACAGTAAACGACATTTTTTTTATGTGAAATTTTGAGATATGAAACTAGACACTATTAGGAGTCGCCGGTTAAAATTTCATGTCATTTGGATCTAAGGTGAATTAATTATGAAGTTTTAGATTTATATGTAAAAACTGAGTTTTTGCTTAAAACGGGTCTGTTGTTGTCTTTTCGAATTGGATTTGTTTTTCGAGTCTTTGTAGTGTTTTTATGGACTTAAGGTCTTGTATTTTGGCCAAACCTTGGGCTTGGATAATGGAGCCCAAAGTTAGATACCTTTTGGGACCCAAAATGCCTTGCTTTTTAGAAGACCAATCATGTAGGACTTTTGTTGCTTTTGGACCGGCCCAAGTGGCTTTCTATAGCCACTGACCCTTATGGAAATGGGCTTGCCAGCAAGCCCAAGTCTAAGTCCAAGTCTCCACTGGACTTGAATTGTTGAACTTAGCTCTTTTGACTTATGCTGATCAATGAGGATATTTATGTTTAATTGTTGAGCTTATCGTTGTGAAATATTTGAGAAGTCTTTTGCAAAAGGACTGGATTTTATGGAAATGATATATTTTTGAAAAATATATCAATGTATTGGTTTTTGGATATCATAATGCATTTGCATGGCATTTGACACTAAAATGATAAAGGATATATCACATTTTATGGAAAAGTTGATATGGGGTGATAGTACTAATAACTGGGGAGTGCAACCATCACTACCGGGTAGGATAGCCCCGGAGTATAAGGCAGAATGAGCCTTTACTCGTGTCCTAGGACAGTGGAATGTCTAGGACTGTCACGTCCTGTGCCAGGACTTACCCCCTAGGCTCACCTATAGTAATGGTATGCACACAAGCGGGGATTACGGCACGAATAGATCCTATATATTTATGAGACTTGGCTTTGAAAAGCTTAGCAGAAAACATTTACTTGAAATTTTATTTTGAAATTTAAAATATAATATTTCAAAACAATTCTAGCAATTCTATCTAAAATGAGATATTAACTGGAAAAAATTTAAGGGAAGAAATGAAAATTTAAGAAAGTAAAATCAAAGATGGCATAGGACGAAAATTGAATAAGAGAATTTTTTTTTTTTCAATATAAACATTTCCATTATGATCACGGATTTTTTTTTTCTTGTATAAAATATCCTTAATGAGGAATACAAAAGTAAGAGAAAAGAAGTACAAAAACAGAAGCTATCTACAGCTTTTCATAATACACAATCCGTGAAACGGCTACCTAAACCTAATAAAACAAAAGAGTGACTACCGCTGAAGTCTACTCATTCTCCGACTCTGTATCTGAGGATAGGACGACAAGCTCATTTTCCCTGGTGCTCTCTGTTGGCGGAGCTGGTGGAGGAGGGACTACGGGCAGGAGGGTCGAGTCGACATCGACCAGCCCAAAGTCCTCTACATGAGGAAGTGGGAATATAGGTGGATCTTTTAGGTACCATTGGGGTTCTACCCCACGTATACCTTGAATGTATTCGTGACGTAAGTCCATATCTTAACAACTAAGATATATGGATCAACATCCAAAATTTGGTCACTCATAAACGTCAGCATCTATCAGGTCTGATGTCCATAATGGTACATACAAAAGAGTAAACAAATAAAAGGGGTGAGTCCTACTGATTCAGTAAGGGGGAATAGGGGAACATGACATACAATGATATAAAACCGAAATAACAGACATAGTGAAAAAGTAACCATCAAGCAATATTCGTAACCAATTCAATATGAGCAATGCAATGTAGAATGAATGCATTCGTTTCCCAATTATTTCACTTTCTTTCTTTTTTTGGTCGGTAGAGGTGTCATTTCTTCGCTTTGTTTAACCCCTAGAGTCCAGGTTGTGCGTCCCTCCTTTCCTCTGGGACTGTCCGTGCCCCGGCACCAGAACCTGGTTAGGCATGCATTGTTTCATCACCAAGGGATACCAACTACTATCCTTTCAGTGGTGGCTTGCACTATCCTATTGTGAACGGTACCGTCACCCGATCTCGGAACTACCTCTGGGTATAGGTTTGTTTGTTTGGTTTTTTTTTTTTGGTCAAAACAGCAGTTCCCATACCCATGATATGTTTATGCAACATGGCATAACATACACATAACAGATAGACCATTCACAAAGGTCAGTCAATAAAATGCAAGATATTGCGTAAACAAAAAATGCATTTGACATTAATCTTAGTACGTACTAATTCTAAGGCATTTTTCTTCTTCTACCTCTGCTCTTTCCTAAAATTTAATACTAATTAACGATTTAAATCTTTAAATGGGGCTTCTCGGGCCTTCTTAAACCCTATTGGGCCTATCCCTAACGTTTCAAAGTATTCTGGGCTTGTTTAGGGTTAACGGGCCTAAAGTCCATTTAGGCCGCTAAACGGCTTTGTGATTTAAGCCCCTAATTCTATTCGGTTTGGACTCAAATTTGTGCTTCCCCATCTATTTTTCATGCTCTACACAGCCATAAATTTATTTTTCCAGTTCGGACCTTTTTACCCTAACGTTTTATGTTAAATGTCGAGACTGCCCTTAGAGACCTCCAGGGGCATTTTCGACCTTTCCCGACCTTCGATTGAGCTGAAATTTTTACTGGGACCATATATTACACGTCTACAAATTTTCATGCAAAAATGCCAAGAAATTCACGGGGATGTTTTGGACAGCAAGGGGTTTTTCACAAAAGGTCCTAATTTTTTTTTCCTCCTTTACCGCACCTAATGGTGATCTCCAAGTCCTTGTGGTCTCAGACCTTACTAAAAAGCTATTGATGCATATCAGCTTGTTAATAGAGCATACATTTAATGTCAATAGTCAGAATGTTCCATTTTCACAAAAGTATCAAACGAATTTCATGCTTGTCTCTCTCCTTTTCTCCTTAGCCAATCCGTAACTTTCCTACATTCATATAAGCTTCCTAAGTCCTTGACTGTGACCTCCTTCTATCTTAAATACTCTTTTGCATCATCATGTCTCAATGGAGACAAGCATATGCCGTATAAGTCTCTAAACATTTCACTGTGTACATACAAAATCACAAAGTCAAAAGCTCTAGCTCTCTCTCTCTCTCTCTCACGTACATGTCCAACACTAAAAATGAAAGGCTATTTTTCATCTAACAGCATACGTAAAGACTCTTTATCCATGTCAACTCCATAAACAGCAACTACGTACAAGCCCTTACCTCTTTTCTCCTTGATTTCCTTTGCTTTGACCGAACCTAAACCTTCACACTACCTAACTGCTCTCTTTCTCCTCTCCTTCTTCTTTCATTTTCAGTCGGCTGCCACTTCCTCCTTCTCCTATCACTTTCGGGAAACACAAGTCATGTTCTTCTCTTCTCTTCTCTTATCTTAATCTTCTCTCTTCTCTTACGTAATCTTCTCCTACGGAATAGGTAGGCACTCATTCAGCTCACTCTACAAACTAAATTGCACCCATACAACTACAGCCACCGAAGTCCTCATATCCCACGTCTCTTTTTGGATGCAACCAAGTCAACACATGAGCCAATCACCAAGCTCCAGCAGCTAAAAGAGAAAAAAAAAAGTAACACAATATAGGATGGCAATAAATGCAAAGGGAAGAGGGAATTCGGCTAAAGAAAAAATTTAGACACTATAGGCAACTTAAAAGCATGTGAATTGGAAGCCGAAAAGTAAACATGCAAGACTAAAAAAAAAGTTGTTAGCCCAAGGTTGTTCTTACAAACAAGCCATTTTGATTTTGATGATAACAAAGTTTTCAAACTCGTTCAAGACTTTTAGTTTTTACATTGAAATTCCTTTTCAAGAAAATTATGTTTTTAGAGTATCAAGGTTTCCTTATTCTAAAATCTCTCAAAGCATACTTGATCATCATTACACTTGCTAATTGATCATCTTTTATATTGTAAGTTTTTTTTTGAGATTTATTGAATTGAAGTAGTTGCTGTTAAAGAACAAATTTTTTGTCTAAGTGTTGGAAGTGTCGACACATTGGACCATAAGTGTCGACACATTGAACTACTACCGAGAGTTTGTTTTTCAGAATCATTCGAAATTTTTTCTAAGTGTTGGAAGTGTCGACACATTGAACTACTACCCGAGAGTTTGTTTTTCAGGTCATTCGAAATATTTTTTTGACTAAGTGTTGAAAGTGTCGACACATTGAGCCATAGTGTCGACACATTGAACTAACACCCGAGAGTTGTTTTCAGGCCAAATTTTAATGTGTCAGCACATACCATCAATGTGTCGACACATTGCACGATTTTGCAGAAATCCTGGAGCGATGCCAACTCATCCAAAAAGTCTTCAAATTGTCTCAAATGACCTCCAACGGCACTCAAACTTTACAAGAAGACCATTTGGTGCCCTAGGAGCTTTAAATAGAAGAAGATGGAGAGAGAAAGCCGTGGAAGTGTGCGCTATTAACTCTTGCCCTAATTTCTAGAGAGAGAAAAAGCTTTGAAGAAGAAAAAAGCTCCACCAACCAAGAAAGCTCGTACTCCCACCTCCAATACTTTGCTTTCTTTGTGAATCTTGTCTCTTTGCACACCTCAGTACTTCATACTTGTTTTTCAGCTTAAAGAGCCTTTACTAAGATTCCCTTGTACCCATTCTTGAAAAACACGTGAGTGTTTGGAAAACACTTGTCCTACTTGTTGGGTAGAAAAAATCCTCTAGGTTGTGAGGATTTGTGAGAGTGAGTTAAAGTGTAAGCTCGAAAAACACTTTGTAAAGGTTCCTTAGCACCCAGAAGCTAAGGTGTACTTGCTATTTGAAAATAGTGAAGAAGCCCAAGGAAGTCAATAGCCTTGGGGGTGGACGTAGGCAAGTTTGGCCGAACCACCTAAAATCAGTGTCATCTCTCTACCCTTATCTTATTTATTGTTGATATCTATTTATTGTGCTTCCTATTCCTTTTAAAAGGGTGTCAATAGCCTTGGGGGTGGACGTAGGCAAGTGTTGGCCGAAACACCTAAAAGTCACGGTGTCATCTCTCTACCCTTATCTTTATTTATTGTTGATATCTATTTATTGTGCTTCTTTAACTATTCCTTTTATTCTTCATTATAGTCCTTGATTTTATAGATCTACTCTCTTGCTCTTTAGAAAAAGAAAAAGGGATCTCTGCATATTCGGTTTTATAAGAAAAAGGATAAAAGTTTTTTATAAAACCCAATTCACCCCCCATAGCATGCAAAACTCTAGAGTTATGTTAACTACCCTCATATCAAAAGCACAAGTAGTAGAAAAATATAAAACCAAGCAAGTCAAACAAGTGAAAAAGAAAAAGGAGGGGCGTTACAAGGACTGTCCTAAAGTGCATGGGAGATTGGACGCACAACCCTGGCCACTGGGGTGAATCAAATGGATTTGTAAGGAAAGGTTGCCATTAAAGGAAGGAAAAGCATGCATTGCATACTGTGTGCTGCATCACTGCCTGTATATACTGTAACTATATATTGCATGGTTGTGTGCTGCATACTGAATATCACCTCACTGATATTCTCTATTGCTTATAATCTGCTTATGAACTGTTTATGAACTGCTTATTGAACATGTATTGTTTGTAAAGTTGTTGTCACATGCCCCCATCCCTCCTTACTGAGTCTTTAAGACTCACCCTTCTATCTGTCCACATTTATTAGTTAGATATGCCTATATTTGATTCATTTGTTATCCATGAAATGGTTACCCATATCCTGGTTATCCATATTTGTGCCTTGGTGACTGACGGCTTGGAGGTTATAGTGGACTTCTAGCCCAATTTGATCCCAAAGGACTTGCTGCCGGAGTTTTCTCGGGAGAATGGTCCCGTGGGAGAGAACAAACGCCACATTGAGTGGATCGATCTCACCGGCTTCTCTGATGAAGGCGAAGACTCCTGCTAAATGTTGTTGTTTCTTTTATTTATTTGTTTTGGTGTGTTTTGTAAATATTCTGAACAATAGGGTTAGAGATGTATTTGTAGGCTCACTTATGTTAGCCTAAGTGATATAATCCCTAACCTTAGCAGCTTAGTTTGTTTGTTTTCTTTTCTGGTGTTATTCCTGAGTATCGTATGTTATATCAGTCATGGCTGGTTTGTGTGACAATGTCTCTTTGATCTTCTTCTAACTTGACTTCTATTTTCTCCTGCTTAATTTCTGAATATTTATTTAATAAGTCTTCCACTGGTTTTCTCTATATTATATAGTTGTCTTTAAACATCTAAAGGACTTTTCCTCAGTCTTGAGACCTATAGGATAAGTACGTGCCATAACCTCGCCATATATGCACCTCTGTTACTACAAAGAGAGCTTAGAGGTTAATACGAGCACGAGATGTGACATCACTACCTTTGATTCATAAATCATTAGCATGATTTTTCTATAATATTTTCAAAACAATATTGTTATACGTAACATCTCATGTTACATGATGTGGGAATTTATTTCACATATTTTCTTAGTAGTAATTGTTTTGATTCAGAGTGTTTTATATGTTTCATAGCTTGTTTGTCTAGAATTTTAAGTGTCTTTTATATTTATTTAATTCTTAGGAATTCTTGATGTTTGCAGGTAGTTAATTATTCAATGATATTGAAATTGAGTTGATGGAAAGAGAAAAATTCGGACTAAGCCGAGAGAGAAATTCTAGTTGAACTGGTCTTGTAAAAACAGAATACTGTACGATTTTTGGATTATAACTGGAGGTTCTGACCTCGGATTAAGGTGTGGTTTTGTTTGTTAGAAAGTTAAGATTGAGGCCTAAAACTTTTATGAAGAGTGAAAAACCCAGTTTTGGAGTTCTAGAAGTCAGAAAAATGCAAATTCAGATGCGTTGGAAAGCTAAGAACAAGATCTAAAACTTTTGTGAAGGATCAAACTCAAAATTATGTCTTTTTGATGCTCTAAATCCAGTTAGAAGTCGGATAATAAAATCAGCCTAGAATTTCGGATTTCAAATCTATTTCTCTATTCAGCAAATTTGTTTTGAAATTTGAAAAGACATTTTGTTTTAAAATACGAAAATATAATTAATTTAAAAATTGAAAAACAAATTTGTTTTGAAATTTGAAAAGATCAGATCTTATTTTAAAATTCGAAAAGATAATTGATTTAAAAAATTGAAAAGTAGATCTAAAATTTTGGTGCGTATGAAATGATTTGACTTAGCTTTTCAAAAAGGTGTGCTGCAGCTTTAAAAGGGAGTTAAGAGGACGTGGGGGGTTTTTAGATCACTTCCTTCATTTTTTTTTTTAAATTTCTGTAAACAATATTCCTTTACGCATTAAAATTCGGTGATCGATTATGCTTTCAATGGAGTATGTTTCTCAAGTTTAATGAAGTTTACTTAGAAGAAACAAAGGAGGAACGTCGACGTAGATGAAAATTTCTGCAATTTCAGAGTTTTTTTTTTTCTCTAGTTTTTAGTTTTTGAATTATTATTAAGGATGTTAAATTCGAACTTTTCTTTGAAAAATAATTGGATTGTTTTATCAGTTATGATTTGCTAGTTTTCTTATTCTAGGGGTAGGAAGAAGTCATTGAATTTTATATATGATTTGAGCATGGATGTAATGAATATAATTTGTTATTTGCAATTTGATGATTTCGGTTTTCATTCTTGTAATTTACTGGCCATGAATTGCATGCTTAAGATGTTGAATGAAGTAACAATAGTCGAAGTTTAATATTAGTTTGTGAATTCATTGTAATTTAGAAATAAACACACACCCTTGTGACCTATATCCAATAATTCCACATAGCATAATGAATATTTATTAATTTTTGTGATCACGAAAGTAGACATAGAATTAATATAGGTATAGGTATAGAATTAACATCTTCCTTCTAGTTGACAACCCAAGGAGGGAACTCCTTATTTAGCCCATCAGCCGGATCCTAGCTACCCTTCTGTAACCAAGAAGCCTATCTACCCCTCTGAAGTAGAGCCTTTAGCACTTTTACCCGCAGAACTCAAACCTATCCGAGGGTTAGGATCAAGGGTTCGTTCGATGAGCGGTAAGGCTAGAGAAAAGTTCTTGTGCTTCCTCCGCTAATCTTTCTCCCGGAAACACCCCGTCCGATAGTAGGTTCTGAAGCCTAAAGTGATCACTTTATCGATTACGAATCTCACCTACCCTTTCAATACTTCCTCTCTTATGGCTTGTTAGCGAATAAGGTTCGAGCTTTCATTCTAAGAAGTCCCAGTGGCTGAACAGTCCAAAAGACGTTGTGGCATATTATACATACCCATATGAATTATTTATCATTGTGATCAAATCATAATTTTAGTTTCGAGAGCATACATTCTAATAATATTTACAATACAAAGTAAATCCCACAAAATATAGATTATGCAGAGAAAACAAACAAGGAAGGGAAATTGAGACATAAGAGGAAACGAAGCAAAAGAGGAATAAGAAAACTTAAGCCTAAGCTGTATGATATAAGGTTGGGCAAAAATTCCAGCTAAAATCAAAATGTCTGGTTCCATATTTGGCATATACCGGTACTAGTACCGGAATGAGAATGAGTTTTTGCCCATTTCCAAAATCGGAATCGGGAGAATTTCCTTTTTTTTTTTTTTATATAAAAAAATAGGATTTGAAGATCCAGCGTTTCAAAATCAGAGTTTCATCCTCTCACGCCATGGAGCATCAAAGAGTTTTCTCGTTGAATGTGAGGCTTTGAGAAACATCAGACACCAGAATCTTGTGAAGATTTTAACGGCCTGTTCAGGTGCTGACTATCAAGATCGGGATTTCAAGGCTATGGTACACGAGTTCATAGTAAACGGCAATCTAGATAAATAGTTGCATCCAACTCCAAGAGCAAATGAAGCTATCCAAGAAGAGAGGAATTTGAGTCTTCTCCAAAGGATGAATATCGCCATTGAAGTAGCTAATGCAGCGGAATATCTTCACCATCACGGGAAAACACCGATTGTTCACTGCGATCTCAAGCCTAGCAATGTTCTTCTGGATGACGAATTGACTGCACGGGTTGGCGACTTTGGCTTGGCAAGATTCCTTCTTGACAAAACCCAAGATTATTCTCTTAATCAATCGAGCTCCATTGGAGTGAGAGGTACAATGGGTTATACTGCTCCAGGTTAACATCTCGAATTTTCTAAATTTTGTTTCTTTTTATCTACATTGCTTCCTAGATCGTTAGGCATGAATATATGATTTTTAACAACCTTTGTAGAAGTTGTGAGATGAAATTTCTACTTTTGATTACAAACAAAACCTTGGCCTTCATACAATTATTTGTTATGTGCCCAACATACAGAGTACAATTTAGGAAATGAGATGTCAACGTTTAGTGATATCTACAGTTATGACGTACTCTTGCTGGAGATATAAAAAGGCCCACCGATAACATGTTCAAAGATGATTTTACCCTTCATGACTTTGCCAAATCAGGTTTATAAGAACAAATGATTAACATTGTGGATCCAGTTCTACTTTTGGAAGGAGAAGATGGGGGGAAACGGGAAAAAATCATGCCCCCAATCAGAATCCAAGAAGAAGTCTCAAAATCAGAGAATACTTGAGTTTGATACTGGGAGTTGGAATGGCTTGTTCCGTGGAAATTCCAAGGGAAAGGATGAATATTGGGGACGTTGTGGCTGAATTGCATTTGACTTGACTGAAACTTCTTGGAACAAATACAAACAAACAAGTACTTCCAGGTACAAGTAAGTCACCTTTGTCTTTTACTTTTTTCATTGCACCAAAAACTAAAGGGAACATAATTTATTTATTTTCTGTCAACCCCATCTAGTAGCATTTATCTATATATATTCCGACATCTCAAAAATTAACTCAATAGGGCTGGTTTTTTGGTCCTTTAAATTATTCCCTCACATAGCTAAAAAATAAACAAATTTACGAGGCAAGTTTTGTTCAGAATTCTGATGCCTTGTAGGCTTCTGTAGCATCAGTGAGTGAGTAATCAATTCTACGGAATTTTATACGAGCTGTGAATAATTTTCTTCGGGAAACCACGTTCACCAAGCTTTCATTGTTTGGAACTCAAAGGACAGTCTCTAAACACATTGAAATCCTTTTCCTCCCACAGGCACACAGGGCTAGCTGCTGACTTCTTCTGATGGCTTCCATTACGACTTGCGAAGTTTAGGATGAATATATAATCAAACTTGTAGTCTCTCCTACTGTCTAATTTAGCAATCATGTACTCTGTTCCTCTTAGAAGATGGGTACAATTAGTACTGTCTCGTGATTAATGAACTTTGAGTCTTTAATAAACAGTTGATTATTAATTGGACGTAGTGTAGCCCAAAGCATCATGCAAAATAAAGGCCTATAGACGCTCGAGAAGACAATCGAATAGAAGTTGAGCAGTGCAGAGTTCAACCTGGGCACCAGAAAAAGGTATGGAATTGTAAAAGCCATCGAGATACACTCTATGTATACATGCAAGTCTCATTTTCGATGATCAGGGCAGATCACAGCAGCTCCGTGGAAGTTCCAAGGGAAAGATAATATACCCTCTTGCACGTGGCAATCATGGTTCGAAAAATCTTCTTCAATTTTGTTAAGTAATAAACAATTGCACGCGCGTTGACTCATGCTAAATAATATATTGCAGTCCAAATTAGATGGCAGAGAATAACTACTACGTACTAATTTACCTGGACTGAACACATGCAAGTTGAAAATTCACTTTTCGCTCCCAATTTATACAGCCAATGTCATGCAGTGGTTAAAACTACCAATTTTTTCATATTTCACCGTTGAGGTATAAAAAAATCATCAATTGGCACCCATTTAATCAAATCCTATGATTGAAATGAGCAACAATTGACCTATGTAACATAATTTTAACGATCGGATTTAGTGAATTTGACTCTCAAATAAAATTGGTCTCATAATTTAAGAGCAAAAATTGAAGTTTTCCCAATTTATTCCAATAGATTTCCACATGATCTATTGGAACCACTTGAAATTTGATAAGCTGATTCTTGTATTCATTTGGAATGGGCCCAATTTCTCTTCCGGAAGATATATCTAAACACGCATTCTAATCATGCCTTTAAATGGCTTGGCCCCGAACAGGTGCACAAGGCCGCCCTTGACCGAGTCTGAAGGTTGGCAGCACGAAATGGAGCAAATAATCGAGCTTGTAGCTCTCTTTCTCTTTGTTTACGGCATGCATATTATAGGTCTATATATATATTGGAGAAACAATCCAAATTGTAGCTCTCTTGTTGCTTAATTTTGCAGTCATGTACTCTGTTTTCTTCACATCAGCATCTATATAGTCTAAATCGTCTTTATAAAGCTCCCTTATCTGTAGGGATTTTAAAAATGCTTATAGCTAGAAATATATAACTCATAACTTGCAAGTATAATTAGGTTTTTGTGCCAAATATTTTTTTCTTGTTTCCTAATACAGTAGACAGAACCAGCTCCAAGCTGTAATAGATCATGGAAAATGACGTGGCCATAGGTTTGTGTTTGTTCTCTTTGAAATAATTGCCTTATGACTTTGAACAGCACCAAAGAGTATGACCCAAGAAAAGCACTAATCACATCTCTGCTTTAAAGCTGCTCGGATAATTACAAAATCTAGTTCAACCTAGTAAGATCTTAATATAGGACTTAACCCTTGTAGAACTCATTCACAATTTAACTCTGGTCGTAAGTTGGCTTTTCCTTGAGCAATTCTTCTGTACTAGAACGGCATTTCTTGAGCCTTATTGTAATGGGGCTTTCTCAACTTACATTAGTAGCTCCTTTTGGATCCCCCGTCTCTTTGTATCTAAGCTTTTGTTTTCCTCTGCTACTTTGGCTTGTTGATCACCTTTGTGGTGAGTGGAGGGAATGAGATGGATAGCTCAAGTTTTCCTCACTCTGCTTTGCAACTTGAAGTTCGGTCTCTTCTTTGAATCAGAGTGTCAGGGATGACATGTGAAAAAAAATTATTTTTCCTTTCCCTTCTTTTTGGTCGAGACCAAATTCCATCTATGGAATGGGACCAGCTAGCCCTCTAGATGAGCTCTTTTGAGAGAAAATTAGCAGTTGGCGAAGATTATATCAAGGGACTCGCTTTTGTGTTGGCCCTTTTTCCTCGGCCCATTTTGCTCTGGTCGTTTTGTTTAATGTTAGATAATATAATTCAAGTTATAAAATCTATCTCTTCCTATTAGCTTGAGCTTTTGGAAATAAGTGGTAGAATCACATGGTATCAGAGTCAAGGTCTTGAGTTAAAGGTCTGACTTTACACCTCACTCCAATTTCAATTAAATATTGCATGTGTTGGGCCACTCAATAAAAGGAGAGTTCGGCCCACTGTGAAGAGAGTACTAGCAAAGAATATAATTCAAATAATAAATCTATCTCTTGCAATCAGCTTAAGATTTTAGGATAAATAGTAGATTTACACTTAACACCACCCAAGACCCCAAGAATCCAATTAGCTACATTAGGTAGGTCTTTGGTCATCAAATTAACTTGGACCATATTGCCAGTAATATATTAACTACTCCGTTAATTAAGGATGTTCAATATAATTCAAATCATATAATCCATCTCTTCCTATCAATTTAAGCTTTTGGAATAAGTTGTAGATTCATACTTTAACACCACCCAAGTCCTTAAGAATCCAATTAGCAACATTAGGTAGGCCTTTGGTCATCAAATTAACTTGGACCATATTGCCAGTGCTATATTAACTACTTCGCTAAGGATCTTTAGTGCTTAATAATTGGATATAATTTCCTTCCAACGTTTTGCGGGTGGTGGTGGCCGGGTGGGGGAGAGGGCCAGTAAAAAAGGATTACTTTATTCTTTCTCTCTCGTTATTCCAGTACAAATTAACCAGGCATGAAATACCCGCTACAAGTGAAGGATAATTAAGTGCTCAATCAAAATCTGTGAAGTTATTCGAACCATGCAATGTCGGCAAGTTTGCTCTCTAAATCGATTTTCCAGGACTACACTTAGGGAGGCATTTGTTTGCCCAATTTTTTGGGGGCCCAAAATTTCCACCACACCAAACACATTTTACAAACTCCAATAAACTTCACACTTTTACACATACCTTTCACACTTTTCACAAACCCCAATAAACTTCAACATTCAAAAGATTCCCAAAATTTTAGGAATATTCCCCAAAATTTCGGTAAACAAACGCACCCTTAATTGATTTAAGTTGGTCTATATATTATAATCTAGAGTTACATTTATGAATCATGACGCTAAAGGAAAAAACTACTTGGCCTTTCAATGTGATCCGCATTTGCTTTGGGCCATTTTGATATGCTCAACCCTCCATTCAATTCTGGAGTCTCCACTACTTTAATTTTATATTCAGTAGCATAACAGAGATTCCGAAATACATTGATAGAGCAACCCCTTTTATGTCATTTGGATTGCTGATGGAGAGTGGTGGCGTCGAAGTCTTTTGAGAAAAACGTTTAGGAAATGAGATATGGAATAAAGTGAAGAGACATGCCTGTTTGGTCACTTTCCAATTGCCAATTCCCACTTTCCTACATGACTTTGAAAAGCACAAAAGAACCAGTATTGGATTTTACCTAATATGATAAGATCTCCCAAATCTTTCGCGATTCTTTATTTTAATCAATCCATGGAGTGTAATTGTGTTGGTAATTAAGCAATTGAGTACATAGCATATATATGCTTCTTCTTGAGCTACTGAATAGCTAAACTAGCTTCACTTTTGAAGAATTCACCCACCTATATATCTTTACCAATTGTAAACTATCAACCACTCTTCAGAACAAAGCGTGCCGTTTCTTCAGCCATATGCATGGAGCTTTCCTCCTCTCTTTGCATCCAAGCTTTTGTTTTTCTCTGCTGCTTTGGCTTGTCAATCACTTCTATATTTGGCGGTGGAAATGAGACAGACCGATTAGCCTTACTTGACTTCAAGGCCAAGATAACACTGGACCCACTCGAGGTTATGGGCTCCTGGAATGACAGCATCCACTTTTGCCAGTGGCAAGGGGTTACATGCGGTCGTCGCCATCAAAGGGTGATAAAGCTGGACCTGCAATCCCAAAGTCTGGTGGGTTCCATCTTATCACACGTAGGAAACTTGAGTTTCCTCAGGCAACTAATCCTCGCAAACAATGGCTTTATTCATGCAATCCCTCCAAAAGTGGGACGTTCGCATAGACTGCAAAATTTGAGATTGGAAAACAACAGTATCAGCGGCCAATTTCCTAGCAATATATCCAGTTGCACCAACCTCCTCTCCATCATGGTTTCTTTCAACCAGCTAGTTGGAGAAATCCCAGTACAACTTACAACTTTGTCCAAGCTCCAAGAGTTTTCTATCGGTGAAAATAATGTTGACTTTCGCGTTGCTTTTCGAGATTCCATACCCAAACCAAACCACGCCCGAAGTCAAGATTTGCAGGCGGCAAATCTTGCAGCGCAGCAACCACGCCATTTAATGCAGTGATGAATGCGGTTCATTAACTGCAGCAGCTTGTAGGTCAACAAGAAACAGCTTTACACTTTTCTTCTTCCTCTATAAAATTAGTAACGTGAATGAGAGAATGAGAGCAAAGCAAGGTGCGAAGTGTAGAGAGTAAAAAGAGTGAAAGTGAGAAAGAGGTGCTGCAGAGATTGGCCGTGAGAGTTGAGAGTTGTATATTTTGGTTTGTTGAAATCAAAGTAATCTCCTCTGTGTGGACGTAGGCAAATTGCTGAACCACGTTAAATATTGGCCTCCGAGTGTTTGTGTTTTTCGTTTTGTGCTCAACAAGTGGTATTAGAGCCCGGCAGGTGGTCGAAATTTTCGTTTTTGTATTCGGCTGAGACCAGATCTGTGTCCAAATAGAATTTTGGAGCTAACTGGGAATTCCTCACGACGAGACGAGCACAACAGTACAAACCGGAGGTCAAACGGACACCGCACGTGCCGATAGAAGTTTCTACGCGTGTGCCCACTCTTTGCACGTGCTCCACGCGCCGCTAGCTGTCGGAAACTTCTAACACGCGCCCTCACGCGCTCTAACAGCAGACCACGCGTTGACCACGCGCTGAACGCGCCAAATCAGGCTCCGGGCAGTACGGGTCATCGAACACGGTTTGGGTTCTTGACCGGGTCTCCGAGTCAACTCGCTGACTCAGCCGAGTTTTGGCCGAGTTGAGCTGAGTCAGAGAGTCAAATTGTCGAGTCGGGCCAAGTTACCGAGTTGGCTCACCCGAGTTAGAGTTAACGGAGCTCATTAACGGCGTCAGCACCTCTGGAGAATATTCCGTTAACTTTAAGGGAATATTCTGTTTATGGAAGGAATATTCTAGATTTGCATTTTGTGCATTTGGGCCCAATTTTTGTCCTATTTTGGGCCGGACCGGTCCTATTCTTAGCTATTTCGACTGTTCTGGACACAACGGGGGGCTCCGTTTTACGAGATTTTACTCCAAACGTAGAGCAACAAGCCATTTGAGCTAGTGTTAAAAGCGGAATCAATGGAGGATTCAACTTCTGGTGCAATGATCAAGCTTACGGTGACCAACTACACACTCTGGAGACCCCGGATGGAAGATCTTCTAAATTGCAAGGATCTATTTGATCCAATAGAAGAGAAAGGAACAAAACCAGACGAGACGCCGGAAAAAGATTGGAAAAAGTCGAACAAGAAAACTATTGGTCAGATCAGACAATGGATCGACCATAGTGTATTTCATCATGTTGCACAAGAGACAGACGCCTACACGCTATGGCAAAAGTTGGAGAACATGTATCAGGCCAAGACAGCTCGAAATAAGGCTATCTTAATGAGACACCTTGTGAATTTAAAATTGAAAAGCGGTACCTTTGTTGTTGAACACACCAGCGAGTTTCAGAACCTAGTGAACCAACTTTCAACCGTAGCGTTGAAACTTGGCGATGAAGAACAAGCTCTCTTACTTCTCAGTTCGTTACTAGACAGCTAGGAGACGTTGGTGGTCTCTCTCAGCAATTCGGCTCCAGATGGCAAACTTACCATGGTGATGGTGAAGGATGCCTTATTTAATGAGGAAGCCAGGAGAAAAGAGGCTGGTATGGACCAGTCACATGCCTTCGTAACTGAAGGAAGGCACTAACGAAATGGTAGAAGGAGAAGTAGAGGCAGGAGCAGAGGCAGATCCTAAAATCCCAGCGGTTACCACCAAAAGGGCAAGATGAAATGTTTCCACTGTGGCATCGAAGGCCACTTTAAGAAGAACTATGGGAAGTTACAACGAGAGCAAGACCAATCCAGCAACCAGCCAAAGAAGGTCGATGGTGAAGCATTTTTCACCATTTCAGGAGATTGTGCCTTACTCTCCACCGGTGAAGAAGAATGTCTCCATGTTGCGAGTCAAGATGTAGAATGAGTGATAGATACAACAGCTTCTTACCACGCCACTCCCCGACAGTGGTACAAAAATTTTGACTCGTTTATGGTGAGTCATGACTACAGAAGGACTGCTGCGGACCAGTGTGTGTATATTCGCAAATTCCCAGATAGTAATTTCGTTACTCTACTGCTTTATGTTGATGATATGCTGATAATTGGAAAAAATGCATCCATAATCAGCAAGTTGAAGACAGATCTCTTTAAGTTCTTCGACATGAAGGACTTAGGACCAGCCCAACAGATATTGGGCATGAAGATTGTTCGTGACAGGAAAGCTAAGAAGCTATGGTTGTCACAGGAGAGATATGTTGAACAAGTGATCAAAAGGTTCAATATGGAAAATGCTAAGCCAGTCAGTAATCCACTGGCTAGTCATTTTAAATTAAGCAAAAGTTCATGTCCCTCATTGAGGGAAAAGGTTGAAGAGATGGCTGCAGTCCCCTACTCTTTAGCTGTTGGTAGTCTTATGTACGCAATGGTGTGTACAAGACCTGACATCGCTCACGCTGTGGGAGTGTGAGCCGATTTCTTTCCAACCCAGGAAAGGAACATTGGGAAGCGGTCAAGTGGATTCTCAGGTACCTTAAAGGTACGTCAAAGCTATGTTTGTGCTTTGGGGGAGCTGATCCTGTCTTGGAAGGATATACAGACTTGGATATGGCTGGTGATCTTGATGGAAGAAAATCTATATCAGGATTCATTTACACATTTTCTGGGGGAGTTGTCTCATGGCAGTCCAGATTACAGAAATTTGTGGCTTTATCCACACCAGAAGCAGAGTACATTGCTGTAGCAGAAGCTAGGAAGGAAATGTTGTGGTTAAAGCGGTTTCTCCAAGAGTTGGGTATCAGTCAGAAGGAATACAAGGTACATTGTGACAGTCAAAGTGCTCTGGATTTGAGCAAGAATTTAATGTACCATTCCCGCCTTAGACATATTGACATTCGCTATCATTGGATACGTGAGGTGATGGAGCAACAACTACTAAAGCTTGTGAAGATCCACACAAAAGAGAATCCAGCAGACATGTTGACGAAGGTGGTCACTCGTGAGAAGCTCGAGCTATGTAGAGACATAGCCGGGATGGACACCTCCAACTGATTGATGTCAGGACACAATCTCCTCTTGTGGGTATGGAGGGGGAGAATTGTTGACTTTCGCGTTGCTTTTCGCGATTCCATGCCCAAACCAAACCACGCTCAAAGTCAAGATTTGCAGGCGAAAAATCTTGCAGCGCAGCAACCACGCCATTTAATGCAGTGATGAATGCGGTTCATTAACTGCAGCAGCTCACAGGTCAACAAGAAACGAATTTACACTTTTCTTTTTCCTCTATAAAATTAGTAACGTGAATGAGAGAATGAGAGTGAAGCAAGATGCGAAGTGTAGTGAGTAAAAAGAGTGAGAGTGAGAAAGAGGTGCTGCAGAGAGTGGCTGTGAGAGTTGAGAGTTGTACATTTTGGTTTGTTGAAATCAAAGTAATCTCCTCTGTGTGGACGTAGGCAAATTGCCGAACCACGTTAAATATTGGCCTCCGTGTGTTTGTGTTTTTCGTTCTGTGCTCAACAAATAACCTATCAGGAAATATCCCACCTTCTTTCGGTAACTTATTATCTCTTGAAATATTCGTCGTTGGTGGTAATAATCTGGGTGGAAATCTTCCTGAATCTTTTGGCCAGCTAACGAAACTTACTTTTTTCAGTGCGACTGAAAATAGGTTGTCCGGTACAATCCCTCCATCAATCTTTAATCTCTCATCTATGCAAATCTTCAGTGTATCTGAAAATCAATTACGCGGGACTCTTCCTTGGGATTTGGGCATCACCTTACCTAATCTCCAAGGTTTTGGCATCACAATGAACCAGTTTATTGGTTCTATCCCTGTCTCGATATCTAATGCGTCATATCTATCTAGTTTGTATCTGGAAAGAAATATGCTAACTGGAACAGTTCCTTCTTTGGAAAAGCTGCATAGACTGGAAGCGCTTGGCATTGAAGAAAACCTTCTTGGAAATGGCGGAGGAGATGACTTGAGTTTTCTTTGCTCTCTGACGAATGCGACGTATCTAAGGAAATTAGCCATAGATCATAATAACCTTGGCGGATTACTACCTGATTTCATTAGCAACTTCTCAACTACTCTCAGCTTTTTACGTCTAAACTATAATAAAAGAACCGGAGACATTCCAACTGGGTTAACAAATCTCATCAACTTGGAGGTTCTGCTGGCGGACAACAATGAACTCTCAGGTACAATTCCGTTCGACCTTGGAAATCTTGGGAAGTTAGTATATTTGGATCTCTCTGACAACAACTTCACAATGAACTCTCAGGTACAATTCCGTTCGGCCTTGGAAATCTTGGGAAGTTAGTATATTTGGATTTCTCTGACAACAACTTCACGGGGAGCATTCCATCATCTCTAGGAAATTTAGGACTTGTAGTACAGGTATACTTGGGAGGGAATAAGCTTCATGGCAAAATCCCTCACACTCTAGCTAAATGTCAAAATTTGCTCTTTTTGAACCTTTCTAGAAACAACCTCAGTGGTATTGTACCCTCAGAAGTGATTGGTCTCTCATCCTCCTTTGTTGGTGTGGACTTGTCTGTGAACCTATTTACTGGTGTCCTCCCGATGGAAATAGGAAACTTAAAAAACCCTACAGTTTTTATATGTTTCCGAGAATCTGTTTTCCAGTGAAATCCCAGCAAGCATTGGCAGCTGCGTAAGACTAGAGTATCTTAGCTTGGGAAGAAACTTCTTCCATGGGCACATTCCTTCGTCTTTGGAATCGCTAAGAGGTATTCAATCTCTAGTTCTTTCTCACAACAACTTGTCTGGGGAAATCCCAAAATTTTTGGAACGTTTCACATTCTTGGAGCTATTGGATCTATCTTTCAACCATTTTGAGGGAGAGGTGCCAGTACATGGAGTTTTCAACAACACAAATGCAACGCGGATTGAGGGAAACAACAAGCTCTGCGGGGGCGTATCTGAGTTTCAACTCCCCAAGTGTGAAATAAAAAAATCTAAGGAGAAGACGACGAAGCTGACACTTATCTTAAAGTTAGTAATCCCTCTTCTTTTTGCCCGTCTTGGAGTAACTTTGATTCTCTTGTTTCTACTTTGTTGTTTTAGAAAGTAAAGAAAAGAAACCACTTCAAGTAGTTCAGGAAACTCACTTTTGAACGTATCATACCAAAGTCTCCTAAAAGCTACCGATGGATTTTCCTCCACTAATTTAGTTGGCATGGGTAGCTTTGGGTCTGTGTATAAAAGGGTTCTTGATCAGGGTACACGTACAGTTGCTGTTAAGGTACTCAACCTTTTGCACCATGGAGCTTCCAAGAGTTTCATTGCTGAATGTCAGGCTTTAAGGAACATCAGACACCTAAATCTTGTAAAGGTACTCACAGCATGTTCAAGTGTTGACTATCAAGGTCATGATTTCAAGGCTTTGGTATACGAATTCATGGTAAATGGCAACCTAAATGAGTGGTTGCATTCGACTTTAAGGGCAAATGAGGTCTTCCAAGAGCAAAGGAACTTGAGTCTTCTCCAAAGGTTGAACATTGCTATTGACGTTGCTAGTGCATTGGAATATCTTCACCATCAGTGCGAAACACCGATTGTTCATTGTGATCTCAAGCCTAGCAATGTTCTTCTGGACGATGAAATGAATGCACGTGTAGGTGACTTTGGCTTGGCAAGGTTCCTTCTTGAGCACACACAAGATTGTTCTACTAATCAATCAAGGTCTATTGGAGTAAGAGGAACAATGGGTTATGCTGCTCCAGGTGAATATCTTACATTTCTCATTTACCGTAACCTCATTAGCGCTAGCTTCTCTTTTCTCTCCAATTCTTGCATGAGCTTTAGGTATGAAAATATTTGTTCTAACTGTGAGAGCATTTATAGAAGTTATCATATTACAATTCTATGTTATGTGCCCATCTAGAGTATGGTTTGGGAAACGAGGTGTCAACGTATGGTGATGTCTACAGTTACGGCATACTCTTGTTGGAGATGTTCACGGGAAAAAAACTCACTAATCACATGTTCAAGAATGGTTTTACCCTTCATGATTTTGTTAGAGTGGGTTTACAAGAACAATTAGTGTACATTGTGGATCCTATTCTTCTTTCGAAAGGAGGAGGGGAGACAATCAGAGTCCAATTCTTCATGTGGACAATCACAGTCCGAAAAGAAGTTCCAAAATCAGTGAATGCGTGAGTTTGATAGTGAGAGTTGGAGTGAGTTGTTCCGTGGATGTTCCGAGTGAAAGGATGAATATTGGAAATGCCGTTGCTGAGTTGCATTCGATTCGGCGGAAACTTCTTGGAACAAGAACACGCAGAGAATCACTTAAGAGGTATAATAGCAAAATCTATTGTGTCTCTTTCCTTTGGCCAAGAAAATAATCGGTGTTCGCTTATACTTTTCATTGTTTTGGAACACTTATAGCATTAATTGTCTGAAATAATTTTCCCACGCAGGCACACAGGCCAGGCTGTTGACTTGTGCAGCGGGCTGCCATCACGACTTGCAAAGTTCAGGAAGAATAAATTGGAGCAAATAATCCTACTTGTATTCTCTCTTTTGCTTTCTAGTTTAGCTGTCATGTAATCTGTTCCTCTTATATCTATATATTGTCCTAAGTCTCTTGATTAATGATCTAGGATTTTCTTGAGGTAGATTTTTATTATTATTATTATTTTCTAAGTAATATTCCCATTCAATAAATCTCTAAAAAAAAAAAACATAGTTTGGAGGAGTGAAGAAAATAAAGCATTAAGCTAATTCTAATGGAAAGAAACAGATAAGCAACACTGAAAAACAAACTTCCAACAAAAAACCTACAAGTCTCCAAAATGAAAATCTTTACGGCCTTCAATTATTGATCTGCTCTTGTGATCGAGAACCCCAAGCCTTACAACTTCAAAATGAGTGGATCATGTGGATAGTATTATCCCAAGTTTGTGGGGTTCAAATGTTCTTCGTCCCGGCCGCTCAGTTAAAATTAGTCTCTGCTTGATCGCGTACCATTTAAAGCTGGAGGCTCCAGTACGACTTGATGAATTCTCTATTAATGTAATAATGCATGTATATCAATATCATCACCGCTGTACAGACGTAGAGGCACCCAACTTTTCTAGTCGTTTGGACCCTCTGTCTACAGACTCAGCGGTTAAGGCAGATCTTTTAAGAAAGAAACAATTGAATAAAATAGATATTAACCTTCGTCCTGGTTAATCAAAACAAACCAAACTATTCAACGATGAATCCACTAATTAAATAAAAACTAACTTGAGTTCACTTAATTTATCAAACAAATTAATTAGACACATTTATTAAATAATCATAACTCATTGCCTTTGTCTTCATTCATTAATAGTTTTACTTTTAAGATTTGTAACAAAATTAATATCTAGGTCTTTAAAAAAAAGATGAGAGCGAAGTTTCAAGGGAAATGATGAATATTGGTGATGTTGTTAAAACGTCTTAGAAGCAGTACGCACAGAAAAACACTTTTAAGGTATAGATAAATCTTATAATATCCTTGCCCTTTTACTCATATATATCACAACTATCTGTGCTTTGCATAGAGAAATTGCCAGATGGCCAGCAACAAACTTGTGGGTCACGAGGTCCATCAATAAAGAGGCTATAAAACCCTCAACAAATTGGCGCCGAGACCCACCTGGGCATTTTATGCCCAACCAGACAAAGCGGCCTATGCAAGTATAGAGGCGCAAACGATCAGGAAACATATATCAACCGGCCCAGACCAGGATCCAAGAATCGAACTTGTAATCTCCCCTGCTGTCTACAATGGCAGTCACGAACGGTCCAGCAACAACATTTCCATTGGCTCTGTTTTTTCTAACTTATAATTTAATTTTTTATGCGTCGTATTCTGTGGAAAATAAGATGCTCCCATCTCAATACCGTCTAAGTCGATCGTGAGCCCAGATGCGCCTAATTAGTCCATTGATAGGCTTCAATATAATAAATAATTGTGTGAACTTTCTAACCTCCTTACTTAAAATCAACAGGCTTAATTAATAAGAAAACAATTGGGACAATCTTGGGGAAGTTTCCTCTGGAAATCCTCTTTCCACAAGTCTACAAATATATATATGAGAGTACTGGAGCACCCAGCTTTAGACGGGACGCTATCGAGGAGAGACTTTTACTCAGAGGAGACGAAGAACATTATATTCATTATCAAACCTGTCAAGAAAAACATACTCTTTTTTGTTTTTTGTTTTTTGTTTTAATCAAGAAACAAATTCATTTGGACGGCCCTGTCGTTTGGAGCCCGCTGATGGAGTCAACATCGTTTAAGACACGTCTTGCAAGAAAGAAACAATTGACTAAAATGGAGATTAATGGTCAATGTACACGACTGACTTGAGTTTACGTGATTTATTAAACAGATTAAATTTAAGGGTTAATGACCATTTAGTCCACCACGACTTTTAACTCTATATTTTACATCACAATCACCGCTGGCTAGAAACACATACAAACATATATTACGGAGGCAACTTTTCTAGCTTTTAAGACACGTCTTTTAAAGAAAGAAACAATTGAATAAAACATAGATTAACCTAAACTATTCATGGATAATGACTCCACTAACATAAGCATTGACTTGGCTTTACATTTAGATAGAAACTTAGTCCCATTTATTAAATAATCATAACTCATATCCTTTTTTTAATTCACTTATAATAATTTTAATTTTACAATTTTGTTACGAAAATCTCTTGTTCTTTAAAAAGATGAAAGCGAATTCTCTATCTTGCTATATGCACTACATTTAGCCTTACTTTTGATGAATATAGTTTTTAATTAGTATAGATGCATGTGTTTACAAGAGTATATTCTCTGTTTGTAAATTTTAGTATATATTAATTTGCCTCGATTTGTAGATACAAGTCATAAGTTCACAACATGTACAAAACAAATATTTTGCAATAAGGAACTCTTTATGGTTTATTGAAAATTTAATTTTATCAATGTAATATGTTTTAGTTAAGCATAGAACATAATTACCTAACCAAACATCTAAGGTTGTGTTTGAGTGCCAAAAAAAAAATTATGAAGTGGTTAAAATTTTGTTATGCCAGAGTCTCTGAAAAAGTGAAGAGAGTGAATATTTGAATGAATATTATAGTGAAAAAGAATAATTTGATGGAGAGAGAGTGATTATTAAATTAGGCCAAAATTTTGGAGTGGCACTCAAACACAACTTAAACAATCTTATCTTATCAATAATTGGGTAATTAACTACTATATATTGATATGAATTTATAAAAGTATATTTCATCTGAAAATTAAGGATATCAATAGAACATGAGTTTAAGAATAAGCTTGAACTCCGTTTAAAAATAAGCAAACAAGCTTGAATATGACTTGTAACTGAATTCAAAGTTATATATAGCGTGGCTTGTGTTCGAGAATATTAAACAATTCAAGCTTAAACGTTCAAGATCAATCAGATCCTATGGTTGAAATGAGCCAATGTTATTTAGAGGTAAAAACTATAAATTTCGTCCTATTTCACTTTGGAGCTATAAAAAAATTCGTCAATTAGTTTGCACCCATTTAATCAGATCCTATGGTTGAAATAAGCAACAATTGACCTATGTAGCAAAATTTTAACGGTTGGATTCTATCAAGGGCACATATAGGTGAATTTGACTCTTAAATAACATTGGTCTCATAATTTAAGAGCAAAGATTGAAGTTTTCCGTATTTATTCAAATAGATTTCCACGTGATCAATTAATGATCTAATCTACTTAGGAAAAAAAAATAATGATATAATCTGAGAGAGCTACTCCTAGAAAGCTGAACATATTTGCACCACTTGATTTTTGATAAGCTGATTCTCGTATATATTTGGAATGGACGCAATTTCTCTTCTGGAATATCAATACACCCATTCTAATTATGCCTTTAAATGGCTTGCCAAACAGGTGCACAAGGCCCTTGACCGAGTGATGAGGACAAGTATATATATATATTGGAGAAAAAATCCAAATTTGCTCTCTTGTTGCTTAATTTTGCATCAACATCTATATATAGTCCAAATCGTCGTAATAAGGCTCCCTTATCTGCAGGGATTTCAAAAATGCCTATAGCTAGAAATATACTTATAACTTGCTAGTAAAATTAGGTTTTTGTGCCAAATATTTTTTTCTTGTTTCCTAATACAGTAGACAGAACGAGCTCCAAGTTGTAATAGATCATGGAAAATGACGTGGTCATAGGATTTGGTCACCGCGTGAGAAAAATTGGGGGAACCACTAGTGTGTGGGACTCTGGTGCAATGACAAAGCAGCCTCTTTTCCATCATCATCTGGACCGCTGCCTCAGGTGGAGAGTGGTGGAGTCAACATCGTCTAAGAAACAATCTTTAGAAAGAAGATATAGGAATGAACAAAAGTCTTGTATATATGTGTTTGTTCTCCTCGAAATAATTGCCATGCTCAATGATACCGTGTTGATTCGACCAGACCCAGTCCTTTGCTGTATGACTTTGAATAGCACAAAAGACACTGTATTGGCATCACCGTATCTCTTCTATTTAATTCTTGTTGGAAGTTTGCTTTTCTTGAGCTTCGTCGGTACTAGAACGCCGTTTCTTGAGCCTTATTGTAATGGGGCTTTCTCAACTTACTTTAGCTCCGTGTGCATCCCGGTCTCTTTGTATCCAAGCTTTTGTTTTCCTTTGCTACTTTGGCTTGTTCATCACCTTTGTGGTTGGTGGAGGGAATGAGACCGATAGATTGGCCTTGCTCGACTTCAAGTCCAAGATAACTCACGACCCAATGGGGTTATGAGCTCCTGGAATGATAGCCTCCACTTTTGCCAGTGGCAAGGGGTTACATGTGGTCGCCGACATCAGAGGGTCACGAGGCTGGACCTGCAATCCCAAAATCTAGGAGGCTCCATATCACCACACGTTGGAAATTTGAGTTTCCTGAGGGTACTAGCCCTATTCAACAACAGCTTTACAGATATAATCCCTCCAGAAGTTGGACGTTTGCGTAGATTACAAGATTTCAGATTGAACAACAACAGTATCAGCGGCCAAATTCCGATCAATATATCCGGTTGCACCAACCTTTTATGCATTGGTCTTCACTATAATCAACTGGTTGGAGAAATCCCAGCACAACTTGCCCTCTTGTCCAAACTCCGAGAATTTATAATCGCAAAACAATCTCACAGGAAGCATCCCACCCTTCTTCAGGAAACTTGTCCTTTCTTGAAATATTCGATGTTATTTTTAATTTGGGGGGAAGCATTCCTGATTCTTTTGGCCAACTGACAAAACTCAGAATTTTTGGAGTGGGTTCAAACAGGTTGTCTGGCACAATCCCTTCAGCGATCTTTAATCTATCTTCCATCGAATTCTTTGCTGCAACTTCTAACCAATAAAAGGGAGTCTTCCTTGGGACTTGGGCATCACTCTACCAAATCTGCAATTCTTTTCGATTGCGGATAATCAGTTTACTGGATCTATCCCTATTTCAATATCTAATGCATCAAATCTACATCAACTCCAATTTTGGAATAAACAAACTAACTGGAAAAGTTCCTACTTTGGAAATGTTGCAGAGACTAGAGGTTTTTTTCATTGGTTACAACTTTCTTGGAAATGGTGGGGGAGATGATCTCAGATTTCTTTGCTCTCTAACGAATGCCTCGAATCTAAGGAATGAATATAGCTGTCAATAACCTCAGCGGAGTTCTACCTGATTGCATCAGCAACTTCTCAACAACTCTTAGAGAATTGGATATGCAGCAAAATAAGATGTCTGGCAGCATTCCACCTGGTTTAGGAAATCTCATCAACTTGGAGTACCTATCGGCTCGCGACAATAGATTATCAGGTCATATTCCCCTCGAAATTGAAGATCTTTCGAAATTATAAATTTTGGATTTATCTGGAAACAATTTGTCAGGGAACATTCCACATTCTTTGGGAAATTTAAAACTTTTGTCAAAGTTGTATTTAGGAGGGAATAACCTTTCTGGCGTAATCCCTTCAAGCTTGGCCGAGTGTCGAAATTTGTTGGTTTTAAGTCTTTCTGGTAACAACCTCAGAGGTTCTTTACCCCAAAACTGATTGGTCTCTCATTCTCACCCAGGGCTATCGACTTGTCTGCAAACCAATTCACTGGTGTCCTCCCCATAGAAATAGGAAACTGGAAAAATCTTCAATATTTCGATATTTCTCAAAACATGATGTTCGGTAAAATTCCAGCAACTCTTGGCAACTGTGTAACACTAGAATTTCTTTCCATGGCAAGAAACTCCTTTGAAGGATCCATTCCTTCATCTTTGGAAACACTACGAGGTATTGAACTTTTAGATCTTTCTAACAACAATTTGTCAGGCGCAATTCCAAAGTTCTTGGAAATTTCAAGTTCTTGCAGCTTCTGAATCTCTCTTACAACCATTTTGAGGGTGAAGTACCAACACTAGGAGTTTTCAAGAATACAAGTGCGACCTCGATTAAGGGAAACAATGAGCTTTGCGGAGGCATGCCTGAGTTTCAGCTTCCTAAATGTGAATACAAGAAATCCAAGAAGAGGCCAAAGTTGACGCTTTCCTTAAAGTTACGATCTCTGCATTTTCTGGCTTCTTGGAATAGCTTTGATTGTGTCATTTCTACTGGTTTATTTACAAAAGAAAAGAAAGAAAATGCTTCAAGTAATTTAGGGAATTTTCTTCTGAATGTATCTTACCAAAGTCTCCTAAAAGCTACCGATGGGTTCTCCTCAACTAATTTAATTGGTGAGGGTAGCTTTGGATCCGTGTACAAGGAATTCTTCATGATCACGGTGCACTTCTGGTTGCTGTCAAAGTAATCAACCTTTCACACCATGGAGCATTGAAGAGTTTTCTTGCTGAATGTGAGGCTTTGAAAAATATCAGACACAGAATCTTGTGAAAGTTTTAACGCATGTTCTGGTGCTGACTATCAGGATCGGGATTTCAAGGCTCTGGTATACGAGTTCATGGTAAATGGCAACCTAGATGAGTGGTTGCATTCAACTCCAAGAACAAATGAAGCTCCTGAAGAAAATAGGAATTTGAGTTTTATCCAAAGGATGAATATCGCCATTGATGTTGCCAATGCATTGGAGTATCTTCACCATGATTGCGAAACAACGATTGTCCACTGCGACCTCAAGCCTAGCAATATTCTTCTGGATGACGAAATGACTGCACGGGTGGTGACTTTGGCTTGGCAAGGTTCCTTCTTAAGCAAACCCAAGATTTTTCTACTAATCAATCGAGCTCCATAGGAGTAAGAGGAACAATGGTTATGCTGCTCCAGGTGAAAATCTTCAATTTCTCATTCACTACAATTTAATTTGGTTGCTTTTCTTTTCCATTAAACGTGTGAGATGAAATTTATCCTTTTGATTAATTACAAAAACACTGACCATATTACAATTATTTGTTATATGCCCATGTAGAGTACGGTTTAGGAAATGAGGTGTCGACGTATGGTGATGTCTACAGTTACGGCGTACTCTTGCTGGAGATGTTCACCGGAAGAAAGCCCACCGATAATATGTTCAAGGATGGGTTTACCCTTCATGACTTTGCCAAAGCGGGTTTGCAAGAACAAGTGATTGACATTTTGGATCCTGTTCTACTTTCAGAAGGAGAAAATGAGGAAACAGGGAGAAATCATGTGCAATCAAAGTCAGAAGTCCCAAAATCAGAGAATGCCTGAGTTTGCTACTGGGAGTTGGAGTGGCTTGTTCCGTGGAAATTCCAAGGGAAAGGATGAATATGGGTGACGTTGTGACTGAGTTGCATTTGATTCGACGGAAACTTCTTGGAACAAATACAAACAGAGAAGCACTTCCAAGTACAAGTAAGTCTTCTTTGTCTTTTATCTTTTTAATTGCACCAAAAACTAAAGGGTACATAATTTATTTATTTTGTGTGAAACCCGTCTTGTAGCATTTATCTAAACATTTTCCAAAAATTAAACAAATTTAATAGGCAAGTTTTGGTTGTTCACGATTCTAATGCACTGTAGCATAAGTTGTTGAGTAATCAATTCTACGGAATTTCAAATGAGCTTTCATTGTTTGAAACCCAAAAGGGTAGTCTCTAAACACATTGAAATTATTTTGCTTCCACAGGCACTCAGGGGTAGTGGCTGAGTTCTTCTGCAGGTTGCCATAATGACTTGCGAAGTTCCGAGACTGAATAAATAATCAAACTTTGTAGTCTCTCTTTAAGTCTGATTTAGCAGTCATGTACTCCGTTCCTATTAGATCAAAGTCATGTCCAAGTCTCTTGATTAATGAATTTTGACTTTAATGAACGGTTGATTGGATATAGTGTGGCCCAAAGCATCACGCAAAATAAAGGCCTACAGACTCGAGAAGACAATCAAACAGATCTTCAACAATGCAGAGCTCAACCTTGGCATTTGCAAAAAAGCATTGAATTGTAAATGCCATTGAGGGGAGGGGAAGGTCCGGGGATTAATTACCCCATACCGTAGGATTTTCCTGACAACTGCTTGGAAAAAACAGCTATTCGGAAGAATATAAAAATTAAACAAGAATAAATTGATGATTACAACACTAATCCACAAAGGGGGCAAGAATAGAACTTGTTGATGCCACTGGTTTCCTCAGCTTTTGATTCTTCAGAAATGTTCTAACGCAGATTAAAAAGTTGTACTGGCCACTTTCTGTTTCGACCATCAGGCCCAATCCCAGCAATTTCCAAGGAAATATCAATGCTGCGATGTTCAGCAGCACGATCTATTCTGATGCACAAATGGATTCTTGTAGCAGGACAGGCATCAGTGCCGACTACTGCCGAACTATCGCCACTCATTTTTGCTGCTGCCAAGGCAATCGGTTCACGGAAGGAGGTCTCAGTGCGTTTTTGGTGGCAAGGATGTGGTGACATTTCTGCAGAACCAGTGCGTTTTTGGTGTCTGCAAGGATGTGGCAGTGAAATGCCTAGCAGTGAAATCCACTCCATCGGGTTTCATCACTGCCAAGTCAGAAGTCTGACAGAAAATGCATTTAAACAGACTACAAAAAAAAAAAGAAGAAAAAAAAAACTGCTCTTTCTTTTCCAAGATATGCAAAACCATATTCGCTAATACTTTATAAAATTTCACCACAGGCTAAAGGGTACAAAATTTATTTCCTTTTTAATATATTCGACCCATCTTATAATCTAACTTAATTAATAAGACTCCAATTTTATTTTTTTTCTTCGTTTTTAAGTTGTTGATGGCGTGGTATGGAGGTGGGATAAGCTGATAAAAAAGCGACGTGTTTTGTCTCTTAGTTTATTTCTCTCCCCTTGCTTTCTGGTCCTTTATGTAGCTCGTTCAAATTCCCAAAATGGCCTAAAGCCTCGACACATGGTAAGATGAAACCTCATTCACCAGTACACTTTCATTGTTTGAAACTCTTTTTCCTCCACAAGCACACAGGGCTGCTGACTTCTTGATCTGCAGGCTGGGCGCCATCACGTCTTGCAGAGTTGATGACGAATAAATAACCGAACTTGTAATCTCTCCTGCTGTCTACTATAGCAGTCATGTACTCCATTCCTCTTAGATCAACTGCCTTTAATAAACTTTGATTGGGCATAGTGTAGCCGAAGCATCATGCATAATAATAAACGCTCAACTGTTGATTGGGCATAGTGTAGCCGAAGCATCATGCATAATAAAGGTCTCTACCCAACGCTCAACTAGAGTTGTGCATAGGGCTGGGCAAACCGGGTTCGGGGTAAAAATTATTAACCCGACCCCAAATGGGGTGGAACCCCGAGTCGGACCCGCAGATTGGGTTCAGCTTGAGTTTGGATTTTTGGGCCTACAGATGTGGCCCAGAATGTTTTGGGTTTTGAGGCCCAAAAACGTTATGGGCTGTAATTTTTTGGGCCCAAGATGCCTTGGGTTATTATTTTTCAAGGCCAGGATGCCTTGGGCTATTTTTTTAAGCCCAAGACACCCAGGGCTATTTTATTTGAAGCCCAGGACATCCTGGGTTATTTTTTTTCATGCCCAGGATGCACTGGGCATGTTATTTTTAGCCCAGGACGTCCAGGGTTATTTTTTTTCATGCCTAGGATGCCCTTGGCATGTTAAGTCTACACTGACAATTGCAATTGCCAAACATATGTCAAACATGATGTCCTATGCAACATAATTTCTGGTTCTTACTTTTATCTACCAAATTGCAATTGCCACATATATGTCAAATAGAAATTATATCTACTAACTACTAAGCAATAGATTAAAAAAAGAAAAGGTAGTTAAACATAAATTATGTCTACCAACTATTACAATGAAGTACAATAATTACTTCAGCTATTACAATAATTCGTTGTTACAAATTACAATGAAAGTACATAACATATTCTTGAACGGTTGTAGCCAATCAATCCTCTTTTACTCTCCACAACATTTTACAAATCACAACACAATTCAATAGAAAATAAAAAAATAACAATTACAATAACAAAATAAAAATGATCAAAGCTAAACAAGTTACATTGTTCTTTGTTGCTCACCATTCTTGCAACCATACTCCACATTCATAATCATTCTTCAAGGAGAATCGCCAATGGATCATCCTCTAATTCTTCAAAACAATAAAGAAAAAATAATTTAATTTAACTTCATTCGTTGAATTATTGAAACTAAGACAATTGAATTTAACAATTAATATGAAT
>CM025852.1:8700218-8732693 GCA_003952965.2 Morella rubra
GAGCTCCAATCGACAGAAATGTTGTCCGAGCTCGGCTCGAACAAAATCAACCAAGATTTGATCAAACTCGGGTCGATAACATTCAAATCACACATGCATTACAAGACAGAAACAATACCGAAGAAACGAAATTCACATATGTTCAAATTCAAGACATACCTTTGTTCCAATTACTAAAGAATCACCCAACTATTCATCGCAATTCCCTAGCAATCCAAAAAAATTCCTTTGACAATCTTTCAAGGCAGAATAGAAACACCCTTGTATGAGCGTAGATAAAAAAACAACTTGAGAAATCTGCCGGTGCTTAATTTATCGCGCCGGTGCTTACATTTTTCCACAACGCTTTCCATAGCTTTGCAAGCAAACTTGCACCTTCACCGAGAGAGACGAAAGATGGAAGAAGAGAGGGGAGGCGGCCAAAAGAACAATCGAGGCCGAGGAGAGAGACGAAAGATGGATGCAGGGAGCGGATGCGGCTAAAAGATCATTCGAGGAATTTTGGGTTGTGTTATGATGGATGGTTGAAGACTTGAAGAGCCGTACCGTCTGTTAGGGCAAAAAGATTGAAAGACTATAGTATCCTTGTTTGAAAAATTACCTTGTGAGTAAATAAGTAATAACAGAACTTTGTCTAGACCTTTTGAGGAGGGCATTATTTATTTTCTTGTGGTATCTGTGCTGGCACATTAGACATGATATTTAATATAAGAAACATAGTTTATTCATTGAAAAAGATATATAAATTTATTAACCTAATGAAAAAATTATTATAAAAAAGATATTTATATAATCTAAACCGATCGAAAACCTTATAAAAGAAAAGGCTTAATTACTCCTATTCATCTAAGGACCAAGTTGAGATTTTGTGATACCCAAAGACCAATGAGATAATTAAGTCAAAAGAAAATCTTTCAAATATTAATAAAAAAAAAAAAAAAATCCTCTTCTTTTAGAAAAGACCATTTTAAAATAACTTTAAAAAATACAGACCCAAAAAGAAGATAAAAGTTGGACACTTTGCTCCCAATTGTAAAAGTAAACGTAATTAGACAATTTCTTCCAGAAAAAAGGACAAATTACTACTTTCCCTTTTTATAGACATTCTAAACAACTTAAACAAGACTCGTCTGAATCTTACTTTTTTATTCAGCTTGATCAAGACTCATTTTCTTCTGCAGATGGTTTTGCAGTGTGCTATTGTCAACAAGAAATCTGTACCTTAAAAGGATAGATAAAACAACATACTAGTCACGCACTTATATATGTAATCTAACATATTGCTTTAGATATGGTTTGAACAATATCATCAAGAGGGAAGGTATTCAATCCTTTATGTAAAATCTTTGTCTTAATATTTTAAGGTCATTAAGAGAGGTGAAAACAAACTTCCAACTCAAAATCCACGAGAAAAGATTAAATTGGATGGAGAATCTGAGGAAAAGTGAGATATTTTTGAATGCCGGGTTTTTTTGTGGAAGAATAGTCCTTTACGGAGAGAGTATCATGTGGGAAAGAATCCTACTTGCCATATGCAATTTTTAAGGGACGAGGGGAAAAGAGAGAGTTCACGTCCAAAGCGGAACCAATTTGGGATAGAATTAGGGCAATTAAAATTTTTGAACCTGACGAACCAGATGTATTTATGGATGTTATTATCAAAAAGAAGGGAGAAGGTCATGTGTTAATATAATCATAATAAGAGATATTTTATATTTTTAAAACAGTTACAGTAAAGGCTCTGAGACTCATGGTTGTCCTCATTCTTATAAAAAAAAAAAAAAAAATTATTCTCTTGATGGAGAATTTTGAGAATCCATTCTTGTAGAATCAATATCCATAGTTTCAAATTTTAATGATATTGTATCATGCAAGATGAATTGGTAGAATGCTTGGGTGAATGCAAGATTTTAAGGAAAATAGTTCCAATCGGGAGTAGTATCTTAGAGGCAGCATGGTTTGAAGTGTAAAGTGTATTATACCTGTCTTTGACAAAGGCTACATGCCGTATGTAATCCTGTATGAGTAAATTGTCAGTATTTTTGGAGATGGAAAGAGAGGAATTTCAGTTCATTAGGTTATTTGGCCGAAGGTTTTGTTCATAGGAGGAGTCTTAGACGTAGGGGCCCAAGAAGCAAGAGGGGGAAACGATCCTAGAAGGCAAAAGGTATTGGATATCGATGTAGAGGGTCAAAGAGAAGAAAGGAAAAGTTATGGGGAGAGAAAAGGGGAGCAAGTCTAGAAGGCCTACGTTGTAAAAAGGAGGAGAAGGCATTACTAGAAAAGAAGTTCTCAGTAATCAGTTTTTTGGAATTTGGTGGATTCTCAGTAATCAGTTTTATGGAATTTGGTGGAGGTTTGGAGGATGAAGCTATGGATTTCGTACTCATTTCTCCAATAAAAATTCATGGGTAAGGAAACCAGGAATAGAGTTCAAGTCTCCTTTTATATATTCAATTATCAAAATTGAAAACATATAAAATTCCTTTCCATCCGGCAAAAAATTATGGATAAATTTTATTTTTTGATAATACTATATTTTTTTTATATTGGATTCCAAGCTCCAGAATGCTAAATGTTCTCTGTTATTACCATGAATACGTTGTTTAGTATACGCAGTGGCGATCCACGGGGGCGCCGGGGCGGCTGGCCCCCTTAATTCTGAAAAATTAAAGAAAAATTTTTTTTTTTACATGTATTTTCCTGTAGCGGGCTAGCCCCGTCCCCCTTAAGCCAGCCCCTCTTCTTAAGCCAGCCCCTTTCTTAAGCCTAGCCTTTTTGTTAAAAAAATTATTGGGGGTGAAACAACGTCGTTTCACCCCTGTGTTTTTTTAAAAAAATTGTGTTTCTTCTCTCTCCGCCCCTCCCTCTAGCCTCCATCTCAGCCTCCCGCCTCTCCTCCCTCCTCCACAGCTCACCGGCGGCGGCGACCTCTCAGCAGCTCAGCTCCTCCTCCAGCAGGTATCGAATCCCTCTCATTGTCTCAAGTTCTCACGTCATAAATACATTACACGTTTAGGCTCCATTATGGTGTTGAAATTGAAAATGGGAATCATCGCTGACAGAGAAGGAGCTCAACTTGTTTGATAGTGGATTGGTGCCTGTGTTCCTTCTCCTGAGGCTGTGAAAGTTCTCTCATTTTCAAGTGGAAGCTGCCAAATAATTGACCCTTCGGCAGAAGCATATTTTAATTAGTGTGTGAAGCAGTGAGGGTATAACAAATTAAATTAACTAATTGTTTTATAATTTTGCACGTTTGTTAATTTGTATTTGTTTCCCCTTGTTGTGCCGATCCATATGGATATTAATAGGAGTTTTGGAGAATTTTGGGTAAAGTTGATTTTGTCCGCTCGGGGAAGGGGAAATTTAGCAAGTTTGGTCAATTCTTCGCTTTTGAAGTTAGTCTTGTTCGCTTTGGATGCCTAGGTAC
Source organism: Morella rubra (assembly GCA_003952965.2). Taxonomy (NCBI): domain Eukaryota; kingdom Viridiplantae; phylum Streptophyta; class Magnoliopsida; order Fagales; family Myricaceae; genus Morella; species Morella rubra. Next base: position 8,703,649 of record CM025852.1, read on the forward strand.
TAGTCAAATTTTTTAAAATTATCCGTTTGATTGTATTTATATTGCTGCTTCACTATATTTTTAATGTTTTTAGTCCTTAATTTTCCATATTTTAATAAGACACTTTTGCATTAAGTAAGAAACCAAAATTTGCAAAATGTTATTTTCCGCCTTAGAAATTTACCCCCCTTAACTAAAATCCTGGTTCCGCCACACTGTATACCATAACAAATGCATCAGTTTCGATTATTTCAAATGCATGAGGAGATACAATCCCTAGGCATGCTAAATGCTTGACATGATACTTAATTTCTTTTACTATAGATATATTTAAATTAGTGCAGGCAAGAGGCATATTCCATTCGTAATGCTCAAAAGGAATTGTGAAGGCAATTTTATATATGTCTTCTTCCCCAATTTGAATTTGTCAAAAATCAGATTTCATATCAAATTTTTAAAAAATTGTAGTCATGTAACATACTTAACTAAGTCTTTTTTTTATTGGGAATCGGATACCCAGAATCCATTGTAAAACTTTATTAAGAGGTTTATAATTTATGACAAGTGTAGGACCCTTCGTTCTAATACAAATTCTAAGAGTTCTTGATTAATTTGAATCGGTCTTGCTTTATGGAAAATAATGTTGTAAAGAAAATTCTTTTCTAATGAAAGAAAAGAAAAATTATGTTCTCTGTACTTTCCCCGCGAAAGGCAATAGAATAGAAGAGCATCAAACTCTCTTGAGTTTTGTGTTGCGGAAAAATGTCTTGTACTTTGTCCTCAATCTTAATAAAAAAGTTCATTTTGTACAACAGAATTTGAACATAATCTTCGTTACTTGTTAAGAACTTTTGCTGACGTAGAAGCAATTCTGTAGAGTAAAGCAAGGAAATATTTTTTAAACTCCAAAGTTTTATGAAAGAAAGGTTCTTTTAACTAGTTTAGGGAAACAAAATCGAGCTATAAAAACCATTAGGCAAATTTCAATAATTTTAGTCAACTTGTGAAAAAGCTTCTCATTTTTCAAACATTTTGAATAAGTCCTTGGATGCAATCTAAGATCTGCTCCAGAGTCGAGTAAAGCAGTGGTAGCAAATTTAGTAGTCTTTTATAGGAATTGTGAAAGAGAGATAATTGAGTAATTTTTTTATTTTTTTATTTTTTTTATCGTTATGTTTGACTATTTTTCGTTGACAATGCAGTATTTTTGGAGATGGGAAGAAGGAATTTCATCATAGGTTATTTGGCCGAAGGTTTTGTTCATAGGAGGAGTCTTAGACGTAGGGGCCCAAGAAGCACGAGGGGGAAACGATCCTAGAAGGCAAAAGGTATTGGATATCGATGTAGAGGGTCAAAGAGAAGAAAGGAAAAGTTATGGGGAGAGAAAAGGGGAGCAAGTCTAGAAGGCCTACGTTGTAAAAAGGAGGAGAAGGCATTACTAGAAAAGAAGTTCTCAGTAATCAGTTTTTTGGAATTTGGTGGATTCTCAATAATCAGTTTTATGGAATTTGGTGGAGGTTTGGAGGATGAAGCTATGGATTTCGTACTCATTTCTCCAATAAAAATTCATGGGTAAGGAAACCAGGAATAGAGTTCAAGTCTCCTTTTATATATTCAATTATCAAAATTGAAAACATATAAAATTCCTTTCCATCCGGCAAAAAATTATGGATAAATTTTATTTTTTGATAATACTATATTTTTTTTATATTGGATTCCAAGCTCCAGAATGCTAAATGTTCTCTGTTATTACCATGAATACGTTGTTTTAGTATACTGCAGTGGCGATCCACTGGACGCCGGGCGGCTGGCCCCCCTTAATTCTGAAAAATTAAAGAAAAATTTTTTTTTTACATGTATTTTCCTGTAGCGGGCCAGCCCGTCCCCCTTAAGCCAGCCCCTCTTCTTAAGCCCAGCCCCTTTCTTAAGCCTACCTTTTTTTAAAAAAATTATTGGGGGTGAAAAACGTCGTTTCACCCCTGTGTTTTTTTAAAAAAATTTGTTTCTTCTCTCTCGCCTCTCCCTCTTAGCCTCCATCTCAGCCTCTCCGCTCTCCCTCCCTCCTCCACAGCTCCACCGCGGCGGCGACCTCTCAGCAGCTAGCTCCTCCTCCAGCAGGTACTCGAATCCCTCTCATTGTCTCAATCTCACTCATAAATACATTTAACTTGCTCCAGTTGAAATTGAAAATGGAATATCGCTGACAAAAGGAGCTCATTGCTTGATAGTGTTTGCCTGTGTTCCTTCTCCTGAGGCTGTGAAAGTTCTCTCATTTTCAAGTGGAAGCTGCCAAATAATTGACCCTTCGGCAGAAGCATATTTTAATTAGTGTGTGAAGCAGTGAGGGTATAACAAATTAAATTAACTAATTGTTTTATAATTTTGCACGTTTGTTAATTTGTATTTTTTCCCTTGTGCCGATCCTATGGATATTAATAGGAGTTTTGGAGATTTGGTATTTATTTTGTCCGCCGGAGGGAATTTAGCAAGTTTGTCAATTCTTCGTTTGAAGTTAGTCTTGTTCGCTTTGGATGCCAGGTACTAGTTATTTTTTAAAATTATCCGTTTGATTGATTTATATTCTGCTTCGGACTTATCAAGGCAATTTTATTGAAGTTGATTTTAGTGACAGTTAAAGAAATAGTAACATTTTCATTCTCTCAACATTTAATAGTCTACATTATGCAGAGGACAATGTGATGCACTAAAATTCAATTTTGTCGTACATGTTATTGAATGGGAAGATTAGAGAAGTATTATCATTCGTTTGACAGTAGTTTTAGATTGCATTCGTTATCTATTTTTCGTCATGACAAGTCTGAGAGTTCAAATAAGGAAGGGCAATTTTCTTGAGCACTCTAGAAAAGGTAAGTCACGCTAAAGAAAAATCTAGAATTGGTGAGTGCTGCTCCCAATGAAATAACTCATGAGCAAATGACATGAGGCTAGTTCACGTCCCAATAGGTCCGTTTACGAGAGCACAAGAAAAGAAGTTCAAGGATGTACTCAACAGACTCGTTCAAGAGATATGGGCTGAAGCAAATTCGTGGAGGCCCATTAAACATGATCCGCATTCTAGAAGGATCCGGTCAAGGCTAAGCTTCAAATTAGCAAGAGATATTTTTGGGTCTATTCTAAAAGAATCGGATTGCATGGCTATTCTAGACGCCAAATCCTTTCCTTTCATGGTCTTTTGATCATTATGAGCGTCCAACATTTCTTGCCTATTTTTAGTGTCTCATTTTAGGCAAGTAGAAGGAGTGGACACGTCCAGCTTAAGATTTAGTCAAATAAAGAATATTATTTCATTAGTCATGTTTTGTTTTAGGCGCCAGTTGTTGTTTAGGAAAGTAAGGAATTTATTTCCTTATTTGACTTATTTGTTTTAGGCTAGTAAAGTTTTCTTTACTTATCTATTTTTCGGGTTTAATTAGGTTTTATGTTAGGGTTATTTCCCTTGTAATGTTTAGCCCTTTAAATAGGAGCTTTTGCTTTGTAATTGGGAGACATTGATTAATCAAAATTGTGAAGGATTTATTCTCTTTGGTTCTTTGAAGAACTACTCGAACTTATCGGGATTTCCCGTGGCGTTCAACTTGACTTATCAAACGGAATTTCCATCACCGTTTGTGGCGTCTTCCTTATACCGAGGTTCTTGTTTTCCTAAACAACGGGTCGAGGTCTTCCATTCGAATAGTCCTAGAACGATCTTGGATTCCCTTTCAATTGTTGGGTCTCGTTATTCTTGGCGAGGTTCACATCAACTTGCTCCCGATCTTTGAAAAATGCCTATAGTACACGTACGTGTATTTCAATATTTTTTAATGTTTTTAGTCCTTAATTTTCCATATTTTAACTCTAAGACACTTTTGCATTAAGTAAGAAAAAATTTTGAAATGTTATTTCGCCTTAGAAATTTACCCCCCCTTAACTAAAATCCTGGTTCCGCCACACTGTATACCATAACAAATGCATCAGTTTCGATTATTTCAAATGCATGAGGAGATACAATCCCTAGGCATGCTAAATGCTTGACATGATACTTAATTTCTTTTACTATAGATATATTTAAATTAGTGCAGGCAAGAGGCATATTCCATTCGTAATGCTCAAAAGGAATTGTGAAGGCAATTTTATATATGTCTTCTTCCCCAATTTGAATTTGTCAAAAATCAGATTTCATATCAAATTTTTAAAAAATTGTAGTCATGTAACATACTTAACTAAGTCTTTTTTTTATTGGGAATCGGATACCCAGAATCCATTGTAAAACTTTATTAAGAGGTTTATAATTTATGACAAGTGTAGGACCCTTCGTTCTAATACAAATTCTAAGAGTTCTTGATTAATTTGAATCGGTCTTGCTTTTATGGAAATATGTTGTTAAGAAAATTCTTTTTCATAAGGAAGAGAAAAATTATGTCTTTTTTCCCCGAAAGCAATAGGAATAGAAGAGCATATCTCTGTTTCAATTTTTTTGAGAAAACTCTTTGATTTGTTGGTTGCGGAAAATGATCTTGTATTTGTTCCTCAATCTATAAAAAGTTTCATTTTGTAAAGAATTTAAATATTTTTTATTGTTAAGAACTTTTGCTTGAGTAAGAAGATCAATGGTAGAGTAAAGCAAGGAAATGATTTTTTAAACTCAAGTTTTGAAGAAAGGTTCTTTTACTAGTTTGGAAACAAAATCCGTTATTACAAATATAAACATTAGGCAATTTATAATTTATAGTCAACTTGTGAAAGCTTTTCAGTAGATTTTTCAAAATATTTTGAATAAGTCCTTGGATGCAATCTAAGATCTGCTCCAAAGTCGAGTAAAGCAGTGGTAGCAAATTTAGTAGTCTTTTATAGGAATTGTGAAAGAGAGATAATTTGAGTAATTTTTTTATTTTTTATTTTTTTTATCACAAAAAAAGATGATTTGATAGAAGGAGAGATATGATTTTAAATATTATTATTTTAAAAAATTTCAGAATTAAATAAAAAGAGAAGGAAAATTATTGTGAATGTGAAAAAGGAAAAGTGTTTCTTGATAAAATTTTGAATTAGTTATATTTGGGCTTGAGAATTTTTGAATAGGGAGAATTTTGGTCCAAATTCTCATTTGTAAACGTGACTCAAGCATATGTAAAGATTTTTTACAACAATATAGATAAACTCGTTACAATACAAACCACAAGAACAAAATAAAAGAAACCAACTATAGAACTTGAAAGGGTTTATAAGGCAAAGGAAGTAAATCTACTATAATCTTTTGGATATTATAATTTGTAAACTGGCCTCATAATATCAATGTTAGTTAAATGTAAAACTTGTTAACAGGGTTAGGATTTGAACTCACACCCGAGAAATTCTGTTTCAATATTATTAAGTGGTGTCTGAGTGTTAAAATTTTAAAATTTTGACTCATAATTAGAGAAAATTATAAATTCCTATCAAATTATTATTATTTATTATAATATTTATTTAAATATTTTATCTCTTCATTTTTTTATTAACTTTTATAAATTATTTTTATTTTTTTACTATGCAAGTCTTAATTTTAACCGCTTCAAAATTGTAATCCTGTAGCCCTATTATTGTGCTTTTTTCCATTTCATGACGCCCATCACCGCCTGTTTAGGCCCGTTAAGTTCCCTACGCTACAAAAGAAACAAACGTTTGATGCAGCTCCGTGAGACCGAGGGGGAGACCTCTGACTAAAGATGGAGTTCTTGGACGAAGATAGCAGGCCGAGGTTCCTCTTCCAGTCTCGCCCCACCGCCTCTTCACTTGCCCAACCACAAACCTGCGAAAAACCCGGCAAGCCATTCCTCTTCAGCACCATCTCAGTCTCTTCTATTCTTCTCCTGATCTCCCTTTTCTTCCTCCAATCCGAACCATTCAGATCTTTCGTCTTCTGGGTCTCCCTTTCCCTATTACTGGGTCCCTTCGCCCCTACATCCATCACCGGTGGAGACATCCGCGTTGGTCGAGGCCCAATCCTCGAGCCGTCCCCCAATCAAGAAACTGAAACGTTGGAGGAAAGCAACAAGAGGGTATCCCAAAGGAGACAGAAACCGCGTAGAAATGAAGAGTACGGCGTTAGTTCAGTGGCGGGGTTCGAAAACGTTGGTGACTATGCGAGTGAAGAGAAGAAGGTTGGGAAAAATGGAGGGACTGGAGGTCAGTTTTGTGTGAAGGAAGAAAAGGAGTGGACTGAGGAGGAGATTGGGGTATTAAAGAAGCAATTGGTTAAGCATCCGGTTGGGAAGCCGGGGCGATGGGAGGCGATATCGGAGGCGTTTATAGGGAGGCATAAGTTGGAGAGCGTGATAAAGAAGGGGAAAGATCTGGGGGAGAGGAAAACGGATGATGGGGATTCATACACCCAGTTTTTGAAGAAGAGAAAGCCAGTTGATAAGCGAGTTGAGGATGAGAATGGAGGATTGGATGGCGGACTGGTAGAGAATGTTGAGTCTAGGAAAGAGAGTGGTGGTGGTGGTGAAGGTGGGGTGGTGTGGAGTGCTGGGGAGGATATTGCATTGCTTAACGCATTGAAGACATTTCAGAAAGATGTGGCAATGAGGTGGGAGAAGATTGCGGCTGCTGTGCCGGGGAAGTCCAAGGCGGCTTGTGTGAAGAGAGTTGCTGATTTGAAGAGGGATTTTCGGAGTGCTAAGGGTGCTACCGAGAGTTAGGCGAAGAAGAGGTGATTTTCTGGTTTATAGGTCAGTTCTTATTTATGAAATTGACCGACGAATTCAGTGTTTAAGTGGTTTCCAGAAGTTGACGAAAGTGGATACATATGTTCGTTCTGATTTGCTAAGAAATTTTGAGTTCTTTTGTGGCGCTATACTTATATGATAAATAATCAATTACAATGCAAAGATTTGATGCTTAGATGGGCCTGTGCTACCGATCAAGTCCCAACCTATATGTTTGTTGTCCGTTCTTCAGTATAATTGATTCGGCCAATTAACCTGAACAGGGATCTGAATGTTTTCATCCAGAGGCCACGGGATAGGATTTTTTGTAAAATGTTTTAGAGGTTGTATGGCTTCTATGGTTTTTGTCGTAGCTTGAATAGTGTTTTGTTTGCTCATGTACAGTAGTCAAGCAAATGCACCAACAGGGAGTTATAGGAAAAATCAGCAAAACTTATAGAGCTGAGAAATCAGAAAATCCTATAGAGCTGAGCAGTATGCCAGAATAAGACGTTATCGTGGCAGAAAACCTCAAAAGCAAATGGTCTTTTTGTTCCTTCCCGTTAAACTCTAGCTATTGCCTCAATAGTGGGTATTGGTGAAGAAATATTTACATAGGCAGCAAAAATAATTTTCGCTAGTATGAGGTTTCATACTACTGCATGTCGCATGTTTCGGCCTAATGATGCATTGTAGCTTATATCTCTACAAATTAAGGTACAAGCTTTTTGTTGCTATACAAAGAATGCTTTTTGTTACTTTGGAAAGCTTGTCCTAATAGGATATTTTACGCATGCTCCAACAATGATGAGCAGACCATAATGGTCCTAAAGTAGTACTTTGTTATGATTGTAACATAAGCTTTCTGCAACTTTGTACCATTAAATGTTGTTGGACTAATCTTGTTGAATATTCTGTTCTTAATGAACTTGATATTTCTATATTATTATGACATGCAAGCAACTATATGCTTTCAAATAGTAGAACAAGAAGGCTATATCTGAGAAAGGGAAGGCCTCGGGGCTTCAAGAGGGGGTTCAATATGTGTCAATAGCCAAGACTAGTGAGCTAAAGATGCACATATAAGCTAGGATGATTCGTAGGTGATGAGTTATTTCTTAATATAGTATGCCCGTGGCCAAATAGCATTGAGATTGTTTTCCAGGGAACAATCTGACTTGTGTTGCCAGTAAAAGAAGGCATTGAAACTTCACTGTAAGAGCAGTCAGAGTATTGTAGTTAGTCTGAGAGAAAGTGCAGTAATGTCAACCGCCTATAGTAAAAAGGTTGAAGAAGAATAAGCATATACATATGTGTATATATGTACGTGTACACCTATCTTACCAAGTGGTAAAACTGTGGCCTGAAGCAAATGCACGAGTATAGTAGCCTTGTAATTAACTAGCTATGTTCTGCCCTCCAAAAATAAGCAATGTTTTTGTAGCCTCACAATTAACAATCAATGAGATTCTTCTCTTATGTAATCTCATAAAACAGCCAGTAGTTGTTTCTTTTTTGGTTGCCAAAATAAGAGAATGTGCTTATGGGTAGTTTTTTTTTTTTTTGGTATCGAGAATGCCTTTGGCATATTACATTTCCTGTCCTGTCAACCATGTTTCTCCTGACATCATCCTTAACCCACGTTGTTATAATTGCTGTTGGGCCTGTTATTTGCTTGAAAGATTGTATATCTTGCTCTCAAACACCTTTTGATGAGAAGAACCGTGTACTTCATTAGATGAAACGATTTTAAGCATTTCTTCAAATAGAAAGAATCTTTTTCAATTAGAAATGAAGGATTACACCGAATTTGAGAATGTACAGGTAAATAAGAATGTGATGTTGAGATCAGCACATTTCAGGGGCACTCTGCAAGAGGTGCCATGCTTTATTAGAACAACTGGCTTCCAAGTGAAGGTCGGGTTAAAAGTTTAGGCGTGATGCTGAACCATGAAAGGCTGTATGAGAAGTTGAGCCAGCCTTTCAACAAATCAACTGATGTAGGTTAAACACTACCCAGTAGGAGGGAGAGAGAAGGGACATTTGATTTTTGTTCATAACAAACTTGACAGAAACACAGATATCCCTGTAAGAAACGTCAGCCAATAGTAGTCTAGTAGCAGTTCTCTTTGATGTTGGTTTTATTTCTTTAAATTGTATTCCTTTACGCATTCAGCTTTGTGATGTTGGTTTTTTGGACTCCTCGTTTTAGTTGGTTAATATAAGTTTTATTCAGACAAAAAAAAAGTCTAGTAGCAGTTCGTAACTTGTTTCAGCAACTGCCTTTGAGGTTGTCCTTTTCTTGGTCTCTTGGCAAGAAGCCACAGGATTAAACGAATTACTTTGGCTCTGTTTCTCTGTTTTGTTATGTGTTTGATTTTTCTGGAGAAATTGAAGGATCGCACCCCAAATTTCTTTTATTCTTTTTGGCAAGAAATCATCGCATTAAGAGAGAAAGGAAAGAGTGTACTGCAGCAAACTGGTATTGGACGCCAGGGGTCAGAAGGGTAGAGTGTCGATGGGAATGCTTCTTTAATTTTTGTATCAATCTCTGAATAAAACCCCACTCATAGACTTTATGCTTCTTTCTTTTTGTATCCGGTGATTAGTATCAATCAATCTCTGATAAAAACTCTTCCCATGTTCTTTTGCTCTTAGTGAATGTAATTTTCTCTACAAAATAAAAACATAAATGGTAAAATGTGTCTACTTGAGCATAAAAACTGTCAACGTGTATTCAGGTTCTACTTAGAAAAAAATTAAAATAAATATAAAAATGATAAATTATGTTTATCAATTTTTCAATTTTTTTTTAGTAATTGCCTTAGAGAGGACATTTTGGTCAATTTGTTGTTTGATTCAACGCATATTATGATGTTTCCCCTGTAATTTATTTTTTTAGGTCCTTTGTAGTTTTGTTTTACTACTCACGTATGCAAAATGCTACGATATATGGAAAGTATGTGTCCTAACCTCTCAATTGTTTAAGCTTGATTTATACAAGTTAATTATTTAAATTCGGCCTCGACATGGTATGCTATTTAGTTTTATGATTTATTTAATTCTGTTATTTAAAAAATAAATACATTTTTAATACATCAACTATAAAAGGTTTAACATATTGTATTTTAAACTACCCGTTTTGACACATTGCATATTCTAATTGTCAATTTTAGACATTTTACACTCTTTGTTTGTAATAATATCCCTGATGGTTTAATATACTGATAACAATATCCTAAATATATGCAAAATGAGTCAAGAGTATCATTGTTACTTAGTTTAAAATTTTGATGGATAGTGTAAAGCGTCTAATTTTGATAATTAGAAGATAAATTAGATCAAAGTGGGTAGTTAGACAAATATGGGACATTATTATATTACACGTTCAACCAGAAGATGCCAATAGGATAATATACGAATTTTTTTGGGACTTGGGGTCTACTTCGTAAACTCCTATAAGAAAAAATTTACGTTAGGAACTAAACCAGAAGGATTACTAGAGAATGCAAAAATCAATCAATCCCTTTTCAAGTTCTAATATGTTTTCTTACACACCTTAATTTTTTAAAAAAATCAGTCTAGTCTTCATTTTATTTAGTTGTTAAATAACATGGAAAATTATGTGTACTTATTGAAATGCCCTTAAAAATAAAATTATAATTAAAAAAAGTACATTCAAAAATTTAAAATAAATAGAAAATGAAATATAATTTCTATATTTTTATTTAGAAAATATTAATAATTTTGTTTTAGAAGGATGTTTCGGTTATTTTTTATGTGGATTAACTGTCAAATCAAGTGGAGGACAATGATCGATTATTTTTGAAACATAAAGTGTATAATAAAATAAATTAGAATTTGAGGGCTGAATGATTTTTACCTATAAATATAAGACATAATATATTGTTTACAAAAAAAATTAAAAAAAAAAAAAATCCGTGAGAAAGGTGCGGAAAGGCATGCTCAAGCCAATGAGAGAAGCATAAAAGAAGTTCGGGTTTTTCTTTTGTCTTTTTTGGCTAGGAAAAGGACTTCTTACTTATTACATATGAAAGTCAAGTGGGTGCCAAGAGAAGCTAATGATGGCCCATTCTTTTGCTAGATGGTGTGCGCAAGCCTATATAGGTACAGTTTGTTTTCCTAATATTTTAAGACATGAAAATTTCTAACAAAATAAACACATTTAAAATTTTTAACTTTTACACATACATACTTCACTTTTCACAAACTCCAATAAATCTCAATAAAGTAAAGATTCTTAAAATTTCGAGAATATTCTCTAAAATTTTGGCAAACAAATACCCCATGGTGGTGTGAATTTAAATTCTATTCCTTTGGATATTATGAACTGTGGCTCTGGTGAATGAAGTTTCGATTGCTTAAAAAAAAAGAAAAAGAAATATGAAGGACTCTCAAAACAAAACGGAGTTTGGTAACAAACTGGATCTACCGGTCCAAAAACTTGGTGCCGCTGTGTTTGGCAAGCTAAAAATTTTATAATATATGATCTTAATTTTATCATATAGATGCATGCGTGCGTAACAACTAGCTAGCACAAACCTCGGCTAGCGAAATGAAAATCAAGGGCTACAACAACAGGACTTCTCACCTTGTGATATCCGTTTTCTTCAACCCAATCAAGGGCGCCATTACATCTGGTTTCAAAATGCACGCGCAGTTAGGAAAGGGGCCTGATGGTACATATGCAGCAACAGTGGGAGTACTCTTCATCCCTGTGTAAGTTTCTCGGAAAACCATGGTAGCCAAAGGTTGAGAAGGGCTGCCTTCTATATGTTGCAACAAAATCTCTGCATCACTAGGCTCAATCAAAATGCAAGCACAATCCATACTTTTGATCAGATCCATTTCTAGAAGTGCAGAAGTCTGAGCGATTATTACAGAACCCTTCACTTTTGCACGTGCGAGCTTATCTACTTGCCTTTGAATATCAAATTTCTGACCATGACATATGATTATGCCAGAAGGTGCCTCTGACGAAATTTCGTCACAAGACTTCAGGTTCTTGTTGTACACCAGTGGCAAGGAAATTGTTGTTGGAACTCCAGGGTAAAGGGTCCATCCAGTAATTTTTAGACCTTCGCGTTGTTCTAAAATGCCACTAAACCAACGGTCGGTTGTGCTTGCTGTGACTGTTAAGACCCATGGGTGTCCATTAGCTATAGCGGCAATGCCTGGAAATAAATTTCCTACTGCAGCTGAAATCAAAATACCTTTCTCCATGGCTAAAAATGTAGATTTAGCTCATGGGTCCTGAGCCAAACACTACAAAAAAAATTGACTTTTAGTGACAAAAACTTTTGTCACTAAAAGTCAATATTTCGTCACTAAAAGAGTGACAAAATATTTTCGTCACCACGAATAGCGTCACGAAATGTATTCGTGACGAAACCCGAATTTCGTCACGAAAAATTTTTAGTGACAGAATTTTTCGTCACTAAATTTACTGATCGATCGATTTGTGACGATCGGTCGGTGAAAACGAAGTGATGGATCGATTGGAAAGGCGATCGATCGGTATACATTTGAGATGATCGAATGGTACGTATTGACGATCGATCGGTTACGTATTGGTGATTGATCGACACATTTAAACGATCGCACGGTAAGAAATAGACGATCGATCGCTTCAGCAACGACGATCGGACGCTTTATATAAGCGATCGATCACTTAAGTATAACGATCGATCGTTATGCCATGGACGATCGGTCGTTTAATGCAGCGATGAAACGTGATTTATGAACAGATCAATTGGTGATATTTGACGATCGATCTTTGTAGGAGAATCGATCGTCTATTTCTACACCGATCGTCGCTTATAGTACCGACTGATCGCTTGCACATAGACGATCGATCATTTATTTTATTGATCGATCAGTAATTTTGTCGTTTTAATATTAGCGATCGAACAGTTGTATTGGACGATCGATCGGTTGAACAACAACCGATCGATCGCTGAATATGCCGATCGAACGGTGGTAACAAAATCGTTTTTTTTTTTTTAACAATAATAATAGAAAATATTATATAACACGTACATTTTATAATAATAATACAATACTCACATTAATAAACATCAATAATAACATATAGTGATCCATAATTAAATCGAAAATAATATCGTAATAATACATAATTAAAAAGTTATTACAATATACATGCATCTACCTTTTTGAACCCCAAACTGGCTGAATAGTCGCTTTGACATGTCGCTCATTTTCTTCTCCATTACAGAGGACATTTTCTTCTCCAGTTCCTTCGATATTTCTGCCCGTAAGCGCTCTTGCTCCTTTCGCATGCGCTCTTGTTCCTTTGCATGCGCTCCTCGTGCTCCACTCGCATGCGCTCTTGCTCCCTTTTCATGCGCTCCTCCTGCTCCAACCGGATGCGCTCCTGCTCCACCCGCTGCTCCTCACGGTGGTCCCTCAGCGTGGCCTCCATCTCAGCTTGCTTCTTCGCAAATTCTTGCAAGTCTTTTTCTCTAGCAGCTCTCATCGCCTCTATCTCATCCCTTGCCTTTGCTAGCTGGTGCTGTAGATCAGAAGACTGTGTAGTCAAAGTTGATGAAGGCGGAGGCTTAACCGCCGTCCTAATCCCCGAACATATCCCGACTTCTTGCCCAATATCTCGGAATATACTTCAATTTCGGTGTAAGTCTTCCCTTCTAAATCACACTGACGCTGGAAGGCATCCATCCGTTCCTGAAAAAATGACAATAATTACCAGAAACATTAAAGTAGATAAACTATACATAAATTACATAAAGTAGATTAAAATGAAAGCGACTTACATAAATTTCTCTCGCTCCTTCCGAGGTCCAAATCCCATCTTTGTTTGTATAATTCTTTTTATACAGCTCTGCAGGATTGATATTGCCGCTTTCTTGATTTTTCTACATGACAATAGCATAAAGTTATTGACAAACAATATCAATAAAGTCTAAGATTTAGTTGTTAACTTACCATGCAAGCTCGTGTGCGCTGGAACGAGCGCGAACCAGCAGCGTGGTTCACAGTCAACTTTGATCTATTTTTCTTATTTTGCTCGCTTCGTTTCTGCGATATTTTAAGTAATTAAATATTAAAAGAATGTAATATTTAAGCAACGGTTTTTGTAATCACGTACCATAAATGCTTCGCTGGTGAAGATCGCATAACTCCTTCCACTGTTCTTCTGTGGTATCAGGGTGCGGCTTCAGCAACGCCGCCTCTTTACTCGGGAACTTCTTAAAATACGCATGCATTCGGTTGCGGTGCGTTCGACGTGCCGTCATCATAGTCTCGACCACCGTCCTCACGTCCTCATGGTGTAGTCAAGGTCGAAGTGGTCCTGCATAAGTACCAAAACATACAATATTACAATGATAAATGAAATGCGTAACCAAAAATTCTATGTTTACGATTTAATCATACCAACACCCGATCCATAATGTACTCCTTCACTTCTGCAGGAACATCGACCCACTTGTTAACTGAGATCGGAATCAGCCCTCGGACCAACATTCCAATCTTCGTCGATAGAGTGGCAGCAGTGGAAGACACTCCTCCACACTCTCCCTCCGGATATGCACCGATAGTTTCCCCGGACCCGGACCCAAGACTCTTCTCCAAACTGACTCCACGTGTCCTACCTCGCCCACGTTTAGAAGCTGATGTCGCTACATAAAATAAAATTAACAAAGTTAGTCGGTCGGTTAACTTAAAAAATTGAAATATAACTTAGAATAATTTCTTACATGCACAACTACTAGGACAAAGCTGGCGTGCCTTGACTCATGCCTTCATTCACTCTCGGAGAAGGAGCGCTCAGGTAGGACTCGGGATCAGACTCATACTATGCAACTGTCAGAAGTAACTGAAGGAAATTCTCGTCCACGCTTCATTTCACCGTAGAAGCTGTGACATAACAAAATAAACGATAAAGATATGGTAAAAGACAGTAACAGTAAAAATAGTTCAGCAAACATCAACATTAGAAAGAAAATATACATTGAAAGAAATTATTAATCAGAATCTGATTCTTGCACGTTATCGCCCGATGCCTCATCCTCAGTAGAGTCGCTATCACTTTCGAACGAATCTTCGTCCCCACTTTCTTCGTATTCTCTTCAATTTCTGCTTCATCCCCCTCCGAAACATCATTACTATCTATACGTCTTTTTTTTCCGCCGATCAATTGCCTCAGAAGCTTGGATAACGTTTGGCGTAACGTCATCCCTCCGTAGTGGATTAAGGTTAAACTGTCGGAAGTCTATAAACAAGTCAATGGCATCGTCCTCTTGATACGCTTCATTCGCGATGGCTGCTCCCGATTCAACGTTTACATCAACTTCACCATCCGGATCCAGGCCGGGAATGTCATATGCATTTCTACACGACAACTTCTGCACGACTCGCCATGTAGGTCCATGCAGATTATCAACTAGATAAAACACTTGACTTGCTTGATTAGCCAAAACAAATGGATCTTCTAAGTACCACAGTCGGGAAGTGTTTATGCTCTTAAAGTTCTCGTCGATACGAATTCCACGGTGATCTCCGACGTCCCACCAATCACACTTAAACAAATATACAGTATTTCCCCGCAAGTATTGCATGGCATAAATGTCTACAAGCCTCCCGTAAAATTCTATTGGATTTCCCTCATGTGATCCGGTACTACAATACCACTGTTCTGAGTTCTCCGTCGTTCTTCCCGTTGTACTGTATGATATCTACATCCGTTCACAACACATGCAGAATAACGCATCACTCGTGTATCAGGCCCACGTGCCAATGAATACAATTCATCGATCGATGTACATGGATTTTGAGAACGTAATTTTTGAACCTACAACAATATATTAGAAGGTCATTAAAAACAAAGACACGAAATTAATTTGAATTATTTGTCAATAACACTTACTCGCCCTAAGAACCAATCCGGAAATTGTTCCTCATGCATACGAGAAATGTTACCAACTCCTTGCGCGCGAAGTTCGTCCATGTGTTCACTGTAATGATAAGGTTAATCAACGTCTGTATATTATAGAAAACCTATGAAATTTTATTTTACTTACTCTAAGTAGTTGCTGATGCCTTTGCAATTGTTCAGCACAAACCACCGAGCTTTCTTGAACTCTGTTCGGTCTATGTCATGTCCTTTTCAGCCCCTAGCAATCTAATTCTCTGAGTGAACACATCCAATGACCTTTCTGGTATCTCGGGATCGCCGTCAGAATCGTAGTTTCGATCTCTGCGATTAAACACTGTTTCGACCCCTCGGAGGTATTGGGAACAAAATGTCGAACACTCATTCTCAATATACGCTTCTGCAATCGACCCTTCGGGACGAGACTTATTTTTCACATTCCGTTTCGAGCGACCCATCAACCGTTCAACTGGATACATCCATCTGTATTGTACTGGTCCAGCAAGCATTGCTTCGCGCGGTAAGTGGACCGCCAAATGCATCATTACTGTAAAAAAAGCGGGTGGAAAAATCATTTCCAACTTGCATAAAATTATCCCGATATCTTCTGACATCCTCTGCAATACAGAAATCTTCAACGTACGTGAACACAACTCTAAAAAACAAACATAATTCAGTCACTGCGCCACACACGTCTTCCTTCAACAACCCTCGGATCATCACTGGAAGAACCCTCTGCAAGAACACATGACAATCATGACTTTTCATTCCAGAAACCTTCAACTCATCTAGATTCACACAACGTGAAATCTCAGCTGCATAACCATCGGGGAACCTCACATCTTTTAACCACTCACAGGCCCTCCTTCGCTCTTCCCGAATTAAAGTATACACCGCTTGAGGCATCAATTCAACCCGACCGTCATGCACCAAGTGCAAGTCTTTTTTGACCCCCATTTCAGCTAAATCTCTACGTGCACCCGCTGAATCTCTGGTCTTGAACTCGATATTCATCACCGTCCCAATCACGTTGTCACATATGTTCTTCTCGATGTGCATCACGTCCAAGTTATGCCGTAACCCTAATGTACTCCAATACGGCAGTTGGAAAAATATGCTCTTCTTCGTCCAATTCAAACGTTCCGACGATTGTTTCTTCTTTCCCCTATTCTTCCCTGACGCTTTACCAAAGATAGTCTCCCGACATGCGTCAATTGTTCCAATATGTCCTCACCAGTTAACTCCTCAGGCGGAAGTCTATGTTCTTCTTTCCCATCGAACGTATCCACATCATATCTCCATGCATGCCCCGGTGTCAAATATCTCCTATGACCCATATAACACATTCTTCTCCCGTGCTTCAACCACTTATAGTCAGTGTCTAAATTACACGTTGGACATGCCAACTTCCCTTTGGTACTCCATCCAGATAAATTGGCATATGCTGGAAAATCATTTATGGTCCACATCAAAGCTGCATGCATCTTAAATGTCGTCCCATCTGAAGCGTCATGTGTCTCAACTCCATCTTCCCATAGTTGTTTCAACTCTTCCACTAAGGGTCGAAGATATACATCTATATCATTTCCCGGTGACTTTCGACCCGGATCAAAGAGTCATTAGTGAAAATGGGACCTTCATACACCTCCATGGGGTAAATTATATGGAAACACAACGACCGGCCAAATACTGTACGCATTGCTCATGTTTCCGAACGGATTAAACCCGTCAGAAGCAAGACCAAGGCGGACGTTGCGGGCATCTTGAGCAAACCAATCGTGGTCCTTATCAAAATTCTTCCAAACCAATGAATCTGCAGGATGCCTCAAACTCTCCCCATCATCGACCCGTTTTTCCTTATGCCATCTCATGTCAATTGCTACATCTTTTGTGGTAAACAAACGTTTAAGTCTAGGGATTAAAGGGAAATGACGCAACACTTTTCTGGGAATTCGATTGCGCAAATCATTTTCGAATTTCCACCGAGACACCCCACATATCGGACATCTGTCTAACTCACTGTTTTCCTTCCAAAACAACACACAATCATTCTGACATGCATGGATTTATCATAACTAAACCCAAGACCCTTTCGCAATTGTTTCGCCTCGTAATACGATCCTGGTAACGTCTCCCCCTCTGGCAATGCCTCCTTAATCAACTGTAATACCATATCAAATGCCTTAACCGACAACTTATTCTCCGACTTCACATGCAACAACCGGACCGTAAATGACAACTTACTAAACTTGGTACATCCAGGATACAATTCATGTTCTGCCTCTTCCCATAATTTATTAAGTGTTCGAAGCCTTCGGTCCCCAAGTGGGGTTTCCTTAATATTAGGGTTCTCCGTTTCAACCCTTGCCGCCCCACCATCTAATCCGGCACGAACATCGGTTAACATTTCCTCCATTCTATCAGAGTTATCTCCCTCTAAATCATCATCACTATATGGTAAGCTCGCACCGGACTCTTGACTCAATTTGAAGTAAGTTGAATACCCTCCCCGTGAAACACCCATAACTTATAGCTCACATCAAACCCATTAATGTATATATGATCTTCCATTTTATCCAACACTTGAAACACTACATTTCTGCACTTCCGACACGGACATCTGATCTGACCCCGAGAGTCTACACAACAAGCAGCCATACCGACAAACCCACGGACCCCCTCGCATACTTTTCACCAAACCGATTTTTCTCGTAAACCCAACTTTTATCCATCGCCACCAATCTAAAAAAATACACATTAAGTAATTCATAAACACCCAATCATTGTAACTTGACTTTAACCCAGCTGATAGGTCCTATCCCATTCAAGATTGTGCATTTGGAGTTGAACATCAGTTCAACTTGTGTCCATCCATACCTGAAAAAATTCGGCAGCATCTCCCCCCAGTCCCCAAATACACGCACCAGCGTTGGGGCAAACGTCATCAAGATAGTTGTATGACGTCATACACCAATGCTAGTAGTATACCAGAGACAAAAGGTAGATGATACCGAATTTCCTCTAAGACTGGACAGGACACAAGTACCGAACTCGTCCAACCACGAATACACAATCTCAAACTGTCCATATTGTGGACAATTCAAGGGTTATTACGCGATAAACGCATATTTATAACCCTTGAACGGGTCTAAGGGATCCCAAAAATAAACTCAAACATAACAAGGTTCCTTTGGGGAGGGGGGGAGATGGGTCTGGCCAAATACTGTACGCATTGCTCATGTTTCCGGGATTAAACCCGTAGCAAGACCAAGACATTGCGGGCATCTTGAGCAAAATCGTGGTCCTTATCAAAATTCTTCCAAACAATGAATCTGCAGGATGCCTCAAACTCTCCCCATCATCGACCCATTTTTCCTTATGCCATCTCATGTCAATTGCTAATCTTTTGTGGTAAACAAACGTTTAAGTCTAGGGATTAAAGGGAAATGACGCAACACTTTCTGGGAATTCGATTGCGCAAATCATTTTCATTTCCAGACACCCCACATATCGGACATCTGTCTAACTCACTGTTTTCCTTCCAAAACAACACACAAATTCTGACATGCATAGATTTTATCATAACTAAACCCAAGATCCTTTCAATTGTTTCGCCTCGTAATACGATCCCGGTAACGTCTCCCCCTCTGGCAACGCCTCCTTAATCAATTGTAATACCATATCAAATGCCTTAACCGACAACTTATTCTCCGACTTCACATGCAACAACCGGACCATAAATAACAACTTACTAAACTTGGTACATCCAGGATACAATTCATGTTCTGCCTCTTCCCATAATTTATTAAGTAGTGTCGAAGCCTTCGGTCCCCAAGTGGGGTTTCCTTAATATTAGGGTTCTCCGTTTCAACCCTTGCCGCCCCACCATCTAATCCGGCACGAACATCGGTTAACATTTCCTCCATTCTATCAGAATTATCTCCCTCTAAATCATCATCACTATATGGTAAGCTCACACCGGACTCTTGACTCAATTTGAAGTAAGTTGAATACCCTCCCCGTGAAACACCCATGACTTATAGCTCACATCAAACCCATTAATGTATATATGATCTTCCATTTTATCTAACACTTGAAACACTACATTTCTGCACTTCCGACACGGACATCTGATCTGACCCCGAGAGTCTACACAACAAGCAGCCATACCGACAAACCCACAGACCCCCTCTGCATACTTTTCACCAAACCGATTTTTCTTGTAAACCCAACTTTTATCCATGCCACCAATCTAAAAAAATACACGAATTAAGTAATTCATAAACACCCAATCATTGTAACTTGACTTTAAGCCCAGCTGATAGGTCCTATCCCATTCAAGATTGTGCATTTGGAGTTGAACATCAGTTCAACTTGTGTCCATCCATACCTCGAAAAAATTCGGCAGCATCTCCCCCAGTCCCCAAATACACGCACCAGCGTTGGAGGCAAACGTCATCAATGATAGTTGTATGACGTCATACACCAATGCTAATAGTATACCCAGAAGACAAAAGGTAGATGATACCGAATTTCTCCAAGACTGGACAGGACACAAGTACCGAACTCGTCCAACCACGAATACACAATCTCAAACTGTCCATATTGTGGACAATTCAAGGGTTATTACGCGATAAACGCATATTTATCGTGTCTTAACCCTTGAACGGGTCTAAGGGTACACACATTATATCCCAAAAATAAACTCAAACATAACAAGAAAAAAACACTCCAATATTCATCCTCCATGCTTCTCAAACTCCATAATTTATTTCCAGAACTCAAGCACTTCAATAATCAAACATTTAATATAAAGCTCAAATATTATACATGTATCACTATTAAAAAAACACTCCTATAATCATCCTCCAGTCTTCTCAAACTTCATGATTCATTTCCAGAACTCAAGCACTTCAATAATTAAACATGAGAATAGAATAAATGCTACACAAGGTCAATAATCTGCCCAAACCCGAGATCGATCTATACTATAGACGATCGATCGGATTTCAAGACCGATCGATCGTCATTATATAGATGATCGATCTCTGAACCTCCATCTAACACACGATCGATCGTCAGAATCTGGTGATCGATCGTGACTAACCCAGATCGACAAAACAGCTTGCCAGCCTCCCACACACTCAAATCCACGCCCAAAACACTCACAAATCATCCTCATGCAATACTAATTCTAATATACATATTAAAAATACTCTAATAAGCTCTAATCATCACAAATCCAATCCACAATACCCACAAATAGACAAATAAAAATAACACCAAATAACCAACGAAATCATTCCTAAATCGTAGTGTAGGTTGAGGATATTACCTTTTGCACGAAATGTAGACCAAAACGAACCAAATCCACACCAAAATCTCACAAATGTCGCCCAAATTTTTCAATATTCACCCGGTTAAAAAATCAATGAATTTGAGCTTGGGCTTAACCTTAAGGACTTCTAAACACTCTCACAACTAAAAGGACGGTATTTGACAAAATTAAAGGGAAAAATAGCTCCTTGCCGCGAGTCTCTAGTTTCCTCTTGCCGTGGGTGTGTTTTTGCTTCACCCACGGCTTTAGAGCATCCTGGCATTTCAAGCGCGATAAACACCGATCGATCGGTAATATTACCGATCGATCGCGACCAAGCATTAAAATTCCCGCCCAGATTTTAGAATGATCGATCGGTGTTACGTTTAAAACGACGTCGCATGAAGCCCAAAATTAACGATCCATCGGTACCAAAATATTAAACGACACCGTTATGTACCGATCGATCGCCAATAAAGCGATCGATCGGTTAACCTAATTATTAAAAAATGGTTTTTAGCCTAACAAATGACTTAATTATTAAAATTAATTTACTTATAATATCATATTAATACATACCTCATACTGATGAATTATAATCATGTGTTAAATAAGCGTATGTCACTAGTTTCTAACATCTTAATACCTTACTCATACTAACACAAACAAAATGCATCTATGTTGCAACATGTATAACTTATACATGCTTTCTTAAAAATTAATGATATGTACTTGATATGTTTTTATGTAATCTAAATACATCCTAACATACTTTGTTAATATATATTTCTATGTTTCTAATCATTTAAACTCACATTATTTAAAAAATGAGGGTTAGATGAAAAACTAGTGTAGCGATCGATTGGTGTATATAACGATCGATCGGTTAGTGCACCCAAACGACGACGGATAACACCGATGGATCGGTGTGCATTTAGCGATCGATCGGTGTATTTAATTGCAAAACAGAAAAATAAAAAATGATTTCTTGTTAAATTCTTATATTACTTATTTGATAAACCACTTATTTCGTTATTTTTGCCGACCAAAGGGTATATTGGTCATTTTACTTATATAAGTGTCGAGAAAGAAATACAAATAGAAAAACACGTAAACTGTAATCAAAGTTTCTTCTGCATATCCACAGATAAACAGAAATGTCTCAAATACGTAAATAAAAAAACCAAATCCAAATAAACACAAATGTCTCAAACAGATAAATAAAACCATAAATCAAAATGTATGTCCCAAATAGATATAAAAAAATAACATAAAAATTCATCAACGTCGAACAGCATCACGGAAAGTGGCCACGTCATCAGGAATATCTCCGGGAATCCTCTGTGGATCTGCCTCCGTCTTGAAATCATCTAGAGTCTTTTTAATTTCTTCCCATCGAAGGCGGTCCGGAGCTCCTTCAGCTGCTCCTCTAATGACTGCATCTGCCTCTCAACAGGTTGTAGAGTGGCCTTCACAGTCGAGTTGACACGGCTGTCGAGGTTCGCAAATAGCTGGGCCACCCATGGAGAGGGCACTGCAGGTGCTCCCGTCTCCAGAGGCGCTTCTAAGGCTGATGTCGAAGGCCGTGATGTCTCCTCTGCGGCCGCCGCTGCTCTACGAGCGAACCGTCGAGTCAATGCCCCCTCCTGGCCCCAGCTCCTGGACAGAGTGAACTTGTTCAGCGCACTCTTAACCTCCTTACGTGTATCCGAGGCAGCGATCACGACTCCCCGAGAAATGAGGAACTGAGTCAGAAACACGCCGTATAGGAGGCTGTATTCCTTAATTCCCCAAGCCTCATCCATAATTAGCTCGAACATGTACAGCAGAAAATCTATCCGCGTCTGCTGACCTAGTAAGAGCATGCACTGAGCTCTCGTGAACGGGCACTCGGTGGAATGAGTTCTGCCATCGACGTTCGGCGTCCAGATAAGGTGCAAAATCCGCCAAAACTCACTGAACTCACTCTACTTGATTATGCTGCCCACCACTGCAGAGGTCTTCCCAGTCATCAGCGTCCACAAATCCTGCTCTAATGTCCTCTGTTCATCCGTCAGGGGTACCGGGGAAACAGGGGCTCTCGGGCCGGGGGCAGTTTAAGAAATCGGCAATGACGTCTGCCGAGAATAAGAACTGCACGCCTCGCACCTCTAGCTGCACCTCAGGTGCTCTATCTACCGAGACGAGGTCATCATTGGATCAGTGATTAGCCGCCCCCTCAGGTACTCCATTCGCCTCTCCAAGGTCATCATTGGATCAGTGACTTCTTGCTCTTGGGACGATGATCCCGTCCCGGTTCTCGTTGTGCGTGCACGCTTAACTCCTGACATTTTATGTATACTGCAAAAGTTGTATATAAATATGTGTTAATAAGTAATCACAATAACATATTACTTAAAAAAAAAAAAAGTAATCACAATCACGTAATTATTAATGAAGCTGAAACAAAAAGCGATCCATCGCCATCCATAGCGATCGATCACTAAATGTACCGATCGATCGGTACATGGAACGATCGATCGTTAGTCTATGCGATCGACCAATCAATTTGACCGATCAAACGCTATTGGTAAAACAACGCGTTTCAGTGCACAAACGATCGATCGTCCATGCAACCAAACGCACAGTATCACTAAGGATCGATCGCCATTATCGATTTAATCAAAATGCTACGCTTCACATTGTAGCTTACCGATCGATCGCTTAGGTGTAAGCGATCGATCGATAACCATACCGATCGATCGTCTATATAAACGATCGATCGCTCACTAAAACATCGCTCTGGAGGTGATCGATCGTTACGGGAACGAATACATACAGACGTTACAAAACCCCAAAACAGGCCCAAAATCACCCAAAATTGATCCCAAAACAATCCTAAATTTTTAAAACATACATCAACAATAAAATAAATACATTTTACGGTCCTAAATGGATGATATAGCAAATTAAAAAACGTAAACTAAAAATTCGCTACTGAACAACCGCTTAATATTGCTGAAAAAATAATATAAGTACGTACCTTTGACGTAGAAGACAATGAAGGATGATTCCACGCACTTTGGAAGACAATGCAGCACGAAATGGCTCCTTGCACTTTGAGAGGATTCGAGAGATTTTGTGGAGAGATAACCGGTAAAAATGACTTCGGCGGTTTCATATAATCGTTTGTGCCGATCGATCGGTAGTTAAGTGACGATCGATCGCTATGTTCTAACACGTGGCGTCTTTCCATTCGTTGAACGACGATTTGAAAAAGTGACGGTTACACTTACCGATCGATCGTCATATCGTGCCGATTGATCGACCTTTCGTATTTGCAGACGGTTACGATACCGATCGATCGGTTAATATGGGGTGATCGATCGCTATGTTCTAACATGTGGCATTTTTCCATTCGTTAAAACTACGATCGATCGCCAACCCGGTCATCGAACGGCCATTCGAAAAAGTGACGGTTACTTTACCGATCGATCGTTTTATAAACAACGATCGATCAGTTTGAGTGACGATGTAAATTCGTCGCCTAAACTCTTTTCATGTAGTGACGGAGTATTTCGTCACAAACTTAACGATCGTATATTACCGATCGATCGGTGTGTGACGAAAATTTTCGTCACCAAAAAATTAACTTTTAGTGATAACAATTTTATTTCGTCACAAATAAAACCTTTAGTGACGAAATTGGTGACAAAAAGTAGTTTCGTCACCAAAAAACCTTTTCTTGTGACGAAAATAGCATTTTGTCACTAAAAATTACTTTTAGTGACGAAATTCAATTCGTCACCGAGAATTTCGTCACTAAAAGTCAATTTTCTAGTAGTGAAAGAAGCACTGTATGAGCCCATAGACAAGGAGAGTATATCGACACCGTCAGATATGGCTTGGTTTAAAGCAGCAATAGCATCAGACGAGCGCGTTCCTTCTGTCCAAGCAGCCTTATAAATAGCCAACCTAGCTCTTGGTGCAACTCCTTTTGCTGTTCCCGGAGCATAGTCGAAATATGATGCACCATTCACATAATTCCCAGCAACAATAGAGGAAACTAAAGTCCCATGTCCAATAGTGTCTCGAGCAGAGTTCACACGAATCTTGATACCAGGGGAATGTTGCATTACACCTTTATTGAAATACCTAGCTCCTATGAGCCTGGCGTTACACATGGAGGAATTGAAATCTTCTCCTACTTGACACGTTCCCTTCCACTTTTTTGGAAGTTCAGAAGCCATCCCTGTATCTTTGAAGCTCTCACTTTTGTGGCCAGATTCCACTGTCAATAACACCAATAATGACATCCTCACCATAATTCGAAGCTGGCCAAAGACCATTAGTAGGGTTGAGGGAGAGGTACTCAGGGGTGTAGGTACTTTGAAGAGTGAGAGGTTCGTCTGGATAAGCTGAAATGTATCCTGGTGACTTCTTTAAAACCTCCAGTTCATGTATAGAAAGAGCAGCAGTAAAGCCCATAAAAGCATGCTCATAAACATATATAAGCAAGAGCACTGAAGATTGATGGCTATCCAATGAGGTAGGGTTTGTATACCTGAGGGAGGCAAGCATAGAGGAAGTACCAGCAATCATTATTAGTGAAGGCCTTAGGCATTGAGTACCTATCCATATGAACAATGTATAGGGTCCTCTCAACTAATGTTGCTTTGGATTGGATCAGAGCTACCGGCCAAAAGCAGCTGGCTAAAAGTACTGTGTATGGAAAGCCGACTTTGAATCCCATGGTTTGGTTCAAAGCTGAATGGATCATGCAAACTACGATGAAAAGAAACATGCATATATAGAGTGCAAAAAGAGGTGGAGGAATTGAAGAAGATTAAAGTCATTTAGACATCCACATATTGATTTTTAATGAAATTAAGCCTTTCCTTTTTAGCAATGGACGAATTCTAACTTGTATAATCTTATAGGCATGTGGACGCCGTACAAGATCAGACAGGCTGGATGCTTTTCATATACTTGAAAGCATCAACCCCTAATCAAATGAGAAAAAAAAAAAAAAAAAAAAAGGAGAAAGGAATGATTAGAGGATTGGGAGATCTCATCATGAACCTCTTGCTTAAACTCTAATTCGGCCTTTCACGTTTGAAATCACGAATAATTATAAATTACAACTAAACTCTATAGTTGGCAAGCGAAGTTACGAGATAAAAAAAAGTATGCTTCTCATATGATTGGAAGGATATAAATTTGAATACGGCTCGACCCTTTCACGTTTAGAGGGAGTCGGCTACTCTGCTTGATCCCTACTAGCCTTTTGTTGAGAAAAAAAAAAAGGATATATACTTGAATCTTTAGGTCAAAGATTGAAAAGAAAAGAAGAAGGATTAGATCATAGCTTTCTTTACCAGCAAAAGCTAACAACAACCGAATAAGTATAAGTTAAATTCGTAAAATACTTAAAAATAAGCTTAATTATTAGTGCCGCTTGATACTTTCACGCCTGGGGAGAGTCAACTGTGCTGGTCACCCCTAACACACTTTTGTTGAGGAAAAATAAGAAAGGGATATATACTTGAATCCTTAGACAAAAGATTAAAAAGAAAAGAAGAAAAACAAGAACAGCTGTTCTTACCAAGAAAGGCTAAAAATTACTAAATAAGTATAAATTAAATTAAATGGTAATATTTGGGAAGCAAAAAATTTAAGAATTTTGAGTTTGTAGGAGAAAATTTTGAGAGTTGGCTTTTTATGGGAGTTTGTAAAAAGTTTAAGATTATTTGATGGTAAAATGATTTTTATTGGAGTATGTTAAAATGTAAGAAAAGAGAAGATTTGATGGAATTTTTTAATAAAAAAAATAATGGGGTTGTTCAAAACCAAGGAGAGAATAATTGATGTATGTTTAATTTATTTATGAAAAAGTATTGAAGATTTGATGTACTATCATAGCTTTTCTTGGTAAGAAAAGCTAAAAATTACAAAATAAATATAAATTAAATTAGAAAAATACTGTAAAAAAAAAATTGGCTTAATTATTCCGTTAGTCCTAATAGTTTAATTTTTTCACAATTTGGTCTCTCAATTTTAATTCTCTCTCTAAGAGTCCCTAAAGTTCACGCACAAGGCACGTAGGCATACTCCCCTAAATAAAATTATGTCAATAATAAGGGACTTGTACTCGGTGAATTCAAATGTCCTTAATAACTAGTAACAAATTATTGTACATCAGCCATGTAGGCATATTTTGTCAGCAGCGAGAATTGGACGGAAATACTTTTTATGTATAAGTAAATAACCCAGAGACTCGCAGTGAAGAATTAAAGCTGTGGGTTTAAATAGGAAAAAGATTAAAATACAAGGACTCGCAGATTAAATAAGCCTAAAAAGTAACAAATTAATAAAAACTAAAACAAAACAAAACAATAATAAAAAAGAAGGTAAGCTCGCAGTAAAACATTTACTAAAATAAGAGATAAATGTTAGTGTAAACATTTTCTTGTTGAGGAAAAACGATAATTATCAGGAAACATGTTTTGGGTAGCAACCAAATATTAAAAATTAACTAGAATACTTTAATACTGAAGTAAAATTTACTTAAAACTATCTTACATTTTAAATAACTTGAAACCCAAGAAAAAACTCTGCCCGAGATATTACATATATCCACCGTCTCGAACTTGTAAATATGAATTAAAATCACAGATTTAAACTAAACATTGGAAGTAAAAAGGGTCAAGTGATCTGTGAGCGTGAATTTTCATTTATAATTGTAACTGTAAGGCCTATGGATCGGCGGCCGGTGAACGTAGGAAAGCTTACAAGAAAAATAGGTTGACCATGCTTCTCATTCGTATTTTGTTGTTAGGATGAAAGAGGCAGGGGCGGAACTACACAGGGACAATGGAGGCAGCCGCCCCCCATGGCCCTGAGAAATCCTTCCATCTTTTTTTTTTTTTTTTTTAATGTCTTTAGCCCAGTCCGTCCATTTCTATGTTAAACGACTACTTCCCCCTCCTATTTCTTCTTTGTTGACCCCCTGCCCGCCTCAATTTCTTCTTCGACAGCTTCTAGCCTTCCATCGTTTGCCTCTCTCTCCCTTCCCTCCCTCTCCAAACTCTCTATGCATAGGCAGCCATGATGTTTTTCAATTGATTTTCCAGTGGTGCGCCAAAACTCTGAAGGGGTTGCTCTCTGTAACAAGGGATTCATGCAAGAGGACAGAGGAGAAGATCTAAGGAAGATGAGTTACTGGGCGGTGGGCTCCACGAAGTTATTGTGTTTTTTTAAAAGCTTTCTTATGTTTGTGAATACAAGAAACGAAAATTAACAATGGAAAAAAAAAAAACGCTTGTTCACAGCAAATATGAAAAAACGCCCTCTTTTATGCTAGAAATGGGGTTTTTAATCAATTGACTTTAACTGTATTTTTTTCACATATTTTTTAGTCTCTTAATAAATATTAATTAACGATTTGAAGTGTAACAAATTGTTCTGTTGTCTTAATGGTACAACATTTGAAATATGAGAATACTATTTTGGCTTCTAACCACGCTAGAAGTTTATGTTTTAATTTTTTTAAGTCTTCAAATATGGAGCTAAGTACACAGTCCAAATTTACATGTTGTAGTGAATTTATTCTGGCAGACCGTTATAGTTAAATTATTGGATAAAACTAGTGTTGAGGTGTTATAGTAGAGGGACATGTGGAGGACAGATGCAATTAACTTTTGTTTCTTATTAGTTTTGGTTTGAAATTTGTAGTTTACTTTTTTCTTACTAGTTTTGGATTTCATTAGTTTAGATTTTATTGATATGGATCAATGGACCAAAAGAAAAAAGAAAAAAAATAATATTGAGCCAAGTGGGTAAAATGCTAAAAAAATGACCCAATATAAATACAAGTTAACCTGGAAACCACCACCGCTAAAGGTCAGTTTTTTCCCTTAACGGTGTAGGTATAGGTGGTCAATATTTAAAAACCGACCTATCCGGTGTAGGTGCCAGTTTAAGCAAGCTATAAAATTAGATTGATGAATTTTGTTTGTTTTGTTTTATTTAGATAATAAATAAGTAAATAAGTATAGTACGTGTATTTCAATATTTTTAGTTCTTTAATTTTTGATATTTTAACTCTAAGGTATTTTTTTACATTACTTAGTAAAAAATTTTTTTTTTT
>CM025852.1:8737969-9295469 GCA_003952965.2 Morella rubra
AGAGCTCTGGACATGCTTTATGATGCTATGGCAGTGGTGATAAGCCTAAACTTGAAGCCTTATAGACCACGGGTTGGTCAAGAAAAATGGCTTATGGTGTTGCATGTTGCACTACATGATTTTATGATTCAATGTCATGCATATGTGATATGAAATGTGGAGCAATAATGAATGATGATGGCCAAGAGGCTTTAAAGTATCCCTGATCAAGAGAAGGCCAAATGGGGCCAAAGAAAGGAGCCATGGGCTCAAGAAAGAGGTTATGAAGTTGAAAGCATGAAAAAGATGCATTATGCATGTTTCTTGATTGTATTGCAAATGATCATTGTTTGCCTTTAAGTTCTTGAAGAATCCACATGTTATGTGCTCTATGATTTCCTTTATGTTGATAGATTAAAATTATTTTTAGCCTAAAGTTTCGAAAAGTATAGATCAATCAAAGGCATGAACACTTATCTAGGGCATTTAGGCAAACATAGGTGCTGCCCAAATCGACCCTAAGCTACAGGTTTTATTTTTGCATGAAACTTTCCAAATATATCCTTATCTAATATTAGGATCCCTGTAAAAATTTCAGCCCAAAATGAGGAAGGAAAAGGTCGAAAATGCCCCTGGAGGTCTCTGAGGGCAGATTTGACATTTTGCCTAATTCGTTAGGGAAAAAGGGTCCAAAATGAGAAAATGATTACATGGTTGGATAGAGCACGAAAAATTGATGGGGGAGCCCAAATTTTAGTTCAAACCAAGTTGAAATAAGGGCCCAAATCACAAGGCCCGTTTAGGAGCCTAAATGGACTTTAGGCCCAATAACCCTAAAATAGCATCAAGCCAATAATACTTTGGGAATAGGCCCAGCAGGGTCTAAGGAGGCCCAATAGGCCTTCAATGGGGTTTAATGTCTTAGATCTTACTAGTTATTATCATGGTTGTTTCAATTGTCAATGATTATTCTTTAAACCTGTTATGTTTCTTTCAAGTTCATTGCAAACTAGTGTACATTGTTTGGGTGGAATGTTACATGTGTACTTTAATGCTTGGACATGAGATTGCATTCATAAGAGGAAAAACAAATGTGAGGAACCCCTAAGCCTGCGAGGTGATTCCCCGAATGGTAGTGACGGTACCGGGCACTTAGGAGACGTGCAACCCCCCACAGCAGGGAGTGGGTGGGCTCCTTTATGAACGCTAAGGCGTAATGTTAAGGGTCCTGGTGCTGGAGGCACGGGACAGTCCCATAGAAAGGGAGGGACGCACAACCTGACTCTGGGGGTGAACAGAGCAGACATCGGGAACTCCTCAGGAACCAATGATGGTGTGATGCATTGCATATTTTAATTCATCCAAGTTCATACTTATTATGCTTGAAGTTAGTTTTACACCATGTTTAAGTGAATTATATGCACAGTATTTGTTTGATCATGTTTCCCCGCCCCCACCTTACTGAGTCAATAGGACTCACCCTTTTTCTCTTATGTTGTTTTTGCAATGTTTGGCGAACGTGGGTATTGAAGAATGAAGCTATTCGAGGACGATTTAACCTACGATTTCTACCCTTATATCCTAGTACTCAAGATCCAAATGTGGGTTTCGGATTTCCTTGAAGTATCAGTGGAGCATAAGGCCCACTGGTTCTTTAGGGAGCCCTCACCCCCATCCCCTGTACCCCCACCATCCCCTCTATCCCACTATCCCCGTTACCCCGATTTGAGGACTTTGGTTTACCAGATGTACCGCCGAGTGGCTAAGGTTGATTACGTTCCCTCGGCCCCGCCAACGGGAAATAGTAGTACCACTCCGGGTCCGAGATTATTGATCTTACATCGGACTCGGACGAGGAGGATTAGTACCCCTTTTAGGCTTGTTAGAGTGTTTCGTTAGTCTTTAGGGTATTCATTTCCTTGTAATCAGTTTTCAAATGGTACGGTGAACTTTAGGAAGTTCCCGAATTTTTATAATGTAGCCTTTTATGTAGTCCCGGGAGGACGGTTTGAACTTTTCTTGTATTAAAAATGTCCTTGTTATTTCAGGTTTTCAATCTCCTTCATGTCTCTTTCCTCGTCCTTTATTTCAAGGTTCTTATCTCTACTCAAAAGCCTAATCCAACACTTTCAATCTAATTCGTTAATGAGATTTTTCTAAGTAAGTGCATATTATTACGATGCAATACTTTATATGATTTTACCATATTTCTTTTTGTCGTTAACCAATTAAGGTTTTCCAAGTGCAAATATAACGATTTATTACTTTGTGAGATTTTACTTCTTTCGTTCAAGTTTCTAAACTGATTTACGACCTTCTTCTATTTACCATAACAGTTTTAAAACAAGTCTTCCGCCATTTAAGTGATTCTAAGAAGTAATGAGGGCATTTTGTTCATCGTGCGGTAATCCTCAAATTTTATGCATGCGATTACTATACGCGAGCCGAGGGGTAAGTACTAGCACGGGGCGTGACAGGCCTACTAAGGGCGAGGTTTTCCAGATGATGCTGGGCGAGGATACTACTATTTTGGACGGAAGATACATGTTACACGGGTAGCTGCGTCCTTGTTGGCGGATCATGCACCTGATCCTATGTTCTACCATTGACCCGAAGAAGCACACCATGGAGCTATCTTATGGCCGGGCTGAGTTCATATATCTGATAGTTGTATGGGGCTACCTGTTGATATGGCATCATACATCTACCAATCTGTGCGTGCAGAGGCCTTGAAGAATGATGCTCAGATTTCATTGATGTACGGGGTTCTTCTGACCCAATTTCTACACGCAATGATGGTACTCGAGGGTGCTGACTAGCCGAAGGTGATTCCACTTAGGGCAATCAACAAGATAACGTTCTCGAAGTCGTTGGCCCAGACACACCGAACGCTGAATGCCGTTTCAGGTTGCTAGAGTTAGACGACATGAGGAGCCTGAGGAGGCAATGGAGTAGCAAGATCTTGGAAAAAGCTCAACCCAGGGACTTAGGAAACAATGAATGGGTTAGATGGATGAGATGATGACACAGCTGACTGAGTAGATGCAATCAGTCTTGCAGCCCACCCATAGCATGGTCAGTGATATCAGTGGTTGGCTGACAGCTTTGGAGCAGAAGGTCGCGGACATGGACGTTGGGTGGAAGAAGAAGATCGCTGTGCTTAAGGAAGTCCTAAAGGGCATGGCAACCAGTGCGGAGTTATTTCCCCTGACTCAGTGGATCGTTTTGATAGAGAAGCACCTTCGTCGAGTCCGTAACGTTCTTAAGCTGACTAGTGATGATGATGGTGATGATTTTTAGTTGTCTGTATTTATTCAGTTTTATTATGACATTGGTTTTTTTATTATGTTTTGAGGACAGTTACTTTTATATTATGTTTTGAGGACGTTTCATATCTTTATGTTATTTAAGTTATATTATTTCTATTTATTAGAACTTAATACAAAATTATTTTTTGATGTTATGTTTCTAATTCTGTTACACTCTTTCAAACTTTCAAAATACTATCTAAAACAGTTAAGGTTATTTATATTATTAATTATTGTTGATTTGTTAAAACTCGATAATAAATTTAATTGTATGAGATCTAAAAAAAAAAATTGTCAAAAACCGTTTGGATGGTGGCCCTAACCATTCGGACAGTTTACTATAAGCCCGAACGTTGTCGTATTGTGTTGAAAAAAACGTCTGAACTGTTATGGAGACGATCCGGACATTGTTCTTTTTGACCAGACGCCGTCATTTGAGGATTACTAAAACAGTGTGATGAGCGAAGGAGCATTCGGACATCCTATGTTGGAATCAGACGCTTTTGATGGCGATCAAATGCTGTCGTTTGGTTATTTATAAAACAGTGTCGTCAGCTGTAAGTCGGCGTTTGGACGTAAATATAGGAGTCTGTACGGTGTTAAAATTTTTGGCGGCAGCTGTTCCCTAAAAAACTTTTACACGTAGGCGTCCGCACGGTATAAGTGGCGTCCGAACGGTTAGTAGTCATTTGATAGAAGCGAAATCGTAGACAGTATAGGGAAAAAGGCAAAAACTTAGAAATTTAAGAGATTTGAGTAAGAGGAGAAGAGGGGAGCTGATTTTGGACATCAATCTCATTGGAAAGGGTATGGAAGGAGCAACTCATTTGGGATTTCGCATTGGATTGCATTTGAGGTTAGTGAGTTTTAAAATTTTTTTGTTTTAGGATGAAAAGCATGGATTTTAGGATATCAAAGCATGTTTTTTCGAGTTTTTAGGGTCTAAAATGATAGCAATGAGTTTAGGTTGGTTGTGATTTGTTTATATTGAAGTGTTTGTGATTTGGATTGATTTTGGCATGAATTTGTGGTGAAAATGAAGTCTGGGCGTCGAAGATCTATCTTGTTCGACAATTGCAGTCCGGACGGTTATGCACTGCTCGAATGCTTGTTTTTGTTCGGAGGCTTTGCGATAGACGTCCAGACGCTAAAGTATGGTTCGGACGGTTATCAACACGTCTGAACGATTTTTGCTGTTATGTTCATGCATTCATTTAGTAGCCTTAGAGTTTAAGAATTACACGGAGTTACGGATAACGAACTCATGTAATTCTTGAATTGTCCACGTTATGGCAGTTTGAGTTTATAATATGCGTAATGTGCGTATTGTATCTGCTATTATGACAGATGTATTTAGAAATTTTGATGCAAATGTCCTCGTTACACATTTAGCATTGAGCTTACACACTTGCCTTAAATGGTGGGTGTTTATGCTTAATGTTGTAGGCCTGTCGGAATTTCAATGTGCAGTACGTGATATTGTAAACACCTATCACCGTCACTATTTTCGTCTTTACAGTCCGGAGTTATGCGGATAAGACGCTCTGTGGGTTTGACCAGAGCTTGTTTCTAACCATAGTTAGGCAGACTCGAGAATAGTAATCTGAGAAGTTATGATCTGCACTAAGGACGTCATCGAATGTATGTTAACTTGATAAATATGCACAGTTCAGCGTCAGGATTTGGCCTTAATGGTGGGTAGGGTCTAAAATGATAGTAATGGAGTTTGGTTGGTTGTGATGTGTTTATATTGAAGTGTTTGTGATTTGGTTGATTTTGACAAGATTTTGGGCTGAAAATAAGTCTGTGCGTCGAAGAACTGTCTTGTTCGACAATCGCAGTCTGGACGGTTATGTACCGGACTCTTTTTTTGTTCGGACCTTTTCAAAAGGCGTCCGACTTGTTTATGTATGGTTCGAACGGTTATGTTACGTCCGAACGGTAGTTGGTGTTATGTCATGCATTCATTTATTAGCCTTAGACCCGTTTAAGAATTACACGAAGTTGATAACGAACTCATGTAATTCTTGAATTGTCCACGTTATGGACAGTTTGAGTTTACAATATGTAATGTGCGTAATTGTATCTGCTATTGTGACAGATGTGTTTAGAAATTTCGATGCAAATCTCCTTTTGTCTTTCGGATACACATTCAGCATTGAGCTTGTACACTTGCCTTCAATGGTGGGTGTTTATGCTCAATGTTGTAGGCGTGTATCTGGAGACTGAGGGGAAATGCTGTCGAAATTTCTAAAGCATCTCACAATAGTCGGTCAATTATGCAGTACGTGATATTGTAAACTTGAATGGGATAGGACCTATCACCCGAGAAATGGAGTTGAGTGTGAATGTCATCATTGTTTGTATTATTGTTTGTATTTTCATCTTTGAAGGAACAATATGGATAAAAGCTGGATTTATGAGGCTGATAGACTCAAAAGTGTAAAGTATAGTGATGGTGTTCGGGATTTTATGAGTGTTGCCCGTAGTTATGCAGATAGTCGTGGAATGATAAGATGTCCATGTAAGAGATGTAAGAATGTGTTGTTCAAACATGTAGACGAGATGGAGGATCATTTATTCATAATTGGGTTTGACCAGAGTTACACTCATTGGGTATTTCACAGAGAGTCGATTTCAGAAGTTCCTAACCGGGTAGTGACTTTAGAACCTGAACCGAAGCGAGGACTATGAGGGAAACATAAATGATGATATGAGAGACATGTTAGAAGATTTTGAGGCGGAGCAGAGGTTGATGAGAACGCTGGTGAAAATATTCCGGGTCCTGAAACAGTCGAGTCTGGGTCTGGAGACGGTTTTTCGCGTATACCAAGTTATGGGCGGATGCTGAGCGAGAGTTGTATCCCGGGTGTAAGAAGTACTCGAAGTTGTCTTTCGTTGTTAGGTTACTTCATGTGAAGTCAGAGAATAATTTGACTGTAAAGGCGTTTGAAGATGTGTTGGGTTTGATAAAAGATGCGCTGCCGGAGGGGAGACACTTCCTAAATCTTATTATGAGGCGAAAAAGTTAAGAAAGAATTTAGGATTTAGCTACGATAACATACATGCGTGCTTAAATGACTGTGTACTGTTTTGGAAGGAGCACAGTGAGTTAGAAGAAGTGTCTGGTGTGTGGGGAATCGAGGTGGAAGTACAGTCAGAATAGCAAATCAAAGGTTCCTCAAAAAGTGCTGCGGCATTTTTCCTTGAAACCGAGGTTGCAGAGATTGTTTCTATCAAGGCAAACGGCAACGGATATGCGGTGGCACCAAGAGAAGCGTGTGGTTGAAGATGGGGTGATGAGGCATCCTGCAGACTCTCAGGTATGGAAGGACCTCGATAAGAAGTATGAATGGTTTGGTCGGAATCTCGTAACGTCCGGTTGGGTTTGGCATCTGATGGGTTCAATCCGTTTGGCAACATGAGCTTATCATATAGTATATGGCCAGTGGTACTAATTCCATACAATTTGCCGCCATGGAAATGTATGAAGGATTCAAGTTTTATGCTTCGTTGCTTATTCCTGGTCCAAGAAGTCCTGGGAATGATATCGACGTCTACTTGCAGCCATTGGTAGATGAGTTGAAGGACTTGTGGGAAAATGGAATGCAAACGTACGACGCGGCCGTGTCAAGTTCATTTAAAGT
Source organism: Morella rubra (assembly GCA_003952965.2). Classification (NCBI taxonomy): domain Eukaryota; kingdom Viridiplantae; phylum Streptophyta; class Magnoliopsida; order Fagales; family Myricaceae; genus Morella; species Morella rubra. The sequence continues at coordinate 8,744,904 of CM025852.1, forward strand.
TACATGCTGCTTTGCTTTGGACAATAAATGACTTTCGCTTATGGTAATCTCTCGGGTTGGAGTACGAAAGGACGGTTAGCATGCCCTAATTGCAATGCGAACACAACGTCATTTTGGTTGAAACATGGGGGAAACATTATTTTTTGGGACATCACCGGTATTTGCCCGCGACGCATGCGTGGAGGCATGATGTCGACATATTTGATGGGAAAAAAGAGTTTAGAGCAGCGCCTGAAGAAGTCACTGGAGAGGAGATACTTCAACAACTTGAATCGGTACCGTTATGTTCGTTTGGGAAGACTCAGAAGAAGAGAAAACGGGCTGACAATGAGTTAAGTTGGACGAAGCGCAGCATATTCTTTGAGTTGCCGTACTGGTCAGATTTGAAACTTCGACATAATTTGGACGTCATGCACATAGAGAAGAATATTTGTGACAATGTGTTAGGAACTTTGATGAACGTCGATGGTAAGACGAAGGACAATCTAGTGCTCGGCGGGACTTGGCATTAATGGGCATTAAAAAGGACTTGCATTTGCAAGTTCGGGGTCAGCAGGAGGTGATGCCTCAAGCATTATTTACTTTAACGAAGGATGAACGTAAGAAGTGTTGTGAATGGCTGAAGGGTGTAAGTTTCCGGATGGATACGCCTCTAACATATCCCGATGCGTGAATATAAATGAAGGGAAATAATGGGTATGAAGAGTCACGACTCACACGTCTTGTTGCAGCGACTGTTACCGGCAATGATACACGGGTTATTAGGAAACGAAGTATGTACAACATTGACTGAGTTGAGTTTATTCTTCAGAGACTTGTGCTCAAGAACAATACGTTTAGACGTTGTGGACAGTTAGAGAAGGACATCGGAATGATTCTTTGCAAGTTGGAACATATATTCCCTCCATCATTTTTTACTATTATGGTTCATTTAGCAGTTCATTTACCTCGGGAGGTGAAACTTGGGGTCCAGTTCAATTTCGGTGGATGTATCCAATGGAGAGGTATATGGGGAAGATGAAGCGTTTCGTTAAGAACAGGGCACGGTGTGAGGGCTCCATTGCAGAGAATTATGTGTTAAATGAATGTTAACTTTTTGCTCAATGTATCTTAGTACGGTTGAGACGAGATTTAATAGAAAAGACTGGAATTATGCCGACATGGATGATCGAAGTTGTCATTTTTCTGTGTTTACTCAAAGTGTTCGACCGCTGGGAGCTGGTAGGGGTCAAGATTTAAATATAAAGGAATTTTTAAAAGCACAGTGGTACGTACTCAACAACTGTTCAGAAATCAGCCAACATATAGAGTAAGCACAAATAAGAATATTTGCTCACTTAAACACTTATCAGTTCATTATATTTTAATTTATTATAAAATATCTTATTTATTTATAGCGAGCACTTGGAAGAGATGAGAGGGAATCACCAATAAATGTTGATAGGAGGCACGAAGAAGAATTTCCGTTATGGTTTAGAAATCGGGTATTTATTTAATTTTTCCTATTATATGTTTAATTTTAAGTGATTATTTTTTTTAGTCAAAGTTAACACGTGTTTACTATTTTAGGTTCAAACTATGCGCATTGAAAATCCGGTTCGGTGTCGGATGATTTGTATGCATTAGCATCCGGTCCGGATCAACGGGCACTTTGTTACTCTGGGTGTGTAGTGAATGGAGTTAGGTTTCACACGGTCTTTCGTGAACAGTTTCGTAACACTCAGAATAGTGGTGTGGTTGTTCCGGGGACCATGATGGGGAAGATGTTGATTTTTACGGCAGGTCGTGGATATTTACGCGTTGCGTTATTTGCGGGGGAATTTAGTTTATTTACTAAAATGTGACTGGTTTGACTTGAGTACTCAAAACTTAGGTCTTGATAAAAGTGGTCGGTTTGTTAGTATTAACACATCCCGAAAGTGGTACAAAGACGACCCGTTCGTGCTAGCTTCTCAGGGGAATCAAGTGTTTTATATCGATGATATGAAGTTGGGCGGTCACTGGAAGATTGTTCAAAAGATTACCCACGTATGATATTCCACATATTGAGGAGGAAGCTAGTGAAGATGGAGAAGGACGTCGAACCGTGAAGCATACCAGGAGAATGAGTCTATTGAGCTTTTTGTGGACTTTAGCTCCTTTGACATGATCCCGTTGACTAGAAATGACGTCGAGACTTATGTGCCGGTAACCGATAAGAGCGGTCCACAACAACGTGAAGTAGAAGGAAGCGATGATTCCTCGGAATCGTTCAGTGAAGATTGTAGTGATTCTGAAGAATATGACTCCGAGGACTAAAGTAACTTTATCGTTTCAATTTACTTTGCGTTTCTATTTTATATTCATTTTGAGTAACATGTGTCATTGTGTTTTTTTCTCTAATATTGATTTATTTGGTCACAGGACGACGTCATGCCAGCGGGAAGGAAACGTCTTCGGTGCGATTCATCAGTTCGAGCTGAGAGTAGTCCCGGTACACTAGCAGTGTCGGGTCCTTCACTTAGGGATAGGAACGAATTACCGTCCCCTGACACAGCCAGTCCAGTAGGCACCCAAAGTAGTTGTGCGTGTAAGTATCTTACCCCGTCAATCCTATCAATTTATTTTTTAATTAACATTGTAGGATCAGACACGGAGGTAGTACGCGGGATTGCCTTACTCAAGGCTCGGAGGAAAGCTGACTGTCCATATCCCTGATGGACGTACGGGCGGTGATGACAAGGCGTCCTCAATGCTCTCGAGTCATATTGGTGCGCTCGTTCGACAACATGTCCCATTTGAGACGAGTAAGTGGAAGGAGGTCCCCGACAAGGTTAAATCGTACGTGATGAACCGAGTGTTGGTAAGTATAATTTATTAAATTTTAATTGTTGAAACTTTTATACGTACTAACTGTTATATATGTTAAGGATGACTTCCAACTAGATTACGACCGAACTGAGGATCTTCACTGTGACGTCTACGATGAACACAGCGTACAGGACGCACAAAAATAGAATGTTCCAGCATTACTCGGTGTTCAATTCCAAAGAAGAGGCGTTAGAGCACCCGTATCCCGATATGAACAAGGAAGAATGGACTTGTGTTTGTGATTTATTCGCGAGCGAGGAATTTCAGGTTAAACATTTTTATTCCGTCCTGAACGTTTATTTTATTTTATTATTAATTGTGGTAACAACTGTAAATGTACAATGCAGAGGAGGAGTGCAATCAACAAGGAGAATAGAGCTAAGCTGAAGATTGTACACACATCGGGAGCGAGGTCTTTCCAACGCGCGAGAGCGTTGTTAGTAAGTAATAAATTTAATTTTATTATTTATTATTTAAATAAATGACTTAGGTATTTTAATATGCACGTTTTATATTTCTTTTGGTGTACAGAAAAATCCAGAATCTGATGAGATTAGTCCTGCATTGCTTTATAAAAAGACGCATACTAATAAGGATGGCATGTGGACATCAGAAGATGCACGGGAAAATTTTGTAAGTTGTAACGTTAGATTTAATGATGCATTTGTATGCGTTTATGTTTCATATGTGCTATTTTATCTTCTTTTCTAATTTTGTAGGAAAAAATGGAGGCGTTACAGTTGCAGCACGAGTCAGAGGGAAAGTCATACACCGAAGTGGAGATCTTCGCTGAGGTGTTGGGGATGAAAGCGGGTTACGTGCGAGGTTTAGGCCGTTCAGTACGGTCTGTTGGATCATCTTCATCAGCATCGTCCGTTGATTTGTCCCAAAGATTGGAGGAGGCCAGATTACAGATTGAGGAGATGAGGGCTAGACAGTTGGAATATGAAGCGCTTCTGGTCAAACGGTCAGATATGGAGCAGATGATGCAAGAGCATCTACAGATGATGGAGGAGCAGCAACGGAAGAAAGACGAAGAGCTGATGCAGATGATGGCAGAGCAGCAACGGAAAAAAGACGAAGAGCACCGAAGATGATGAGGAGCAGCAAAGGACCCTAGTGGAACAACAAGAACGGAGGATGCAACTAATGGCGGAGCAGATGCGTGAGCAGCTGATGGAGCAGATCAGACAGTTGCAATCTCGTTCGACACCCAAACGAAAATTTAGGTAGATTTATGTATTTTTACTACTTTGTCAGTACTTATCGATTATGTATTTTATTTACTTTTAATAACGATTGCATATTTGTAGATATTTTATTATATTATGAGTATTGAATATCTTTCTATTTATATTATTTGTAAATTATTTTTAAAATTTTAATTAAATTAATTGAAATACGTAGAAAACCGTTGAACGGTAACAAAGGTCGTCCGAACGGTTGATAATGTGCGCACACATAACTACCGTCCGCACATTTCTCGTTAAATTCGTCCGCCGCACAATCTTTTAATAAGCAACCGTGCACATGATAAACAACACGTTTGAACGTTTTCAAGGGAACAAGCGTCCGAACGGTATATGTAACGTTCAAACGGGTTTTGAAGATGACAAATAACTATTTCGTCATAAATGAAACAACGGTGCGGACGTCTTTATGAAGCGTCTAAACTGAATATATTACTGTGCGGACGTGTTATATAACCGTGCGCACGGATTTGCATGAAAAAATTCATTTCGTCACATTAGACAAACCGTTCGCATGAGCTGTCCGAACGTATGGAGAGTACGTTCGCACAGCTCATGCGAACGGATGGACTGTACTGGGCATGACGATTTTCAATTTCGTCAATATGGCACAAAACCATTCGGACGGTATTGTAAACCATCCGAACGGTTTCGAGCTACAAAACACAAAATCGTCACCTAAAACTTTGGCTGACGGGCTTTAGGTGACAAACCGAGTGACAACTCGGTTTTGTCACCCAAAACATTAGCTGACGAAATTAGCACTTTGGGTGACAAATTTTTTGGACACCCAAAATCTTTTTTCTTGTAGTGTACCATTCCAAACCCCAACAAGGAGTTTTGTTTTGCGAATAATTATCCATAATCTAAAAACAACTTCTCTCCAAAAGAAGTACATTCTGATCTCTTCAAAGATTTCCTGAGCCCATATTTTTTGTATAGTACTTAATCTATAGTGAGAATAAAAGAGACGTACATCACATTATTTTTGGAACGGAAAGCATGTGTTCACGTGAGAGGAGAAGAGTTTTCAAAAGAGAACAATCTAATGTTTATGATACAGGTAGCAATCCCAATTAGAATTTAGCCATAGGGGTGTATTTCAATATTTTTATTGCTTTTAGTACTTAATTTTCTATATTTTAACTTTAAGACACTTTTTGTATTAAGTAATAATTTTTTTTTTTATTATTTCACCTTAAAAGTTTGTCCCCTTCAAATTAGATCCTGTTCCGCCACTACCTCCATGAGACTGCATGCGTGGTCCTGCATGCAATAATGAAACTTTCGAAAGTCAAGACCTTTTCAACATGAGCTGGTAATTGGATTAATTAATCACTAGACACATTACCTACTTGAAAAATAGTATTACAACGTCTCACGGGATTGCTAGTCGGAGAGGAAATTGAGGTCAAAGTTAAAGTACGATGTCACGAGATCATCTGTTCCGAATCTCTCATGAAAATCCCAATGCTCCACAAAGACGGCGGCTTGTATAGACGTTGTCTGGAGGATGAGAGTCTTGAGACATTTCAATCATCTTCATTCTCGGTGCAGAGTAGTATGTTGCGACGTGAGAGAATAATGACAGCTGTGTTAGACAATGGAATGGAATTAGCTAGAGGGAAAACTGCCCTGTCAATCGTTTATTACGGCTTCGCATTAATTTCATCTCTTTTCTCGGGTTAAGAAATTGAACCAACGTCTGGTTTTTCTTCTAATACTTTTTTCTCCGTGAAATGAATTCCAATACCGATGTACTAAAATATGATCCCCGAAGGACGCGTAACGGATCATGTAGTCCAGAAAGGTTAAGTGAGAACCTTTTTTTTTTTCGTTCGTTTTTATTCTCGTTTTCATTAGCTTTTTCACTTCTTGGTTCTATTTTCATGCTATCTTCCTTTGATACCAATTCCTCACACATGGGTTTTCTGTTTTCCCTGTAAATGAAAGCTGAAGAAGAGTACTGAAGGATTGGAAAAAACAAAGTATTTCTACGAAAATTGGGTAGCTGTAAATCAAATGTTATTTGATCCTATCCTGCCATAACAATTGGAAGCTACAGCTAAAATTTTCCCTTCTTATTTTAAGTCGCATCCTACATTTTTTCCTCTTTGCCCGTTCGTTCAAATATTTCTTTCGAGTTTATCCACCATCAGGTGATCCTTCGTGACCCTACATCCAGATTTTACGGAGCATATCTTGGCCACTGTTCTTGGCAATAGAGGTTGATAATCAAGAGAGAACCATGACGTGCTTCCAAGTCTAATGCAGCGCACTTCTGTATTCTTTAACCATGACGTACGTGCTTCCATGTCTAATGCAACACACTTCTGTATTCCTAGGTTCCATTTTCTGCATACTCATGATGATTAGTCGCCATACAATTCCGGAGTCACTATCCTAGTGACAATTAATGCATCGTAGCAGCAGGGTTTCACATGCATGCCTAGTGATTTGGACGAGTGTAGCAGCCTGGGTTCTCTTCAATTACATATCACTACTGAGTACACAAAGGTAGCAATAACCCGTAGACCAGGCTTCTTTTGCGCTTTTGTTTTCCCGAACAAGAACACCATGGAATCATGTAGAAAGCCCAATTCAAACTGGCGTGGTAAGCTTAATTTATTGTCGTCCAAACGGAGCAGAAGAAAAGAAGGTACTAAATGCCATACATTAAGAAATTTCTTATGGATATTCTTTATTTGCTAAAGGGACAATTGACAACTAACAAACGCAGAAAAATCCAGACGATCCATGTTCAATCCTAAAGACTTATCCTACATGTTGCAATGCCAGGTTGTGCTCGCCTCTCTGTATTACGTCTTAATTATGTGCTCGCATGGGACACATGGGTCTCATTTTAATTGGTTTTGGCCAGAATAAAAAAGAGAATACTGGGAAAAAGACCACATTCTTCCCCTATAAAACCCTTCACTCACTTTATCATGTCCTTACACTCTTCTTTGCTCTAGCGACATTTCCCTATATTCACTACACATCAAAGAATTGCGGTGTCTTGCGAGATGGCTTCCAAGGCTCTAGCATCCACTGCCCTCCTCCTCTCTCTCAACCTCCTCTTCTTTGCCATGGTCAGCTCAGCTGAATATGTCGCCAGCCCACCACCCCCAAATGATCATCCCACTTGTCCCGAGAATGCCCTGAAGTTTGGTGTATGCGCCAACTTGTTGAATGAATTGGTACATGTTGTTGTTGGTACCCCGCCCACGTCCCCTTGCTGCAGCCTCATTCAGGGTCTTGCGGATCTCGAAGCCGCTGTTTGCCTGTGCACGGCCATCAAAGCTAATGTCTTGGGCATCAACCTGAATGTCCCTGTGTCGTTGAGCTTGCTGCTCAACTACTGCGGAAGGTGTGTCCCCTCGGGCTTCCAGTGCGCATAAATTATCAACTATCTCAGTTGATATAAGAACATATCTATCTTTTCGTCATTTACCAATTTCCCTTTTCTTCCCTTTCTTTGTGTCATTGGAGTTTGGTTAGTTTATCGTCTCGTGCTATAAACATTTATCAATAATATTATTGTGTTGTTGTCTTTGTTTTAACGGATGCAGTTAGGTTCCTCGCCTCTTTCCTTTTGAAAAAAATATGGAAATTATTAAGCTGCAAAAATAAACTGAGATCGTTCCAGAAAGAGGTGTATGAATGTTCATTGTGTTGCCCACTTGTCTCTTAGAACTGGTTATGATTACTACTAACCAAAAAGACTTCATGCTGTTCCAAACCTTCGCCCATGTCGAAGTGGAGATTGCGGATAATTCTTCCATTTGGGTTAGAAATTGGGTACGATCAAAACCTAGTTTTAATTACTTGTTACCGAGGGCCGGACTGATTACACCCGTTTATAACATCAAACAAGAAGCAGAAAGGCGTGCAATGGGCTTTTGTTCCCCAAGACGGAAGTGGATAGCACTTATATATTCCCGCCGCCTGTCAGTATATGTTTCAATGATGCCGAACCTAATCAGATAGATCTGGCTCACCTTCAAATTCGTTCCATAGATATACCAATTGAAAGAAGTGCTTGATAGGGTTTGGAGAGCACCGTTTAAATTTTCTTCGGAAATGGACAAATGTAAATATAATATTTGTTGGAACACCCTAGTGGTTGATTGTTGAGTACTTTGCACATGAAATAAACGGAGTACCTGAATGATGTTTTCGGACGATGGGACCAAGTTGTTAATGTATTTTAGTTGGCGTAAAGACTTCATGACGTGTCTGTATTATTCCTGAGATTTGTGTTTATTGAAGTCCTGCTCAAGATCAGTGTTTCAACATAATTGGTGATCGTCTGGGAATAGTCAAGGTTTTATTGAAGTCTGCTTGGAGTTCACTAACGCAAAGCCGGAGCGCTGATATTTGTGAAGCACTGAAGTTTGATCAGAGTTCACTTACAATTTAATCAAAACTGGCGAAAGACTGTTATAACGGTTTTAACAGATGCGCTCAAGATTCAAGAAGTCTGGAACCTTCGTGAGAACCTTTCTTCTGACTCTCAGAGGATAAAAACCATTTTTCTCACATTCTCTCATAACGTTCCAAAAAGATATACCTTGAGAGACCTTGCTTCCAGAGCTTTCTTCAAGATACCCTATACGTTAATGTTTCTATAGTATGTTGCGTGAGAACTGAGATTGAACCCTGTGAGATTTTTCTTTCCCCCATTATCTCAGATTCAATTTTCATCATGAAGATAAACCTTGATTAAGAAGGTAAACTCCAGAGGTTGCTGGAGATCTACCAAGTTGTGAAGAAGCCAATTGCACGTGGTGTGTGGTAAAGATTGGCTTGGCTGTGAAGATCGATTTTTGGAATCAAGAACTTCAAATGGAAGAGGAGTTCCTCGTTTCCTGCAAGAGGTAGATCTGGATGTTGTATTCCAGGTAAGGTAACAGTAGAATAGACTAGCAACGGGGTGTTGGGTAGTTTATAGATCACTATGTACCGAGTTTGAAGTTTCTAGTGGATTCGCTTAAACTGGCCTTCTCTGGCCCGAAGAGTTTTTACCTCTTGAAAGATTCTTTCAAGCGGGTTTTCTCTTCATAACCACTCTTGGTGTCATTTTGTGTGATTGTGATGACGTAGATAATTTAGTTGCTTTACGATTGCTAATCTTTTGTTTCTTTGATTAAGAAAGAAAGTCTAGAGTATATTGTAGAATTGATTATCTGAACTAACTTGTCCATATTGAGTTCTTAATTCCACATAGTATACTGTTGCTAGAATGCTCTTGAAATTGCTAATTGTGCTTGTGAGATTATGCAGTTGTAAGTTTTTAAAAGAATCAAGAATTTTCAGAACCTATTCAACCCCCCTTCTAGGTTCGGTAACTGTATATTGAGTCTTGAATCGTCCACTTCAATTGGTATCAGAGCAGACATCGACTCCTAATACTCAAAAATTCAAAATGGATAAAAGTCAATTGCTGAGTGTTCCTCTGTTTTTCGATGGATTGAACTACGTATATTAAAAAGTGAGAATGAGAGTGTTTCTCAAGTCCATAGATGAAAGAGTATGGACTTTGTGACTTTAGGATGGGAGAAACCATATACTACAGTAAATGAAGAAAAGTTGTGAAAGAACCACAGCAATGGTCTTCGAGTGAAAGAAAAGAAGCCGGCTGGAACAGTAAAGGAATTAACGCCATTTTCATGAGTGTTTCCCTGAAGAATTCATGCGGATTTCTAACTGTGAAACAGCGAAAGAGGCATTGGATATCCTCTTGGTCACCCATGAAGGTACAAAAGCAGTTAGAGACTCTATACTTCAGATGAACATTACTAAATTCAAAGAGCTTAAAATGATAGACGATGAAACTTTTGATGAGTTTTAGGGGAAACTCACAAATTTGGTTAGTTGCAGCTTTAGTTTAGGTGAGAAAATACCTAAATCTAAGGTCATTCGTAAAATTCTGAGATCTTTACCGGAAAGGTTTAAGGCTAAAGTGACAGCCATTGAAGAAAGTAAAAATCTGGACTCAATTAAGCTTGATGAACTGGTGGGTTCTCTTCAAACTTATGAAATGAGGTTCCTCCATCTAAGAAAGGAAAATCCATCGCTTTGAAGGTTATGGACGATGATTCATGTTCTGAAGATGAGGTGATAGATGAAGATGACATCGCACTTTTTGTGAAAAATTTTCAGAAAAGTGTTCAAGTTTAAAAAGGTAGAAATTGGAAAAGGATAGAAGTCTAACTCGAAGTCTACTACCAAGCCGAATGGGAAGAACAATGAACAAAAAGATAAATCTGAGCGAAGAGAATTCAAGAAGATAACTGACCAAGGGTTACAATGTCATGAATGCAAAAGGTTTGGGCATTTTAAAGCCGAATGCCCAACCTTCTTGAAATCAAAAGGAAAGCAAGTATTAAAGACATCTCTCTCAGATTCAAAATCTGAAAGAAGTTCCTCAGACCATGAAAATACTGAATCTGATAGGGTAAATTTTGTAGCTTTCACTTCAACTATTTTATCTAACGAGTTTGCTGAATGTGATAATTTAGATGAAACCTCTGCTGAAGATATGAATGAAGTTAAGAGCTTGAAAGAAGCCTTTCAAGAGCTGTATGAGGAGAGCATCAAAATTAAAAAAGAGAATGTCTTGGTACTAAGAAATTGAATGTATTGAAAAAGAGAGAGAAGAGCTTGTTAATAAATCAATAGAACAAAGTCAGAAGATTCAAGAGCTTACCGTGACAAATAAAGCCCTTAAAGATCAAGTTGTGAATCTAACCAAGGAGCTGGAACAAGCTGATGTTCAGTGGAAGAAATTCACTATGGGAACCAGCCACCTTGACAAGATGCTTCAAATCGGTCAGTTTGTGTCATGCCCCGTGCCAGTACTTACCCCTTAGGCTCTCTTATCATAATGGAATGCACACAAGTGGGGATTACGGTATGAATAAATCTGATCACTTGCTTTAAAAACAAACTTAGCAGAAATAGTGTCTTGAAATGTATAAGTATATTAAGGAAGGAAAATTAATAGTGTTCAGGGATTTCAACAAACAAGTCACACGGAATTAAATAGAGAAAATAAAATGGATTAATTAAGGAGATGTCAAAACTACAGTTAATAATTTAAAAGTAGGTTGTGGCGTAAGGAGGGACAGAATAAAAGGAATTACACAAACATATTGATTTGCTTTATACAGGTAGCACGTTACAAAGAACAAAAACCTTTACGAAGATACAAAAGTAACGAGATAATACATACAAAACGGAAGTTGTTTACAACTTTCTGTCCCATCACACCCATGAAACCGGCTAACAGTAACAGGACCTAAAACAACAAAATGATTACCACTAATGTCTAGTCCATCTCTGACTCAGTGTCGGAGGTTAGGTCGATAATCTCATTATCCTCGTGGCCCTCCACTGGCGATGCCGGTAGAGGAGGGACAACGTGCAGAAGAGTCGGATCAACATCGAGTAAACCAAAATCTTTAACTCGAGGAACTAGAGGTGCAGGTGGATCCTTGAGGTACCAATGGGGCTCGTACCCCACAAATACCTCAAAAGATTCGTGACATAAGCCCATAACTTAACCACTACTATGTAGGGATCAACATCCAAAGTCTGCTCGCTCATAAATGTCAGCATCTGATATGTCCGATGTCCACGGCAGTACATACAAGAGATTAAACCATTTAAGGGGTGAGTCCTATTGACTCAGTAAAGGGGGAAAAAGGAATATGCCACACAAAACAGATAAGCATGAATAATCAAAATAATCTGTAAGCATCAATAACACTAAATAGGAAAATGATGTAATGCAATGAATGATGCATCTGTTTTCCGGTCACTGTACTTTCTTTCTTTCCTATTTCTGTCTTTCGAGGTGTCCTTTCATCACTCTGTTTAACCCCTAGAGTCAGGGTTGTGCGTCCCTCCTCTCCTCTGGGACTATCCCTGTGCCCCGGCACCAGGACCCTGTCAAGCGTAAATTGTTTCACTCCAGGGATACCAACCACTATCTTTTCAGTGGCGGCTTGCACTATCCCACTGTGATCGGTACCGTCACCCTGCCATCAGACCACCTCTGGGTATGGGTTTCATTCCGGTCATGTGTTCAGTTAGGTCAATAGCTTCCCCATACCCATGATATGTTGATGCAGCAGGTATCAAAGTGAGCAATAGATTTCATGGACCAATTGTCATATAAAATGCATATAAAATAAAGCAACCTAAATTCACAGTAACTTTTCTTAATCCATAGGTGAGTGTTCATTTCATGATATTCATGCATTAGACTCGGTCCAACCTAACATGTACCACATGCTGTTAATAGGCAAGTCCAACAACTTATACAATTAAGTTATTTTTATTCATTGCTAACCCAATAAGGACTGACTGTCTTTAAAAGGAAGGATTTTAAAGCTCTTGACTAGTTTCAAAAGAAAATCCTCCCCGGGCACATTTTATAAAAATCTCCCTGGGTACGTTTTATAATGTTCTCCCCGGGCACGTTTTATAACAGTCTACCCGAGCACATTTTATCAAAGTCTTCCCGGGCACATTTTATCAAAGTCTTCCCGGGCATCTTTTATAAAAGTCTTCCTGGGTACATTTTATCAAAGTCTTCCTGAGCATATTTTATAAAAAGTCTTCCAGGTACGTTTTATCAAAGTCTTCCCGGGCATATTTTATAAAAGTCTCCCCGGGCACATTTTTCTTAACTTCCTCGGCATTAAAACAAAAGTGTTTTCCGAGCATGCAACTAATATAAAACAAAACAAGTCCTTTCAGGCATATAACAACAAGGCCTTCAACAATAATTTCCTCGGGCATATAAAACAAAAGGCTTTCCCGACCATATATATAACGAGTTTTTCTTTCTCAAACTTCATGACTCAAAGGATCTAGCCTCAAGTGGTCCACCCAATGTCTTTTAGTCCTTTCTCCTTCACATTTTATCACAGTGATAAGAATGAGTTACTAGTCTTTTCTCATCTCATGGCAAAAGTCACGTTTTAAGCACTACCCGAACCACCCCAATACCCCTCTTTAAGACAACTCTACACCCTTACTACTATCCCCCCCATAATGTAACTTAGCTCACCCTTACCTCAGTCGAGTGTATACTGCCTTTCCTTGAATGAAAACACCTAAAAACAGTAGGACACTACGTTAGAAAAAGAAGAGATAAAAGCTAAAGGGAAGGAAAAGGTGCAGACCGAGACTACCTCGGTCTCTTTTCCCCTTGGTTTTCCTTCCTCCTTCCTTCGGTCAGGTGGTCTCTCTCACGTCACTCTCCCTTCCTTTCTCTCTATCGTTTGGTGAAAATTCTCAGTTTCTATATGTCTCAAAGCACTCCACTTCACGTCTCTCTCTTTTATTCTTCTAGTTGATACTATAAGTAGAAAGCAACGAATTCACGGTGTACTCCCCCTACCAGCCTATAGGTCTAGACCCAATCATTAGAGAGAGAGAGGGATAACGAGGTCGTACACGTCTGCTGCCACTAGAATCTTCATCTCGTACATCTGTTGTACACGCAACACGCCAAAAAGAGAGAGCCAATGGCCATCTTCACCTAGGCGGTCGAATAAGGAGGAGGGAAGTAAAACGTGAAATGGGATAAGAGTGCATTTAATGCTATGCATACGGTTAGGACACGTAAAAAGTAACATGCAAAAGGAAGCTTAACTAACGTAAAAGCTGGGCATACCGGAAGCTCAAACAGCCTGGGGTCCAGGGCTTACATAGCCCAGAGTCCTGGGCTTAAACCTCTCGGGGTCCAGGGCTTACACAGCCCGGGGTCCTGGGCTTAAACCGCCCGGGGTCCAGGGCTTACACAGCCAGGGGTCCTGAACTCAACTACTCGAGGTCGGGAAATCAAACTGCTCGGGGTCGAGAGCTCAAACTGCTCATCTAATCAACCCAGGCATGCAGCACTCAGACCTGTCTTACCAAGGTTTTACAGGCTTGCCCCGACCACCCCAATGACCTTCTTGACACAAATACAAAATTTTCACATAAGCACTATAGACTATAGCTCCAAAAAAGGAAAGGGCGTTACATCAATGATATAAAAACAAATATAATCACCTAGGTGTAAATGGAGGAGAATTAAAGATGCACGAAGAATAATTGAAGTAAGAAAATTCCACAACGTACTATTTATATTATCTCAGATATATACCAAATAGGTGCAAAAGAGCTGGGTGTTACAATCTGATAGCAACAAAAGTGGTTTAGGTTTCAAGAGTTCGACATCAGTTTCCACATCTTCAAATAAGGTGGTATTTGTGCTAGCAACTATGAATAATCCTACTATACTCACACCTCCTAATAAGGTAAACAAGGTAGTCTCTTCAAAAAACTCTGTTTCTACTAACACTAAAAATTCCAGATTTATTCCTACTTGCTTTCACTGTGGAAAAATTGGTCACATTAAACCAAAGCATTATGATCTCTTGAAAAGTGAAAGTAGGCGAGATTACTCATGCTCCAATGATGTTTCAAAATCTGAGTTTGGTAAGTTGATGTTACAAGTAAGTGTATTGACTCAGCAAATTCAACTTATAAATCAAAAAATAAATCCTTTGAAAAATTAGAAACAAGTTTGGAGAAAGAATGAGACTAACACTTGTCATCAAGATTTGAATTTTTGAGACAAGCCGTAATTATCTGTCAATTATCTTAAAAATTTGATTAGAAATTTTTTTTTGGTTATGCATGTGTAATAATATTTTTTGTTAGTCTAACATGCTCTTAGATAATATTCTGAAAATTTCTAGAGTTTTTGTTGATTTTGTGAAAATTCAGCAAAATATGATTTTCTGTGACTAAACTGTGATATTTAGTTCGCATGGATTTTCTCTGTAGTTTATATATACACAGTGTTAATGGTGGAAAGTGTTTGGTGCTCAGGTATGTGTCTTCGTAACTTAGAGGATTTTTTTTTTAAGTCACAAGTATGGGCATGGTGTTTACGATAAAGTTTGGTTCTTTTTAAAAGTTAATGGGCCTATGTTGCATTTTGCTTATCTTAAAGCCTTAAGCCCATGTACCATATTACCCCCACTTATTCACTTTTAATCTAACCTCCTCTCACTTGCTCACCCGACTCTCCATCTTTGGTCTCTTAAGTTATCTTTGTCTTCTAGTTGAGTTCCTTTGGCTTTTTATGAAGAAACAACATGGAAACCACCAACTTGTGCAAGGCAAGGTAATATTTTCTTCATTTTTCCTTTGTTTATTGCTATGGTGGACCACCTTGTGGTCATGGGGTTCCGTCAGGATGTGTGAAAAGCTCACTTTGTGGGTTTGTCATATTTTTAAAACTTTTTAGCTCAATTCTTTTATGGGTTTTGCTACCCACGTGATTATGAGCCTAGATATTGCATTTCTACACTTTTTGAACATTCTTTTATGAGATTATCAAAGATTCTTCAAAACTTAGGGTTTCAAATTTTTTCCTCTCTTTCAAAAGTTTGTTTTTTTCTTTAAATCCTCTTTGCATATCTTCAACACGTGCACTTATTATGTAAAAATAGAGCTCACCTTCATTTACCCATATCTTGCACCTCTGTCTTTGGAATTGAAGAAATCTGGTATTCTTTGGTAGCTTATAACCATTTGGGTTTCATATGCACCATGAATTTTTTTATTATTTCAGTTGTTACTTTATTTAAATAACAGCGTATGACTTCAGTTTTTGTTTTGAGCTGGAATATTAGTTCAATGTAGATGACACATATTGTTTTGTTGGTTATTTTCACATACCTCTGCATTCCAGGTGAAATTTCTTTTGTGGAAATGTGATCTTTTTGTCTTCCTGTACAGAACGTTGTTATATGGGATTCATATTTGAATATATTTGGTATTATTGGTTGTTCCCACGTGGTTTTGCAATACGTGTATTAAATTTTTAATAGACATGTGATTTTTATCTGTAGCACCATAAATGGTTATATGACTATTAAATAATTTGTTTGTATGTTGTTACATGTTCTACTATAATGATGTGACATATTTTGTTTTCATTACTGTTTAGCAGAGAATTTCATAGAAGTTGATGTGGACATTGATCCTCCATATTTGCAATTGATCCATTTTCATTGTTTTTGTTGGGGAGTATTATACGTTGAGGGGGACCAATACTCTAATATGATCTGAAGTAATTTTTATTATGACATGAAGGATGAAGTTGTTGATGCATGTTTGAATTGAGGTTACTTCTCACTTGTGCCGCCACACAGATAATCATTGTTTAATCACCCACTACGGTTTGAAAAGGTAAGATTCTTAACTTTTCTAGCCTTTGTCTTTACTTTCTTGTTGAATTTTTGACTGGTTGGTGGCCATTTGGCTTTGTGGTCCCGTGTGTGGATTCTATATTCATTTTCTTAGATCTGTGTGTTTATGCTTATAATATGATTAAATTTTCTTATGAGTTTTGATGAAAAAGTACTTTTAAAGATTATTCTTTAATACCCATTTCGATTAGCT
This sequence comes from Morella rubra, assembly GCA_003952965.2. Classification (NCBI taxonomy): domain Eukaryota; kingdom Viridiplantae; phylum Streptophyta; class Magnoliopsida; order Fagales; family Myricaceae; genus Morella; species Morella rubra. The sequence goes on from CM025852.1 coordinate 8,761,481, forward strand.
TCTTGTTCTTTTCTTTTTTTTTATTGATCTATCATCATATTAGAATTTCGGGTCTACAATGTTTTGCATCCTTTCAAAATTTTGCTAAATGTTTTGAAATTTATCACATATCTCTTCATAATATGCCATGTTTAAGCATGAGTAGTTGATTAATTCACCATCTTGCTTAGTTGACTTAGGTTTGTGATAAATCATTGATTATTGGAATATATGGGTATTTGGGTTCCATATAGTATACATAAATTGTTTTAATTCGTTGTTTATAAGTATAAGTCATGTTTTGGTCTTGTTGGTAAATATTGACTTGGATTCTGTTTGACATTGAATATTTCAAATTGAGAACAAATATTTTTAGTATAGGGGTAAAGTCATAGTTAGCCCCATAAGTATGAACAAAAATCAAATTAGTACCCCTAATTTTCAATTCGGCGATTTGAGACCCATAACTTTTGAAAATCATCAATTCTAGCCCCCCGTCTAAATTGGACGTTAAATCCAACAGAAAATCATGCAAAATGACCAAAATGCCCCAAGATAAAATTAAAAAAATTCATTAAAAATAAAAAATGAATTTTTTTTAAAAAAGTAATATTTTTTAAATAAAACTATTGAAACACTATTTCAATAAAATATTTATTTTTAATTTATTTCTTAAATTTTTATTATTATTTATTTATTTCTTAAAATTTAGTCTTGGAGGGGCATTTTGGTCATTTTGCATGATTTTCTGTCTGATTTAACGCTAATTTAGACGGGGGGCTAGAATTGATGATTTTCAAAAGTTATGGGTCTCAAATCGCCGAATTGATAATTAAGGGTACCAATTTGATTTTTGCTCATACTTATGGGGCTAACTATGATTTTACCCCTTTAGTATATAATGGTTTCTAGCGTTGTGTGTTTTGGATGGAAAAAGATATTGTACATGGTATAAATATTAGTCATATACCAATATCCTACTTTTGAGCAAATGATGCATATTAAGAAAGCTGCATCAGACACGTCTGATGATGAGTAGTCCCTTTGGCTCCTCCTTGACAAAGGGGGAGTAGTTGTATTTGGTGGCTACTGATGTTTTTCATGTCTGTTTTGGTTATCTATTGCTATGTGTTGTCTTTTGAATTTTTTGAAAACTTCTATTGGTTTAGTTAGCTGATGCTTTGGACAGTTAGTTGATGCAATTGATATCTGTTGTTGGATTTTGAAAACTTATGCTGGCTTGACTTCACTTATGTTTTTATGTTTCTGTGATGAACTATATGGTGTTTAGTTTGTCTATTTCTGTAAAATTTAGCTAAATACTTTTGTCTTTACGCTTAAAAGTTTACTTGATGTTAACTGTGCTATGTTCTGGCAATCAATATGAATTATCTATAAGCTGTGTTATTAGTCAGGGGGAGATTAACTACTATGGAAATGCTTATTTCAAGGAGAGAGTGGTATTTTACTTTGATGTTTATGATATTTCATTTGACGATTTGATGTTTTTTTACTTACGTAACAATGCACTAATGTTTCTATGAGTTATTTGGTATTTGTTGAGATTGTTGTGTGCAGGTTGATAAAATCACAGGAATTGTGTCTAGCCTATGTTTAGTATAGGTTGTGTGTCTTTTGTAAATAAGTTATGTGGTGGTGATCAGCAGAACTTAAGTCTTCAGGAATTAGGGTTGTGTTGTCATGAAGTTTGCCAAATGGGGAGATTGTTAATGTATTTTAGTTTGTGTAAAGACTTCATGGCGTGTCTGCATTATTTCTGAGATTTGTGTTTATTGAAGTCCTGCTCAAGATCAATGTTTCAACATAATTGGTGATCGTCTGGGAATAGTCAAGGTTTGATGGAAGTATGCATGGAGTTTACTAACGCAAAGTCGGAGTGCTAATATTTGTAAAGTACTTGAAGTTTGATCAGAATTGGAGAAATACTGTTATAACGGTTTTAACAGATGCGCTCAAGATTCAAGAAGTATGGAACCTTCGTGAGAACCTTCCTTCTAACTCTCCAGAGAATAAAAACCATTTTTCTCACATTCTCTCATAACGTTCCAAAAAGATATACCTTGAGAGACCTTGCTTCTAGAGCCTTCTTCAAGATACCCTTTCTGTTAATGTTTCTGTAGTCTGTTGCGTGAGAACTGAGATTGAACCCTACGAGATTTTTCTTTCCCCCATTATCTCAGATTTGATTTTGATCACCAAGATAAACCTTGATTAAGAAGGTAAACTCCAGAGGTTGCTGGAGATCTACCAAGTTGTGAAGAAGCCAATTGCACGTGGTGTGTGGAAAGATTAACTTGGCTGTGAAGATCGGTTTTTGGAATCAAAAACTTCAAATGGAAGAGGATTTCCTCATTCCCTGCAAGAGGCAGATCTGGATGTTGTATTCCAAGTAAGGTAACAGTAGAATAGACTAGCAACGGGGTGTTGGGTAGTTTATAGATAATTGTGTACTGAGTTTGAAGTTTTTAGTGGATTCGCTTAAACTGATCTTCTCTGGCACGGAGAGTAGTTACCTCTTGAAAGATTCTTTCAAGCGGGGTTTCTTTTCGTATCACTCTTGGTGTCATTGTGTGTGATTGTGATTACGTAGATAATTTAGTTGCTTTGTGATTGTCAATCTTTTGTTTCTTTGATTAAGAAACAAAGTCTAGATTATATTGTAGAATTGATTATCTGCAATAACTTGTCCATATTGAGTTATTAATTCCGTATAGTATACTTTTGCTAGAATGCTCTTGAAATTTGCTAATTGTGCAGTTGTAAGTTTTTAAAAGGATCAAGAATTTTCAGAACTATTCAACCCCCCCTTCTAGGTTCGGCAACTGTATATTGTGTCTTGAACTGTCCACTTCACAAGCCTCATGTCACGCTCCAAACGCTAACTCGAAGAGGCTAGTGACAGCCGCGAGCATCCCCAACGAGGAATACTCAAGCGAACTTACTAAATTCTTGCAACGGAAAAACCCCTTTTTTTTTTTTTTTATCGACTAATGCGCGTAATGAAACATTAGAACCTGCTCCTCAAACGATAACTTGAAGTAATTACAACACAGTCTCAAAATATCAATTGGTTAAAAACCCTAAACTTTACTGGGCCGAATAACCCATGACCACCACACATCGGAGGCTCATGTCGGCTCTTTCAAAAATTATATCTAAACCTTTACTGAAATAAACAAAAAGGGAAGAGGACGTCCTCGTCAGCCCCTCTCCTAGGTTTTAAGGTCCTCTTCTTAGGTTTCCTCACCTGAAATATTGTCTGGAATGATACAATTTAAAAACTGTGAGTCGAATGACTCAGTAAGGGATCATATGCAATAAATAGTGCATGTCTCGCATGTTCATGGATATCAATGTACATGAATGTCAAATGAAATGCTTGCATATGCATGAGACAACGTACTTGATCTTAAAAGAAACAGCAATTGATCTTGAAAATAATTCTTTCTTGATTGGGCAACTTATCTCACTCCATTTACCCCTGAAGTCAGGGTTGTGCGTTCCCTTCGGAACTATTCCCTTTTCCCTTGGGAATACGTCATTTGGTTGAGCTAGTCCTGACGTGGCCCCAGGCCTAATGACTAGACTCAACCCTTAGAGGTTCACACCTTCTTGCAAGCATCTTCAGTGTGATTGCACATACCTCAAGAGCTACCCATCCTTTTCGCATTCGTCCTTCGGAGTGGATGTACCTATCTTAATGGTACGGTACCGACCAACCTCAGCCCCTTAACTTAACTTGTCATACAGTACTTCTCATACTTTCATTTGCACAAAACTTTCTTCTTTAAGAAATCATGCAAATGCTTATGTCGTGTAATGCTTGATAATGAGAAATCGTAAATGCTTCTCATGCTTTCATTCCAGTTTTCGGAAAAACGTAAGTTTCCACTTACCTTCGTCCACTTGAGCGAATGGCAGCACCTTGCCTACAATTGATTCATACTAATGTCATTTATAGGTTTACTAGATGTAGAGAATAGTCATTCAATTAAATTCAGCACATCATACAAAATCGCCCATATTTCTTGATTTCCCAATGGTGATTTTACAATGCAAAGTATTCTCTTAAGAATGCCGAAGCCATAAGAATTGGAGTTAAACTGATCCTTACACTAATTTTTATAACATATGAAAGTTCTAAGTAATTTGGAGCTCATTTGCCATTCGAAACATTTACCCGAAAATACAAGCTGCGGAGGACGTCCAAGCGGGCAGCCCCGACGTCTCCAACTTAAAAATTCATAACTTCATAGACATGGCTCCAAATAACATGAAATTTATTTTGAACTATTCAGCTTTCATAGGTCAAGATTGGAGGTAAAATTCACAACAGCAGAATTTGCTATACATTTTTACAAACACTTCATATTAGGCGAAAATCCTACAACAACACTGTTGCTGTTTCCAGCTCGGCCTTCCATTTTCAAAATACCACAACTCATTCATTACACCTCTAATTCACACGAAATTTACCTTAAAATGTTCTTCTTTCATAAAATAAAATTCAAGACCAAACTCATAAAATTTGGACTTAAAATGATCACTCAAAAGGTATTCGAAATGAGCTAACATTCCGGACGTACAAGGCTGCTGGCAGCTTGACGTCCGGGCCTTGAACAACGCATATCTCACCAATACTTATCGGAATCACCCAAGGTATGGCTTAAAATCTTCCTATTTCCTAGGCCTACAATCTAGGATCCTCTTAAGATCAAAGGATAAGCACAATTGCATCAGAATACACTCCTAGTTCGAGCCTTGAAATCTGCAGAAGTACATTTCAGCAACTTGTTTTCAGCAACTAGTCTAACAAGCATTCTCTATAATTCTCAATGATCTTCAACATAACAGGCCATGCTTATGAATGCTATGGGTTTTCCAATCAACCATAATAGGTCATAATAGAATGGGTCTATCCTCTATAGATGCAAATCAGCAACAAGGAAGTTTTCCTTTTCCTGCAAGTTTCCTCCCTTTTTATCATAACCTTCTTCATGCAGCAACTTCACCCATGATTCTAGATTTAAAACCTCAGCTTTGTTTTCCAGCAACTTAGCAATTAAATTTAAACTTAACACAGAAATTAAAACCACACTTGCAACACTACAACCCAACAGATCCGGCCATGCATACACAAACAGATTTCAGTCCTCTTTTAGGCTTTTTATCATACACTTAGGGTGCATCAATGTTGCCCTAGAACATTTCTCAGATCTAACCATATCTCCCCATGATTTCTTACAAGATCTACACTACTCTTAGAGCAAACAACATGTAGATAAGGAGAAAACAACCTAGCACACAACAAGCTATCATCCAAGAAAAATGTGAAAGAAATGAGATAGTGGGTATTTCGGCCAGCAGAGTTTTTTTTTTTTTTTTTTTCATGGCAAGGGCCAAACTTACCTTTTTTTCTTCTCTTTCTCCTTCTTCTTCTTCTTTTTTTTTTTTCTCTCCTTTTTTTTTTTTCTTCTTCTTCTCTTCTCTTTTTTTTTTTCTTCTTCTTCTCTTCGGTTGTGTGAGTTAGGGCAAAAGAGTGTTAGGGCAATGGAATGTGAAGTGTGCGCAAGGGGGGGGGGGGGGGGGGGGGAAGACAAGGCTGCCCTCCCCCTTTCTTTCCCTCCTTCACGTGACTTCCCTCCCTTTTTCCCCATTTTTTTTTTTTTCATTTTTATTTTTTTTTATTTTTCTGCCACTTCATTATTTTTTTCCACTTCATAAAATTAACCCTAACATGCCTTTCACACATTTTTCAAGATTCAAAGTCCCTAATTCAATTTCTTCCAAATATTGCAAACTTAGAGATATATTCCAACAATTAAAATGATTAGTTTAATTAATCCCAAATACTCAAATTTAATACTATTAAAAATTGCAAATGATATAACATTTAAATCATAGCTAAAGATGCATAAAAATGCTAGGGGAAAATTTCACCTAGACAAAATCTTAGATTAATTTACCCATACATGCCTTTCTCAATAATTAGAGTAATACACACTTAAGGAGTCATAATTCTTTTTACAATGATAGAAATAAGGTCGGGGTCTCACACCTCATGAGAGACATTCTATCATGGACATTACGTTCACAAGAGAACTTAATTGATCGTCTCACAGCAGCTCTCCCTGAGGGAGAGTGCAATATAAAGTGTAAGAAACATATTATTAATCTATCGGCAAAATCGAGCCAGCATTTTATTACGTACGTAGGACAAGATCGAATTGATATTTGAGTATTCTAAAATTTTTAGAACAGTGAGTGTAAAAGACTAAACCTACAGAAAATTATTAAGAAAAATTTCAATATTCGATGTCATCAACTGAGTGGCATGTAATCGTATAGTACTGATCATACAATTTCTAAGGCAGGGACAAGCAGTGGATCCAATAGGATTCATGGAAGCCTGATCTACTTAAGGGTCTTGTAAACAAAAAGTACAAACTGAAGATCTTGCAGTTGTTGAGCCCAAAAGTATGATTACTATTGGGAAAAGATGGAAGTTTTCCAGAGTTTGTTGGTAGTCTAGAATTTGACATGATTAGGAGTATCTGATTATGAGATTAATGGCTAGCTGTGATGACAACCCTTCTACATTTACACGGAACTTTTGTTATTAATGAAAACAGTAAAATTAATCAGTACTTAACATATGGCCACAAATGAAGAAAAAATAGTAGTCGGGCCAGTGGCACAAGGCTAGCTCTTCACCAAAAACGGAAAAGCTTCGAGAAAATACTGGTATGCAGTTGATTGATCAGCTCGATCGGGTATCCTATAAAGTTTCCGAAAGAGTGATTTTATTGATATATTGGGCTTAATTACGAGGAACCATAGATGAATAAAAAGATTAAAGATATAAGACGTTCAGCCTAAATTAAACAGAAGATGCATTATTGCTATTGATTACGCCAACCAAATCTTAATTCTCTAATCGATCTTATATATGATCATGCATAGTCTCGCAACTCCCAAATAATTAATTTGTCATAATGATAGGCTGTTCAGTTGAATTGAATTGGGTTTAGGTTAACTTTTTCTCTTCTCTACAACTTATAATAAATGCAGTATAACACATAAGTGATTTCCACTACAAGAAATCTTGGTTCCAACGACGGCGGCTTTAGTAGCCGAAACCCCAAAAATCATCACAAAAGCTTTGCCGCCACGGAAGGAGGTCGTCGAAGCGTGGTCGACTTTGCCGCGTGCCGAGAGCTCTGATTCGACGACAGGAACTCAATGTCGGCATTGGTCCAGCAACGTTGACCATTGATTTCGTGGGGGGAGATACCCCGCTCCGTCGCTGAAGGCTGCGGTTAATTGGACGAGCTGGTCGAAGTTGACCTTCACCGACGAATGCCCATGGCGTCAAGAGAGCTCTCCACCGACGAATGCCCATGGCGTCAAAAATGCTGTTAGCAAAGACGACGACACTCTTAATGCCCCTTCCCGTGGAGAGTAATGTTTGCCGACCAATCTTGTTTGGTCGCAAGACTTTGTTCGTGACCCTGGTGGCCATTAATTTCAAAAGAATGGATTGTTTTGTTCACGTGATGACACTGTTTGTCAAAGATTCAAGATATGCAAGTTTTTATATTGTATTCTTTCTCTTTGAATATATTCCATTTTATTTGAATTTACAATTTCCTCCACTGGAGACTCCTCTCCTTACTTCAATTGGAATAAAGAAGACAGTTCTCAAGCAACAAATTTTGCATAGTAGAAATCTCCAGAAACAGAGTCTCATGTGCATCTATATACAAGTCATACACCAACGATAGGGCAATATTTAGAATACAAATACATAGTTTTTGCATCTATACATTACTCACAAAATGAAGTAGCTGACTGATTAAGTAATACCTACAACCTGATCTACATAGAACTCTAAATACTGGAGTCCATCTTGAGTAGCTCCACACTGCTTGCAATTGCTACTAGAATTTTCTTGAAAAATGAAAAAGTTCAAGTTAGATCAGATCTTCAAAACCCCTGCCACCATGCCTCTGCAGAAGTGTAAAATACCAAAAATGAGAGTTGCAAGCATATGTCTTCACAGAAACTTGTCTGATTTCGAGCTCAAAGAGATGATACATTATATGCAAGATGCTTCAGTGAATTTAGAGACCAACAGCTTCTATAGAAATCGACAACTTTTGCCGTGTATTACTTGAGGTGATGAGAGAACATGGTGGCAGTTTTGGACACAGAGTTAAGATAGATCATCACTTTGAAGTCTAAAAGCAGTTGGTTCCCCAGATCATCATCAACCATTCCAATCTTTTTAAAATATTCACCTTAGCCTCAATTACATGCTCACTATCCAACCATTCCAAAGAGTTAAAAATGGCAGCCAAATCTGCAACAAAATGTTTACATTCTTATTTTGGTCTTGGAGCATTAGAAGCCAATTTGCAGGAGCATTTTTACTTGGGCATTTGCACAATATATATGTGATTAAGAAAACTAGCTAGAGTGACAAAGCAATTGGTCTTGGTGCAAGAACTCAGATATCAAGTCACAAAGTCTGAGTTCCATGGTGCGATCTTATCACTGCATCAATGCAAAAGCATCAGACCAATGCAACTCAAAAAATCATACAAAGTGAAAATGCAGATGACCAACACCTAGGAATCAAACAAATGCAGACAATTGAAATTTATTAATGCAAGAGCAGAATTTTAAAAGGAAGAAAGTTTGGATTGTTTGCCTTACAATGTAATGGATAAAAAGTAAACCATAAACATAGCAATCAGTAATTTAGTAAGTATCAGGAAGACAAGTATACAAGCCATCCAAACCTGTCCTTCGGCTAATGGAGGGAAACTTGCTGCATTATTAGCCACTGTCTTGCCAGTAACTAGAGGAAATACTTGTACATTAATATGAGATTATGTATTTTTTGTTTTTGTTTTTCTGATGAATGCAACAATTTAATATATATATATACCTGTGATGCAATCCCCATCTAAAAGACCATGCTCGAGAAGGTAGCGCATGACAGCAGGAGCTCCTCCTCCAATCTATCAAAACAACTGATAATTTATAAAAGAAGAAATGACATTATTTAGCCCCGAAAGGCAAACATCACTTCCACCCATAAAAGTAACATCGTTGAGAGAAAATTTTTCCAAAAGATAGGCTCACCTCTATTGCTCCAGACAACAATATCCCTTGTACTTAGAATTGTATTCATGTTTCCTTTGAAACAGACTACTAAAAAACAAAAAGAAAATAGAGTGTAATTTTGAGACAAAGCTTTAGATCTATCATACTGACTCGAGTATGAACTTCATCCCCATCTGCATTAATCAAGTTTCCTGAAGAAAAATAACAAATGCTATCGCGAATAACATTTCCTTTTCTAAGATAAACAAAAACAAGTAATACTAGCTAGCAATAAACAAAAAAAAAAAAAAAAAAAATATATATATATATATATATAAACCTTTGCTTCTTCGCAACAGGGACAGGCCAGAGGAGGAGGTTTCTGCAGTCGCAATAATCAACCTTTGTTTCTTCCATGATTATTTAAAGTAGGCCAAAGTATCTTGATCAGAAAAAAAAGCATGTATGAAGGCAAAATAAGAGAAGAAAAATGAAGGCAAGCAAAGGTCTTGATAATGCATTGGGTGAAAGCCCAAATCCTATACATGCATCCGCATTGAACGGAGATCGAAGTATCTACCTTGAAAAGAAAGCAGAAGAAAAGGAAAAGTACTGAACTCATTGACCACCATCAATATTACTTCAAACATGAACCTTACAAACGAAAGGCCAATTTCTACTGGTATATACGAAGGCACCAATGCAAGTCCTCATTCATCTAACTGAAAGAAAATCCTTCGAAAATAGATTACAAAAATATAATCGTCATTAAAACCCATAAAAAACCTAGTCTTAGTATAACATCCATAGCCCACAGTACTGCTAGTATTACAGTATGCATTAGATGCAAGGACTTACGAGATGGCCATCTTGAAATTCTATGTTGTCTGCATATCCTTTTCAGTGTAGTGGGGCAACTGATGCGCACAAGAGAAATAGGGTAAAAATCAATTCTATACTGGGTTATCTGCAAGTTTGCAATAGATCATGGATGATTACTCCAATGGTCTGACAAACTATTAATTGCTAACAAAAAAAAAATCAAAAATGAAAAAAAGGAATACTATATCATGGCAATTTGAAAAGATCAAAACTTGCTTGATTCAAAAATTGTAAAACTTGCTTGCTTTTAATGGAACTAAACCAGGAATGAGGTTGGAGGCCTACAATTCAAATCAAATTTCAACTAGAACAACAAGACCCACAAATTAGAGTTAACACCCTCATCGTCAGCATTGAAAAATGAACCGAAAGAAATAAAATCGCAAGTTACTCACAGAGTCACAACTACGAATCTGAATCGAAATCAACAACGGCGGAGTGGGGACAGAGACCTCCTGCGAAGAGTATATTGGGAGAAGAGGTGGATGGAAATCTGTCGAGTGGAGGACAAAGACCTCCTGGGAAGAGTAAATGGGGGAAAGGAGGTGGACGACAATCTGTTGAATGGGGACAGAGACCTCTTGCGAGTTCCATAATTCCTGTCGACACGAGCAAGAAGATTGTGGTTCTCTGATGACCTACGCCAATGTGTATCAACTCACTGCGTGGCTAAAAAGAAAAAGGTCTCAAAATCACACTGAAAATGCAATGAACTCGAAAGAAAGAGGAAAGAGAGAAAGAAAGAAAAAGGGGAGAAGAGAAGAGAGAAGTGAGGCGGCTGGCTCGACAGAGGGAGAGGAAGGGGTGAGAGTCGAGAGAGGGCTGGACCTAGGCAGGGGTAGAAGGGTAAGCGCAGGCAGGTAACGCAAGAAGGGACCCTGGTCAGCGCTGGCGCTATTTGATTTTTTACTTTTTTAGTTTAGGAAAGCGTAGTAGATTTGGTTGGCGCCTAATGTTTTAGTAGGTTCGGGCTATAGTATGATTTTTTACTTTTAGTAACGCTAGTTTTTAGTTTTAGGAACGGGTGCATAAAGCTGTACCTTTAGTGACCAACAGAGGGATTTGGTCACTGGCACCTGATGTTTTAGCGACCAAATAGAAGACTTCGGTGGCTGTAGCATGATTTTCTTGTAGTGTTCTTTTCTAATTTTCTTTATACAAAACTTTTGCTTCAGATCAACTTATCTCCGCAACCCATTTTAATCCCTACGTTGGTCACACATATGAACCCTCAGGATAAGACGTTCACCACATACATCTTTAGCTCAAAACTTGATTCATGAGATTACAACTCGATAGGACTAACTTTTCACACGGAAATTTTCTGAAGGTGACAAAAAGATTTGACACAAAAAGCTACTAATTCTTCATTAAACGTTTGGGTGACAAAAAATATTTGTCCCTCGATTTGTCGCTATATGCTGGTCATGAAAGAGTTTTGGTCACAAATTCTGGGATTTGTCTAGACAGTTTTCTGTTTGCGTGACGCATTTGAATTTCGTCACACTAATCCATATGATTGAACCAATTAGATATCCAGACGATTTTCCATTTCTGTGAGAGATTTGAATTCCATGACAGGGGAGTTATTTTTGTCTGTTTGAATAATGCCCGTGAATGTTTTCTAGAAGGTGACGACTTTCTGCTTCATCATTAATTATCTATTCGCACGTACTAAAAAGAACGTGCGAACACATAATAGTTTTCTGATCATGGTAAAAAGACTTGTTGCTGAAAATGACCTCCGCACAATTGCAAGTAGCGTTTTGACATTAATTCAATAATAGCGTGGGAACGGTAATGATAGTGCGCATGCCGCGGATGTCTTGTCCTGCAAACGGAGGTAGAGGTTTTCGCACGGTATTTCTTTTATATTAATATTTTTGCAAATTTATTTAATTATGCATTTCAAAATAAATTACATATCTAATTACTTTGATACTCATAGCATTATATTAATTATAATGTACTAAATTATAAATTGTCTACAAATATTTAATTTCATAATAATAAATAAAATACATAATCGAAATGAAGTCTGAAATAAATATTCAAGCAAAATTTGTATCGGGACATTAAATGTGTTGTGAGTTGTCTTACATGTTCCATCATCAGCTCTTGCATATCTTTTTGCATTAATAACCTTGTTTTTTTCGCTGTGAAGATCCTGATCTCTAATTGATCTCTTTACCTAATTTAATTTTACCACTTTATCTCTATTTACCTAAGGGTACATATCATTGAAAGAAATAATATTCTTCAAATTTGGGTTGGGAAGCCATGCGGCTTTGCACATGTCAATTCTTCACTATTTTGTTGCGCCTAAGCCACTTCTCTACTATTTACAACAGAAGAACTGCGAGGTTTATAATCATTTATAAAAAAAATATCAATGAGTTCAATCATACTTATAGTACATCTACACAAAACATTATTTTCTGAAAATTGATGGTTGTGTAGTGAGAAGCGAATAAATCCATCTAATAAAATATATTGTTTCCAAAATCACAAAAAAAAAAAAAAAAGTTAGGAGAAATAGAATTTTATTGATTCACGGGTAATATCTGTGACACATATATACATACCATGAAGCCATGAAGAAATAAACATATTCTCTATTTGCAATAAATAAAGCGGACAAACAGAATTGTTGCCGTGCAATAAAAAATAAAAAGATCGATAAACTTGGGCGTAAATTTTTTCTTTTTTTTTTTTTTTTTTCCCTCCGCAATCGAAACTTTATAGAGTAATGTCACAGGATCCTATAGGGCCAGATAGCATTTACATCAATAACATTGCAAATACTATTCATTCAATTTGCATTATTTTCCAATAGATCATAGAGAGATCAGAATAGTACTATATATAGAACTCTTTACGAGTTATAAAGCTGAAACTCATTGCTTCCGCATATTATATGAGCGCAGTATCGAAGTGCTTTTGGAGATATTTTTCGAAACAACGTACGGCGCATCTGAACACAAGAGAACTTCGTTTTTGTAAGCAGTCAGTGAGGCATTTTTCAATGAACAAAGGCACAGGTTCCCCGTAATTAGCTCTCGCAAGGCCTGTGCATCGTTCAAACAGTGAGAAAATACAAACATGAAACGGATAGGTGCCAAGGGGTCCTAGTCTTTTTCTCCAAAATTCACAATGTTTCACCCCTGTTCTGAGACAAACAGCCAAAGTTTCCTCAGCTGTGTCGAGCTTAGATAAACGAGCATCTTTGACTGCCGGAGGTGAAGAAGGACGAAAGGATGTAGGTGCAATGGCATTAGCTTCAACCTCCGCGAGAACAATGATAATCAGCAGTACCATCACGGCCACCATGAGTGCAGCTCTAATGTTTTTTTCAACCATTGGTGATCTTTATCAAGCCAGTACTAACACAGGTGTGGTTAGCACAGAAGGTCGAGATTAAAATTAAAGTATGGAATGATTTACTAATTTCTGTTCGAATTATGCTTGTTAGAAATATCTACGAGTCTAGTTTCCAATGCATCAAACGGCATACAATTTGGAGTTTTCTAGATGAAGTTATGTTAAATTACTCCAAGGAGGTCAGGCTGGCAGCTAATTCCGAGGTCTAGGAATTTTGGACGAGTTTGCTATTTTTAGCTTGTTCTTTTGGATTTTCAAATGTATTTTTATTTTCCTAAGAGTCTTTTATGTTCCGTAAGAAGATGTATTTCGCATTTACTCATGCTTGGAGGGTTGTTCAAGTTTTACTACTTAAATCCCTATCTAGTAGTGGAAAAGGAGAACAGAGATTTTGAGTGTTTATACAACTTGAGCCTTAGGCTACTTTGAAGAAGGACTTATCCTTCGGTGGTAGGTGGGAGTTTCTTGCTCTGTATCCCATGTTATATTACATTGGGTGGTGATTTCTGTATCCCTTTGTGTTCTATTTGGGTGGTGAGCTTATCTATCCTAGTGTGTGAGTTAGTGTGTTTCTGAGTGTTTTCCCGACCTTTCTATAAACATCCCGAGATATCTATACCCTTTCCCGACGTCCTACAAACATTCCGAGATACTCCCATAATATTCCGACATCCCAAGTGTTTCCCACGTTCCTACAAACATCCGAGGTCCCCATTATTATCTCCAAGGTCTTTCTTGTTCTGAGGTGTTTCGAGGTTCCCGCGCTTTCCCCGGTTAATCCCAGTATCAGGTACTTTAGAAACGTTAATCCCTCTTGTGAAAATGAATGTCAGAATGTAATGAAAGTCTAAAGCCTTCTGTGATTCTTATAAGCAATTTAACGATAAGGAATACTTGATAATGTCTTTTGGCTGGTGTCATGAGACGTTTTAGAAAAATTACTTTCATAAATATACAACAAGTTAATGGAGTTTTTGGCACCACGAAAAGGCATATATAGTACATTGAAAACAGAATAACCCAACTTGATTGCGTAATATATTCAAGTGTGAATATGAAGAAGATTTCCTAATTTTAACTTTATCATGAGTTATTTAAACTTATTTTATAATTAATTATTCTTTAAGCTTGGTTCTTTAATAAAGAGTACAGAAAGCAAGTATAGTTTGCACAATCCTAGTTTCTTGTTGGACCGTTGAGTCACCATATGTGTAGAAAGGTTTTTAGGAAAAGAAAAAAAAAAAAGAATTTTCAGCAATAGAAAGCTAACATTGTACAATTGTAGGGGCATGATAAAGTTATTGATTCGATCCAAAAGCGAGACAACATGCTATGTGCTATAACCAGCTTATTTTAAAGAAAGCTTTATCTCAATGAAAATCTTGTTTAAAGAGGGTAACGTAATTGGTAGACCAGTGGTAAGTAACTGCAAATTGAGGGAATTTTTTGAAAGGTAGACCAGAGGGTAACTCAATCGCCAGGATTTCATTAGCCTCTAGAAAAGTTTGTCACCTTTTAAGTACGTAATAAGTATTTGTTAAAACAAGAGAAAACTTATTTTGCCTGCCAAACGATATTAGGGTTACTAATTATAAGTACTTAAGTTATGTTCTCCTATAAATTAAATTTCATTAATAGAGTTGTATACATTTTTCTGAATTTAAATTAATTAGTGATTGCTTAACCAGATTAGGATTTTATTATTCCTTTTACTTGTATAACCTATATTTGTGAATTTATAAAAACTGAACTAACCAAACCAACAATAATATTTTATCACAAAATAGATTAGTATTGCATTGTATATATTTATCTAATAATTTGCTTAACCAGGTTAAAAAGATTTCTTTTGTTCATATACACGTTGAGATACACAAAATTCATATTGAAAATTATATCACAAGTAATTAAGTTACATGCTAATATCATCAAGAAGATGATTTCCGTTCGCTTAGTCACATGGCCCCAAGTGACCCGGGAATCTGTTGCCTTTACAAAAGTTTTGCCCAACATAACGTACACTAATCTTTTTCAATATGAGTGGTGTAGACAGTTTCATGTGGATTTTAAATTAACAAGTACTAGTCTCATTTAGCAGTTTGAGTGACTTGGGATACATGACTATTTGCGATTGGTGGTGATGTGTCCCTGTTAACCACGTAGGATTTATTCCGTTAATAGGACAACCAAGTCGAAGGAATGCCCATTCTAGTGTACGAAGGATTTACTAGGGACTAGTTTAGGACAAAATAAACCTTAGGGACTAGTTTAGAATCCAATCATATTAGATTAAGTGCGTTCTATTAAAAACTTGTAGGAGTCTTAGGATTTTTTTATAGAATTATGAATATTTATGTAGTTTGGAGTTTTATAGGTTTTGGTGTAAAAGTTGGTGAAATTTTTTAAAGATATTTGATTTTTATTAGAATTTGTAAAAAAATGTAGACAGAGATGATTTGTTGTAGTTTTTTAATAACAAAGTATTGGAGTTTGATGAAAAGGTATGGATAGAAAAGATTTGTTGGAATTTTTTTTAAAAAGGTTATTGGAGTTCGTGTTAAATTTTTTTAGAGTTTCTATAAAAAAGTGTTAAGCCTAAGACTAACAATGAAAATGAAGTTATACGAGCTTGAGTTGTCAACAAATTGCTTGGTTTATTTGGCACATTATATGAGGCAATTTTCACTTTGTAGTTTAAATCACTAAGTTCATCACGTTGAGTCTTCCAATTATAATATATTCAGGTTAATATGTACCCTATGTTAGGAATCGACTGTTAGATTGTGCACGTGTTCTTCCATTTCAGCCACTAAATCTCAATTAAAGTAACACTTTGGAATACTTTTGTACGAGGAAAAATATCATTTTGCATCTCCAAACTATAAGGTCAATGTCAGTTAGGGGTGTAAAATACCAAGTTCATTACGTGTGGCATTCAAACTATTGAGATGGATAAATGTGCGCCCTAAGATTAAATCCTACAATAGAAAAATGCAACATATGGGCCCCATGACATGATTTGCACATCAGATTCTTTCAAAAGGCTGACATTGATGGATTTTAGTAGTTCAATGGCTCAATATAATAAACTTGATTGTTTGGACTACCTAAATGACATTGGTCGCATAATTCGGAAACGCAAAATAATTTTTTCCCTTTGTATTTTGAAAGGTTAATGTAGTAAACTTTAGAGTTTAAACCGTAAAGAGACATTAGTTTCTTAATTTGTATGGTGAAAAGTGATGATTTCCCTACGTATAGAAGCTCATCTTATAAGCTTCAGAAGGTCAACTAGGGTTCCTACAAACACGTGAAGATCAGCTCATTAAATTTCCCAGATTCTTGATATTGATGACGAAAGCAAGGTTGAAAGGTTAATTTTATTCGATTCCTTAGTACAATTAATACATCTTCAGAATGGCCTGTTCGAGTTAGTACAATTAATACATCTTCAGATTGGCCTGTTCGAGTTTTGAGATGACAATTGTCGATTTATTTTATTATTTTATATTAGGAGTAAGCCATGGCTTGGTAACTTCTATGAAATGTCTTCCTTTGAAGTTGGCATAAAATTTCCAGTAAAAAATTGAAATTTTATGTGTGGGTCATAAACAAACCCTATTTTTAAAGTACTTGTGACGAAGATTCTTAATTTAAAGTTCTTAATACATATTAAAATGAAACAACATGGGCTTTCTCAAACTACTTTGGGTACAGCGATTTGGAATATGTTTTGACTAATAGTTTCGCCTCCCATCTATACAATAATATAGGCCCCAAAAAATTGTCGGTAACCTAGTTTTTGGTTTACGTGATAACAAGGAAACTTGAGTACTTTTATCCTCAGGCTATGAGGCCAATATCAAAAGGGCTCAAATTACTAATTTTGTCACATTGCCTCATCTTACTATCAAAATTTATCAATTTATGCCCTTTAACTTGATCATAAGGTTATGAGTGAACAAAAAATAAATAAAAAAATAAATATATATATATATATATATATGTGGCACAATCTTGATGGCTTGATCCCATTAAATGGTGAATATTAACAAATTTTGATAGTTTGAGAGTGCAATGTGTCGAAATTGATAATTTAAGCACTTTGATACTAGGGTTAGCCGGGGAAAGAGCAGAATGGTCAGGAGAAATAAGAACCTTGGGGATAAGATGACAACCCAAGAATAATAGAAAGTTCGGGACAAGAGTGAGATCGGTCAGGAAAGTGTTTGGATCACTCGGGATGTTTGTGGAAAGTTCAGAAATCACACTCTAGCTCACACACTTGGATAGATAAGCTCACCACTTAAGTAGAAATACAAAGGGATATAGAAATCACCACCCAATGTAACCAACACGGGATACAGAGCAAAAACTTGCCACCTATTAGAATCCACCGAATGATAAAAGTTGAACTTGCCACCTATCGAAATCAATCAAAGGATAAAATTTTGGAGAAGAAATCTTTCTTCAAGAAGCCTAGGGCTCAAGTTGTATAAATAGTCAAAATTTGTATTTTTCCATTACTAGAGAAGAGTATAAATAATGGAGTTTGGAACAACCTCTAAGCATGAGTAAATGAATTACAACTAACACTACAAGAAAATTGGCCTTAGCTGTGAAACTTCTGGGTGTTAGAATAAATTTTGCCACCAAATTGTGACCTTCCATGTCAAAATAAAAATTTGTTACCTAAGGTCGGCCAGGAATTACAAAACCATCCGGGCATCCATAAACCACGTCCATACGGTATTCAAGGTTGACAAAAGCCAAAACGTCACATATAGTGACTTAAAACATTCGTCAGCATCTATGAAAGCATCGGAACATTATGAGAAACTGTGCGCACATGGTTTGGGTGACAAAACACCGTTGTCACCCATTAGTCACGCAATTCAGATCGTCACAAAAGTTGCATAAACGTTCAAACGGTCTGACATATCGTCCGAATACTAGAACAATACGTGCATGATTGACATGTGTCTTTGGCAGACGACTGTGGAGTACAGCTATTAGTGTCCACACGGTTAAATATCGTCTGGATGCATATGGCTATAATTTCGGCTAATACTGGTACTCCACGTTGCACGTGCCAGTTGTCTGCCCGTCTGCATGGAACCTTCACGTCCAAACGATATCATTTCGAGAAGATTTTACGTAACAGTTCACGATTTCGAATTGAATAGTTAAGAATCTGATTAGTCTACGTGAAAAACAGAAACATCCGCATGGAATGAACATCTCGTCCGAATGGTGTGGATGGATTTTAAAACAAACAGAAGCCATTTGAACGACATTTTCACATTACACCTTTTCTCTCCTTTCTCATAGAGGTGCATTCACGTTTAAGTCTAAAATCTAGCTCTTCAATCCTATTTCGTGGATTTCTTTCTATCCAAGTACATTTCTCATGTTTGTATTGTGTTTTTTTGAATAAAAATCATGCTTTTAACGTTCTTTTTGTAGAAAATTTCATATTAGATTTTCGCCATCACAGTTGTTTGATGGCCGATCTTTGTATTCATATGGATTGCATAATGTTGTAGGATTGTTTATGCTATAATTTTGTAATGTTTGGTGCTGGTTTGGGGTAGTTTTAGAGGTGGGGAAAGGCTAGCCATGGCTGAGTCAACTCGATCTTCTTCGCCACGACACATCCAAACGGTTATAATCCGTCTAGACATATATTTTCCTATTTTCTACGATTACTTTTCCAAACGTTGCTATTTTACAATGCTGTGCAGACGGTATTGTAAGTGTGTGGACGATAGGCCTTTAGACGCTGTCATTTTGTCTACGATATATACACATCTCAAAATAAGAGTTTTTAAGAGTAATTTGTTATGGACGGTTTTCATAGCATGCGCACGTCCATTCATTACACTAGGTTGTTTTGTTTGACGTTCGGATGGTTTGTTTCTAGATGCGGCTGGATGTCCGTTATGTGCCGTATATTTACTCAGTATATATACACATTTTAAAAATAAGAGTTTTTAAGAAGTTATTTGTCTTTGACGGTTGTATTAGCATGCGCACGCATGTTTCTTAAAACTTTGATGTTTTATTACCCACTTGGACGAGTTATTTGTGCGTGCGGACGTGTGTGTTTTATACACTGTCATTTTTGCTAGTATATATACACATGTTAAAATTTATTTTTTATGAGTATTTTGTTGCAAACGGTTTTCTAACCGTATGCACGTCTAGTCCCTAAATCTAGGTCATTTCATTAGACATTTGGACTCCCTATATGGGTGTCCGGATGCTTGTTTAGATAGACGGCATCATTTTGGGGCTATGCGGACGCTGTGTACGACTGTACGGACGGTTTTAATTGACAGTTTTATCGTTTTTGCCTTATTTTGCAGATTAAAAAATGACTAAATGCCACCATTTGTCATCTTCCTCACCAGAGACCTCTACGCAACAAGATCTTGAGAGTCCATAGGATTATATGACGCAAGAGGAGTGGCTGGATTAGTAGCGGGTTGAGATACTGAGTCGATCAGTTATTGTAGAGCATGAGGTCTCCCCTGTTGACTTCGAGGAGCTGAAGTATATGGGCTGGAGTATCGGCGACATTATGGATGACTAAGGTTGGATTGGGTATCTGAAGAGAGATGACATAACTTCTGTAGATTTGGTCCGGGAGTTTTATGCTGCATTGCTGGATGTTAAGGATATTGAAGTAATGCTATGGACCGTCACTGTATGCAGGTGACCTTTCAGTTTTCACCAGACATCCTAGCAGCATTTATGGGGCTACAGAGGCCGATTGGAGCATACCCTACAGTGGAGATGGCGAACAAGCCAGATGCGGAAGACATCTTCCGTACTTTCACGAGCCAGAACGTGGTGCTAGTCGACCCTTCGTCAGGCAGAAGTTCATGCTCCCTTTTCTGGCGTATTCTGCATCTCATCTTCGTCTATGACATTGAGCCGAGGGCTCACACGACAAAATGCCCTATTATGAGAGGTGAGCTGATGCTCTGCATGGCTAGAGGATGTGTTGTAGATCTTCCCCTGTACATCTTCCTGAGTCTTCGGTCTGAGGCGAAGATCACTTCTTCTGCTGGTTGCCGTACAGTCTACTCTTGACACAGTTCCTCCATAGTGTGGGCTGCATGGATAGTCCGGACGAGGAAAGGAAGGCGCCTATCGGTCCCATCTGTCGGACCACTTTGAGCCGTTCCGAGGCACAGCTTAGGCGCAACAGCGGGCTCCTTCTCCTGACAACAGCAGGAAGTGGAGGAGCCCCCTCACTGTGCGCATGATCAGGAGCGACCTGCCTGGGCCGATGCTTGGATGGCGGACCTGAAGGGATGGTTGATGACTGCTATTTCGCCGACGCATCAGTTGTGCGTCAGACTTGGAGAGTAGCCATTCCTCAGTACCACTCCGGGCACCTTGCTTGTGATGTCAAGGAGGTTGGGCGCCATTGAAGATCAGCTCGGAAAGATGAGTGAGTCCACGGGGCAGGGATCCAGTCAGCCCGTCCATAGCATGATTATGACTTTCTTTTATTTTTTCACTCATGTTATTATTTTTGGACATTTATTATCATATTTTTTTTTGTTTTGGATATTTATTTTGGGTTTGTATTTTGGATATTTACGTTGATTTTTTTTATGATAGTTATTATTTATCTTTTTTTATTATTGTTAATATTTATGTTTGACGGTTTGTATATGTTAATACTTCAAATGTAATGTTCATGATCTATTACTTAGATTGTTATTAACTGTAATACTTAGAATCTTATGTTAAAATTTAAGATGAAATACATAAGTAATTAATTTATATAAGTAATTTATTTTACTTATCTAGGTAGCATTCGAACGTAATTTAACCGTTCGGACGTTATTTTTTGAATAAACGGTGCCGTTTACTCAACAAAACTATTTCCGGCATTTTAAATGAGGCGTCCAGACGCCATCGAAATGTAGTATAATTAATAAATGTTGTAACAAACTTACTGAAAAGTGTATATATATATATATATATACACACATACATAAGAATTGAATAATTAATAAATGTAGTATCAAAATTATTGAAGTATATATACATAATTATTATGATGAATCTAATAAAATCTTAAAATTAATACACATTTCTTCAAGATCATCCTCTCTCATTCTCTGCAAAATGGAACGGAAAGCTTGTAAGCTTAACGTTTTATGAAGTTTTGCTTTGTTTCAAAAGTTTTAATATTTTTTTTTGCTTGATAGTATATAATTAATAATATAGTATCAAAAATACATATTAATAAATGTAGTATAATTAATAAATGAAGTATCAAAAGTTTTAATACATAAGTAATTTAGTTACTTATCAAGGTACCGTTCGGACGTTTGTTGTTGAATAAACGATGCCATTTATTTAACAAAAAGGTTTCTTGCGTTCTAAATGAGGCGTCCGGACGTTCATTGTCTAGTACGGCATCGTGGGGTTGGATGTAAAACAGTGTCGTTGGCATGTTCAAATAATTGATTGAATTTAATTCGAAACGTGTCCGGACGCCATTAAAATCTTGGCAGTAAATTTTGGATAATAGTCTGGACGGCCATGAAATTCTTGGCGGTAAATTTTCACACCAAATTTTCAAGCAAACCCGTCCGGACATAACTTATTACCGTCCGGACATAGTTTCCAAGAGTTAAAAGGCCGAAACCCAGAAACTATACGTTTATTTCGCAACTCTCCCAAAAAATGATAAAAACTCTCTCCAATTCATCTTTGCTCGGATTTCTCTTGAAGAATCATTTGAATCATTGAGGAGGAGGGTCAGGCATAGATTTCTTAAACTTTGGGTGGATTGGGGCAAATATTTGGGATTTGGAAACTTTGAGAGGTACGGTGTTTTACCCTTTTTTTAGGTTTTGAGCAAAAATACGTTATTTTGCTTGATTGTTTAAAAAAGCAATCTCATTATCTTAGGGGTCAATTGTGATATGTTAATAGAAATTATCACAATTTGTAGAAACCTATAACTTCAGAATACAGAATATAAGGTGTGAGTCCGAAAATCAACCCAAGAGGGAGGGGGGATGAATTGGGTTTGTAAAAAATTATCCCCCTTTTTGGTGAAAAACTCAAATATGAAAAATATCCCTTTGGTTTCGTTAATGAAACGCAGATCTAAATAAGTTTAATGCCAAGCCCAAAGATAAACAATAAATAGTAAAAGCAATAATGTCCAAATAGCAATAAATGAAAGCAATAATTACGAGAGTAGGGAAAAGAGATAACATAGCTATTTTTAGGTAGTTCGGCCAAGACTTGCATACATCCACCCCCAAAGCTATTGCGTTCCTTGAGCTTATCCACTATAATCTAATAGTATCTACAACTTAGCTTCCGGGTGCTAAGTAACCGTTACAAGAGTTTTCCCAAGCTTACTCACTCTTCAACTCGTTACAAATCACAAAGCCTATGAGATTTCTTCTATTCTCACAGGTAAGCCCAAGTGTATCACAAAGTTTAATGATAAGAATAAATAAACAATAGCCCTCAATGCCAAATCAGCAAAACTAAGCTCAATAAATGGCTAAATGAATCCATGACTTTTTTTATTTGTCACACAAAATGAAAACTGTCCGAATATTATATGTTGGCATCTAGATACTATTTCTTGAGGAACCTCACAAATTGTCACCCAAAAACAAGGGTGACATGCTTCTCCTATCAAACTTGATTTTGACACCAACAACTTTTGCTGACAAAATTTTGACTTTGGGTGACAAAAACGTTTGACACCCAAAATCCATTTTGTTGTAGCGTAATAAAACATTAATTGAGACAAAGGAAATCTAAAAGACTCTAAGGGAAATGAAAATGCATATTGAAAATCCAAAGAGCTGCTAGATAAAACTTGTAAAATTGTCCAAAATTTGCCTGATGTCATAACTAGCTACCAATCTAACCTCGGAGTAATTTAATTGTAACTTCGTTCGTCTAGGAAACTTCAAATCCTACTCTGTTTGATGTGTTAAAAACTAGATTCGTAGAGCTTTCCAGGTCACTATAATTCGAGCATAAATTCTTTGTAAACAAATCTTAGTATAAATTTCAATCTAGCATTTTGGCTCTGACCACACTTTTGTCACCCTTAAATGAAATAGAATTTTATTGATTCACGGGTTATATCTGTAACACATAACCTTTACATACCATCAGGAAATAAACATTTCTATATTTGCAATAAATAAATAGGACTTATAAAATTGTTGCCCTATAATAATAATAATAAAAAAAAGATCTATAAATTTTTTTATAGATCTTTTTATTTTGGGTAAGTGAGTAAGTAAAATAAATGCAGAAAGAGGAAACAAGGGGGAAGGGGGCCCCCAGCCAGTTCACCATAGAGGTGTTACAAGAGGAAAAAACTAAACAAGACAACACAAGCAAAGAAAGACTATCTCCTGAGCTTCAAAACGGAATCAGAGAGGCACCAATTGGCAATAAGCGTACGATTTTCCAACGTGGGAGAGAAGCCCTTGAGGAGATTCAATTTTCCCTTAACCAGCCCATCAACCTCGAGGAGAACATGAACAAGCCTTCTAGATTTGCCAGTGTGCAGTCTAAAATTCCTCTCCTTCTATAAAATTGGGCATTACAAATATTATCATTTACATTTGCATTATTTTCCACAAAGAGATAGATAGAGAGAGACTTAAACGAAAAAGTTGGATAGAGAGAGAATAGTACAGAATTCTTTACGAGTTATAAATCTGAAATTCATTGCTTCCCCATATTATATGCGCGCAGTATCGAAGTGCTTTTTGAGATATTTGTCGAAACAACGTACGGCGCATCTGAATATTAGAAAGCTTCGTTTTTGTAAGCAGCCAGTGAGGCATTTTTCAATGAACAAAGGCATAGGTTCACCGTTGGCTTTCGCAAGGCTTGTGCATCGTTCAAACTCTAAGAAAATACAAACTAGGTGCCAAGGGTCCCTAGTCTTTTTCTCCAAATTTCACGATGTTTCGCACCTGTTATGAAACAAACAGCGAAATTTTACTTAGCTGTGTCGAGCTTAGAGAAACGAGCATCTTTGACGGCCGGAAGTGAAGAACGACCAAAAGATGTAGGTGCAATGGCATTAGCATCAACCTCCGCGAGAACAATGACAAGCAGTAGAACATCACAGCCACCATGAGTGCAGCTCTAATGTTTTTTTCAACCATGGGTCTTTATGCGGCCAGTACTTTAGAAACGTTAATCCCTTTTGTGAAAATTAATGTCAGAATGTAATGAAAATCTAAACCCTTCTTTCATTCTTATAAGAAATTAAGGATGAGGAATACTTGAATAATGTCTTTTGGCTAGTGTCATGAGGCTTAAAAGAATTCGATGTTAACAAGTTGTACTATTAGAGACGTTTTAGAAAAATTACTTCTATAAATATGCAACAATTTAATGGAACTTTAGGCAGCACCACGAAAAGGCATATATAGTACGTTGAAAATAGAATAACCCAACTTGATTGCATAATATATTCAGGTGTGAATACGAAGAAGATTTCCTAATTTAACTTTATCATGAGTTATTTAAACTCATTTTATAATTAATTATTATTTAAGCTTGGTTCTTTAATAAAGAAACAAAAAGCAAGTATAGTTTCCACGATTCTAGTTTATTGTTGGACCTTTGAGCCACCATATGTGCAGAAATCACCACTAAAGCTTTTGTGTTTTGGAAAAGAAAGTAAAAAAAAAAAAGAAGAAGAAGAAAAAGAGCTTTTTCGGCAATAGAAAGCTAACATTGTAAAATTGTAGGGGCACGGCATAGAGCCAGCTTATTCCATAAGATATGAAAGCATGAATAGAAATATTAAAGTTATTGATTCGATCCAAAAGCGAGACAAAATGCTATGTGCTATAACCAGCTTATTTTATAGAAAGCTTTTATCTCAATGAAAATCTTGTTTAAAGAGGGTAACGTAATTGGTAGACCAGTGGTAGGTAACTGCAAATTGAGGGAGTTTTTGAAAGGTAGACCAGAGGGTAACTCAATCACTAGGATTTCATGAGCCTCTAGAAAAGTTTATCGCGTCGTTATAAGTACGTAAGAAGTATTTTGTTAAAACAAGAGAAAAATTATTTTGCCTTCCCAAACAAGAGAAAAAGTAGGTTATGTTCTCCAGTAAATTAAATTTCATTATTAGAGTTGTATACATTTTTCTAAGGTTAAATTAATTAGTAATTGCTTAACTAGATTAGGATTTTTATTATTCCTTTTACTTGTATAACATATATTTGTGAATTTATAAAAACTAATTAACCAAACCAACAATATTATTTTATCACAAAATAGATTAGTTCTTCGTTTGTTCATATACACGTTGAGACACACAAAATTCATATTGAAAATTACATCACAAGTAATTAAGTTACACTAGTACCATGAGGAAGATGATTCACTATCACTCAGTCACGTGGCCCCAAGTCACTCGGGAATGCGTTGCCTTTACAAAAGACCTGTTCGGCATGATGTACATGGACCTTTTAGGTACAAGTGGCGTAGACAGTTCCATGTGGATTTTAAATTAACAGGTACTAGCTAGTCTTACGTAGCAGTTTGAGTGACTTGGGTTAGATGTCTATTTGCGATTGGTGGTGATGTGTCCTTGTTAACCACGTGGGATTTATTTCATTAATAGGACAACCAAGTTGAAGGAATGGTCATTCTTGTACATGAAGGATTTCCTAGGGACTAGTGTAGGGCGAAATAAACCCTAACGACCAGTTTAGAATCCGATCACATTAGATGATGTGCGTTTTATAAAAACTTGTAGGATTGGTAGAATTTTTTTATAGAATTGTAAATATTTCTGTAGTTTGAAGTTTTATAGGTTTTTGTGTAAAATTTATTGAAATATTTTATAGATATTTGATTTTTATTGGAGTTCGTAAAAAGATGTTGAGAGAGATGATTTGTTGTAATTTTGAAATAAGAAAGTATTGGAGTTTGGTGAAAAAGTATGGATAGAGAATATTTGTTGAATTTTTTTTTTTTAAAAGGTACATATTGGAGTTTGTGTGAAAATCTCTAGGAGTTTGGGTACAAAAATGTTAAGCCTAAGACAAATAATGAAAATGAAGTTATACGAGCTTGAGTTGTCAATAAATTGCTTGGTTTATTTGGAACATTATATGAGGCAATTTTCACTTTGTAGATTAAATCACTAAGTTCGTCATGTTGAGTATTCCAATTAGTAAATTCAGGTTAATATGTACCCTATGTTAGGAATTGACTATTAGATCATGCCACATGTTCTTCCGTTTCAACCATCAAATCTCAACTAAAGTCACATTTTGGAATACTTTTGTATTAGGAAAAATATCATTTTGCATCTCCGAACTATAAGGTCAATGTCACTTAGGGATCTAAAATACCAAGTTCGTCAGGTGTGACATTCAAACTATTGAAACGGATAAATGTGCGCCCTCCGATGGATCCTACAACAAAAATGTGCACATATGGGTCTTGGGACATGATTTTCACATCAAATTCTTTCAAAAGTCTCACATTGATGAATTTTAGTAGTTCAATGGCTCAATATAGTAAACTTGATAGT
The DNA here is from genome assembly GCA_003952965.2 of Morella rubra. Taxonomy (NCBI): domain Eukaryota; kingdom Viridiplantae; phylum Streptophyta; class Magnoliopsida; order Fagales; family Myricaceae; genus Morella; species Morella rubra. Next base: position 8,788,437 of record CM025852.1, read on the forward strand.
TTGGACTGCCTAAATGACATTGGTCCCATACTTCGGAGACAAAAACTAATTTTTTCCCTTTGCATTTTGAAAGGTTAATGAAGTCAACTTTATTGTTTAAACCGTAAAGAGACATTAGTTTCTTAATTTGTATCGTGAAAAATGACGATCCCCTACGTACAGAAAGCTCATCTTATAAGCTTCAGAAGGTCAATTAGGGCTCCTACAAACACGTGAACACGTGAAGATCAGCTCATTCGATTTCCAAGATTTACTATATTGACGACGAAAGCAACGTTGAAAGGTTAACTTTATTCGATTGTCAAGTACAATTCATACATCTTCAGAATGGCCTGTTCGAGTTTTGAGATGAGAATTTCTAATTTATTTTATTATTTTATATTAGGAGTAAGCCATCACTTGGTAACTTCTTTGAAGTGTCTTCATTTGAAGTTGGCATAAAATTTCTAGTTAAAAATTGAAATTTTATGTGCAGGTCATAAACAAAAGTTATTTTTAAAGTATTTGTGACAAAGATTCTCAATTTAAAGTTCTTGGTACATATCAAAATGAAACAGTATGGACTCAATCAAACTAAGATTGTCTGTCTTGTTTGGGTACAGTGATCTGGAATATGTTCTGATTAATTGTTTCGCCTCCCATCCATACGATAATATAGGCCCCAAAAAATTGTTTGTAACCTAGTTTTTGCTTTACGTGATATCAAGGAAACTAGAGTACTTTTATCCTCAAAATATGGGGGTAGTGTCAAAAAGGCTCAAACTATTAATTTCGTCACATTGCCCCTTCTTACTATCAAAATTCATCAATTTTTGCCCTTTAACTAAATCATATGGTTGCAATGAGTGAAGAATAAACTACGTGGCATAATCTTGAAGGCTCGATCCCATTAAAGTATGTATATTAATGAATTTTGATAGTTTGAGAGCGCAATGTAACGAAATTGATAGTTTAAACCCTTAAATACTGAGGAAAGAGCGGGATGGTCAGGACAAATAAAAACCTTGGGAATAAGATGACAAACCAAGAATAATAGAAAAGCTCAGGACAATAGTGAGACTGGTTGGGAAAGTGTTTGGATCACTCAAGATGTTTGTGGGAAGTTCGGAAATCACACTTTAGCTCACACTCAGATAAATAAGCTCACCACCTAAATAGAAACACAAATGGATATAGAAATTACCACCCAACTAATCCAACATAGGATACAGAGTATGAACTCGCCACCTATAAGAATCCACCGAAGGATAAAAGTTAAACTTTCCACCTATCAGAATCAAACGAAGGATAAGAGTTTAGAGAAGAAATCTTTCTTCAAAGAAGCCTACGGCTTAAGTTGTATAAACACTCAAATCTGTATTTTTCCATAGCTAGAGAAGGATATAAATAGTAGAGCTTGAAATAACCCCTCAAGCTTGAGTAGATGAATTACAACTACTAAAACATTAATTGAGACTTAGGAAACATAAAAGACTTTTAGAGAAATGAAAATACATATTGAAAATCCAAAGAGCTGCCAGGTAAAAGTAGTAAAATTGTCCAAAATTTGCTACACCTCGTAATTAGTTGCCAGTCTGACCTCCTAGGAGTAATTTAATCATAACTTCGTCGAAAAAACTTCTAATCATAGTCCGTTTGATTGTAACTAAACTCGTAGAACTTTCGAACAAGCTATAATTCAAGCATAAATTCTTCGTAAAAAAATCTTATTTTTTATTTCAATTTAGCATTTTGATTCTAGCCACACTTCACTACAACAGTTTTCACTTTCAGTGGCGAAATTTTTTGTCGCTGAAAATAGGATTTTCATCGCTGAAGGCCCATCGTTGAAAGTCATCAGCGACGGAATTTCACGGCGACGCAAATGAGTGATCTTCAGCGGCAAAAATTAGTTCGTCGCTGAAAATGTGACTTTTAGCGGCTAACTTTTTCACTGCTGAAGGATGATATTTGCGTCGCTGAAGGATACTTTTCATCGCTGAAAGTTACCCTGCCAAACCACAAAGTTGCACTTTTAGCGATGAAATGGTCATCGCTAATACGCATTCGAACCACATGTCGCGTTCAAACGATAGTATTTGTGACGAACGATCTCGTCACAATTACCTTTAACATATTCAACGACGAATTTGTAATTCGTCACAAATAATTCCATTCGAATAGTTAATATCGTGCGAACGAGAATTAGTGACCATATTGGCAATGAAAGTATTTTGTAGCTGAAAATTATTTGTAGTTCGAATAAGAGTTGTTGTTCGAACAGAGATGCGGTTCGAACAATGTTGATTGTTCGAACTGGATTTCGTCTATTTCGTTTCTAAATTAGCAACGAAATAAGTTCGTCGCGGAAAGTAATCTATGTTCAAATGGGTGAATTTGGTTCGAATGAGTTACCCGTTCGATATGCAATTCGAACGTGTTATCTTTTTGCAGAACCTCCAAATTAAACCTGATATTCTCAAATTACAAATACCAAAAACAAATAAATTCCATAAATCTCTCAACCAACACAAACTTCAAATATTCCATTAAATCTCTCAACCAACACAAACTTCAAATATTCCATAATCTCTAAATCATCACAAACTTCAAATATTCCATAAATCTCTCAACCAACAAAAAGAACAAAATTCAAGAGAAATATAGTGCAATTGAGATCATTTGTAGCTTTCCTCATGTATCACAATTGGCAAGTTGCAATAAAGAAAATGACACACTTTATGCTTACAAGATAAATAAGACATTGTTGCTAGTGCAGCCCCACGGTGCATAGCTGTGCAACATATGGCTGCCTTTTGGAAAGAATACTTCAATAAGGGAACCAGATGCAGCCAGTACTTCCTGCAATAAATCAAACAAGTCATTTCAATTAAATGATTGTAAACACAATCCTTTCAATCTCTAAATTTATGTATGTTTTTCACTTGTGTTTAGAAGAAAGAATGAATGAGAATGGTGCGTTAAACCTTGGGAGAGGCCCGAATGCATGTAAATGCAAAATTTGTGTAGGCCTCCACTAGGTGTGGCTCTTGGTAACATATATATATATGAAGAATTAAGAGCCATTACTGATGCTGCATATGTAAACCTTTCAAAAGTGGTGACAGATAATAAAAATCCATAAATTCAAATATGAAAGAGAAATTCCAAATGTAGGTTCTTAAAGTAAGTATATCTAGTTCACATAAGTTCAAATCCTAGAAAATGTTCCAACATTCAAAAACTTAATCCAAAATTATGAACAATACCAAAAAATATCAATAATATCAAAACCCTCAATGAAAACCTTATAATTTGCCAATGAAGTCCTACCTACGAATCTCGTTGCGCAAATTGTGCCTTAAGTAGTTGAAGTTGCTCTTGAATTTGCCTCTGTGCCTCCTGCATTTCTGCTTGTTGGTTTTTTAGGTTATCATACTCGCTCTGTCTTGCCTTCAGCTCTTCTATTGTAGCTTTAGCTGCCTCTAACTCACGAACAAGCTCGGGATCCCTTTGTATGGACACAGTAGAGGATGAGGCAGCAATAGGCTTCACAGAGCGACCCAAACCTCTCACATAGCCAGATCTTGTCCCAAGGACTTGAGTAAAAATGTCAACGTCTTTTGGTGCTCCTGACTCTGTAGTTGATTGGGATTGGATCTCCACCATCTTCTCCTACAATCATAAAACTAAATTATGGATTCTATTAACATAATAAAGTAATCTTTCAAAATAATATGAAAAATTTACTTACATAATTTTCTCTAGCAACATCAGACACCCACCCTTCACCATTTTTTTTTATTATGCGTCTTACTATATAAATCTGCAGCTGTTGGTGTTCCAACCTCGGGGTCTTGCTGCACAATTCATAGGTCAAAAGAAAGAAAATTTAGCTAATCTATGAAATTAAAATGTGGTAATAATTATGTAGTATACTTACCAATTTCTTTCTATGCCAAACAAATGGTCTTGAACCACCAGTGTGGTGTACCTTCAATTTCGCTCTATTATTGGTGTTAATTCGACTACGCTCCTGCAAATGCAATAACATCCATAATCTGCTTATCATTAAAAAAATGTCGTTGCTTTTCATATTATAATTACCTGATAAGAAGGTTGGGAGAATAGTTCACAGCATGCAATCCAGTTTTCTACAGACGTATCTACTGGTCGATGTTGCAATGCTTCATCCTTACTCCCAAACTTCTTAAAATGTTTGTATAGTTTTGCCTTGTGATTTTTGAAAGCCGCATTCATTATAGAATTCACAGTTTCTCTATCTTCCTGTCGATCATAATTGAGCTCGAAGTCATCCTGTAAAAAGAACACAAAAACAAATTAGTAATATATATGAGGGCGATGTGATTAAACAATTAGATACATACCAAAACACGCTCCCTGATATATTCTTTTATAGAATTCGGAACCTTTGCCCAGGTGGCGTACCAAATGGAGCATGCATTCGAACAAGTGTTCCAATCAATGTCGCAAGACGACTAGATTCATCACCATCTGTGCCCCGGTGCCCGTCAGGGATACTGACTGGTATCTTACCGCTCGCCCGCACTTTGGCAAAAGTTACTCCTCTCGACTTCCCACGCCTTCGTTTGGCAGGTGTAGTTGCTAGAAATATAATTCAAGTGAGTTAGAAGATTAAAATCTACGTGAATGCATAGTCAAAATTATCTACCCAAAAGTAATATAGAGTTTAGAGAACTTACAGGCCACGCTACTCTGTGCGAGAGGAGGGCTGTTTAAAGGTGTTTCATCAGACACCCTCGGGCTGTACCAGGGGTAGACTGCGTAGGTTGGGAAGTCTCCACATGGTTTGATGAAATGGTAAGAGCGGATTACTGACGTTTTCCACCTATCGCCATGATGCTAACCTGACAAATTAAAGTACAATCAATTCGTATCATCGGTGGACGTGCCATCATCAGTAGAAATCGACAAACTTTCTTCCTCATCGGTGGTGACTTCTTCCTCCTCACTTTCATCATCTATAAAGTCGTCTTCTTCAACCATTTCCTCTACTTCGGTCGAAGCATCTACAGTTTCGGGCTCAACATCATTTCTATGCAATGGGATCAAATCATAATCCCCGAAATCTACAAATAGCTGAAAGGACTCAGTTTCTTGATATGCTTCATTCCGTATTGCCTCTTCAATCTCCTTGTCACCACTGTCTACCACTTCAGGAATATCATAAATGTTCCTATGACCAAGTTTTTGAACCACCCGCCAGTGACCACCAAAGTCAGTGTCAGGTAAATAAAACACTTGATTAGCTTGACTACAAAGTATGAATGGATCATTTGGTACCATTTGCGAGATGTGTTCACACTTGTAAAATATTTATCTGTGCGTATACCTACATTCTGTTTTTCCACATCCCACCAATCACATTTGAATAAGTACACGACATTCCTCGTAAATATGTAACGCAAAGATATCCAATACCACACCGTAAAAATCAATATCCTTCCCATCGTGATCTCCTGGAACAACCACTCCACTATTTTGAGTTTTACGGCATTGTTCTCTGTCAGTAGTGTGATACCTAACCCCTCCGACGATACATCCAGAGTATCGTTTAGCACGTTCATCAGGACCACATGCTAATGCATATAAATCATCATGCACATTTGACGGATTTTCATCACGCAAGTTGTTAATCTATAAAACATGAAAACAAAACATTATCATAAGTACATGGCAAACAAATCCTATGAAATAATATCAATATAAATGAAATAAATGTCTTCTTAGTTAAGAATTCATACACGTTTCTTGAACCACTCTGGAAACTCTTCCTCATGCTGACTCTCGACATTGGTTGAACTTTGTCTCTTTAGAATGTCAATATGTTCACTATAGTTATACTATTAATCAATAAAAATGTACGTAAAGAAATTGAAATTGAAAATACCAATATGAAATATAATTGAGAACTTACTTCAGGTATGCATCAATCTCAGAGCAATTGTTCAACACATACCATCTAGCTTTTCTGAACTCTGCTCCTAACAAATCATACCCTGCTTCAGCTCCTAATGGCCTAACATCTTGTGAAAAAATACTGAACTTATCACATGTCAGATGCTCATTTCCTCCAACAATATTTCTGTCCCCTCTGTTAAAACGTGTCTCAACACCACCAAGATACATAGAACAGAACGTCAGACACTCGTAATCCACATATGCCTCAGCGATTGACCCCTCTGCGCGTGCTTTATTGCGTGCAAACCGTTTAAGTCTCCCCAAAAACCGCTCCATCGGATACATCCACCTGATATTGTACTGGGCCAGCGAGGATAGCTTCACGAGGAAGGTGGACAGCCAAATGAACCATTACATCAAAGAATGAAGGTGGAAATATTCTCTCCAACTTACATAGGATCATGCCAATATCTTCATCCAAACGCCTCAAGACATCCATATTCAATGTACGTGAACACAAATCCCTGAAAAATAGGCTCAGCTCTGTTATTGCAACCCGAACATCTTTGGTCAAATAACCACGAATCGCAACGGAAGTAGACGCTGTAAAAATACGTGACAATCGTGACTTTTCATTCCAGTGATTTTACCTTCATTCTCTTTCACACAACGAGAGATATTAGAAGCATACCCATCTGGAAACTTTACATTTCTCACCCAATTACAAAATTCAATCCTCTCTTTCTTTGTTAAGGTATAACATGCATGCGGCATAACATAGGATTGACCACGAGGTTGTAGATGTAAATCTCTCTTCACCTTCATCTTAGCTAAATCTTTTGAGAGTTCACTGTATCTTTCGTCTTACCCTCAATATTCAACAATGTCCGAAAATATTCTCACATATATTTTTCTCGATATGCATAACATCCAAATTGTGGCGCATTTTCAAAGTTGACCAGTATGGTAACTCAAAAAATATACTCTTCTTTGTCCAATTCAACTCCTCCTTAGTACGTTTTCTCTTCTTCAAAGCTTTACTAAACTGTACTGGTCTTACACTCGACAACTGCATTAATATATCCTCACCTGACAATTCTCTTGGTGGTAGCCCATACTCTTCTTCACCATCAAACATTGTTCGATTCTTCCTCCAACTGTGGTCCATTGGTAAATAACGACGATGACCCATGTAGCACATCTTTCTACTGTGTGATAGATATTTAAAAGCAGTAGATTGGTTACACGTCGGACATGCCAATTTTCCCTTCGTACTCCAGCCAGATAAATTACCGTACGCCGAAAAATCATTGATAGTCCACATCACTGCTGCATGCATTTGAAAATAACTAGATGTTGATGCATCAAATGTACGAACACCTTCGACCCATAATATTTTCAACTCTTCCACCAAAGGTTGTAAGTAAACATCAATATCGTTTCCTGGAGATCTTGGTCCGGGAATAAGTAACGTCATCATAAAGAATGGATCCTTCATGCACTTCCAAGGTGGCAAATTGTATGGCATAAGCACCACTGGCCATATGCTATAACTTGTACTCATATTGCCAAATGGATTAAATCCATCGGCGGCTAACCCAAGACGAATATTGCGAGCTTCCCGTCCAAACCATTCATGTTCCTTGTCGAACTCTTTCCATGCCAACGAGTCTGCCGGATGCCTCAAGTTATCTTCATCTAGGATCCGTTTTTCTCTATGCCATCTCATGTCCTCAGCCGTCTTCTTTGAAATAAACAACTTTTGCAATCTTGGTATTAATGGGAAATGACGTAGAACTTTCTTAGGAACTTTCTTCCATTTTGTTGCACTATTGACCCATCTAGATTCACCACATACCGGGCACACTTCTAACTTCTTTGTTTCCTTCCAAAACAAAATACAGTCATTGACACATGCATGTATGGGTATATAATCAAGACCCAGACCCCGATTTAATGTTCTTGCCTCCCTATATGATTTAGGTAGTGTCTCTCCTTCTGGAAGAGCTTCTTTAATCAAATCTAAGATCATATTAAATGCTGCAATACTCATATTGTGTAGGGTCTTTATATGCATCAATCGTACAATGAATGCTAACTTTGAAAAACGCTCACAACCCGGATAAAGAGGACGTCTTGCATCTTCCAATAGGCGATCAAAATCCTTTGCTCCATATTCCCCTGTAGTTGGTTCATCATTATTTCCTCCATCTCCAGATGTTGTACCCGTAAACATCCCCGCACCGATATCCTCCAACATTTCATCTATTTCCTCGATCGGTTCGTCAGCATCATTCACTTCATTCTGTTGCTATCATCCACATAGCATCAGCATGCCTAAACTCACCATATGGTTCACCGTGCAACACCCATTTAGTATAACTTTTATCAATCCCATGCACAATCAAATGATCCTCAACTCTCCCCACTTATTGAAAGTATACATTCATACACCACCGACAAGGGCACCTCATCTCATTCTTGTCATCCACACATCCACGTGCCATAATCATGAACTGTTTTACCCCTTCTAAATACCTCTTCCGAATCGATTAGTTTCATTCATCCAACTCTTATCCATCTTTCTCACCCTTAAAAAAGACAACAAACAACAAAGCTTACTAAGACATGCAATATGACGTTCATCTACTTTAAAATTATAAGTCAATATTTTCCCGTAATAAGATAAAGAAACTATATATATACTAATTCATTACAAGCAAGTTGATCACTTTAGAGACTTTTTTTAAGAAATTTTAAAAGCTACGATGAGTCATTTTATTATAAGTGAAATCACAAAGACCTATAGTACAATTAAGCCTAAAAGAATCACTAGTGCAAACTTTGCATAAAGTTATTTTTAGCTCAAAGTGTTGCGCATTCAACAGACATCTCTGTATCAAATTCAAATAACTCTTTAAAAATTGCAGAAGGAAAGTCATCAATTATATGCTTAATCTCATATCTACACAGCATCACTCAAATAATCAATGAGATCCTACCGAAATATTACATGTTCCCATCTTCTTCAACAGCAAATCATGCGTCCGACTCCTTATAGACGAAATAATAAAAGTAATTCATTCTTGACCAAAATAATACAAGTAATCCACGTTCACATTTCTTGAAGATTAAGCAAGGTGAATTGTAGGGAAAATCCAAAGTGACAGAGAGACAAAGAGAGAGAGCTGGGTTTAGAATAAAAATTTCACAAGAAAAATAGACAACAAAATAACACAAAAACAAGAGAAGCTTACCAAGAAGCTTCTTTCCCCTGTGTTTGCCGGACTCACAAGAAGCAGTAGAAGCTTCACGTGGACTGATCACCGAAATGGGTACAAATATTCAAAGTTTGGATTTTTAAAATTAATGAGAAGAAAATAAAATAAGGGAATGAATAACTTACCAAGCTCGTGACGAAAGAAGACGAAAAATATGATGCCCCCAGCTGAACATCCAGCTCACAGTCAGTAGAGTGGGCATGTGAGTTGCTAAGACCGCAGGGTCCTTTCTTTTTTTCAGAGGCTAGGTCGTTCGAAAGAACATTTATCATGAATGCGTTGAGATTAAGATCAGTGCGTGCCATAATCATGAACTGCTCGGAATTATGCGCGACAAGCAAGTTGATCACTTTACGCAGATAAGTGAAATCACAAAGACCTATAGTACAATTAAGCCTAAAAGAATCACTAGTGCAAACTTTGCAAGCTCAAAATTCACGGTAAAAATTGCAGAGGAAAGTCATCAATTACATGATTAATCTCATATCTACACAACATCACTCAAATAATCAATGAGATCCTAGAAATATTACATGTCTTGCAAATCATGCGTCCGACTCCCGAAATAATAGTAATTCATGTACAAGTTCACACCTTTCTGCAGGAAAATCCAAAGTAGAGAGACAAAGAGAGAGAGCTGGGTTTAGTTGTCGAATAAAAATTTCACAAGAAAAAAAGACAACAAATAACACAAAAACAAGATAAGCTTACCAAGAAGCTTCTTTCCCCTTTGTTTGCTCGGACTCACAGGAAGCAGTAGAAGCTTCACGCAGATTGATCACCGAAATGGGTCCTCAAGGTTTCATTTTTCCTAAAAATATCCCTGGGTGAAGACCCATTACCAAATAGATCCTGCCTCAACTCATTGGATGAAATGCACACGTGGCTAACGGCTTACACGTGGGAATTTACAGCTGGATTTTTTTTAAAATCCATCCAATGGCAATGTGACACGTGTCAGTAAAATAAATAAATAAATATTTTAAAAAATAAAAAATAAATCTATAATTTTTTTTAAAAAAAGAAGCTGATCAGGGTCGAGGACCCCCGATCCTTTCTCGGTGGAGGGGTCACGGTGGAGGCCCCCTCCATCGGCCGCTGGGGGATTCTGGCCGCCCAGTTCGAGGAGGAGGAATGCCTCCTCCACCCCGGCTCTGAGGCGGCTAGGGACCTCCCCCATCCCACAACCACTGTTGCGTGATGGGGGAGGTCCCCCAGCCGCCCTAGAGCACCGCTCGGGGTGGAGGAGGCATTCCTCCTCTGTCCGAACTGGGAGCCAGAATCCCCCAGCGGCCGATGGAGGGGGCCTCCACCGTGACCCCTCCACCGAGAAAGGATTGGGGTCGGGGACCCCGATCAGCTTTTTTTTTTTTTTACATTAAAAAAATTAATTATGTTTTTTTATTAATTTTAGATTTATTTTTTATTTTTATTTATTTTACTAACACGTGTCACATTGCAATTGGGTGAGATTTTTTTAAAATCCAGCTGTCAATTCCCACGTGTAAGCCGTTAGCCACGTGTGCATTTCGTCAATGAATTGACGGCAGGATCTATTTGATAATGGTCCTCACCCCAGGGATATTTTTAGGGAAAATCAAACCCTGAGGAGCAATCTGGAAAAATGTTAAACCCCGAACGTCGAACTAATTTAGCCTTTACTATATATAAACCGATATATATATATCCCAACAAGTTTATATATATATAATATTTTTCTTTTGATATTTTTCATAGACTAATGTAGTGGATTTAAATATTACATTATAAATATAATATAAAATATCTTTACAATCTAATTGATCATAAAAAGGAGCTAAAAAGTTTGATTTAAAGCTGCAACAATAGTGCATGATCATAATAATATAATAGGCATCAATACATAATATCCTAAAATGTGATCATAATAGCATAACATGCATAAATACATAATATCCTGAAGTCTCGATACATAGTCTTAATAAAAACAAAAAGAAAATCTCACACAACATACTTAAAACATAATAGACACCACCAAGTGTCACTGTGTCACACAAAATACAAAGATAGTACATGATCAAGTGTCTCGCTCCTTCCTCAGTTCACGGATCTCCTCCTTAATCTTGTTAAATCGCTCGTCCATCCGCGTCGTCATTTCCTCCAACATGTTCATCCATGGAGGACGCTCGACTTGGCTCGAAGAGCTCTGACCAACCTCATAAGTGGATAATCTACCTCATCGTGTGGGCTGGCTACAAGGAGGCGGTCCGCCATCCATGGTGTCCTCATCTGCACCAACATCCCCAGCAACATGTGCTCCAGCCTGACCAAGATGAGCTGCACTGCGACTGAATGTACTACGACATAATTGGCCCAATTGGAGATCGTATCTTCTCATCAGGCAAAATAGGAACACCAGCAACTACCAACATACGCGAGATCAGCAAGCCATGTGGGAGACCATCTCGCTTGGATGTACATTGTGCATCTCGAAGTATCTGCTAAACAATAAGAGCTAGGAGATCAATCGGAGTCCGACGCGCAACCATAACGAGAAGTAATCCACGCTCGAAACTAAGCTCGGACAGGTGATGTTTCGGTGCCACGTCCCAAACGATAATAAGATGAACCATTCGGAAGAATGCTATCATATCTCGATGGCATATCAATGTAGATGGCACAGTCATATCTGCACCCGTAACTTCCTTCCACACTTCTTCTGGTGTCATATCAAACGGAGGTCCAATGGTCGGGTATGCCGGCACCTGGGGTCTCAGTAATCCAATAAACTGAGCAATAATATTAGCAGATAGTGTGAAAAGGACTCCCCTCACCTAGATAGTCAACTCCTCGACATTGGCATCAACAGTAAGAACTTGTGCATAGAAGTCACGCACAAGATCAACATATACGTCACCAGTAGATCCGACAAAATTGAGCCCATCCCCTCTCCTCAAAGTTAGACTGTATGCTCTGACCTTCATATTCCAACTCGTTGAAATCCCTCAAGCGAACAACTCGCTCAATAACAATCGGTCTCTTATAAATCAACGCCTGATGCTGAGCTATAGACAATGACTCTCTAGGTTGAGACGCGTGTGAAGATGATGATGCACGTCTTCTTGGTGCCATTTTGAAAGCTGCAAAATAATTAAAGCTAAAATTAATTCGTATATAATTAATAAAGTGATTATATAATATAAAATCATAAGGATACCTTCTGTCTTACAATATGTTATTAATCATGGAGAACAATTTATAAAATAAAATACATGTAAATATTAACTTTTGGTGAACTTATAAAATGTCTTTCTATCTTTTGAATTTTCTTCAACCACTACAAAAAAAACAGGTCTATAGCGACGGTTGTTAAAAACGCCACTAAAGGGCTTTTTAACGGCGTTTTGCAAAAAACGCTGCTAAAAGGGATCTATAGTGGCGGTCTTTTTAGCAGCGATCAGTGACCACCACTATAGACCCCCTATAGCGGCGGTTTTTTGACCGCCGCTAAATGTCAAATTTTAGTGACCGCCGCTGTAGAGTATACCTTTAGGTATAAGTGCAAAAAAAAAAATATATTTATTAATTATATGTTATTTAATGTTAATAATTATTTTATTCCTTTTAATATACAATTTTATTTTTCATGTATTTGAAAAATTTTATTTTAAAAGACCTACTTAGTAAAATATGGAATTAGATGGAGTGTTATTATAATTGTTGTTATATGATATATTTTAAATTATACCTATGGTTATATGGTAATTGCATATTTATTGACTAAATCTAAATAGTTTAGAAAACATCTATTATCATACTTATAACGAAAATGTATATTTTGAATAATTAGTAATATAATACTATTTAATTAGGACATATTGTTTAATTTCAAACAAAAATATATTGTGAGATTAGCTTATGTAATTAATGTACATAACTTAATATATGGTCTTAGAGACTATGCTTTAGTCATTAGGTAGGTACGTACATATAAAGTATTTAGGTTAATTAGCACATATCATGTATATGATAAACACATATAACAAATCATGCAATGTTATATAAAAGGTATTATACTTTTAAATTATAAGTATTATATATTATTACTACCAACCTATTTTAATTTGATTATTATACTAGTTATAAAAAGAGTGTAAAATAATACTGTGTATATCTTTATACACAGTACATAGTCAATATAATAGAATAATTAAAATAATAAATTTTGCAAATGATGGCTAAAAAGTTTCAATTTAGAGTATAATAACAAAATGAATTTTATATTATGATATAATATTTATACACAACTATGAGACGGAGAAAAAATAAAAGACAAGGCAAGGGAAATTTTCATTTAGCTTCAAATCCCAGTTTTCCCGAGATTTATACAACTGAAAGGGAAATTTTCACTTACCGCCAAGTCCCAATTTTCCCTCCCCGCTACTTGGTCAAAAACCACTATTTTTCCTTGTTGCACTCTGTCCCCTCCCAGTTCCCTCGATCGTCTCCGAATTCTCTCAGCTCGCCGAACACTGCCCTCTCTCTCCTTGTCTGCCTGCTGCCGCACTTTCTCCCCATTCGGCATTTGAAGTTTTGCCTCTTTCTCTCACTCGATTTGCCGTAGCTGCAGCCATCAGCTACCAGCCTCCTACTCTCTCTCTCTCTCTCACTCACTCACTCTCTCTCTCTCTCTCTCGATCTGCCGTAGCTGCAGCCATTGAAATTAGTAATTGATTTTCAAAATTTATTTTGAATTGAATGGCTTTGCAGGCAAAAAAAAGGATGGGCTTCTATCATAAACGTGCTTCGGAGTTGTATATGTTGTTCTCAAGTCAGTTAATTTTTTTTAACACCTTGCTCTCCCAAAAACTTATCTGAGGTCCTTGATTATTCTTTATTTTTCCTTCTCCCTGATGGTTGGTTATCTTCTCCATCTGCATCTATGAATAGAATGGTTTACTTCGGTTTATTTCTTATCAGCACTTAGGAGAAAAGCAATTTCCACGTGTTAGATTTTTTTCTCGTCTTCTGTTGGGAGAGAAGGGGGTAGGGATCAGTGGCGGAACCAGGACTTAAGTTAAGGGGGGCAAACTCCCAAGGCGAAATGACAATTTTTTTTTTCTTAGTAATGCAAAAAGTGTCTTAAATTGATAGATAACTTCATGAAGGACTACCAGTCCAATGAAACTTCATCCTCAATATAAACTGAGCTTGTTCTATTTATATACAGAAACTTGAATGTCTCTCTTTAGAAATTTATAGAAAATCTAAAGTTCGACTAATTATAGGTAATGAATGATATACAATGGACTTACACTGAAGAAAACTGGAACAAATTTTAATTTGCTACGTAGAAAAGCTAGGTTTTAGATGTTGGAGTGGGCCCAAGGGGGGGGCAAGCTGAGGACAAATACATGTAAAAAAAATAAAAATAAAAAAAAAAAAATGACATAACTGAGGAGCCAAGGGGGGGCAGCTGCCCGGGCTTGCCCCCCTTTGCGTCCGCCACTGGTAGGGATTGATTAGTAGTCTGGGCTGTTAGAATTCTGATAAGTGCTTGTTCTGTTTTCTTAGGCATCTTTTTTTGATTTTATTGAGGACATCAGCTTAGAGTTCCTAGGCTATATTTTGTTCATTTTTCCCTTTTATATTTTGCAGATGGAGCCCAAATTTACAATTCCTGACTCTTCTCAAATGGTTGTCGTTTTTGCCAATTGCTTTGATGGAAGTTTTCTCTCTGATTATTTCTGGTACGTTGGGGGTAAAAATAAAATAAATGACTTCCTCTACCACTGTCTTGTACATTTTTATGCCCATATATCTACAGTTTATTACTTGAAGTTTTCTTTAATAGAATAAAAGTTTCTGATGCCTTTGGTGATCAGGGTTAAAAACTTTGGAGGGTCTACATTATCCCTTAAAATTGTCCTTTGAGTTGTTTGTTTATAAGAACTATCATCTAGTTTTTACTAATATAATCTCCCGTATCATTTGAATATATCAGTTAATAATCTGAAATTTTCTTACGATTGCTTCAGCTGTTGGAGTGATCCGGGTATAATCGGCAATGTAGAACATCTTAGGCAGATGGAAGACTTGCTAAGAGAGTCAATTACCAGAAAAAGGCTATAGAAGGTATGATGATTTTCTTACCATTGCTTCAGCTGTTTGTTTTCTCTATTTGTCTGATTAGGGAAAGAGAGAAGTGAGTGAGGGACAAAGAGGATGAACTCTTAATAATTGATTGGTGCATAAAACCTCATAATTGATTTCTTCTGTTTCACCTATCTGTCAATGGGGACAGTTAACATTAGCATGCCTTAGGTTACATTGTTTAGAGTTTTTACATTTCCTAGCAACTGTAGTGAGCAACGTTTCACTTAGATATTCTTTGCTAGATTTATGCAATGTTTGGATAAATTTTATTGTATCCAAATACCATCCTCTGTTACTTTTACTCTTAGATTTATGTAATTCCTCTGTTCTGTTTGCTGGTTTCAGTGTGTGTCTTAAGCTTCTGTTAGTTTAGTGTAAATTGGACTTGAGTATTCAGGTTTACAAGGCTATCATCTCCTAGCTGAGGCAGCAGTCTTATGTTTGCTCGTTGTTGGCCTCTCCTTTGTTTCATTCTCTCTTGTGCTCTTTCTTCCAATCGCACTTGGAATTTTGTTCCTCGTCCCTCAAATACAAACATTGATGGTTCCAAGTGGGTCTTTCACGTCAAATATTTGGCAGATGGCACAGTTGATCGTCTCAAGACACGCCTTGTTTAGGCGTCCACTATCCGAGTCTTATTGTCACTTGTTGCCTCCAATCGGTGGCCTTTACATCAATTAGATGTTAAGAATACCTTCCTGAATGGTTTTTAATAAGAAGATGTCTATATGGAACAACCCGTCGAGATATGCTAATTCGCAATTCCTTTGTCATGTTTGCAAGTTGAAGAAAAACCTTTATGGGTTGAAGCAAACGCCTCGTGCTTGGTTTTATTACTTCAGTTCCTTCTCGCTTCAACTTAGCTTTCTCTGCTTTCGTGCTGATACCTCTCTTTTTGTTCCTACGCGCTTTGGGAGATCTATCTATTTATTGCTCTATGTCGACGATATTGTTGTCACTAGCAATGATGACACTTTACTTCGGAACTTTATTCAGCGCCTTCATCATGAGTTTGCCTTCAAAGGCCAGGACACCTTGAGTTATTTTCTTGGCCTTGAAGTATCCTACTCTGACTCTAGTCTCTCTTTATGCGAAGCTAAATATGCTCATTGAACAAAACGATTTAAGACCCAAAACAACACTAGCCAAACCTTAGAGGGGGTGAATAGGTTCTACAACTTTTCTTCTAACTTTTTACATTTTAATAAAATTTCTACATAAGCTTCACAATAACAGATCAGCAATTTCAATATGAAAATTATAAATCATGTAAATCAGAACCTATATCTTAGATTCTTTATAGACAAGAACACTTAACAATTCTCAGCTGCTATTCAAAGATTATTACCAATTAATCAAGAACACAATAAACTAAACAATCACCACATAAAGACACTAATCTTTGGTTCTGAAGAGAAAATATCTTGGAAACAAATTCCAAGAGACAAAAAGTATACAAGCTTGTAGGCTAGGAAGAGATTTTACTAGCTTTTTAAACTCGAAATACAAGGTGATCTTTAGACTCAAGAATCTCAAATTCCTAATCTAACACACTTAATTTCTTACCCGAAATACAACATTCAGATCTGCACCTTAGCAGGGATTGAGAACCTCTCATCCATTCAAAAAGCTTTGAATTTTTACCTCGCTAACATTGTACAATTATAGGGGCACGGAATAGAGCCAGCTTATTCCATAAGATATCAAAAGCATGAATAGAAATATTAAAGTTATTGATTCGATCCAAAAGCGAGACAAAATGCTATGTGCTATAACCAGCTTATTTTATCGAAAGCTTTTATCTCAATGAAAATCTTGTTTAAAGAGGGTAACGTAATTGGTAGACCAGTGGTAGGTAACTGCAAATTGAGGGAATTTTTTGAAAGGTAGACCAGAGGGTAACTCAATCGCTAGGATTTCATGAGCCTCTAGAAAAGTTTATCGCGTCGTTATAAGTACGTAAGAAGTATTTTGTTAAAACAAGAGAAAAATTATTTTTCCTTCCCAAACGATATTAGGGTTACTTATAAGTACTTAATTAAGTTATGTTCTCCAGTAAATTAAATTTCATTATTAGAGTTGTGTACATTTTTCTAAGGTTAAATTAATTAGTAATTGCTTAACTAGATTAGGATTTTTATTATTCATTTTACTTGTGTAACATATATTTGTGAATTTATAAAAACTAATTAACCAAACCAACAATATTATTTTATCACAAAATAGATTAGTTTTTCATTTGTTCATATACACGTTGAGACACACAAAATTCATATTGAAAATTACATCACAAGTAATTAAGTTACACTAGTACCATGAGGAAGATGATTTAGTATCACTCAGTCACGTGGCCCCAAGTCACTTGAGAATGCGTTGCCTTTACAAAAGACCTGCTCGGCATGACGTACATGGACCTTTTAGGTACAAGTGGCGTAGACAGTTTCATGTGGATTTTAAATTAACAGGTACTAGCTAGTCTTACGTAGCAGTTTGAGTGACTTGGGATACATGGCTAGACTTGTAATTCTTGCGTTAATTGATCCTGATCTTACTTCAATCAAACCTGACACTTAGAAAAATATGTCCATATGTGTATTTTTACTACTATTTTCAATTCTTCATAGGAGCTTCATTACACCTTTATATCTTAGTAATTAAACTTAATTACATACGAAGTAAAGCCAACTAAGATTATTCCCTAACAATCTCCCCATTTGGCTAACTTTGTGACAAAAACAATTCTAACCCCTAGGACATGGATTTTATTGATCACTACCACAAAATATATTTACAATTGACCAGCCTATGAACTCTAACATAGACTATTTTATAAATTCCTAAGATTTTCTAAAACCTGCATAACACAACTCAGCAATACACAAACTACAAACTCATTAGATCATAAATGAAATTGATCCATCATATCACAACAGTTAATTATTTGCTTTGAATAAACAAAAGTTTAAGAATACAACTCTCCCCCTGAGATAGTATTCCATATAATAGAGGAACTCTCCTCATATGTATTAGCATGTTATAACATAGACAACCTCCGCATAAGTGTAATCAGCAACCTATGCTAAGAAACTTTAATCAAAACTTTAACAAAGATAGATTCAACTACAAACATAGAGTTCCACTATAAAGATGCATATTTAGCAAATGAAAATTAACAATATAAACCAACCAAATATCACATACAAAATATAAGCACTTCAATATTACATCTCCCAATTAGCCATCAGATTCATCACAAAACAGAATGTAAGCACTTCAAAATATCACAAGTGTCACAACTACATTCCCCAACTACATAACATCAAATTCCATCCAACAATACATCCCAACCAGTTTGTTCAATCATAAACATTAAACATAGTAGTCAACATAAAAACTTTCATCAGCAATCATCAGCTATCAACTCAGTACTTTCATCAACTTCTCCCCCTTTTTGTCAAGAAGGAGGCCAAAAGAGGAATTTAAACATCATTAAAAATCAAAACTATGTCTCCAACCAACATACCACGTCTCTCATCAACAGATCTACTAACTTTAATTCAAACAACTGCAAATCATAACATTGTCTATAGAAAATAAATCAGTAGCAAACAAATTATTCATATTGGAAAAACTAGTAAAAGACAATCATGTGAAACCCGTATATAAAGATCAATAAAGGTCAACAGTACAATCATATTAAAAAAAATAACAACAGACAATCACCTTGTTTAATTTTTTTTGATAAGTGACAATCATCTTGTTTAATAGACTTGTAATATACAAATAGAACAAGAAGTGAAACAAATGAAATACACTTCAATATAAGACAAACACTTAAACCAAGAATCATTCATGATGTTACAAACAAAATAGGAACTAGATGTAAAAACCATATAAGACAAATGATATGGTTCACGGTACAAATATTATACAACACTCAAGAACATCCAATTAAGAATTTCATCAAAACAGAACAACATAGTTCAGCAGATAGAAACAAAATAAAAATTTGAAAAGAAATTAACACTTCAAAATTTCTTAATCCATCAGCAACTTCATTCTTCAAGTTATAGTAAAAATTACTTCAGATCAGTTTAGAGTATTAATCCCCCAAAATATATAATACTCCCCAACAAAAACAATGACAATGAATCATTTGCAACTATGGAGGATCCAATATCCACATCAACTTCTATGAAATTCTCCGTTAAACAGTAATGACAACAAAATATGCCACATTATTATAGTAAAACACGTAACAATATACAAACAAATTATTTAATAATCATATAACCTTTTATGGTGCTCTAGATAAAAAACACATGTCCATTAAAAATTTAACACACGTATTGCATAACCACATGAGAACAATCAACAAGACCAAATATATTCAAATATGAATTCCATATAAAACAAAAAGAATGATCCATGGAACAAACTTCTTTAATACACATCACCATGATTTTTCAGAACTAATGACACAGTTCTGTATAGGAAGACAAAAGATCACATTTCCACAAAAGAAATCTCACATGGAATGCATAGGAATGTGAAAATAACCAACAAAGTAAATACATAACAGTTTAAATACCAATATAATCCGAAGCCAACTCATTTAATCAATATACCAAAATATTCAATGCAACAGAAAATATAGTTCCATATCCAACAATAAGATAAAGAAATGTACATAGTTTTTTACATAGAAAATTATATAGTATTTCAACACAGACTTATATGAATAAACTATGAACTGAAATAATAATAAAAAATTCATGAGCTATGTGTAACCCAATACCTATATTCTTCAATAATCAATGCAATCTTATTCAATGAACCTGAATGCATGCAAGACAATTACCCAATCTCCAAAACACACTGTACATTATAGCACATGATATACAAACCAAAAAAACTTGATTTCACAAATCAGCATATTATGAACGACCAAGGAAAAAACTTTTAACAAGGTTACCCGAAAACTATTTTTCTAGTATCAAAAATAACTATATTTAATAATTAACCCAAATACTTTTCAAGCTATTTAAAACCATCTCCCCAATCACATTATACATTTAAACCGAATACACATATGTCCATTAACTAATAATTTTACTTAATACAAGCTACTTATTAGAGTTAAATGAAACATTTAATAACTCATGATACTCAATAGAAACAATTATTAATAAAATAGACATGAAATTTCTCAACTGTTGGCTTATTCGAAAAGAGGGGAAATTTAGAAAACCTAAATTTCAAATACATCTAATAATCGGCACATAGATTGAATCTAGATTAACAAATGCAATAGATAGCATAGACACAAGGAAAATGATAAAGAAATACAAAATCCATCCACAATAGACAACCCGAATCAATGTCAGGACCACATGACCATAAACAAACAAATCTCACATTTTAGACAATATAAAAGGAAGAAAGAGAGAGATTTGTACCTTATCTTTGACTAGGTGATGATTAAACAAGTAGTGGTGTAGCAAAAATTCAACAATAAGACAAGTGAGAACCCAAAGTGCAACAAGAGACCCACGACGCTAAAGAGAAGAGAAGAACGGCGCAAATGAAGGGGGATAAAAAGAAAGTGTCAGCTAAAGTTAGGGTTAGTGGGGTTCATTAAGGGTAAAGTTGGAAAGTGAGATAAAAAGACAAAAAGCAACATTATAATATGTTAGTGGACTTTTCATTGAAATGGCTAAGTGTATAACCTCTTTTTTTTTTAACTCACTCGTGCTTGGACTCTTTGGTTTTTATAAACACAAAGAACACTTGGCTATTTTACACTCTGCCCATCGACCATACTTAGAAACTTATTAATACTTTCCTCCATTGTAGCCGAGCTAGGTCTTTTCTTCAAGCAAAACTACACTTCAGCTCTAACTCAGAGAAATTTCACATTAACTTGAAACATGAGATAATTTTTCAGTTAAAATAAATTCTCTGAGACTTTACACATACACCAAATGTTAAGACACATATCAAAATGAAATCTAGAACATTTTTAACTAACTGGATGGTGAAATAATTCATGAATGACTTAACAAAAATTAAAGGGGTAAACTCATAGTTAGCCCCCTATGTTTGGGAAAAAATCAAGTTGCTACCCTTATTTTTCAATCCAACAATTTGAGACCCATATCTTTCAAAATCTATCAATCTTCGCCCCCCCGTCTAAATCAGGCGTTAAGTCCGACGGAAAATCATGCAAAATGACGAAATGCCCCTCCAAGGCTAAATTTTAAAAAATAAATAAAAATAATAAAATTTAAGAAATAAATTAAAAATAAATAGATTATTGAAATAGAGTTTCAATAGTTTTATTTAAAAATATTATTTTTTTAAAAAAATATCATTTTTTATTTTAAATGTTTTTTTAATTTTTTTAGTAATTTTATTTTGGAGGGGCATTTTGGTCATTTTTCATGCTTTTCCGTTTGATTTAACGTCTAATTTAGATGGGGGGCGAAGATTGATAGGTTTTGAAAGTTATGGGTCTCAAATTGTTGGATTGAAAAATAAGGGTAGCAACTTAATTTTTGCCCAAACATAAGGGGCTAACTATGAGTTTACCCCAAAATTAAATGGCAATTTATCAATTAAAGCAAATTATTGCACTCATATTATCACAATAGACAAGCATGAAATCTAGATAGCATTTGCTTCAAAACAAGCGTTAGTCTCTTTCGTTCTCCATATGATCGTTTGATTAATAGCAGGACTTAGCTTTTGGTTTATAAGCTGAATTTGTTGAGATAACATACTTACATGAATCATCAACTTATCAATTTCAGACTTTGATACATTATTTGAAAATGAAGAAACATGTCTATTTCCATTTCTCAAGAGATCAAAACATTAAGCTTGGTATGACCGACTTTACCACAGTGAAAACACTTAGAAATAAATCTGAAAAATTTAGACTTAGAGAAAACAGGAGCTTATGAGTAGACTAGCTTGTTTACCTTCTTTAGAGGTGCGGGTGTACTCTGAAGTTTCTGAGTGGCTAGCACAAAAATTACCTTGTTTGAAGATATGGGTACTGATGTAGTATGATCAAAACTCAATCCTCTTTTGTTTCCATCCGAGTGTCCTATACTTAGCATCTTATCAAGTTTGCTAGTACCACATGAAAATTTCTTAAGCTGTTCATTAGCTTGGTCTAGCTCCTTTGATAGTTTTGATGCAAAATCTTCTAAAGAAGTGTTCATAGTAATAAGTTGTTGAATCATAGTATTTTTCTCTACTAATTTTTCAACTAGCTCATCTCTTTCTTTTTCAACAAGAACAATTTCTTAGGAGTCAAGACATTCTCCTTCTTAACTTTAATGCTTTCCTCATATAATCCTTAATAAGTCTCTTTTAAGCACTCAAGCTCATCAACATCTTCAACAATAATTTCTTTTGCATCGTCAAAATCAATAAACTCATCAAATTTAATAGAAGATGTGAATGCAATAAAATTTACCTTATCATTATTCGAATTTTTAGAATCTAAGGAATTTGACTCTATATCAGAATCTGAAAGTGAACTCTTCATAGCGTTCTTTCCTTTCTATTTCAAGTAGGACATTCAGCTTTGAAGTGTCCAAAGTCTTTGCATCCATGACATTGTAGCCCTTGGTCTAGCTTCTTTTTTAAATTTCTTTTCAGGTTTATCCCTTTGGTTGTCACTCTTCCAACTTGATTTCACAAAAGATTTCGAATTAGATTTTTGGCCTTTCCAATTTCTGTCCTTCTTGAACTTAAATGCTTTCTTGAATTTTTTAATGAACAAAGCCATGTCGTCTTCATCAAACATGTCATCTTCAGAACCCAAATCCTCTTCTATTGTATTCAATGAGATGAATTTTCCTTTCTTTGTCGCTGGAAGAGTCATTTCGTAGCTCTAAAGAGAACCTACAAGTTCATCTAGCTTAATAGAATCTAATATTTTGCTCTCTTCAATAACTGTCACCTTAGGTATATCTCTCCTGTAATGACCTCAAGACTTTACAAACTACTTTAGATTCAGACATCTTCTCACCTAAGTTAAAACTAGAATTAACCAAGTTGGCGAGCTTCCCATAAAAGTCATCAAAGCACTCATCATCTCTTATTCTAAGTTCTTCAAAGTTAGAGATATTCTTCTGCAATTTGGAGTCTCTTACAGTCTTAGTTCCTTCATGGGTAGTCCAAAAAATGTCCCAAGCTTCTTTTGCCATTTCACAATTTGAAATTCTAATAAACTCCTCAGTGGACACGCTCATAAAGATGGCGTTTATTACGTTGCTATTCCAGCCTACTACCTCTCTTTCAGTCGAGCTCCAAAGTTGTGAATCCTTTTCACTAGTGACTTCATTTACTGTAACAATTGATTTTTCCCACTAAGTAGCCACAGCTGACCAAACTCTCTCATCTATGGATTTTAAGAATGCTCGCATCCTAACTTTCCAATATGCATAGTTTGACCCATCGAAGACTGGTGGAATACTTGAGATTGACTCTTGTCAATCTCTAATAATTTGAGTCTAAGGAATCGAGATCTGCTTTGATACCAATTGAACAAAACGATTTAAAACCCAAAACCAACACTAGCCGAACCTAGATGAGGTGAATAGGTTCTACAACTTTTCTTCTAACTTTTTACACTTTAATAAAATTTCTGCACAAGCTTCACAAGAACAGATCAACAATTTCAATATGAAAATTACTACAACACGATTTATCCATGCAGAATATAAATAATGTAAATCAGCACCTATATCTCATATTCTTTATAGCCAAGAACAATTAACAATTCTCAGCTGTTGTTCAAGATTATTACCAATTTATCAAGAACACAATAAACGAAACAATCACCACATAAAGACACCAATCTTTGGTTACGAAGAGAAAATCTCTTGGAAACAAATGCTTGTAGGCTGGGAAAAGATTTCACTAGCTTTTTGAACTCAAAATACAAGGTAATCCCTAGACTCAAGAATTCTCAAATTCCTAATCTAACACACTTGATTTCTTACCCGAAATACAACATTCAGATCTGCACCTTAGTAGGGATTGAGAACCTCTCATCCATTCAAAAAACTTAGAATCTTTACCTCGCTGTCCATACGTTGTCATCCTCCATGTGAACTGACAACAATAGCAACCTCATGAACAGAGCACTCACAACCTCCAAGATTTTCAGCAACTCCAAAGATCTTGAATTTCTTTTGGGGAAAAACAATGGTGATCAAATTTGGAGTTAAGAACCTAAAAGAGGGGATATATCTCAAGGTTTGATCCTTAGATCAAACACAAATGACTCAGAAAAATAACAGAGTCTCTAAAGAGGGTTTTTCGATGAAGGCTCAGTATCTGAATTTTTCTAAGTCAAAAGAATAATAAGAAAATGTTGGGGTTATATGTTGAGGGTAATATACGGCTAAAAGTGGAAGTTTCGAGACCTTCTAGGTCTTCTTCGCATCCTTTAATTAGTTAGAAACGGTCTAACTAAAATCTGTTGAATCTGGCTTCCAGCTGACTTGAATTTTCTCAGAAAAAAATAGCTTCAACTTCTCGCGTTAACTGATCCTGATGTTACTTCAATCAAACTTGACACCCAGAAAAATATGTCCAAATGTGTATTTTTACTGTTATCTTCAATTTTTCATATGAGCTTCATTACACCTTGATATCTCAGGAATTAAACTTCATTACATACAAAGTAAATCCAACTAAGATTATTTCCTAACACTCATGACATCTAATTAGCTTGCTCTTAGCTCTTTGACTGCAAAGCTGTTTCCACTCCCATGGTTATTTCTCAATGGCTTTCTTGTGATGGGGATCCCTTCTCTTATCCCACTTTTTCTTGCTACATGGTGGGTGCCTTACAATACTTGACTATTACTCGCCAAGATATTTCTCATGCTATAAATTCTATTAGTCAATACATGCCATTCCCTACTGTTGATCATTTTCATATTGTCAAGCATATTATTTGCTATGTCCAGGGCAGTCTTCATTGTGGCTTGATTTTTCTCTCCATCTCCACCCATTGGCATCATTGCCTACTCTGATGCGGACTGCTCCGGTTGTCCTGACACTCACCGCCCCAATCCTGGTTAAGCAATTTTCCTTTGTGAAAATTTTGTCTCTGAGTGTGCTAAGAAACAACCCACTATTTATCACTCTAGCTGTGAATCTGAATATCGAGCATTACCTCCTGTGGATTCTGAATTTACTTAATTTCTCATCTCCATGAGGATCTCAAAGTCTATTTGAAACATGGTACTTTGCTCCTCGGTGACAACGTCAATGCAATTTTTCTAAGCCTCAATCCTGTCTTTCATAAATGAGCTAAGCTCCTTGATCTAAATATCACTTTGTTTGAGAGCCTTCTATCTATAGGTTGTCGATGTGTTTACAAAGAGCCTCTCTCATCCTTTGTTCACAGAATATTGCCTTCTGATTATACACCATATTCACTGGATCCCCCTTGATTGTAGGAGATATGTCTACGTGATAGTTTATGTTGTTAGTTGTACCATGTACAATTGTAATCTTTTGATATTTGTACATTGTCAACTTACTATTCTATATATGAGAACTTCACCACTAACGCAGAGTATGGTGGTTTGGTGGTTCGAGAAAACCTTCTCAGATGGGGGTCTTTTGAATCCGATATCTAGTCTTAATGTTAAAATATAACTATCTAGTCACTTCTTTTTATTAGCTGAAGCAATACATATAGTTATTATTTCAGTCCTTGTTGCTTACAGTTATAGTGGAATCATTAATTATTTTATCTACCTTATATTATTAGGCAATAATAACATAATAGGGTTAAAATACATTTTACACCCTCTAATTTTGGGGGTCTTGACACTTTGCACCTTATCTATTATCTTTGTTATATTGCACCCACCAACTATCGATTTCAGACACTTTACACCCTCCGTTAAAATTTTCTGTCAATTTGGACAAAAATTTATTTTTAAGTCTCTAAAATTACGATTTTACCCTCATAAATGGTCACTGCCAAAAAAATTACAAAGACAATTATCATTTTCACGTCAAAAAATCATTTTCAGTCTAAATTAACTGTAAATTTTAAAGGAGGTGCAAAGTTTCTGAAATTAATAGTTAGTGGTTGCAACGTGACAAAAATAATAGATTTGAGTGCAAATTAAGTGTCAAGACGCTCATAATTGAGCTGTGCAAAGTGTATTTAACCCATCATAATAATTTGAAAAAATTGTTGGTGCTAAACAACGTAATCTTTTAATCCATCGAATTCAGATGACTCTGACTACTCGATGCTAATTAAATATGTGTGGAGGTCACCACTCAACCTCATTTTTGTGGAAAAAAAATATTAAAAAGAAGTAGGAAATTTTCAATGTGATAGAAAGACACCGTATCAAGAAGCATATATAAATTTATTATGTCATGCAAGCATTAATAGATATATATTAAAATATTGCTTCGATGCTTGATTGGAGCGATGACATTACTTTAAAGAAAGCGTCATTTTAAATGGAAATGATCTGTTTAGACAAGGTAACTTTTGGACCTAGCTAAAAATATTGAGCGGATTTTTAATAGAAAAAAAAATATAATGTACCTAGCCCTAGGGAATGAGCCTCTAGAAAGTTTATCCAGTATGCATTAATTAAATATTTTGATATAAAGGGAGAAAAAACATTTTGCATTTACAAATGACACTACAATAATTTTGACTCTTTGGGGCGGATTTTTTTGGGACGCCAAAAAAACTTTCCCAAAAAGAAAGTGAAAGTGTTGTTTCTGGGACGGAAATTCAAACCATCCCAAAAGCGTTTTTCTTGTGATTATTTTTTTCTCGGGACGGACAAAAATAAGTAAGTTTTTTGGGACAGAAATGCAGCATTGCAAAAAAATTGACTAGGTTTTTGGGATGAAAATTTCCTATCCCAAAAAAAAAATATTTTGGGACAGACTCGTCGTTTAAAGTCAATCCGTTTGATATTTAAAATATCAGTTCCAACTATACGATCGAACATGTTGTTGCAAGCGCTTGAACGAAGAATTACGTTCTAACGCATATCTCCTAAACATTCAAACGACAATAAACAATTTTGAACAAACATGGAAATCTCAGTACCCAAATTCATAGCATTTGTTCTTAAAAAAGATAAGTTAGAACGCGAACACACTTTTTGGGATGGCGGTTTTAGTCTCGAAAAACTGTGTCAATTCGAACGCATTCGAACTTGGAATTTTCACCTACCACAATAAATACACGTCCCGTCATCATAATATTTTTTTTAATTCCGTTCGAACATTCTTGCATAACCATTCTAAAGAATATTGAACATTGGAAATACGAATCAATCGATATCATACCTGTTCTAAATTTGTTGAAACCATCGTTCAACGCATTCGAATGTTCATCTGACCCTCTCATTTTCTCACATCATACTCACCACCAAAACTCTCTGAATCTCGCTTCATTACTTTTCCTCCATGCAACTCGTATTTCCTAGCCTCTACACACTACAAGTAAGATTTTCAACGCATTTTAATCCATCATAATCCATTTTATCGCATTTCAATCCATTTTTTCATAGATTTTGTTTTGGTGCATTTTGATTTGAAAATGCTATGATTTTTCAAACATTAGTGCAAGTTATTGAATGTGAAAGTTTCTAGTTAGTTTAGGATTCAATCCATTTTTTCATAGATTTTGTTTTGGAACATTTTGATTTGAAAATGCTATGATTTTTCAAACATTAGTGCATGTTATTGAATGTGAACGTTTCTAGTTAGTTTAGGGTTGTTTGGGAATGATTTGATACATAAAAATTCATTTTTTAGCGATTTTGGAAATGTCTGAGTCAACTTTACAATTTTGGCTTCATGTTACAGTGTTCGAACAACACTTATTATTGTTGTTTGAACGTTGGATATGAAACGCACCGTTTTGACCATGCATCGAAACGTTGGCTAAACCAGTGCTTTTAAGTATTATCGTTCGAACAGTATTGCGTTCGATGCGTATGCCCTCCGTTTGATGTCGTAATTCTTTATGTTCCATGTTTTAATACTTTCCATTCAATGATTTCATACATTTCGTTCTATGTTTTAATACGTTCCATTCGAACATTTATTTTCTATCCGTTCGATGTTTATGTTGAACATTGGAACATTGTACATTATGTTCGAATGATTTACCGTTCAAACATGTTCACCACAAGAAAAAAGACTTTGGGGTGTGTCATGTCCCGTGCTCATACTTACCCCCTAGGCTCACTTATAGTAATGGTATGCACACAGCCTAGGATTATGGCACGAAGGTTGCTAGAAAGTCTTAGTTGATTTACCATGAAACTTAGCGGAAGGCATATAAAAAAAATAGAATCGTAGTGGGAAATTGGAAAAGATTTAGGGTAAAAACTCTATGTTTTTAGAAAAAGGCAATAAGTTAATACAATCCGAAAAGATTGAAAGTGTTAGATTAGGCCTTTGAGTAAAAATAAGAACTTTGAAATAAAGGATGAGGAAAGAGACACGAAGGAGATTGAAAACCTGAAATAACAAGGACATCTTGATACAAAGAAAGTTCAGGTCGTCCTCCCGGGACTACATAAAAGGCTACATTACAAAAATTCGGGAGCTTCGTACAATTTGAAAACTGATTACAAGGAAATAGATACCCGAAACACTCTAACAGGCCTAAGAGGGGTACTAATCCTCCTCGTCTGAGTCTGATGTAAGATCAATAATCTCGGACCCCGGAGTGGTACTACTATTTCCCGTTGGCGGGGCCGGGGAACGTAATCGAACCTTAGCCACTCGGGCGGTACATCTGGTAAACCAAAGTCCTCAAATCGGGGTAACGGGGATAGTGGGGGTAGTGGGGGTACAGGGATGGTGGGGGTACAGGGGATGGGGGTGAGGGCTCCCTAAAGAACCAGTGGGCCTCATGCTCCACTGATACTCCAAGGAGATCCGAAACCCACGTTCGGATCTTGAGTACCAGGATATAAGGGTAAAAATCGTAGGTTAACTCGTCCTCGAATAGCTTCATTCTTCAATACCCACGTTCGCCAAACATTGCAAAAACAACATAAGAGAAAAAGGGTGAGTCCTATTGACTCAGTAAGGTGGGGGTGGGGAAACATGATCAAACAAATACAGTGCATATAATTCACTTAAACATGGTGTGAAACTAACTTCAAGCATAATAAGTATGAACTTGGATGAATTAAAATATGCAATGCATCACACCATCATAGGTTCCTGAGGAGTTCCCGATGTCTGCTCTGTTCACCCCCAGAGTCGGGTTGTGCGTCCCCTCCCCTTCTATGGGACTGTCCCGTGCCTCCAGCACCAGGACCCTTAACATTACGCCTTAGCGTTCATAAAGGAGCCCACCCACTCCCTGCTGTGGGGGGTTGCACGTCTCCTAAGTGCCCGGTACCGTCACTACCATTCGGGGAATCACCTCGCAGGCTTAGGGGTTCCTCACATTTGTTTTTCCTCTTATGAATGCAATCTCATGTCCAAGCATTAAAGTATACATGTATCATATCACCCAACAATGCACACAATTTGCAATGAACTTGAAAGAAGCATAACAGGTTTAAAGAATAATCATTGACAATTGAAACAACCATGATAATAACTAGTAAGATCTAAGACATTAAACCCCATTGAAGGCCTATTGGGCCTCCTTAGACCCTGCTGGGCCTATTCCCAAAGTGTTATTGGCTTGATGCTATTTTAGGGTTATTGGGCCTAAAGTCCATTTAGGCTCCTAAACGGGCTTGTGATTTGGGCCCTTATTTCAACTTGGTTTGAACTAAAATTTGGGCTCCCCATCAATTTTTCGTGCTCTATCCAACCATGTAATCATTTTCTCATTTTGGACCCTTTTTCCCTAACGAATTAGGCAAAATGTCGAATCTGCCCTCAGAGACCTCCAGGGCATTTTCGACCTTTTCCTTCCTCATTTTGGGCTGAAATTTTTACAGGGATCCTAATATTAGATAAGGATACTATCTGGAAAGTTTCATGCAAAAATACAACCTGTAGCTTAGGGTCGATTTGGGCAGCACCTATGTTTGCCTAAATGCCCTAGATAGGTGTTCATGCTTTGATTGATCTATACTTTTCGAAACTTTAGGCTAAAAATAATTTTAATCTATCAACATAAAGGAAATCATAGAGCACATAACATGTGGATTCTTCAAGAACTTAAAGGCAAACAATGATCATTTGCAATATCATCAAGGAACATGCATAATGCATCTTTTTCATGCTTTCAACTTCATAACCTCTTTCTTGAGCCCATGGCTCCTTTCTTTGGCCCCATTTGGCCTTCTCTTGATCAGGGATACTTTAAAGCCTCTTGGCCATCATCATTCTCATTATTGCTCCACATTTCATATCACATATGCATGACATTGAATCATAAAATCATGTAGTGCAACATGCAACACCATAAGCCATTTTTCTTGACCAACCCGTGGTCTATAAGGCTTCAAGTTTAGGCTTATCACCACTGCCATAGCATCATAAAGCATGTCCAGAGCTCTTTTGAAAATCAAACCAACTCAGCAAGCAATCTCATACACATGTTATAAGAAATATTCATTAAGCCTTAACATGCAAGATGTCTAGACTAGTATATACTTCATAGCACCTTTGAACCTTTCTTTTTGCAAAACTTTGAATCCAACATAACCCTAACATGTTCATCATTGAATCACAGTTCTATGCACACAAATATATATGATCAATCAATACAAGAGAACATGTTATCCATCCTCAACAAAACACAAGAACCTAAACCCTTACCTTGGTGATCTCGGGTAGCTCTTGATGTTCTCCTATTAACACAAGATCTATTGGTTAATGACACTGAACTAGGGGCTAAGAAGAAGTGGAAATGATGATGAGGAAGTAGGAAAGAGGTGGTGCAAGGGGGTGTTCAAGGCCTTGGCCGAAACCCCTTTGCCAACTTACCTTGGCATGGAAGTTTTTCCACCTTCCTTCTCTTCTTCTTCTCCTCTTCTCTCCTCTTCTTCTTTCTTTCTCTCCCTCTTGGCCGAATGCTCTCAGCACACACTCCTCACTCTCTCAACTCAAATGGCCGGCTGTTGGTGTGAGAAATGCATGGCAAGGGTTGGCTTTTATAGCCAACCTTGCCATCATTTGGTCAAGGGGTGGCTGCCACAAGCAAGCCCCTTGATTGGGTGGCTTGGGCGGCACAAGGGCTGGAGGAGCCAAATGGCACACTCCCCCTTCCCTAGGTGATGATTAAGGATACTTACACAAGCTAAAATCACTTCAAAATCAAATCAAATGTGATTACAAGCAAGCATGGCCGGTTGGTCCATTTTTGAATCTTACTATTCATGCATCACAAGCCAAGAACATGGGACAAGGGAAAAGGACAAAGGAGACAAGACAAAACAAAGATCTCCTTGTGTGTGTGCCGTGTGACCTAGGGAGGAGAGAGAGAGTGGGACCCACATGACATCAAAGTAGACTTAGGTTAGCAAAATGATTAGCTAAATTGTAAAGTTAATCAATGTATATGTTAGAGAAAAGAAATAGGTAATTAGTCAAGTAATTAACCGAGATTAGTGATAGAATAATCAAGATTGACACTAGGTAAAAAAATTTAGATGTAAACAAGAGAATGAAAAGGGAAGAGATTAAACATACCGAAATTCCTTAGGGCAATTAGAACCGAAATAAATCATGTGTCAAGAAATCAAATCTAATACTTAGAAAATGTTAAATATGAGCTAATGAAGTATACTTAGGTAAAATATCACATGTTTAAATCAAGCAATAGGAATACTAAGATATTAACAAGAGAATGGAAGAATTTTAAACGCATAGAAACCGATAAAATAGAGACGATCATAATCATTAATTGGCTAAATACGAGAATTCAAGGAAATTAAGAAAATTAGAGAAATAGGGAAATTTAGGGAAAGGGTATCACAGGGTGAAAAAAATTTGTCACCCAAAGTACTAAATTCATCACCTAATGTTTTGGGTGACAAAACCGAGTATTCACTCGTTTGTCACCTAAAGCCCGTCAGCCAAAGTTTTGGGTGACGATTTTGACGTTCTGTCGCTCAAAACCGTTCGGACGTTTCCAAACAATTCAAATGATTTTTTTGCCATAGCGACGAAATTGAAAATTGTCATGCGTAGTACAATTCAACTGTTCGCATGAGCTGTGCGAACGTACTCTTAACACTTTCGGACGGTTCATGCGAACGGTTCATCCAGGGTGACGAAATAAATTTCGTCATATACAATCCGTGCGCACGGATACACAACATCGTTCGAATGTACATACATCATGTCCGGACGCGTGCGTAAAGAGGTCCGCACCGTTGTTTCATTTATGATGAAATATTTATTTGTCATCCTCCAAATCCGTTCGAACTATGACGCATAAAGTTCGGACGCTTGTTATGTTGAACATGTTCGAACGTTTAGTTGTAGCATGCACACGTTTGCTACATAAAAGATCGTTTGCACGCGAAAAGAACCGTTCGGATGGACTAATTTGACGTGATGTGTGCGGACGGATTGTTATGCGTGCTCACGTTATCAACGCCACTTAACCGTTCGAACGGTTTTCTTTGTATTTCAACTAATTTAATTAAAATTTTAAAAATAATTTACAAATAATATAAATAGAAAGATATTCAATGCTCATAAAATAATAAAAATATCTACAAATTTGCAATCATTTAAAATTATTTGAAAAAGTAATTACATCCGGACGGTTATGGCAAGTCCAGACGGTTTTCACCTGACTTCGTATGATGTGGAAGCACACATATGGCTGAATAAACGTCTAACTACGTCTAGACGTTAGCATAGGGTTCGAATGATTACAATTGTTTTCAACCATTGTGTAACATGAACACGTGTAAGCCATGCGACGGTTGCAACATATGTCCGAACACTTACCGTGTCTGTTCGAACAATGTCGTAATATCACGCGCGTCCGAACAATAGTTTTTATACGTTCGAACTCTTACCTTTTAAACGCGTCACTGTTCTACCAGAGGTGGGTCCGGACATATATATACACTGTTCGGATGCATGGCCACATTTTTTTTCCTCTCTCATTTCACACGGTTTAATGTATTTCAATAAATTTAATTTATTTAACTTATTTCACTAACACAATATAATTATAACTAATCAACTATTTAAATTAAAATTATTATTACACAAATTATTATAACTAATCACCAATTTAATTGTAAATACGATATCCGTTCCGTTAACATAGCACTCATACTAGTAACTCTTTTAATTATACCAATCGTCCGTTTAAATTTTAATAAATTTAAACTAATGAAAAAACATAATTAATATGGAATATCAAACAAAATTTAAATACCGAATGAAAAACACAATCATAATGTTGAGTACAAGTCGAAGACGATCCTTCTAAGGATAAATTAATAATAGCGATAAAACATAAACATGAAACTACTCCGAATCACGAGATGGCTTGTCCATATGTTGTCTGAGGACATCACAAACATGCGCCAAATGCTCCTTTATATTATCTACACGTTTGACGAGTGTCTGGAGCTGTATCGGAACGGTGTGGATAGACTTGGACAACTGGGAAAATTGTTCTCTCACAGGAATAGTTCCCTTTCCATAATATTCATCTCCTCCATCAGAGCCCTATCCGTTAGAGCAAATTTATTTTCTAGACCGACGCATTGGAGCTCCATGCACAACGAATGCGTCGGCTCCACTATCGCCCGAAATACTCCCCTCAACTCCACTAAAAAGCGTCCGCCCAAGCTAGTCGCTGAGTGGTCCATGGTCAGCCTAGCAAAAACCGTCCAAACATAAGCACAAACCGTTTCGCACGCAATTTCAAACGGCGACATTTATTTTTATATGCGTTCGAACGCTTAAAATTAACCGGCCGAACTAAAGCATAACATCCGAACGAAATGCATACCATCCGAACGCCATATACCACAGTCCGAACGGTAATTCGACGAACACAAAACAAACACCACTATAGATGAACAAAGA
Organism: Morella rubra; assembly: GCA_003952965.2. Classification (NCBI taxonomy): domain Eukaryota; kingdom Viridiplantae; phylum Streptophyta; class Magnoliopsida; order Fagales; family Myricaceae; genus Morella; species Morella rubra. Next base: position 8,822,843 of record CM025852.1, read on the forward strand.
ACGCACAAAAATTTCAGAATTATTCAATTGAAATGCATGAAATTGAAATCCAAACTCACAAGGAAGGTCTTACCTGAAGTTGTTCGAGAGATCTCGAACGGATAGTGAAAACTTTGAGAGAATAGAGTGAAAGTGTGATTTTGGCTAAATCTGGCCTGTTTAATTTGTCAAGAATGAGTCCGAACGGTAATATTGGGGTTCAGACTCCTATTAGGGGTCAGATTCACACGTGGCCCAATCAAATTCAATGTCATTAAACATGACCGATTCGAGAAGCTTCTTAGAACTAAACCCGTCCGGACTGTATATATTTCTCCAGACGGTTTCCAGTGGAAGTTTTGCAACGTGGAAGCACACGACTTGCAGAAATAGCATTCATACGCGTGTGGACATTTTTTGTTTCGTCCAGACGTATGTATTTTTTCACGTGCGAATGCTATAGTGGAGGTCCGGACATGATTGAGCGTTCGCGACGATTTTCAATTTGTCACTATATGCTAACTATTATTATTCGTCACGTTATTTTGTTTGGACGTTGTATCTGTTACATCCGGACATTGTTGTAAAACAATTGTAACGATTCTGAACATCACTCGGTTACGTCGATTTGGAATTCGTCACCCAGCAAAGAGTCCGAACGTGTTGATCGTGAGTCCGGACGATATTTTGTATTTTGTGACTATTTTAATCGTCACTCATGCACGACGTGTGGTATGTTGTCACACGCGACATACGTCCGAACGGTTTTGGGACCTGTTCGGACAGTTTTGGCGTTCATGGGTGACGAAATTAATGTTTTGTCATGGAAAAGTCACTTTAGGTGACAAAATTTGGTTTGACACCCAAAACTTTTTCACCTAAAGCTATAATTCTTGTAGTGGTTATTGTCCGTTCTAACGCTTGTTTTCTTTTTTTTGCAGACTAGGCAAATATGCTGAGGCATTTCAAATCAGTTGGTTCTGCTTCTTTGCAGGCTCCTCCAAATGAAGCTATGAGTACAAAGGAGAGAAGGGTGTATATGTTTAAGCACCAAGTTGTGGTTGAGAGGTCCATTTGCACTATGGACTTCTGCAATTTCTATTTTGAGGGTTGCACTATCCACCAGATCTTCGTCCACCACTACTAGGAGCGCATGCTCTCTTGGACCAACCTACCATACGTACTTTGGGTCTAAGAGTTTTACAATGCATTGACAGAGATTGAAATCGACGCTGACGAGTGGGAGGTCGTCATCTGGTGAGTTCGTATCAGGATTTTCGCTAATATCCTAGCTAATTTCAATGGCATTCAGAGGTGACTGTGGCTTATCCTGCTGTCCAGCCTGCCATTCTTTTACCAAATGAGGAGGTCTTCTAACTGATGTTGGGAGAGTATCACCATTTGATACAATCTTCAATGCCGCAGAAGTCTCTGTCTCTGTTTTGGCGCATACTCCACCTAATCTTCTCTCATAACATTTAACCGAGTTAACATCGCACAGAGTGCACTACCCCCCGAGCACAGCTGATGATGGTCGTGATGCGGTTGGTGCTGGTCGACCTCCTTCTTCTCATTTTCCAGACGATCCAGGCCGAGGCTCAGTCATTGGTTGGGGAAGGTCTACCACATAGTGTGATGCTGACCTAATTCATGTTGGATTATAGGGTAGTGGTTAGGCATCATGAGCCAACCACTGCCTAGCTCAACCTTATCAATGGTGTCACAGCTTGTCACATGGACAGGCATCACCGCATCGAGCTGTAGCAGCTTCTCCTCCACAGCCCGAGGAGAAAGGTCTGACTATTGAGGAGTCGGCCGAGTCTTCTGCTGGAGCAACCTGTTATCAGCCGCCGCCAGCAAATCCTCAGGGGGCACATAGAGCACTACATTGTAGGTGAAATTGAGATGCTCATCATTGCCATCATCACCAGTGTTGCAGACATGCAGAATATACTCAATGAGATTGATTTGAGGAGTTGGCGAAGAGTCGGGAAAACATCATGAACAGGATAGATGATATCTAGGAGGTGTTGCTGGCAAAGTTAGAGAAGAAGAAGTCCAAGTAATTCAAATGTTTGAACAATTATTTTTTCATTTATTTTATTTTTATTTTAGACTTTCGAACAATTATGTTTGATTATGTTATCGTAGTGATGGTCGATAATCCCATTTTTGGTATTTGCATATTTTTATTTTGTTATTAAATTATGATTAAAAATCAAATAACACTTGGGTGTTTGTTTGCCAAAATTTTGGGGAATATTCCCAAAATTTTGGGAATCTTTACTTTATTGAGATTTATTAGGGTTTGTGAAAGGTGAAGTGTGTATGTATAAAAGTTAAAAATTTTGGAGTGTGTTTGTTTTGCTGGAAATTTTCATGCCCCAAAATATTGGGGAAACAAACGATATTAGAAAACATTTTAATAATATGAAAACATATTATCATATGAAATAATGATAATCTAAAGACAAATAATAAAATATTTGTTGTCATATAAAATTATTATACATATTATGTAATAATACCTATATATAGTACCTTATGCATATTATGTAACATATATAATACATATTATTTAAATATAGTACCTCATACATATTATTTAATATATAGTACTTATACATTATTTATATAATAGTTATACATTTTATTTATATATATACTACCTTATACATTTTATTTAACATATAGTACGTTATACATATTATTTAACATACATAGTACCTTATGCATATTATTTAACATATAGTTCCTTATACATATTATTTAACATATAGTACCTTTTACATATTATTTAATATAAAGTACATGCGTATTATTTAATATATAGTACCTTATGCATATTATGTAATATATAGCACCTTATACATTTTATTAATATATAGTAACTTACACATATTATTTAATATATAGTAGCTTACACATATTATGTAACATATAATACCTTCTACATATTATTTAATAAGTAGTAATGATAATTTTCTGACTCTAATACACGTGTTATTTAACTTATATGTGTTATTACTTAGACATCGTGAAGAATAAATAAAATTTCTACACTATACACTTTACGCTCAACACTTAATAGACTACTATATATAATACTTACATAGATAAATATAGTGTGTTTATTATACTTATACATAAGTGAGTACTAAAAATATTTCCATAGTCCTACACATGTGCTATAATACGTCTATAGTTAATAAAATTATACTTATAGTTTAGTTACATATTATTTAAGTATTATCTAAGTTATTCCTATAAACATTCAAACATCTAAATTACCGTTCAAACTTCAAAAAGTAGTAAAACGATACTATTTCATTTTCAATAAAACGTTCAAACGTAGTTCCAATAATCGTTAGAATGTTAATCAAAACTAATGACGTCGTTCAGATAGAAAACTAACCGTTCAAGCATGTGAAAAATGAGTTTGAATGATAGTTTAAGCGCCATTTTTGCCGCCTTTTTTTTGGTGAACCATTCTAACGTAATTATCAGTGTTCGAACAGACAACACGCACTCAAATACCACATAATTGACCGTGAGACCTCATTTCACCCACACTCTCAAAACTCCACAAATTAGCCAAATTTTTCTCCTTAGCTGAAATCTTATATTTTTTATTTTGTCTTATTGTTGTAGGAAACTACTCAAATAGAGCTTCTTTGTGTTTTAGTGGTTAGATTTATCAACTTAATCAATGAATTTCTTAATTTTTTAGTATAGATTTTTGATTGTTGTGGTTTGAATTTTGTGAATGAAATTGATGTTTAAATGCTTATAATTAGTTTCATACTTTTTTAGGGGTGTTGAATGCAGGTTTTAGGAGTAAAAAAATATTTTGGGATTTGATTGGGAGCTTTTGGTTTGGTAAATTTCATGGTTTTTACCCGTTGTTCGAACGAAACGAAAGTGCTAAAATTGTTCATTTATAGGGATGCAGTCACGTTCAAATGATAAATTTATACCGTTTAAGCGTATTGTGGTAGTTTGAACGTGTTCTAACGTTTTTTTATTTTGTATGGAAAATTAGAAGTTTTGCATTATGCACGACAAAAAGAACATTAGGACAACTGTCGTACATAATACAAAACTTCTAATTTACCTAACAAATAAAAAGGACATTTTGAACGTACTCGATAGATCACAATACGTATGATCGGTATAAATATGTTAGATATAATCATTCACCTGCATCAGTCCTTTCTGGGGCCTTAGTTTTTCCTACACTGATATTGGATCACCTTCCCCGAAAACGACATTCGAGTAGATGTATAGATAAATTGTATATATTTTTCATTCAACTGACTTTTTTTAATGATTATTTTTGTCAATTATTTAAGAGTTATATTGATTTAAAATTTCTAATTTAGGAAAAGTGGATGCACGCAACGGCAAAGATATATATTTTTTATTGCGTTTTGTATTTAATTGTTTCAAATATAATTATTTAATTGTACATTTGTTAATAAATTTTTTTATTTAATAATATTGTTTTTAATAATTTTCTAGCATATTAAAAAATTTTTTTAAAAAAAGTTTGTTCCAACATTAGGTTTTACATTTGAAATACAGCGTGCCACCCCTACGTTTGGACCCTATTCGAATGTTTCTCGTTTCCGTTCATAATATGTTCAAACAACTACTTTTTTATTCCTCAATCGGTATATCGAACGGATTTAACGATATACATTGGAACGGCATAAAATGTTCGATTTTTTTTTTTTAACCTTTACGTCCAAAACCGTCCTAACGTTTATCAAGTGAAATGTGATAACTCATTAAGAACAATTACAGACATTCTAGTTTACAGCATTGTAGCGGTATCTGAAATATAACACATAAAATTTTGGTTGTTGTTCGAACGTTAATTTGCATTATCGAACGAATTTATATTTTCCGTCAAAACCCATTCGAACTTAATCCTCAACTGTTCATTCTAAAGTGTTTGAACGATAATTTGATTTTGGAATGGAAGCTTTTCCGTTTGGAAAAGTACTTTTTGGGCAGAAATGGTAACCTTTTGTAACCGAGTTGTTGGGACAGTTGGGGTGAAGGACAGATTCTGTCTCAAAAATATTTTTTGAATAGAATTTGGATTTTTTGGGATAGATTTTTCCGTCCCAAAAGCCAAAATTTCTTGTAGTGCGAGAGACAAGGGGTGCTATATCAAGCTGATCAGTACTGAATGTTCAATCTTGTCCGTTCAAAATGTTTCAAGTACAATTACAGCTCAACCTTTTCACTGAACAACCTCATCTTGTTTTCTAGCTCTCCCATGCATGGAAGCACGTAGGAATTGGATACACATCCTGTTTCGGCCCAGAAAGATACTTTGGTGTTTGAAAGAGTACTAAAGCTTCGTAATGGCGTTCTATTTAATTAATAGTCTTTATCAAAATTACGTAAAAGCATTATGACATCGCTTGAAGGCCGTGGCTTTTGATTAGGTAAAAAATCTCAAATAAGTGACCTTTATAAGCATTATGGAATTGTGGTAAAAATTAAGCATATATATCCCAAATCATGATCTATTTCGTTGAAAATTATAGGTGAATTAAACAATATTCATTAATTGCAAATAGTTGTTCAAATGCACCGTTTCTCTTTTGAATCCGAGGTTGAATATCTAGTTAATGTTATGATAGAAATAGTTGATTCTTTCGGTCACATCTTGTTGGTCACAGATCGATGAATAATTAATATTTTACCTATATATCTTATGTTACTAAAAAGCAACAATAACATGCATTTATATGAATTATTTTCATATAGCTGCAGTAGTACCCAAACCATATATTTACCATCAACTAATTAAGATCATGTTTGAAATGATCAAATCAACAAAGTACTTAAAACATATACGCAACGTACATACGTGGTATCATATCAGGTGATGCGTGCATCATATTGTCCCTGAATGACATATTATTCCTTAACTTAAACGGCCAAACTTCAAAGCGAGAAATAAGAGATAATTGAAAACTTCTGTCAAGCAAGTCCAGCTGCCTTTGTTGCCTCATGAAGCCTTCAATTGAACCTAGAACCATAAAACCATAGCAAGCAATAATGATGATCGCTGGGGATCGACAAATGAAATAGATAGAGAACAAGTGAAAAAACAACTTCCAATGATTTGGTAGAACTCCAGTTATATACAAGGAAAAAAGATTAAATAAATATTTTAGTGTAAATTACAATTTTTACTAACAAACTACCATCCAATTCTCAACTACTTTTATAAACTTTAATTCATTACAACTCACCTCCCAAACTATATATGCATGTTTCTCGTTGTGATTGCACCCTCCAACTCATTAGATATCCATTTTGTCGAAGGATTTTCACCTCACATAAACGGAATATGACATTCTTCTTATGTGAAAGATAAATTTACCGACATTGATTCTAAGTGAGTCATCTTTTCTTTTAGATAAAAAAAAAAAAAATCAGCTAAATACGTATTATTTCTTAGGTTTACAGATCGCAAGATGAATTTTAAAAGGCAGGAATGGTCTCCAACGAGGGAAAATTTCTCTTTACACATAAGGACAAGATCACATGGGACAAAAACTGTTTGACATAATGACTCCAATAGGTTTGGGAATTGAATTGCAATGAGAAGCATAGTTTGAGATGTGAGTTATAACAAGTTAAAGTTTATGGGGTATTTGAGAGACGAGCGATAGTTTGAGGCGTAAAGTGTAATTTGTCCTATATTTTATCCTCAGTTGGTATGAAATAAATAAATAAAATGAGTCGTAGCCACACACGAAGGAATATTAAATCTATATGTAAAGAAGTTGGATCACATGCAAACATATATATCAAACCATCCTAAGCTAGTGAGGTGTCATAGATTACTTCACCGTTCAAACCTTCTGATCCCTATTTGTCTAAAATTTAAGTTTTTCATTTTTATCTCTTATTACCTATTGCTACAACATTGAGAGAAATATCCACTACATTTTCCTTTGGAAAACACTTTGCACATATCAGTCGTTGGCTTTTTTTTTTTTTTTCTAGGCACTTCTCATCAAGCACTTTTATAACAAAGCCAAAGAGTTAAATCATAATTAAAGTTTCTATTGCGCAAAATACAATTTCCTGGATAATTTAGTGACGTTAGTGATATGAAAAAGGAGGGAAATCCATGAAAACCCGCAGCACCAATTGGAAATACAAAGGAAAAAACACGTACGCATTAAATAAGATTATGTGTAAGCTGGAGATCATTAGTGTTTGAAATTTTGTGGCAAGTGACAACAAATAGTTTATATAGCTATACCACAAATAATGTGAAAAAAACAAAAGATCTACTTTTGAAATAGATTAAAAAAAGATTAATAGGTTTGAGCTACTTCTTACTTATACACTTTGTAAAGAACATCTTACCACATGTAAAGATATTGAAGCTCATGGATTCTGCATATTCTCCTTATCGGAGTCCATCTTGAGATGGTGTTCTGCATAACATTGTAAGACGCATTTAAATACGGGATTTGGTTTTGCGACGCAGTCAAAGACGCATTTTTCCATGATCTTAGCCATAGGGTCCCCATTAGCTATCGCGTGAGTTGTGCATCGTACAAAAGCTAAAGAAATACAAAGCGGATATGGAAGGCTGCCAAGCGGCCCTATTCTCTTTCGCCAAACTTCACAACGGTGAATCTTCTCTTTGTGACAAACACCGACAGATTTCTCCGCTCTGTCAAGTTGAGAGAAACGAGCAAGCGGGTTGGGAAATGATGCAAGACCAGAGGATTTAGAGGCAATGGTATTAGCTTCATGAACCTCAACAAGAGCCATGATAACCATTACCACCATAACTCTTCTAATGAATTTTCCAACCATTGACTTTTTCCAGTTGAAAAAGCTCCCTAGCTATTGTAAAATTTAACCACAAAAGATAATGAAAGTTTAATTAAATCATTCAATCTTTCTTATAGGAAAACACAAACTTAAATAATACTTTTGGTTGGTGTTCACGAGGGTGGAAAGCTTTTACAGCTATTGTAGGAAGGCACAATTCAAAACATTTTAAAAGAAACTATTCGGAGCTAAACATGTAATCTTGGTCACCACTCAAGCTCTTTTTTGTGGAAAAGGAAAATCTTAAAAAGAAGAAGGATAACTTTCGATTCGATAAAAAGACACCGTATCAATTAATTAGTAGAATAAACTAATTGTGTTGCATAATATATTGCATAATATATATAGTATCGTTTTGATGCTCGCTAGAGACGAAATGGTGGGTGCTATGACATTATTTTCAAGAAAATTTTATTTAAAGGGAATTCTGTTTAGAGAAGGAAACTTTTGGTAGCTAAGAAAATTGGGTGGATTTTTAAAAGAAAAAATATGTTGTGTATCTAGCTAGGTTACTCATTACGGATTTCATGAGCCCCTAGAAATTTTATCATGCAAGTACTAAGTATTTGTACAAAAAGGTCGAGACAAATTAGTTTGGATTCCCAAACGAGACAAGGGTTGCTATCAATCTGAGTACTGAATATTCAATCTTGTCCACTCAAAATTTTTCGATTAATATAGCTTCAACCATCACTACAAGAAAATTGCTTTTAGGTGTCAAAAAATTTATCATCAAAAGCTACAATTTTGTCACCAAAATGTTTCCGTACCAAAATAACTTCGATAGGTGGTTTGTCACTGTAAATGTGTCACGCAAGATTTTAGGTGACAATTTGCCAGTTTTATTAGGAAAAATCGTTCGACGATAGCTGTATCGGTCTGGACAGTTTTCAGTTGGCGTGATGATTACATTTACCTCATGCATTGGTTAATATTTTTGGTCTGTTCAAATAACCTGTTCGTACCCTTTGTGGTGCCTGACGAAAATTTAATTTGTCACTAAAACACGTGCGTAGGGTCCAAACTAACCGTTTCAATGTATTTCCTATTTGTGACGAAAAAATAAGTGTCCCTGAATGTAATGTCCAAACTCTTGTCCAACAAGTTCAAACGTGATCGCCTTTTTTAAGGAAAAAAGAAAAATGCCAGTGAATATAATATGCGAACAGTTAATAGAAGTGCGGACGATCATTAAAAAACAGCATTTGGACGGTAATAAACTTTGGGACGGTATTCGGAACAAAGTGGGGGCACGTTTATTTATGTTGACCATATGTTATTATATTTATTTAAATTATGCATTTAACACACGTTTATTTATGTCGTCCGGACGTTATTATATATTTTTTAAATTATGCATTTAAATCTGAATTACACATGGATGTGAGAAAATTATATTAATTATAAAATAGAATTAATAATTGTCTCTACAAATATTTAACAGTAATAATCTTAAATAATATAAATAATGGAAATCAGGTATGAAATAAACAATCTACCCAAATTTCCATTTAGGCATCAAATGTGATGTAAGTTGTCTTATATGTTCCATCATCTGCTCACGCATTTGTTGTTCCATTCATTGCATCCTCTGTTCTTGCTCCTCTTGTTGCTTCTGTTCCTGCTCCTCCAAATACTGCTAATGCTCACACATCATCTACTCTATTTATGTCCGTCTGACAAGTAGCTCTTCATATTTCATTTGTCTAGCCCCCATCTCTTGTATCTCTACTTTAGCCTCCTCCAATCTCCAGACAAATCAACGGATGACACTGAAGAAGATGGTCCCAAGGTCCCACTAATCAGCCTAAACCTCACACGTAACCCGCTTTCGTCCCTTGGACGTCTATGAAAATCTGCACTTCTATAAATGACCTTCCCTCAAACTCGTGCTCTAATTGTAGCGCCTCCATCTTTTCCTACAAGTTAAGGAGAACATTGTGAAAGTTAATACATTAAATATTAAAATTTAATAATGCATAATAAATATTATATAACTTACAAAATTTTCTGTGCACTACTGATGTTCATGCACCGTCCTTACATAGTATGCGTTTTTTTGTAATCAATGCAGATTATTCTGAATCAGTTTCTGAATTTTTCTACACACCAAGAAATGACATTTATATTAATTACCTTAAGTATGTATTTAAGTAATCATGCTCTATTTCTTAATTGAAAATACACTTAGATGATTGAGCTCATTACCATCATAGCTAACGTGCCCTGGAAAGACTTGAGCCTCAAGTGTGAGCAATCATCAGCTTAGCCCTATTTTGACGGTTGATTTCACTTCTTCTCTACAATGCATATATATTGAGTTAGTAAAAAAACATTGTATAAAGTAAATAAAAATATTAGAATAAACATTTTACCTGAAATTTTTCAGTACTAAATAATTCACAGATGGGAGCCCAATCTTCCTTCTTCATGTTCAGGTATGGATGTTCTAATGCTTCTTCTTTGTTGGGGAACAAAGAGTAGTACTGATGCATTTTGTTTCGATGTGTTTTGTATGTTGTGTTCATTGTAGACATCATAGTGTTTCAATCCTCTGGCCGATCATAATTGAGGTTAAAGTCATCCTGAAATGAACAATGTTAGTATAATTAACAATAATTAGTAAAAAAAGTCAATTTATACTAAGTTACACTTACCAATATTTTGTTCATGATGTAAGACTTAACCTCGTTGGGGACTTTGGACTAGTTGACCACATCGAACGGACAGTGATCGAACGAGCGAACCAATATGACTTAGAAAGCATTGAAGATGCCTTGTCATCACCACCATACGACCATCGGGAATATGAACACTCAGCTTTCCTGCAATATGAGCCTTCTCTAATGCGATTCTGCGCATCTTACCTCTGTACTTGTTTAATCCTAGATGTTGCTATACATGAACAAAAACGTTATTAACAAAAATATTAGCATACCTAAAGAGATTATTTAAAAACTTAACATTAATGTTAGTTTGAAATGCTTACACGCACAACTACTTTGGGTGGTACGTGGGCTGATTGTCAGGAGATGGTAAATGTTGTCTGCTCATTTGAAGGACTTGCCTCACCAACTAATCTAGCTACCTAAATTGCACTGAAGATGTTTTCCCCCAGCTGCCATGACGATGTTGTGACTGACAAGCACAAAAAATATTTAACTCTATTATATTAAAGAAATAAATTAGAATAGATACAGAAAAACAACGACAAATAATAGATTAGTAAAATCACTTAATCATCAAAGTCAAACACTTGGATATCATATTTCACATGATGATCTTCATCATTGTCGATATATAATGTAGTGCGACGTCGTGCCTAGTGTCATCAGTGACGTTGGACAAGAGGATCGGCATCATTCCTTCAAAACGAGATCATGTTAAATTCGCGTGAAATCTAAAAAGCAAAATTAACTCGTTCTCCCTAGTAGGCTTCCACTTTGATGGTCCCTGTCATCTCTTTACTGTTCTCCTCTCCAACGGGGGGCATATCGTATGTGTTTTCTGATTACAATTTTCTGAACTATCTTCTAGTGGCCACCCAACTTCATATCATTAAGATAAAATACTTGACACACTGAGATGCTAGCACGAACGGGTCATTCTTGTACCACTTCTGTGATGTGTTGATGCTAGCAAAACAAGCACTTTTATGTAGACCTAAGTTTTGGGTGCTCAAGTCAAACCATTTGCATTTGAATAGATAAACTAAATTCCCACACAGGTACCATAGCGCGTAAATATCTACAACTTGACCGTAAAAATGGACGTTTTCCCCATTATGATTTCTCGATACAACTACCTCGCTACTCTGTGTACTGCGAAATTATTCACCATTAACTATGTGAAACCGAACACCATTAACAACGCATCTAAAAAATGATAGTACACGATGATCCAGTCTGGATGCCAGTGCATATAAATCATCCGATACATCGGCTGGAGATTCATTACGCATTGTCTGTATCTAAAATAATATAATTTGAATAGATATTGAAGAGTGGAAATTAATTAAAGTATCAATTAACTCTACATTCTACAAAGGTAATAAATACCCATTTTTTAAACCATGATGGGAATTTAGCCTCGTGCCTTTGATCAACATCTATTATTGATTGCTGCTTGAGTTCAAGAAGGTGCTCACTGCAAACAAATATTCGTAATAAAATGACAAGTGTAAAATATTGAATAACAAAGTGATTCTTTATAAAGGACAAGTACAACACTTACTTTAAATGTGGGCCGAGTTCTCCATAGTTGTTTAGGACACACCACTATGCTTTATTGAACTCTTTTTTATCAAATCGTGGCCCCTGCCTGCTCCTAACAGGTGAACATTCTAAGCAAATACTAAAAGACAATCTATCTGTCCTCATCGATTATCAACGTAATCATAATTTTCTCTCTCTTCGATTGAATCGTATCTCAACCCCACCGAGGTACAATGAGTAGAATGTCAGACACTCATTTAGCACGTAAATATCTACTATAGACCCCTCAGGTCGTGCCCTATTCTTCACGAAAGGCTTCATCTTCCCCAAGTACCTTTCCATTGGATACATCCACTTGTATTGAACGGGGCCCGCAAGTTTCACTTCTCGAGGTAAGTGGACTGCTAAATCACTACAGGAAATCCGTTCTTTGCCCACGATAGCACTCGTTGCAGAAAGTCTTCAAAATCGTCGAGGAAGGGATTTGGCCACGATTTTTCGTTGTCAAGGAGTCATCGTGTCTACCACGTCCAGAGAGACCTAACCCGACAACTGTGGCTCGTCTTCATTCATGCGGTGTCTATCTCGCCCGAGAGACAATCGAGAGAGACAACCCACTTCCGTCAAGGCTGACGACATCGTAGGGTGAAGAAAGCTCAGTCCCAACGATTTCAGCCGCCGGAATTGCACTTTTGGAATTTCGAGCACCCTAAAAGGACTAATAGAGGTTTGTGGCTGTGCTTTGCTAACGGAAAATCTTTGTAGCAGGAGGCTTATGGTGACGAGATACAAGGCCGTTGACCAATATTTTAGAAATACGTTTGGTTTTTACTTGACAAGAAAATCAACAGATTCTTTTATATATTATATATATATATATTGGCATTTTCCATCAAATTTCCCTATGTATCTTCATTTCTAATTGCCATCGAGGTGGCCATTCATAAAAAGGGTTTTGGGTTTTGCTGCAAACAAAGAAACTTCCCCATGTCACAAATTGTCAAACAAAAAAATTACAAATTACCAAACACATGAGCTTTATCTATGTATTTTAAGATCCTGGAGCTGTTAGAGCTTGTGTTTAGACAGCCTAGGGAATGAGGAATAGCTAGTCTTAATGCTTGTCAATACTAGCAATAATGTAGTATCAAAATCAGGCAAGAATGTAATCATGTGCACTCTTACAGGCATCCAGGTTAAGCATTTGCATGATCATGAAGGTGATATTTACACCAGCAATGACAAAGGGATATTCCCAAGCAGCTCGCTTCCCTCCCTGCTTTTTCAATAGATGTTTGCAAGAATCAATAGAAAGCTATAACATGTTCTCCTGAAAGTTCTTGGTTTCAAAAATCACTCCCACTGAAGAGCCATGTTGGGATCTTACTGTTGGCTTTTAGTCACAATCAATGTTTTGATGATAACAATAGAAGTAATTGAGATGTGAAGCAAAGCGGATCCAAAATGAGCACGAAGCGATCAAGCAACATCCCCTTCAATGGAAGTGCTCTTAAAGTGAAGACTCAAGATGCTAGGGTAATCTTTGTAACTCTAAGACTTCATCTTTAACAAGGATTTGAACCACACACTTGCATATTTCTTCAAAACTTGCATGAAATGTTTTACCACTTGTTTTGAAGATTTAAAAATGTTTTTAAATGGCTTTAAAATATCCAATTAAACTCCCAAACCTTTTATATACTTATGGGAAGTTAGTCTTTAAAATTGGGTATTTTAAGTTGGTCAAAATCGTGTTTTTAAAACAACCGGATCATGTGCTTAAGTTGAGGAGGTCGACCGGCTTGTAGCGGTCAACTTCGACCGCTTGTATAGCGGTCGACCGTTGGTTTGAAAAAGTTTAAAAAAGAGTCGTTCTGACTTCTGACATTATGACCGTTGTGTAACATTAACCTGCAGCGGTCGACCGGTTCATGTAGCGGTCGACCGGTTCATCGAGAGTTTTTAACAGCTCGACTCCCAACGGCTATAAACGGCTATTTTTCTTATGAGGCCTATATAAAGCCATTCCTACGCCTTTTAAAAGTAGCTGAATAACAAAAATCATTTTGCTAAAGCTAAGAGTGATCTAAAACCTTTCAATCCTTGTTCAAACATCATTCACACATAATCAACACTTTCACATCCTTGTTGTTGTGTGAAGCCTAAGAGATAGAAATTTCTCATTGTAACATCTACTCCATCAAGGGAGTTTTAGTGGCATTTTCGTTCATCCTATACACTATTAAGAGAGTGATTCTTTGTTTCCTTTTGGTGAGGTTTGTTCATCAAAAGAAGGAGTTTGGAGAGGTTTGTTCTCAAACTCGTTCTTAAGGCTTGAAGAGGTGTTTCTCAAGCTCAAGTGTAAGGAAATCCCTTGGTTGAAGGGAGCATAGTGGAAAAACCTCAAGGCTCGGTAAAGGAGCTTGAGGGGTGGATGTAGGCGGGTTTGCCGAACCACCTAAAAATCTTGTGTTTGCTTCTCTTCCCTTATCTCACTACATTGTGCTATTAGTTTCTTGTTCTAAGTTTTATTTCTCTATTTAAGTTGCAATATATATTCTTGTGTTAATCTTTTATTGCAATCGTTTCTCTTTGTGAGACTTATAGCTAGCAAACATTTTCTAAAGGGTGAGTTTTCGAAAAAGTTTTGAAACAATTACCCCCCTTTGGGTTGCCTTAATCCTAGGTTTCACTACAAAGTCTATGCAAAGAACACAAATTCTCCAAGAAATGAATCCAGTTCTCTGTACTAGGAAAAGTTTCAAGGACCAGAATAGAGGAGCTAAGAATTCATAAGAAGAAAAAGAGAGGCAATTGATAGCAGGAGGTGAAGATGAAACCTGAAATCAATCAATGGATCTCTTCCCTGCCATACCATTTCTTTCCATTGGTCAAAAATTAGGCCACGAAGCTCCTGACCAAGAAATGTAGCAGACCATAGAGCTCTCAAAGCTTCCTACGCTAGTAAAACCTTTTTAGTGAGTAACTTGGAGTGAAGTAAAATGTGAACAATTACCAAGAACCGGTAAGTTTTAAAAAACTTGTCTTTGTTTGTGTAGAAGTGGCCATGTGAGGAGACCATCCCATTCTATAAGAAAGCTAAAGGTGGCACTGTAGGTATTTGAAATCTGCAGGTATATGACCTAAGGGTACGCTGCATAGGGAATTTTGAAGGTGGAAACCAATAATTATCTCAAACCTCCATATGTTTTATGATTTGCTCTCATGTGTCCTATCTTTCTATGAACAAGCATGTGACACTAGTGTTCACAAACTTAATGGGAATTTGAAGCTGGTTCTGTGGCACAGCTGCAGCATATTCGTGATTAACACAGCAAATATGCACAAAATTGCATCATCAATATTATCAAAACTAACATTGTTCTGAGAAAGATTTTCCAAAAGATAGGCTCACCTCTATTGTTCCAGACAACAATATCCTCTGTACTTTGCTCTCCTTAATCTGTATAGATAAATCAAAAAGGTCCTGAGTAAAAATGCCAGAGATTAAGACAATTATTTCAAAAATTTTCAATCTGTTTTGCAATATATTTATTCTTGTGTTCAATCTTTTATTGCATTCACTACTCTCTTTGTGTGATGACTTATAGCTAGCAAACACTTTACCTGGTGAATTGTTTCGGAAAAAAATTTTAAACCCAATTCACCCCCTCTTGGGTTGCCTTAATCTAGGGTTTACACTTACAGAAAAAGTCTATGCAAAGAACAACAAATTCTCCAAAGAAATGAATCCAGTTCCTCTGTACTAGGAAAAGTTTCAAGGGCACCAGAATAGAAGGAGCTAAGAATTCATAAGAGAGAAAAAGCAGAGGCAAATTGATAGCAGGAGGTGAAGATGAAACCTGAAATCAATCAATGGATCTCTTCCCTGCCATACCATTTCTTTCCATTGGTCAAAAATTAGGCCACGAAGCTCCTGACCAAGAAATGTAGCAGACCATAGAGCTCTCAAAGCTTCCTACGCTAGTAAAACCTTTTTAGTGAGTAACTTGGAGAAAAATATCTGGAAGTAGAATGTGAACAATTAACAAGAACCGAAATAATTTCATCGATAACTTTTAAAAAACTTGTCTTTGTTTGTGCAAAAGTGGCCATGTGAGGAGACCATCCCATTCTATAAGAAAGCTAAAGGTGGCACTGTAGGTATTTGAAATCTGCAGGTATATGACCTAAGGGTACGCTGCATAGGGAATTTTGAAGGTGGAAACCAATAATTATCTCAAACCTCCATATGTTTTATGATTTGCTCTCATGTGTCCTATCTTTTATGAACAAGCATGTGACACTAGTGTTCACAAACTTAATGGGAATTTGAAGCTGGTTCTGTGGCACAGCTGCAGCATATTCGTGATTAACACAGCAAATATGCACAAAATTGCATCATCAATATTATCAAAACTAACATTGTTCTGAGAAAGATTTTCCAAAAGATAGGCTCACCTCTATTGTTCCAGACAACAATATCCTCTGTACTTTGCTCTCCTTAATCTGTATATTGTCCTTGAATAAATCAGAAAGGTCCTAGAGTAGGGAAAGTTCCAGTCATATTTGACTGAGAAATATCAATAATCTGGAGCAACGACCCAAATTTTTGTCCAGCATAAGCAAGAAGAAAGATTTTGTGTGATTTCAAATTGAAGAATTTATTCCTCGTGTAAAAATGCAAAACAATTTTTCAGCACCTGCTTTTCAGAAACCGTGTCATAGTTTTTGACAACTCTAGTCCAAGATGACATGATGCAAAAGAGAGAAATTCAGAGTCACTTTCAAAGAGTTCACATACGCAGGACCAATGACACGACTTGCATCCTTTGGAAGCTCAAAAGTAAGATCCACAATTAAAGCAAAAGGGTTCGTTAGATCCAAAAGAATCGATTATTACCCTAAATGTATTAAAGCAAAATGGTCCATTAGACACGAAATACATGCATTAAAAATGAACAGGAGTTGCAGATGTATTCTCGACAGGACAAACTACCATCTCTGAATTGAAAAACTCATCACATAAAGAATTTATAAAGAAGTGATCCCCACGATGATCGACGGTTGTGTCAATTCCCTCTAGACGAGGTGTAAAACAAGAATCTTCGAGAATAAACACAAAAAGCCAAAGGAAAGAATAAACAAGAAAAGTGGACAGAAACCCTAAAATGACAATTGCACAATGTAAATACCTAATATGGGCAAGGATTTCCGCAGTGATTGTTTCGGAGTTGAGACCAAGGAAAATCTTCATACTATTCCAGTCAGAGATACGTCTCAAAATCACACCAGCAATGGCAATGAATTGGAAAGAAAGCGGGGAGAGAGAGAGAGAGAGAAATTAAAAAGGGGAGAAGAGAAGAGAGAATTGAGTGGTTGGCAAGGAGAAGAATTTGACAAAGGCAATGGCAGAGGGAATCACGAAGCCTTAGAGCTAAATGACAACCATGAAAGTGGATTTGATTTTTGAGTTTTGGTAACAATACCTTTTTACCTTTTAGTTACAGAAATAAGAAGGTTACTCTCACTTTGCACCTTTAGTTTCCAATAAAACGACTATGTACCTTTAGTGACCAATAAAATGATTTGGTCATTGAAGCCTTATTTTTTAGTGATGAAACCGAAGTAGTTGGTGGCTATGCCTAATTTTCTTGTAGTGAATGGACCGTCACAGTGAAGAATGATAGAGGAAATATGTCTTCCAACTTACAAAGAATCAAACCAATATATTTTTCTAACTAGTCGATAACTTCTAATTTTACAATTCTTGAACACAAATCTTTGAAGAATAAACTCAACTATGCCAATGATGTACATACTTCTTCATCTAGTAACCTATATATCATCGCCGGTAACAGTTGTTGCAGCATAACATGACACAAATCTTTGAAGATGTGTTGGGCTTGATAAAAGATGTGCTGCCGAAGGGAAGACACTTTCTAAATCTTATTATGAGGGAAAAAGGTTAAGAAAGAATTTGGGATTTAGTTGTGATAACATACATGCGTGCTTAAATGATTTGTGTACTAATTTGGAAGGAGCATAGTGAGTTACAAGAGTATCCAGTATAAGGGAATTGAGGTGGAAGTACAGTCAGAATAGCAAACCAAAGGCTCCTCAAAAAGTGTTGCGGCATTTTCCCTTGAAATCGAGATTGCAACTATTATTTCTATCAAGGTAAACGGCAACGGATATGCAATGGCACTAAGAGAAGCGTGTGGTTGAAGATGGGGTGATGAGGCATCCTGTAGACTCTGTGGTATGGAAGGACCTCGATAAGAATTATGAATGGTTTGTTCGGGAATCTCAGAAAGTCTAGTTGCGTTTGACATGTAATGGGTTCAATCCGTTTGGCAACATAATCTTATCGTATATTATATGGCCAGTGGTACTAATTCCATACAATATGCTGCCTTGGAAGTGTATGAAGGATTCAACTTTCATGCTCTCAACTTTCAGGTTAAGCATTTGCACTCCTTCTCCAAACTGACCCCACGTGTCCTACCTCGCCCACGTTTAGAAGCTGATGTCGCTACATAAAATAAAATTAACAAAGTTAGTCGGTCGGTTAACTTAAAAAAATTGAAATATAACTTAGAATAATTTCTTACATGCACAACTACTAGGACAAGCTGGCGTGCCTTGACTCATGCCTTCATTCACTCTCGGAGAAGGAGCGCTCAGGGTAGGACTCGGGATCGGACTCACTCATACTATGCAACTGTCCAGAAGTAACTGAAGGAAATTCTCGTCCACGCTTCATTTCACCGTAGAAGCTGTGACATAACAAAATAAACGATAAAGATATGGTAAAAGAGACAGTAACAGTAAAAATAGTTCAGCAAACATCAACATTAGAAAGAAAATATACATGAAAGAAATTATTAATCAGAATCTGATTCTTGCACGTTATCGCCCGATGCCTCATCCTCAGTAGAGTCGCTATCACTTTCGAACGAATCTTCGTCCCCACTTTCTTCGGTATTTTCTTCAATTTCTGCTTCATCCCCCTCCGAAACATCATTACTATCTATACGTCTTTTTTTCCGCCGATCAATTGCCTCAGAAGCTTGGATAACGTTTGGCGTAACGTCATCCCTCCGTAGTGGATTAAGGTTAAACTGTCGGAAGTCTATAAACAAGTCAATGGCATCGTCCTCTTGATACGCTTCATTCGCGATGGCTGCTCCCGATTCAACGTTTACATCAACTTCACCATCCGGATCCAGGCCGGGAATGTCATATGCATTTCTACACGACAACTTCTGCACGACTCGCCATGTAGGTCCATGCAGATTATCAACTAGATAAAACACTTGACTTGCTTGATTAGCCAAAACAAATGGATCTTCTAAGTACCACAGTCGGGAAGTGTTTATGCTCTTAAAGTTCTCGTCGATACGAATTCCACGGTGATCTCCGACGTCCCACCAATCACACTTAAACAAATATACAGTATTTTCCCGCAAGTATTGCATGGCATAAATGTCTACAAGCCTCCCGTAAAATTCTATTGGATTTCCCTCATGTGATCCCGGTACTACAATACCACTGTTCTGAGTTCTCCGACGTTCTTCCCGTTGTACTGTATGATATCTACATCCGTTCATAACACATGCAGAATAACGCATCACTCGTGTATCAGGCCCACGTGCCAATGAATACAATTCATCGATCGATGTACATGGATTTTGAGAACGTAATTTTTGAACCTACAACAATATATTAGAAGGTCATTAAAAACAAAGACACGAAATTAATTTGAATTATTTGTCAATAACACTTACTCGCCCTAAGAACCAATCCGGAAATTGTTCCTCATGCATACGAGAAATGTTACCAACTCCTTGCGCGCGAAGTTCGTCCATGTGTTCACTGTAATGATAAGGTTAATCAACGACTGTATATTATAGAAAACCTATGAAATTTTATTTTACTTACTCTAAGTAGTTGCTGATGCCTTTGCAATTGTTCAGCACAAACCACCGAGCTTTCTTGAACTCTGTTCGGTCTATGTCATGTCCTTTTCCAGCCCCTAGCAATCTAATTCTCTGAGTGAACACATCCAATGACCTTTCTGGTATCTCCATCGCCGTCAGAATCGTAGTTTCGATCTCTACGATTAAACACTGTTTCGACCCCTCGGAGGTATTGGGAACAAAATGTCGAACACTCATTCTCAATATACAATCGACCCGTTTTCCAATCGACCCTTCGGGACGACTTTTTTTCAGGTTTTGCCCATCAACCGTTGGATACATCCATCTGTATTGTACTGGTCCAGCAAGCATTGCTTCGCGCGGTAAGTGGACCGCCAAATGCATCATCACTGTAAAAAAAGCGGGTGGAAAAATCATTTCCAACTTGCATAAAATTATCCCGATATCTTCTGACATCCTCTGCAATACAGAAATCTTCAACGTACGAGAACACAACTCTCGAAAAAACAAACATAATTCAGTCACTGCGCCACACACGTCTTCCTTCAACAACCCTCGGATCATCACTGGAAGAACCCTCTGCAAGAACACATGACAATCATGACTTTTCATTCCAGAAACCTTCAACTCATCTAGATTCACACAACGTGAAATCTCAGCTGCATCGGGGAACCTCACATCTTTTAACCACTCACAGGCCCTCCTTCGCTCTTCCCGAATTAAAGTATACACCGCTTGAGGCATCAATTCAACCCGACCGTCATGCACCAAGTGCAAGTCTTTTTTGACCCCCATTTCAGCTAAATCTCTACGTGCACCCGCTGAATCTCTGGTCTTGAACTCGATATTCATCACCGTCCCAATCACGTTGTCACATATGTTCTTCTCGATGTGCATCACGTCCAAGTTATGCCGTAACCCTAATGTACTCCAATACGGCAGTTGGAAAAATATGCTCTTCTTCGTCCAATTCAAACGTTCCGACGATTGTTTCTTCTTTCCCCTATTCTTCCCTGACGCTTTACCAAAGATAGTCTCCCCGACATGCGTCAATTGTTCCAATATGTCCTCACCAGTTAACTCCTCAGGCGGAAGTCTATGTTCTTCTTTCCCATCGAACGTATCCACATCATATCTCCATGCATGCCCCGGTGTCAAATATCTCCTATGACCCATATAACACATTCTTCTCCCGTGCTTCAACCACTTATAGTCAGTGTCTAAATTACACGTTGGACATGCCAACTTCCCTTTGGTACTCCATCCAGATAAATTGGCATATGCTGGAAAATCATTTATGGTCCACATCAAAGCTGCATGCATCTTAAATGTCGTCCCATCTGAAGCGTCATGTGTCTCAACTCCATCTTCCCATAGTTGTTTCAACTCTTCCACTAAGGGTCGAAGATATACATCAATATCATTTCCCGGTGACTTTCGACCCGGAATCAAAAGAGTCATTAGTGAAAATGGGACCTTCATACACCTCCATGGGGGTAAATTATATGGAAACACAACGACCGGCCAAATACTGTACGCATTGCTCATGTTTCCGAACGGATTAAACCCGTCAGAAGCAAGACCAAGGCGGACGTTGCGGGCATCTTGAGCAAACCAATCGTGGTCCTTATCAAAATTCTTCCAAACCAATGAATCTGCAGGATGCCTCAAACTCTCCCCATCATCGACCCGTTTTTCCTTATGCCATCTCATGTCAATTGCTACATCTTTTGTGGTAAACAAACGTTTAAGTCTAGGGATTAAAGGGAAATGACGCAACACTTTTCTGGGAATTCGATTGCGCAAATCATTTTCGAATTTCCACCGGGACACCCCACATACCGGACATCTGTCTAACTCACTGTTTTCCTTCCAAAACAACACACAATCATTCTGACATGCATGGATTTTATCATAACTAAACCCAAGATCCTTTCGCAATTGTTTCGCCTCGTAATACGATCCTGGTAACGTCTCCCCCTCTGGCAACGCCTCCTTAATCAACTGTAATACCATATCAAATGCCTTAACCGACAACTTATTCTCCGACTTCACATGCAACAACCGGACCGTAAATGACAACTTACTAAACTTGGTACATCCAGGATACAATTCATGTTCTGCCTCTTCCCATAATTTATTAAGTGGTGTCGAAGCCTTCGGTCCCCAAGTGGGGGTTTCCTTAATATTAGGGTTCTCCGTTTCAACCCTTGCCGCCCCACCATCTAATCCGGCACGAACATCGGTTAACATTTCCTCCATTCTATCAGAGTTATCTCCCTCTAAATCATCATCACTATATGGTAAGCTCGCACCGGACTCTTGACTCAACTTTGAAGTAAGTTGAATACCCTCCCCGTGAAACACCCATGACTTATAGCTCACATCAAACCCATTAATGTATATATGATCTTCCATTTTATCCAACACTTGAAACACTACATTTCTGCACTTCCGACACGGACATCTGATCTGACCCCGAGAGTCTACACAACAAGCAGCCATACCGACAAACCCACGGACCCCCTCCGCATACTTTTCACCAAACCGATTTTTCTCGTAAACCCAACTTTTATCCATCGCCACCAATCTAAAAAAATACACGAATTAAGTAATTCATAAACACCCAATCATTGTAACTTGACTTTAAGCCCAGCTGATAGGTCCTATCCCATTCAAGATTGTGCATTTGGAGTTGAACATCAGTTCAACTTGTGTCCATCCATACCTGAAAAAATTCGGCAGCATCTCCCCCCAGTCCCCAAAGTACACGCACCAGCGTTGGAGGCAAACGTCATCAACGATAGTTGTATGACGTCATACACCAATGCTAGTAGTATACCCAGAAGACAAAAGGTAGATGATACCGAATTTCCTCAAGACTGGACAGGACACAAGTACCGAACTCGTCCAACCACGAATACACAATCTCAAACTGTCCATATTGTGGACAATTCAAGGGTTATTACGCGATAAACGCATATTTATCGCGTCTTAACCCTTGAACGGGTCTAAGGGTACACACATTATATCCCAAAAATAAACTCAAACATAACAAGTCAAAAACACTCCAATATTCATCCTCCATGCTTCTCAAACTCCATAATTTATTTCCAGAACTCAAGCACTTCAATAATCAAACATTCAATATAAAGCTCAAATATTATACATGTATCACTATTAAAAAAAACACTCCTATAATCATCCTCCAGTCTTCTCAAACTTCATGATTCATTTCCAGAACTCAAGCACTTCAATAATTAAACATGAGAATAGAAAAATGCTACACAAGGTCAATAACTTGCAATCTGCCCTAACCGCGATCGATCGATACTATAGACGATCGATCATTTCAAGACCGATCGATCGTCATTATACAGATGATCGATCTGAACCTCCATCTAACACGATCGTCAATCGATCGTGACTAACCCAGATCGACAAAACAGCTTGCCAGCCTCCCACACACTCAAATCCACGCCCAAAACACTCACAAATCATCCTCATGCAATACTAATTCTAATATACATATTAAAAATACTCTAATAAGCTCTAATCATCACAAATCAATCCACAATACCCACAAATAGACAAATAAAAAAAACACCAAAGGTAAAGATAGGCTTTCTCAGTTAAAAACCGGCTTAATCACCACGTAGAAAATACTAATTTTGACATGAAAAGTATTTAAATCAAAAGGAAAGAAATATGTTCAAGCTTTGAAAAACAACTTTTGAAAGAATTTTTGAAAAGAAACGGATCAAAGTTGAAAAACAACTTGAAAACGAATCGAATTTTGAAAATGATACTTTTTGAAAGGACGAGCTTGTTCTTCGTCAAGAACACGAAGAACATCAAGAACAATAGGAAGAGTAGAAAAATGCTAATCAACATCAAGAGATGCTAGAATAAAAAACAAGAGATTCACAATAATCATCTTGAAAACTTGAATCGAAATCAAAGATAACCAACTAAACTTTACCTCTAAGCGTGCTTGATCTTTGCTAAACTTCACTAATTTTCCTCCTTCTTTCTCCCACTTCACTTCACTCTTTCTCTCAAGATTTAACTCACAAAAATTCAGATTGAATGGTGTACTCTTCAAAGGTCGAAATCCACCCCTATTTATAGGAAAACACAGCCGGTTGCATTCCGACACGTGTCCGGCCTAGCTAGGCTAGCTTTGGTGAGTCACTAGGCTACATTTCTCTCCTCTTGACACCTAGCAACCTACAGCAGCTGCATGGAAAGGCTATGGCCGAAATTTTCCCATAGGCTTGATGAGTCACCGCCTAGGTGCACCGGTTCGACACCTCGAGCTTCCTAGGTCCTAGCCTTTTGTGTCGTGCTTTTTGCATCGATTTGTCGTGCTTCTAGCTTTGATTTGTCGTGCTTCCTAACCACCTTAGGTGTCACTCCCTAAGGCAGCCAAAATTCACTTTAATTAAAGGCTAAAATGCTAACTTGCTTCACTAATCTTCCGATAATCGCCGATTATCGCTTAAGTTACCTACTTGCTTTCACTTCTCAATCTACTTGCTTCCAATTATCAAAAAGTCTCCAAATTTAAACCATAAACTCATGGATAATCTCCCAACATATTAAAAGAATAAAAATCATGTGGTTCGGTTTTCGAGACAAAAATGACCGACGTGCTTAAAAAACTTTATTGCTCCAATACGTGCTCCTCAATGTTCTGAACAATCACTCAGTTGCATGTGAACTCTAATTCTCACTAAATCATGTCTTAAACAAGGTTCGAGACAAAAGGTCCGACTAGCTTAAAAATTTAAATTGATCCAATGCGTACTCCTCAATCTCTTGAACAATAACTCAGTTGCACGTGAACTCCAATTCTCACTAAATTATGTCCTAACCAAGGTTTCGAACTTAGTCTCTCAAGTACTAAATACTCTCTCTTAGTCACTAATTATCCCCTAATCTCACTACTAATCACAAACAAGAGAGCATAAACAATATGCATGTGATGTTTGAAAGCTCGGGGTATGACATACTCCCCCACTTAGAAATAATTCCGTCCTGGAATTGAAACATAACACAAGAGACGTACCAGTTAGTCAAACAAGTGAGGATACTTGTCACTCGTGTCTGCCTCTAACTCCCATGAAGCTTCATGATATCATGACTCTGCCATAACACTTTCACTAAAGGAATCTTCCTGTTATGCAGCTCTTGATCCTTTCTATCTAATATCGCCACAGGTTACTCCTGGTAGGTTAAGTTCTTTGCTAGTTTCAAAGGCATATAATCTATCACATGGGAAGGATCTGGAACATATTTTCTCAACATAGAAATATGAAATGTATCATGAACTCCTTCCAATTCTGGCGGTAAGGCTAACTGATAAGCTGTTACTCCTACCTTACGTAGTATCTAAAAAGGTCCAACATATCTAGGACTCAACTTTCCTATCTTCCCAAATCTCTTTACTCCTTTCATAGGAATCACCTTCAAGAATACTTTATCCCCTTCCTCAAAATCTAACGGTCGTCTACGATTACAGCATAACTCTTTTGTCTACTCTAAGCCCCTTCAACCTTGTCCTTGATTAGTCTACCTTTTCACATGTCCTTTGGATTAGGTCAGATCCAATTTTGTCTTTCTCCTACTTCATCCCAAAACAACGGCGTTCTACATTTCTGTCCATAAAGAGCTTCGTATGGTGCCATCTGAATATCCTTAATTCCCCAAGCCTCATCCATAATCAGCTCGAACATGTAAGCGAAAAATCTATCTGCGTTTGCTAACCCAGTAAGAGCATGCACTGAGCTCTCGTGAATGGGCACTCGGTAGAATGAGTACTGCCATCGACATTCGGCGTCCAGATAAGGTGCAAAATCCACCAAAACTCACTGAACTCACTCTGCTTGATTATGCTGCCCACCACTGCAGAGGTCTTCCCAGTCATCAGCGTCCATAGGTCCTGCTCTAATGTCCTCTGCTCATCCGTCAGGGGTACCGTTCGAGAAGCAGGGAGTCTCGGGCCGGGGGCAGTGTAAGAAATCGGCAATGACGTCTGTCGAGAATAAGAACTACACGCCTCGCACCTCTAGCTGCACCTCAGGTGCTCTATCTACAGAGACGAGTACACAGAAGAAATCTTGCACAACTGTGTCCACACAAAACCCCTCAGTCCACGAGAGCTGATGAAGAAATCCTAGTACTCGAAGAGCTGGTAGAGGGAGTGCTCCTCGTACAATAAGCTGGTCAAAATCAGAGAGCGTCACAGGATGCTCTTTGGCCACTGGCCGCCCCCTCAGGTACTCCATTCGCCTCTCCAAGGTCATCATCGGATTAGTGACTTCCTGGTCTTGGGACGACGATCCCGTCCCGGTTCTCGTTGTGCGTGCGCGCTTAACTCCTAAAATTTTATGTATACTGCAAAAGTTGTATATAAATATGTGTTAATAAGTAATCAAAATAACGTATTACTTAGAAAACAAAAAAGTAATCACAATCACGTAATTATTAATGAAGTTGAAACAAAAAGTGATCCATCGCCATCCAAAGCGATCGATCACTAAATATACCGATCAATCGTTTATGTAACTGATCGATCGGTACATGAAAAACGGGCGATTATAAAAACAACGATCGATCGTTAGTAATTAAGCGATCAATCGTGAAATGGCGATCGATCAATCAATTTGACCGATCGAACGCTATTGGTAAAATGATGTGTTTCAGTGCACAGATGATCAATCATCCGTGCAACCAAACGCACAGTATCACTAAATCGAGGGACGATCGATCGATCGCCATTTAATCAAAACGCTGCACTTCACATTGTAGCTTACCGATCGATCGCTTAGGTGTAAGCGATCGATCGATCACCACTTCAAGGTAGGACGACATAATATACCGATCAATCCGCAATATACACAATCGATCGGTCCTGAATTGAAATGGATAGTTTCGAGGATGATTCCACGCACTTTGGAAGACAATGCAGCACGAAATGGCTCCTTGCACTTTGAGAGGATTCGAGAATTTTGTGGAGAGATAACCGGTAAAAATGACTTCGGCGGTTTCATATAATCCTTCGTGCCGATCGATCGGTAGTTAAGTGACGATCGATCGCTATGTTTTAACACGTGGCATCTTTCCATTCATTGAAACTACAATCGATCGCCAACCCGGTCATCAAACGGTGATTCAAAAAAGTGAAGGTTACGCTTACCGATCGATCGGTTAATATTAACGATCGATCGGTTAATATTAACGATCGATCGGTTTTCAAAGCCATGAGGTTATTAATAAACGATCGATTGGTATATAACAACGATCAATCGGTTTGAGTGACGACGTAAATTCATCGCCTAAACTCTTTGCATGTAGTGACGGAGCATTTCGTCACAAAATTAACGATCGATCGGTGTATACCGATCGATCGGTGTGTGACGAAACTTTTCTTTCACCAAAAAATTAACTTTTAATGACGACAATTTTATTTCGTCACAAATAAAACCTTTAGTGACGAAATTGGTGACGAAAAGTAGTTTCGTCACAAAAAACCTTTTTTAGTGACGAAAATAGCATTTCGTCACTAAAAGTCAATTTTCTAGTAGTGTGTAGAAACATGAAGTGTGTGAATAACACCAATTTGAATCTTCTCCTGCACAAGATGACAATCAAACTTAATGTATTTTGTCCTCTTATGGAAAATTAGGTTAGCAGCAATATAAAGGGCAGTCTTGCTATCACAATAAAGTAAAGCCGGCTAAGAATGAGAAATGCCAAGATCATGTAACAAAGTTAGCAGCAAAGTAATTTCACAGCATGTAGAAGCCATTGCACAATACTCGGCTTCAGCTGAGGAACGTGACACCGTGTTTTACTTCTTAGATTTCTATGAAATTAAAGAATCACCAAGAAAAACAAAATAGCCTGTCACGGATCATCGTGTATCATGACAACCAGCCCAATTGGAATCTATAAATGCCTTAAGCTAGAGCTAAGAAGAAGCAGAGAAAAACAGGACTTGCCTAGGGCTGCCTTACAGATATCATAAAACACAAATGGTAGCATCCAAATGGAGCTAACGAGGAGAGTCCATAAATTGACTAAGAACTTGAACTGAATAAGCTAGATCAGGTCAAGTTATAGTCAGGTAAAGAGCATACTTTCTTTGACATATGGAAATACCTTGAGAAGATGGAGCTACATCAATGCCCAGAAAAAATTTTCAGGGACCCCAAATTTTTAAGCTTGAACTGACTGTGAATCAATCTCAACCATGTCATTGCTAACAATGACTATGTTATCGACATAGACAATAAGATCAGCAAATGTAGTGCCTTTGCTTCGAGTAAACAATTAGTAATCTAACTTAGATTGAATAAAACCATGACTGAGAAAAGCAATAGAAAATTTATCAAACCATTGTCGTGATGCTTGCTTTAAGCCATATAAGGCTTGTTTGGTTGTGGGCTTAGGTCTTGGTTTTGAGGTTCAAACCAGGTTTTGAACTCAATTGTTGAACCAGCGTTTGGTTGGGTTAAGGGCTACCGTAACTATCTCACGTGTCACCTGCTAATTGGCATTTTCTTCTCAAAAGTTACTTTTTTACCTACTATCCAGACAAAAGTTGTGCATCAAAATTCACTCTCTGACAAAATACCCAGCGCTACACCTTCTTCCTAGTAACTCCCAAGCAATCCACACAATGTCAATCTCAGGCTTGTACTCCTTCTCCTTCACACCCACAACAAACATGGCTGCATCTTTGCTCGGAGTAGAAATGATAAACTTCTTAGCACCACCCTGATCATGAAACATTCCAAGTCAAAAATCCCCACCATGGAAAATCCAACAAACAAGCCCACCACTAAAAATCCAACAGATCATCCACATGGGGCAAAAGCCTTTTACTTGTTGGTGAAAACCTTGAACAAATGGAGGAGAGCAAACATTAACGTGGGCAGAAGCCTTTTCCTTGTCGGTGAAAACGCTGGTGGACTCGACGATGTAGTCAGCTCTAGTCTCACCCCATGGGATCTCTTCTGGTTCCTGAAATTATTTCACAAAGAAATGGCAACATTTCTTAGTATTAAGGCCATCTTTTACACTGAGAGCATTTGAAGCCGTGACTGAGGGATGAAACTGGAAAATAGTAACCACACCTGACATTGAAAACAGCGACGGACCTCTCACCAAAGAGAAGGGTCTTGGAGTCCTTGGCCTTGACATCCTCATGCTTCTAGTGGCCATGGACAGAGTCGTACTTGAACATATGTCTGCACATCAATTATTCACCAAATCTCGTTCTCAGTTGACCTTGATTCGAGCGAGCTAGCAGGATGCCCACTTCTCAGATTTGGGACAGTGGGCATTCGCGTAAGACTCGTGGCCAAGCCCACACGAGCAAGCGGAATCCCACTTCCCAGTACTAGGACAGTTAATGCGGTGTCAAATGACAGTTTGAGCGTGTGTCAAGTGACAGCATTGGTCTGCTAGGTACGCGACAGAAGAGATACTGAGAAGTCGAGCCTGGGTCCAACTCACAAAACCAAAACTAAAATTGTGACCCAAAACCAGGACCGGAGCTCGTATCCAAACAAGCCCATAATGATTTGTTTAAACAACAAACCAAAGACTTATCCATGCTAGAATAACCAGGAGGCAGTGTCATATACACCTCTTCATCAAGATCACCATGAAGAAAGGCGTTATTGACATCAAACTAATATAAATACCATTTATTGATTGTAGCCAAAGAAAGTAAACACCGCATTGTGACCAGTATTGCAACTGGAGAAAATGTTTCATGGTAATCCCAACCTTCACGTTGTGTATACATACACCCTTCTGCCACTAGGCGAGCCTTTTGTCTCTTTATGGTTCCATCATATCAGTACTTCACCTTATATACCCATTGACAACCAATCGGTTGCTTGCTAGGAAGCAGAGGAGTAAGTGTCCAAGTGTTATTTTCCTCAAGAGCATTAATCTCAGCAATTTGTTGCCGATGCTTATGTGGAACAGCTTGATGATATGTTTTTGGTTCAAAATGAGATGAAATAGCAAGAGGAAAGGCTCTATGGGAATCTGAAAGACGATTGTAATTAAGGAACAAAGAAAGATCATAAGGAGTGGAACCTGCAGACATGGAGTTGGATGGAAGAGGAGCTGAATGCGAGGCTAATTGTCAGTGATAATGTCACAAATAGTCAGATGGATACCTAATCCTATTAGACCTATGTAAAGGCTGAGAATGAACTGTAAGAATAATGCCCTAAAAATCATTTATCTATATAATAGTTATTTAGATGTCACACGTTTATATTTATTTATTGGGTAATATGTTGTGACACAAGATGTTACATAGATATTGTTAAGTAACATTGTAGAAAAGTCATGTCAATAATTAATGAATCAAAGGCGGGAAGTATGACTCTTCAGTTTCTTGTTCACTTGATGTTTTGTTCTAGACCAAGGTACATATTAATGTATGATAGGTCTACACTCGTTGTGCCTCTATTTAATATGATGATGAACTTCATAATTGAGGTAGTGACCTTAAGCAAACAAGTAGGTGCAATGTAAGAGTACATGTACTGAACGGGATCAAATATGAATACCTTCTGGAAGTGATCACTTATGTTGAGAAACATTCAACACAATTGGTTTATTATATCCTTAGACCTAAGAGGTTTATATGGATCTATTTTTTGTGTACTTGTGCTTTGACAAAGTCATTTGATGATGATCTTTCTAGGTCAAATATTCCAGACAACGTTGGGTCTTATACATAATAATGGGTTTGTATAAATGCTCAATAAGGAATCCACCAGTCTCTTGATAAGGCAGTATATTCAATATATCTGTATAGGGTTGGAATAAAAATGAATCCATTAGCCAATGGTATTTTGTGAAAATATTTTTTGAAATTAATATATATATATATATTTGTGAAATTTTTTTTGAAACAATTAATAATCCAATGAGTTACAGATTGTAATTGAGAATTATATGAGTTAGTGACTTAATCAGTGATATGATTCAGTCCTATTACTCATGTGGAATATAGTGTGGTGAAAGAATAAATAAACGAATAATTGTTAGTAGAAGGATTTCACAAATCAATCTCAAATACTCAAGGTAAATTGTGATATGTTAATGAACATTATTACAATTAGTAGAAGCCTAAAATTCGGAACAAAAGAATATAAGAGAAATAAAGGAAAAGAGTTTTTTATGTAATCCTACGGTTGAGATCTGAGGTCCCTAACGGTCCCACACTATATCACAGCTAGGGTTCAGAAAAAGACTATAAGATATCTTTTTCTAAACAGTTGGCCATTATGACTTTGAGAAACCCTGTGACAGCTATGAGCATAGAAAGAAGGAGGCACAAAATTTGGGCTGCTCAATTGTGAAATCAATGACTCAAGGTGTGAGATCAACAAGACCTGAAGATTGTAAAACTGAAAATTCAATCGCAAACAAAGTTTAAGATTGTTTGTCAAATCAAGTAAGTTTAATTTTCCACAGGCAAACTTTCATGGTATCAGAGCCAGGTTAGTTTGAACCTCATTCTCTTGAGATCTGTACCTTTGTTCATGAAAGAATATTTGTGTTGGCCAAATTTTTTGAAAATAAATTACAAACAAAATTGTTTTGTTCTTGGCCCTTTTTGTTTTTTTTTTTTTTGAAACCCCTTAAAAAGATTTTTCTACAAAATCTGTAGGTACTACCGGATGTGATCATGTTGCTATATTTTTTGAAGTCTTAATTAGCTACAATTGTTATTTGTATCTGATTTTTTAACAGATTCTCGTACAAAATTTTGAAAAACAAAATGGGGATAGAGAGAAACAGTTTCTCTCTCACCAAGATGTGGCCGGCGGCATGGTGGGGTTGCCGCCGCACCAGGTATGACCGGCGCAACCCTGCTAGAGCTGGGGAGGGGTCTAGTGGCCTTGGAGGCCGCGGACACCACAAGCAGTAACACACCCATGTATTACACTGGTGCGCCGAACAGTAGCACAATAACTGCCGGTGGCCTAGGCCTCCCACGTCCAGTCTCGATTTGGTCTGACGTGGCCAATAGGAACGACTGGTGGCCAACTAGGTTGGCTGCCTCCAGCCTCCCTCCTTGGGGCACCAAACGGGGACCAGACATAAGATGTCTAGGTCAGCCGTTTTGGCCCAATAGTTAGGCTTATTTTAATAATATTGGCTATATGTTTTTAAAGAAGAGTTGTCGAGCTTGTTTTAAACTTTTATGCCGAGAATTTTTTTTATAACAAAGCCCGTTTGTTTAGTTTTTAAAACGAGTTGGATTGGCCCAATTTTAACCAAAGCTTTGGGCCAGTCCAAGGGAAACCCAGTTCAGTCGATTTTAGGAAAAAAAAAATGAAGGGGAGAAGAGACACAGGCTGGGCTTCTTGGCCCAACCCATGGCTGGATATGATCCAAACCATGGGTATCCATGTGGATCATGGACCTATGTGGATCATGGACCGGTTTAGACCTAGGTCCATGAACCAAGGGAAGGTCCGAGTTTGACCCGGACCATAACCCACAACCGAACCAGTGGGTCAATGGATCAACCCGGTTTGACCAAGCAAATTCTTTGACCAACCCAATTTGACCAAGTTGACTCGGTTTGACCATGGTTGACCAAAAAAATTATTTTTTCTAAAATTTTAAATGCAAGTGCTAAATGGTATGTTTAGAGGAAACTAATCCCATGACCCCCCATTGTTGGTAAATGGAATCTATTTTATTGAGGGTTGGATGAAGCTAAAATAAGGGATTCCATTTTTTTAATTTAATATTTTGTCCTATTTATTTCTTCAGAAGATAAATGAGAGTGTATGCGTAATGGGAGTGATGACTAAAATAGCAATGTCAACCCATTACAAAATTACATGTCATTCCAGATAAGGGTTGGGTCTTGTACATAATAAGTGAGTTTGTATAAATGCTCAATAAGGAATCCACCAGTCTCTTGATGAGGCAGTATATTCAATATATTTATATAAGGTTGGACTAGAAAAGAATCCATTGACTAATGATATTTTGTGAAAATATTTTTCGAAATTAATATATATATTTATTTATTTATTTATTTATTTATTTGTGAAATTGTTTTGAAAACAATTAATAGTTCAACAAATTACTGATTGTAAATTGAGAATTATATGAGTTAGGGACCTAATCGGTGATATGATTCCGGTCCTATTGACTTATGTGGAATATATATATATATATATATATATATATATATATATATATTTATTTGTGAAATTGTTTTGAAAACAATTGTTAGTTCAACAAATTACTGATTGTAAATTGAGAATTATATGAGTTAGGGACTTAATCGGTGATATGATTCCGATCCTATTGACTCATGTGGAATATAGTGTGATGGAAGGATAAATAAACGAATAATTGTTAGCAAAAGGGATTTCATAAATCAATCTCAAATACTCGAGGGTAAATTGTGATATGTTGATGGACATGATTACAATTAGTAGAAGCCTAAAATTCAGAATAAAAAGAATATAAGGGAAATAATGGAAAAAGAATTTTCATGTGATCCTACGGTCGAGATCTGAGGTCCCTAACGATCTCACGCTATATCACAGCTAAGATTCAGAAAATTACTATAAGATATTTTTTCTAGACAGTTTATCATTATGACTTTGAGAAACTCTGTGACGACTATGAGACGTGGAAAGAAAGAAGGCAGAACATTTGTATAATTTTCCGCAGGCAAACTTTCAGGAATCACAAGAAAAATCAGAAATAGTTGTTTGAAGATTAGTAGTGGAGAATTATAGGCTTTAGCTGTTGGAATCATTATTACTTGGAATAGATGTGGGATTTAATACATCAGCTAAGGGAGTAGGAAGAACTAACTCAAAAGGAGTGGAAACATAATCATTAATAGATGTGAATGGGAATATAGTTTCATGAAATAGTACATCCTTGGAAACAAAAACAGTTTTAGTGTTAATATTATAAAGTTTATAATTTTTAACACTAAAAGGATAGCCAAGAATAATGCAAGCACGAGCCTGAGGATCAAACTTGGCACGATGACATTTGAGAGTACTAGTATAACAAAGGCATCTAAAAACACGGAGATGAGAATAGACAGGAATTCAAGAAAACAAAATCTCATATGGTGACTTACCATGAAGATGAGGACTAGGAATTCGATTAATGAGATATCTAGCTGTTAAAACACAATCTGCCCAAAATTGAGAAGGCAAATGTGCTTGAAAAGAAAGGGCACGTGCTACATTTAATAATTGTCGTTGATGATTTCGCTCAATAATTTCATTTCGTTGAGGTGTCTCAATACAGCTATGCTGATGAATAACACTTTTAGAAGCATATAAATCTCACATGAAAAATTCTTGGCCATTATCGCAAAGGATTTTAGATTAAGAGAAAGAAAAGAAATAAGAGAGACATTAGATTTAAGTAGTTTAGTCCATAAACTAACATAAACTATGGTTTTCAAAGGGATTATTAATGCATAGGTAAATTGTTGACATAGTTCCGTGTAAACAGTGAATCAAATGAAGTTGTAATGATTATTGTGAAGTATGGAGAAATATTTTAGTCTGGAGACTTAAGTGTGAGATGTGTACGTCCAAAGGGGTGGTGGCTTAGTAGTGTGAGGGCTGTGCCTAGGACCCGAGGCTTGCTCCCAACAAAGATTCGAATCACGGTAACTCCATTATGCTCTAGTGGTTCCTGTGCTATGTAGAATTCTCGAGTTTAAATAGTGGTAGGCTTTGGCCTGACTTTATGATGATTCATCCCCTAAAAGCCTTTTTTGCCTAAAAAAAATAAATAAGTGTGAGATGTATACTCAATTAGTGTACTTCAATTGCTGCTCAAGCCTCAATGTCACAGAGAATGCTGCTCAATTCTGTCGCAGAGAACGCGGCTCTCTTCCAACTCCAGCCCTGGTTGAGCCTCAAAGTCACCGAGAATGCGGTTCACTTTCTACATCCTCACTGACATTGAGGCTACCGCTCACTTCCGGCTCGAGAGCCGATACTATGTTTTTGAATTTTCTTATCCTTTAGTAACGTGTCTAAAACTCTTAGAAACATATTTAAACTATATGTGCTTGAGATCTAACTCCGAGGAGGACAAAATATACATTCTATGAACCTCCATTGAGAGAGAAAAATATATTACCAGATCTAGATAAAAAAATCTTAGATGCTTTCTCTTAATTAATCACCAAAAATCCAACCTTCCCTACGACGCCTTCAGAATTCTAAAGAAGTTTGGCTGTTTGAAATTCCAACATTTAAGACAAGTTCATTCGAGGAATTCATAAGTCTAGAGTTCCGAATCTGCCGTTGATGTGGGTCTGAGTGGATCATTCAGACTGTTATACGTTTGGTGTCAAGTCTGCTTGAAAAAATTAATTAAAAATAATAATAAAACGTTCCACGATGCGTTGAGATTGACATATTAATTCTTCATTCATTACTCATCAAAAATTAATTAATTCTTCATTCTTTTTTGCATTAACTCAAGAAAATAATAATCTTCTTGATGACATTGCCAACCTCTCTAATATTTGAGCCATGAAATAAAAAAGCCCTCCCTCTCTCTCTTAGATGACGCTTCTAATAACAAAGTTATAGTTCGAAGACAATTATCAGTTTAATTTCTAGAACTTTTCGTTTTTTCGTTTTTTCTGTTTTCTGTCTACCTATTTATGCATATTTTCTATCGGGATTGTAGAAGTGCAAGACAGGCACTAAATTGTTTGCCGGCAAAAGGGTTTTCGGGTTTGGTTTTTTGTCTTTCATTACAAGGATATAATATACAAATGCAATTACTTTCCTCAGATTCGTCTCCCTACATTTCAATGCTATATATGCTATCAAAAAGTTCCAATTTCCCAGAAAGAAAAACCCCGAAAAGAGAGCAGAAATCAGTGTTCACCCCGGTTTTCTATACTCTATAAAGTTTTAAACCGAAACCTTAAGACTCCAAATACTTAACTCAAGGTCAATGCTCGAGTCACACGCAAGGTCAGATTCACCTAGAACACGCATCCTCGGATGATGCTACACAAGAATTGCATTGCTGCTGCTAATAGCAGATGAGAAGGCAGACACAAAAGTGGAACAAATTTCAGTCTTAACAATCTACAAAAGTTTGCATATTTCTCAGCTTCAAGTCAAAA
The DNA here is from genome assembly GCA_003952965.2 of Morella rubra. Taxonomy (NCBI): domain Eukaryota; kingdom Viridiplantae; phylum Streptophyta; class Magnoliopsida; order Fagales; family Myricaceae; genus Morella; species Morella rubra. Next base: position 8,859,055 of record CM025852.1, read on the forward strand.
CTTCTGTGCAGGTTCATCCATACACGATACTATCAAGACTATAACACACCCATATAATCACGGGGGGATGATCATTTATGTTGTGGGAAGGGGTCTCAAAATTGACCAGCTCGTATGTCTCTATCAAGACGATCTGCATTAAGTGTCCCAGGAAGCTCTCTAAATTCTTCGTTAAAAATAGAATAGGCACTGCAAATATCAAGGCAACAAAAAGGTAAGAGTCTCGTGGAATACTAAGTGACTATTGTTCTGACAAGATGTTCTTACCACATTAAAATTGAATGATCCTGATGTTTAAATATTAGTAAAAGTTTAAAAAAGCAATAAAAAGAATTCATCGTAAAAACACAAATGCAAAGAAACAGACATACACGCTCGGAAAGGGAGATGGGGATACCATGTAGCACAAAAATCATTGACATCCATACCAAGTTACAAATGGACTGGATGTAACCCGAAACATTGGACACTGTTTTAGAACAAAAAGCGTGAGAAGTACTTCCCTTTAAGTTGGGGTCGGTGCCATTTCAACATTGAGTTCACCATTTTACTTCCTGTTAGAGTATGTGTCTTGAAAAGAAAGAATTTCAACATTGAGTTCATCATTTCACTTCCTGTTAGAGTATGTATCTTGAAAAGAAAGAAATTTCAACATTGAATTCACCATTTTACTTCCTGTTAGAGTATGTATCTTGAAAAGAAGGAAAGAAACAACGCAAAGCAGCATCCCTTATATAATGGCCAAGGACATCAAAATAAAAGTGATATATCTACACTATTTAAATAGTCTAGATTTCACTATAACCATTAATTATCAAATAGAGAATGCATAATTATCATCAGAACGTAGATACCTTGCGTCACCAGGTTTGCGCTTTCCAAGATTCAGGAAAATAACAAGAAAGCCCGTTCCAAGTATCTGAGTGCATAGCAAAACCAAGGAAAAAATATAAGGAATAAAGACTCTGTTATACAAGTCATTTAAAAGCATATCAATTCTCTAGTTTATGTCAACTTTTCTCTTAATCATCTTGTCTTGATTGCTGATACATGCCCTGATCTTCTTCCATCATTTCTATAGACATCATAACACATAATATTGACAAGAGTGCGAATTCAGCAATGCTGGAAACCCATGTGTGCAGATCGCATGTTAGAATGAAAAAATCAAATAAGAATAGTGCTGTTCAACAGATTTTCACAGAAGAAAAGGGCGTTATTTGTCATTTGTCTCCTTACTCTCTACACATGTTAAGCTTCAAGAAATGCTACAGAAAGAAAAAGGGAGTGTTATGAAAATTTAAGCATTGCACTTTTAAACCACTGGCTCCAACCGAAAGAAGCAAACTTACATAGAGAGGTCCTAGGTCCCATTTGTGGGCAACAGGTGCCAAGATAAACCATAAGACAATAATAGCCCACGCCTTGAGACTGAGTGATAGAATTGCCATCAAAAAGATATCTATAAGAAAATATTAAAGAAAACTCTATCAGTGAAGAATTTATTTCGAACAAGGGCAGATCTTCAACTAGATGATTACCAGGAAGCTTCAACTTATCATGTAGAAAAGAGTAAAGCCTCCTTTTCCACCAGCTTGATGATTGTGGAAGCTTAAATTTCTGTAAATGCAAAAAGTACGGTAAGACGGGGGAACTTTGTAACTCTACATAAAAGTCGCATTAAATTCAGTAACAGTGATTTATGTATACCAGTTCATCATCGTCATCATCACCATCAAATCCGTCATGAAGATGTTTAACTGGTGGCTTCGGTTTGACAACAACAAGCAGGGAATCTGCAAGATAAAAGAAAAAGGCCCACATATCAAATCAAAAGCCAATCACCAAACAAGAAGAAAACCAAGACATGATTTTCAACTATCATTGCTAAAATTTAGTGTCAGCTCTAGTTAGAACTTACAAGGTCATCTTGGGGTGGTTGCATTCGCACAACTACTGAGAAAATTTTAGCTACTACCGAATGGAGATGTTGCAAATTTCACACCTTCAATGCCATGTGAAAAGGGGATGTGTTTGCCAAGAGAGGATACAATAAAACAAGCATAAAAGCAGAAACTTTAGAGTGTAGGTTCCTTTACGAGAACGGGCAGTGATTCCCCCCCCCCCCCCCCCAAACCAACTGTTGTGCTCGGCGGTTCACACATTCTGATGACAAAACCAACACTCTTGGTTGTCGGGTGCCAGCCACTGAACTGGACTGATCGGTGGGCAATTCAAGCAGGATTTCATTTCTATGATCATATATTGACATTACCATGACAACCAAAATTACTAGTCTATCCAATTTCCACAATAATTAGAACCAAATCGAACCTAATAAGAACTAAGATTTTTAGTCAGAAGCACACAAATACAGAGGCAAAGACTTATACCGCCGTCATTGAGGTGTAGGCTTACGTCTTCCCCATTGTTGCTCTTGTCATGCAACACATTCCCTTGCAAAATGAGCCTCATACTCTCAATTGGTAGACCGTCATTTTCCCCAATCAATTTTCTCAAACCACACACCTAATATATGATTAACAATACACAGCATCATGAGACTTTGGAACATCTAACATCAGTCTCACCTTGTCATTCAAATACCCCAAAACAAAACGAAAACAAACCAAACCAAACCAAACCCAACCCTCATCCACACATACTCAATATGTGTATAATATACATAGAGAGAGAAAGGGGACTTACTTTGATCGCAGAGGGGACCCGGAGGCGAGAGGGACGAGCAGGGCCCACAGTTCGGAGAATGATTTCCACCGTATGATTATTCTTCAGCGGCTCCTCTCCTTCGCGATCAGTGACGCTGACACTCGGATCCTCGCTTTCTACGATCTCTGCCATATTAACGTACACTGAAATTAAGATTTATCAATAATCACAGCCAATCGGATTAGAGGCACCAGCCTCCGTAAAATTCCAGTTTGCAGAAGGAGATCCCCCCTCTCTTCTCCCCGGTTCTTTGCTCCTGCCGTGTCTCAAAACGACAGCGAATTGTACTTCAAGCAATTACATAATAGTTTTATTCGGGTGAAATTGGACAAGACACACCGCTTTTCCCATCCAACATGTTTCGAACTTGAGAACGGGTTTCGATTTCTAAGGCCAAATACAATACACAACCAAAAAAAAAACACATATTATTTGAAGTAATTATTTAATAAAAAAATATTGAAATTAGGTAAAAAAATATTGAAAGAGAAAATTTATTATAATTTTTTTAAAAGGTATTAGAGTTTGTTTGAAAAATTATTAAAAATTGTGTAAAATGTATTATTAGTGTTTGTGCCTGCAATTTTGAGATTTTAGATATTTATTTTGTAAATTTTGTTGAATATATTTGTATTATAAAATATTTTTATAAACAAACATATTTTAAAAATTGAGAAAAGACTCATCTGGAGTGAGGTTTGATTGTTAAAATTTTGAGTTATGAGAATTAGTAAAAAAATAAAGATAATTTATAAAAATTGATGTAAAAAATGAAGAGAAAAAATTTAAATGAATATTATAATAAAAAAAAATAATTTGACAGAGAGAAATAATTTTATAATTTTTTTAACCATGTCAACAATTTAGAGTGTAATTCTTCCAATAGTCTTGGTAAAAAAACAACCTTTTAGCTCGGAGAAAAAGCCCTTTCAGCAATACAAAGAAAAAGTGGTCATTTTTGCAATATAAGGACCGGAAATGCATGAAAAACAGCATCCTAAACAATCAAAACACTACGTGAGATAACCCACCACCGCTCTCGTCTAGAGAGATTTCCCTATGAGTTTCTTCGACTATGTTTGGTTTGGTTTTAAAAATATTTTTTGTGTTTGTTTTTGTTGGAAGTAGTGTAGATTCTCTTGGGATTGATGAAAAGTTTGTTAAAAATTATTGAAATTTGTTAAAAATTGTTGGAGTTTGTAAAAAATTATTGGAGTTTGTAAAAAAGTATTGGAATTGATGAAAAAGTGATTATGAAAAATTTTTAAAATTTTTTTGAGAATTAGCCAAACATAGCCTTCTCTCCCTTTCTTCTGCACTCATCCCTTTTTGATCTCATCCCTTTTCCCACCCCTTTTTTACTTCTCTGTCTTCTCCTTTCCTCCTATTGCTTTTCTCTGTCCCTTCCTTTTCCTCTGTTTTCTATGGCCCACTCCACCCCCGACCTTGACTTTTTTTTTTTTTTTTCTTAAATCAAGCCAGCATTCCCATTAAAACAATTTGAGGATAGCAGAGTCAGGGGGGATCAGCCCCCGACCTTGACCTTCTTATTACCAAAACCCGCGGCCTATCTTAGGAAGATGTCAACCATGATCTCTCGGTAGACCCTGACAAAGCTTCTCGGAGATCCCGTTTATCACTCGTGGCTTGTCTTATTTCTAGGAAAGTCATTTTTAAACATGTTGTGCACTCAACCATTACTGCGGCTTGGCGTTTTGCGTTGGATATTTGCATTAAAGGCGTTGGTCCTAACCGTTTCTTAATTTCTTTTTCCTGTGAAACTTTTCGTTGAACCAAAGAAAGCAAAGGAAGCAGGAGCAGAGAGACGGAGAAGAATTTGTCTACTTCGTATATTGAATGAATAAAGCTTTACACAGGTGCTGTATGTATATACAGTTACCAAATAATAAATGAACGTAAAACACCCAATGGACATTCTAACAAAATTCCTATAACAGCCTCCAGTTGTAGGCTGATAACAAACTCTAGCTCAGTAACCTGAGTAGGCACTACGATTCCACATCAGCATCTGTAGGCTGTGACATATCCTTTGCCATATCATTCTGCATCGTCTTCTTCACATCAGCAAGTGACTTTGTATGTGCATTCTATAATACCCCCCACAAGATGGAGAATAGAGATTAACTATTCCCATCTTGGAGAGGTGGCCAGAAAGCACATATGCAGGAAGTGGTTTCGTAAGAATATCGGCAAACTATGCATGAGTGTCGATACGGGCAGTGCAAATACAACCAGCTTGTATGAGATCAAGAATAAGATGGCAATCGAGCTCAATATCTTTCATGCGCTCATGGAAAACCGGGTTAGCAGTGATATGAAGGGCAGCCTGATTGTCATAGTACAAAATATCAGATGAGGATGCAAAATGTGGAAGTCATCCAAGAGAAAACGAATCCAAGTGAGCTCTGTACATGTAGTCGCCATAGAAAGATACTCAGCTTCCACCGAAGAGCGAGAGACAACCGACTGTTTCTTAGGTCGCCAAGAAATAAGAGAAGACCCCAAGAAAACAAAATATCAAGAAAACAAAATATCCTATAACCTGTTAGGCTATGTGGAGCCTGATTTGTTATATCCAACCCGAATAGTACCCGACCCAATTCGACAAGGAGCGTTTACAATTTAAGAGGGATATTTTTTTAGGCTTAGTCCATGGAGCAGAGGCTTGGGCTGATAGGCCCAAGCCGGAGCACTCATAGACAAGCCTAGTCCGAATATGGCGCTCAAGGTTAGGGTTTTATGAAGGGAATGATTTAAGACTCAATACAACACCAACCGAACCTAGAGGGGGTGAATAGGTTATGCAACTTAATCTTTCAAACTATTTAAATTTAACAAGATTTTTTCTGCACAACTACACAAGAACTGATCAGAATTTTTCAACACATGTTAACAGCAATGTAAATAATCAAACAAACTGTAAATTAATTAATTTCGAATCTATATCCAAGATTCTAAAACCAAGAACATCTGAAAATTCAGCTTGTAATTCACGATTATTAATACTTTAATCAAGAACAATATTAACAGATCAATCACCACAAAAAGACACAAATCTTTTGGTTACGAAGAGAAAATCTCTTGGAAACAAATTCCAAGAGAAAAAAACTCTCCGGGCCCGTAGGCCAGGTAACGATTTCACTAGCTTTTCAAACTCGAAATACAAGGTGATCCATAGACTCAAGAATACCCAATATCCTAGTCTAACACACTTGTTTTCTTACCCAAACAACACCATTCGGATCTGCTCCAATGCAGGGATTGAGAACCTCTCATCCATTCAAAAAGCTAACTACCTTTACCTAGCTATTCATACCTTGTCGTCCTCCATTGCGAACTCGCAACAACCGCAAACGCACGAACTTGCACTTGGATCTTCAAGATTTCAACAACCTCCAAAAGTCTTGAATCTCTTTTGGAGAAATAACCAAGGTGATCAATCTATTGAACTAAGAATCCTAAAGAGAGAGGTTTTATCTTCAAGGCTCCATTCTCAGTTCATACACACGAAGGCTCAGAAAAGGGGCAGAAATATTCAAGAGAAAGTTTCACGTAGAAAGCACGGTATTTCTAGATTTTTCTAAGCTATCTTTCGTAATAGAATGAAGGGGTTATAAGCTCTAGGTGACTCACGGTTTAAGTGGAGGTTTAAGCTTTTTGGGTCTTTCATGATGTCATCAATTTAGTTATAAACGAACTAACCAAATTCTGTAACTGCAATGCCCCAAATCGCGCTTCTGTCTGACTTGCGTCTGACTTCCAGCTAACTTGACATTTCTGGGTAAAAACTCAACTTTTTACTTCTATCTTCAATTCTTCATAGAAGCTTCGAAACACCTTAATATCTCTGGAAATAAACTAAATTACATATGAAGTATAGCCAACTAAAATATTCCCTAACATTTTATGATGTCATATTGTCTTTTGCGTCGTTTCATGTATGCTTGCTGCCTTCTTGTATTTTGCTTGACAATAGTGAAATCTCTACAACTCTGTGGATGTACCTCACATTGAGGGAACCACATAAATCTCTGTGTCCTTATTCTTGCTCTTCTTTATTTCGTTTCTCACGTTATTCCGCAAATAGGAAATCGTATTTTTCCCAACATAACCAAGCGTCGAGACAAGACCTCCAATCCGAGTCACAGTAGACCCGAAGGTCACAGGTGGAGGAACTAGAGAGAGAAATTCCTTATGAAAGGGCAGCTCGAAGATACTGTAAAACTTTGTGCGCAGTACAGAGATGAACATCCGTAGGGCAGTCCATGAATTGGCTCAAAATATGAATGTTGTAGCTTAAATCTGGCCTAGTAATGGTCAAATAGAGAAGCTTCCCAATGAGTCGACTATACGGCGTAGGATCAGACAATGGGGTGCCAGAATCTCTGCTGAGATGTGTATTTTGTTCCATAGGAATCTTCAATGGTTTGCTGCCAAGAGTTTCAAAATCTGCAAGGATATCAAGAGTGTACTTCCGTTGGCAGATATGAATTCCTTTGGCAGTCAAGGCTACCTCAATCCCAAGAAAATACTGTAGACTACCAAGGTCTTTAAGTTTGAAGTGAGATTGCAGAAACTTTTTAAAGGAAGTAACAGAGGTTGAACAATTGCTGGCGATTATGACATCATCAACTTATACCAGTAACGCCAAGAAGGGATCACCAGAATGCTTTGTAAATAAACTATAGTTAGCCTTGGACTGTTGAAAATCAAAGGCAATAAGAGCTGATGAAAATTTGGCATACCACTGCCTGGAGGCTTGCTTGAGCCCGTATAAACTTTTCAAGAGCTTGCAGACTTGGTGCGGACCTCCCTTATGATAACCAGGAGGCTTTTGCATATAAATCTCGTCTTGTAAATCGCCATGGAGAAAGGTGTTGTTAACGTCGAATTGCTGCAAGATCCATCCATGAATAGCTGTAAGAGATCAGAGATATTTAACAGTAACCATTTTAGCAATCGGGAAGAATGTCTCGTGATAATCAATTTCTTCTTGTTGGGTGTAGCCCTTAGCAACTAGTCGGGCCTTATACCTTTCCAAAGAACCATCTGAGTTATATTTGAGCTTGTAAACATATCTACAACCAATGGCTTGTTTGTCTGGTGGCAGATCTGTAACAACCCAGGTTTGATTGGATTCCAACGCCAAAAATTCTAATTCCATTGCTCTACACCAGTTGGGATCTTTAGAGACTTGAAAATAAGAAGTAGGTTCGGTTTGAGTGGAGAGAATGAAAGAGAAAGCCTGAAAATCTAGAGAAAATCTATGGTAAGAAAGAGAGGGAGAGAGAGGAAAAGCTTTACCTGAGGGACGAGAAGTCATCTTGGAACCCGATTGAAGTGGTGAAGTAAACATGGCTTGCTGACAGTGATAGTGTAAAAAATATTGTGCACAAGGTAAGTCAAATTCGTTTAGGATACAATAGAGCCTGGATTTTAGGGATCCACTCGTACAAAATGCGTAGCACAACTCACGAAAAATGTACGTTCAACCTCTTGACAGTTTCAAAACAGTTTATATTTAAAATGGAGGCAGTTACTTAACCAAACGACGTGATTATTCAGTTTAAATCCAAACAATGTGATTATAGCAGTTTAAAAACTACTAATATCGTGGACACAATTTGTCAAATCGTGATCACGTTTTAATATCCATGATTAGATAACTAACCATACAGATTTAAACTATAAATAAAATCCACCGTTGGATTTTCATCAAAGCTAAAATAAATGCGATCTGACTGTCCGATCAAAAGACCAAAAATACACAGCTCAAAAGACCATAAATGCGATCTGACCAAAAATACCATTTTAATATCCAGCCAAGTGTGCCACAAAAGTGCCCCTAGCACCGTATAGCCCACGCCACGCACGCGCGTGTGCGTGTGCATGTGGTGCACCATAGACTCCATGTCTTGCACGATATCAAATACATGCTAAAGCTCTCCAATAATAAATGCAATCCTAAAAAGTAGGAGTTCCTATGTGGGACACTTTAATAAACTCTCAATCCCAAAATATAATACATAATAATAATTATTTTGAAAACACTTTAACAGATAGTCCTTGAGAAATTGTGGAGTTGTCCTGAGCCGAATAGACCTGCAAAGAGGTGGAGGGGAAGGACTAGAAGTGGAAGGAGGTGTGCTGGAGGAAATGGTAGACGGGTATGAAAGTGGAAGGTCAAAATCCACTAAGGCAGAAGGAGGAGGAAATAAGATATTGGGAGATGGGTCCGTTGGTGGAGTGTAATCAAAAGACGTGTACGGTGGAATATAAGTGGTTAAAAAATCGGTAGTGGGAGAATTTGGAAGTGGCAGATTAGAAAAAGGAAATATAGACTCATGGAAAATAACATTCCTAGAGATAAAAACATTTTCAGTGTCAAGGTTCAATAACTTGTACCCTTTGACACCGAAGGGGTATCCTAAGAAAATGCAACGCTGACTTCGAGGGTCAAATTTGTTGGGGTCCACACCCATAAGATAGACTTGGAATAGAAGAAGACTTTGAGTAGAAGTCTACTTGCTCCCCACTTCAAGTTTATCTGGGTTTTCTCTTAAGGGTTTCTCTTTGTATCTTTTCCTATAAATAGTGGCTTATGTTATAGGAGAAGGTGTGCGTGAGCATTGGGCAGAGAGAGAGAAAGAGAAGAGAGTGGTGTGGCTATTGTATTGGGCGGGGAGAGTGATTTTCTTAAGCGTTCTTAATAAAATTGCTCTAGGGTGGATGTAGGCCGATTGAGGGCCGAACCACATAAATTCTTGGTGTTCCATTCTTTAATTTTCGTGCCGCTTTTCCCAACAAGTGGTATCAAAGCCTGGTTCGAGGGACCGGAGTCGTTTTTTTGGGTGAAGCAGAGAAGGTCCGAAAATTAAAAGTGGTCCAATCGGAGATTAGAGGACACCAGCCTGTAGAGGAGGTTAGACGAAGCCAGAGGTCGAAACCGCGTCGCCGGAGGAGACCGGACGCGCCCCATGTGCCGCTAGAAATTGGAGAATGCGTCCGCCGCCCACACGCGCCGAAGAGAGGTAGGGCGCGTGGTCCTCACTCGCGTCACGCACCACACGCGCACAGTAGCTGCCACGTGTTATGCCACGTCAGTGACACGTCAGCAGTGGGTCCCAGTCAGCGCCACGTCAGTATATTGCCACATCAGCAGAGAATATTCCGGGGAATCAGAATATTCCGGAAGATTCCGATTTTTTGTTCAGTGTGGTTTTTTTGCCGGTTCAGGGGCTTTTAGGCCTGTTTTCGAGCAGGTCAGACCAGTTCCTAAGGTTTTGGGCCATCCCGGATCCATTGGTGCAGTCAGAATTTTGAAATTCGGTCTCTATCAGTGTTAATTGAGATGGCGGAGAGTATGGTTACCGGTATGATGATGTTGTCTGCTACGAATTACATGAGTTGGAAGCCACGGATGGAGGATATCCTTTATGCAAAGGATATGTACGATCCATTGGAGAACGAGGGCAAGAAACCGGATGGGATTGACGAGGCAAAGTGGAAGAAGATCAACCGGAAAGCTATAGGGTTGATTCGTCAGTGGATCGGGCTAGAGGTATTCCATCACGTAGCCAAAGAGACGAGCCTTTTGAACTATGGGAGAAGTTGGAGACAATGTACCAGTCAAAGACTTCGCAGAATAAAGCACTACTAATGAGGAGGCTCGTGAATATGAAGCTGGAAACGATAAGTCAGTGGCGGAACATACCAGTGAGTTCCAAAACCTGATCAATCAATTGAACAGCGTCGAAATGACTTTTGACAATGAGGTTCAAGCTTTACTGCTTCTGAGTTCCTTGCCGGATAGTTGGGAGACTCTTGTTGTTTCTCTCGAAAATTCAGCACTTAATGGAAAATTGACCATGGAGTTGGTCAAGGATGCTCTGTTCAGTGAAGAGGCACGAAGGAAGGAGATGGAGACTTATGACCACAGTGGATCACAAGCTCTCATCACAGAAAGAGGCAGAAAGAAGCAGCTGGAATAACGGAAGAGGCCGGGATAAATCCAGAGGAGAGGGTCGCAAGATTATCTGCTTCTATTGTGACCAAGAAGGACATATCAAGCGGAATTGTCCAAAGTACAAAGCAGAGAAAGGGAAATCATCAGAAGCCTCAGTGGTGACTGATGACTCCGACTTCGTGTAGCACGCGAAGGTGCTTGGTACCAGCCGGTGGAGATGCAAGAGCAGGGGGAGATACTGTTCTACATGGGTCCGGTGGTACAAGCAGGGGATGCGGGCACCCTAGGCGGGGGTGCAGGACACTCAGATGGGAGTGTGGTTGGTCGTCTGGTGACAAGGACGAGGTTGGAGTGCCAGTAGAAAAAGGATGCAAGGGGGAGCAACAAAGCACCAAAGTTGTAGGAAGGTTCTACTGATGGGAGCCCGGGATGCACTCAACCGAAAGATGTCAGGAACAGATTCTTCCCTTATGGGTATGGAGGGGAGATTTGTTGGGGTCCACACCCATAAGATAGACTTGGAATAGAAGTAGACTTTGAGTAGAAGTCTACTTGCTCCCCACTTCAAGTTTATCTGGGTTTTCTCTTAGGGTTTCTCTTTGTATCTTTTCCTATAAATAGTGGCTTATGTTATAGGAAAAGGGGTGTGTGAGCATTGGGCAAAGAGAGAGAAAGAGAAAGAGCGTGGTGTGGCTATTGTATTGGGCGGGGAGAGTGATTTTCTTAAGCGTTCTTAATAAAATTGCTCCGGGGTGGACGTAGGCCGGATTGGGGCCGAACCACATAAATTCTTGGTGTTCCATTCTTTAATTTTTGTGCCGCTTTTCCCAACAAAATTTTGCTCTGCCATGGGAAAAGGTGGAAGCAAAGCATAGGCAGCCAAAAACTTTGAGATGACTATAAGTGCGTTTTTGGTTGAAGAGAACTTTGAAGGGAGTTATGTTTTGAAGTAAAGGTGTAGGGGTCTTATTGATGAGATAAACAGCAGTGAACACACAATCATTCCAATATTTGAGAGGAATGTGTGCTTGGAAGCGTAAAGCTCGGGCAATGTTAAGAATGTGTTGATGTTTGCATTCGACTACTCCATTTTGTTGTGGAGTTTCGACGCAAGGAGTTTGATGAAGAATTCCTTTATTATGGAAGAAATTAGACATGTGAAACTCGGGTCCATCATCACTTCGCAAGGTTTTGATTCTAGTAGTAAATTGACATTCCACCATGTTGGAAAAAGACTCAAGGCAAATCCGGGTTTCAGATTTGGCCTTCATCAAATATATCCAAGTACAACGGGAATAGTCATCTACAATAGTCAAAAAATAATTAGAATCATCATATGCAGAGATGGACATGGGCCCCCAAATGTCATAGTGATTAATTTCAAAAAGAGAAGAGGTTTTATGAGTGCTTATGGGAAAATGGAGTTTACGTACTTGGATAAAGGGCAAATAGAGCATGGAAATTCACTTGCAGAGGAAGAAATATCCATTACAAGAGGATCATCAATAAGTTTCAACCGAGAGGGTGAAATATTCCCCCAAACGATAATGCCATAAGCTGGAAACATCTACACTATAATCGGGGGAGAAAACAGCAGGCATAGATATAGGATCTAAGAGCAATTTATTTGACAATGCTGAAGAAGAAACTACATCCTATCGCAAATGATAGAGGCACCCATCCCAATCGTGGTCCAAGACGAAAGGTTCTGTAGGAAGCAAGAATTAGCAAAAGAAATTGGGCAACAAGAATGAGTTTCAGTGATTCTTTTAACAAAGAGTACATTGAAAGTAAAGGTTGGTATGCAAAGAACATTTCTGAGGATGAGAGTATCGGTGAGTTTGACTATCCCAACATAGTGTACCGGAACCTCTGTTCCATTTGGCAAATTCACAGTATATGAAACTTTAGATGGTACTGAAGTAAATAAGGAGGGGCAACAGATCATGTGATATGTTGCTCCAGTGTCAATAGCCCAAGGAGTAGCTACTGGAGCACGTTTGTTAGATGAAGAAATGGAGGAGCAGACATTAATACTCGACATCTTGGTTGCATTGGAAGCACCAGCAACAGACTTCAACACAGTTTGAGCTTGATTGGCCTAATGAGAGGATGAGTCCTTGGGTTGTATTAAACTCAGCAACTGCTGATATTGAGCCTCGGTGAAAGCCACTGTGTCATCAATATCATCTTCAGAATCTTCCAGAACAACATTTGTCACACCCCAGACCCAGTAGGGTCCCATAGTGGACTTTTCTCTTGACAACAGTAAAAAGATATAATAAAAATAATTCTTTCGTTTATTCAAAAACCAAACACTTGTAAAGTTCTCACTTGTAAACCATCATTAAAATTAAAACCTCTCAATAAAACATAAATCTAAAAACAAAACTCCTTCCTCGTCTATCCCAGCCCGTATGCCATCTAAGCTTGATCCTCAGCATGCTCTTCCTTATACTCTGAAGATAGAAATATATTAACGGCGTGAGTTCGACAACTCAGTAAGCGGAGAATAAAAAGAATATTAATAATAAAATTTCCAAATGATTCTTTTTCAGTAGTTCGAAACTTTTCCCTTAGGCAATATCAGTAAGCCATGTTTACCCTATGGCAGGGTTGTGCAATCATTCCGAAGAATAGATGCACCAGTAATCAGTAATCAGTGAGTTGGTATCAACAGAGACAGTAATAACAGTAATCAGTAATACACATTGCCACCGAGATTTCAGAACATAAAACAGTAAAAAAAAAACATAAAATTATATTTCAGTATAAACAGTAATTGGATAACAGTGAAACCAAGAATTTAAAACAAACTTCGGTATAATTTTTCCCAAAACCATCATTTCATATTATCGAGAAAAATTTATCGTTACCCCGCTTACCTGACTCGCTTGAATAATCGATATCCCGCTATTAGCACAACCTAACAGTAATCCGGAAAAATAATTAGGGATCAAAACGATATTTGAAACTTGAATTTCACAATGTATAATTCGTTTAACTATTTGAAACGAATTACACACGTGATCGAAGTAGAGAAGGAACAGAGCGTACCGGCACCGAAAAAAACTTCAAGAATTCGCAACAATGAGAGAGACAAAGAAAGAGAGATATAGAGATCTCAAAAAATGACCAAGGTCGAAATTGAGAGGTGTGCTTGACCTCTGAACGAGCTCCCCCTTTTATAGTTGAGGAGAACCCAAGATTTGGCCGAAAAATTCATTACAAAATCTTGAAACTGATGTCCTTTCGAAATCCCCCATAAAACATGATAAACCATATTATTTATGAAGAATCTTCGAGATATTTGCAAAGGAGTCGAATAGGCTTCAAAATCTAGGCCAAAAGAGGTGTAACGGGTGAGAAAATGAAGAGAGAGAGAGTGATTTATGAGAGAGAGAGAACTGGTCGGCGAAAAGCCATGTAACTGCTGCAAAACTCGAGAATTAGGGCTGAGGAAGAAGAAGAGTCGAAACGCAACGTTTTACAAAAAATCAAACCGGGCGAAAAGAAGTTTAAGTATTAACTACTCCCACCATTTTAACCACGCGAGCGCATGGCTCCAGTGGCTTGCTCGCCCTTTACCTCTCACGGCACCGAGGTTCGAATCCTCACGCTGCCCTTCTTTTGTTTTTTTTTTTTTAAAACTGGGTTATCACAACATTTGCATTCGCAACAACCTTTCTATTGGCAGGGTCCAGCTTATGGTTAGGCGGATAACCATGTTTCTTGTAACATTTTTCAGTTATATGACTCATCATATGACAGTGGGTACAAGTGGGTGGCTCAGCATTTCCCACCTTAAAACAAGTCTCCAAAACATGCCTTGTAATTCAGCAATGAGTGCAAAAAGGTCTATTCTGTTTAGGAGAAAAATTTTGTCTGGGTCTTGATTTTGAGTCAGCAAAAGTTCTTTGAGTAAAGAAAGCCATGGATTCAGGAGAGGGAGTATTGGAAGTCATTTTGTGGTGTGTTTCTTACTGCTGGATCATCAAAAAAATACGATTAACAGGAGGCAAAGGGTCTAAAAGCATGATCTTGTCTCTAACATTAGAGTAAGCATCATTCAGACCCATCAAGAACTGGATTACATAATCCCTTTGCTGTCATCAAGAACTGGATTACATAATCCCTTTGCTGTCTATCAATCAGGCATAGGATCGTAAATGGCAAGTTCATCCCATAATACCTTGAGCTTACCATAATAGACGCTAATGGAATCATTCTCCTGCATTAATCCAGCAACTTCTTTCTTGAGTTGAAAAATTTGTGGACCATTCAGCTGAGTATACCGGTCCTCCAGCTCCATCCATATGTCCCGAGCACTATCAATGAAGGCAAGACTGGTTTTCACCGAAAGACTGACAGAAATTTTGAATCCATGAAACTACTAAGTCATTGCATCTCTCCCACGTATCATACAGTGGATCTGTAATGTCAGTTGGCTTCAAAAAATCTCCATTAAAAAAGCTCAGTTTGTTCTTGTCCCTCAATGCCCTTCGCATAGATCTAGACCAAGCAAATAGTTTTCACTAGTTAATAAGTCAGCAACCAGAACAGTTGCAGGGTTGTCCCCATTGTCTAGCTGATAGGGATTAGAGAGGTCATTGAAGTTTAGGAAATGGGAAGAAGGTTCTGTGTTGGTCTTGGCGAAAGGATTTTCAGAAGTTTCAGTATTCTGGAGGTTTAACTCATCTGCCATGGTTGCTAAACCTTGCTTTGATACCATGAAACTTTTCGTAGAACCAGAGAAAGCAAAGGAAGTAGGAGCAGAGAGACGGAGAAGAATTTGTCTACTTCATATATTGAATGAATAAAGCTTTACACAGGTGTTGTATGTATATACAGTTACCAAATAATAAATGAACGTAAAACACCCAATGGTCATTCTAACAAAATTCCTATAACGGCCTCCAACTGTAGGCTAATAACAAACTCTAGCTCAGTAACCTGAGTAGGCACTACAATTCCACATCAACATCTGTAGGTTGTGACACGTCCTTTGCCAGATCATTCTGCATCGCCTTCTTCACATCAGCAAGTGACTCTGTATGTGCATTTTGTAATATCCTGTGATGAGCATAAGAATAGGGTGCTTCAATAGATTCCTTGGAATGTCAAGGGTTTCCTGGTGGTCTTACAAGAATGGAGCATTGTAGTGCCTGGAAGTCCTCGTCTAGGGTGGCCCCTTCTGTAGCGTGGTCTCCTCCTTCCTATCCATTCTGCAAGGTCAACGTGGATATTGCCATCCGTGATTCTTTTTGTGTTGCCACATGTGTTGGAAGGAACTCTGTCGGCCTGGTTCTTTTTGCGGCTACTAAGCGTTTTGCTGAAATGGATCCCCTAGTAGGGGAGGCTTGGCGGTTCACTTTGGTCTTAGCCAAGCCTCTCTTTCGGGTCTCCAATTCCTTATTTTGGAAGGGGATTCGTTTGTTGTGATTGATGCTCTTCTTCAGTTTCCTCGTTGCTGCTCGTGGAAGATTGATGCGCTTTGTGTTGAGTCCCTTGCTTTGGCCTCTGCTTTCTCTTCTTGCTCATTCCATTTCACCCCCCTAGTGCGAATTCTATTGCGCACGATGTGGCTCGTTGGGCCACCTTCTCTCTTTTTGAGGGTTGTGTTCCCCATTCTCTTGAGCTGTTTGTTGACTTCCCCTGGGTTTTTTTGGGTGTTGATCCCCCCTAACTAGACTTTTTGTTTTTCTGTCCTAGGGGCGTCTTGCTTTCATTATTGTAGCTCTGGTTTGGTCTTAGTAATGAAATATTGCTTATCAAGAAAAAAAAGGACTGGAAATGCAGAACTAAGCTACGTCCCTGGAACAATATAGTCATATACATGCAAAACGGGGATTGGAAGCAAAAGCAGAGTCAAGCTCAGCTTGAAAATGTCACAGAAGTTAACAAATTTAGTTCAATAACTATCATTCTGCTTCCTCGCACACTTTCTAATGCATCGCCATTGAGTAATGCAACGGAGGAAACATTGTTAATATTCGGGACTATTAAGCAGAGTCTTCCACCTGCGCCCTGGGGGAGAGGAGAGAGAGGCTAACCCAGCGGTGGAAGATGAACGCTACAATATGGCTTGGTTTGCACATGCTGCTGTAGATTCGTTTCCATAGATACAATTTCCAACACAGTACAATGGCCACTTAAGAGCACCGATATTTGTTTCTGACCTGGTAAACTGCACTCAACGAACGCCCTTCAAATATTGCATTTGTGCCAACGTAAATATCTCCTTGTACATTGTCTGATCAGAGGTCATCACTGCTGCAACTCGTATCCTTGTCAAGAAGCATTTTTTTCCATTTTCTTCCTTAAAGCCTTCTCAAAATTGCTGTACGACAGTGATTGCAACGGGTTCAGCGGCAATGAAACTCCACACTCCTTTACAAGTGCACACCTTGTTTTAATCCTCGCTTCCAAACTATAACCAAAATATTGAGGAAATTTCAATAGCTCTGATTTCGGATAATCCATGGTCAAAAAGAACTCCCATTTTGGTATCATTCCCAGACAAGCTAATAGAATAAGGCTCCATATCTTGAGATCATGGTCCCAATTTCCTCAATACTGTATCCCCTCTCTAAGAAAAATTCCGTCACCGGTTTCAAATTACCTTCAAGGCTAAGACCAAAAGTCTGTGGGCAACGATGGAGAAGAGCAGAAACATCAACCCCCAAAGATTGGAAGTACTTAGTGGTTGGGCGTAACTTGTTCTCCAAACTGTGACTCACAATGCTTGGGCAGCGTGTCAGAATCTTACCAATGCTCTCTGCTGAGAGGCCCATCTCATAAAGAAATTCTATAGTGGTCTTCATCTTCTGCTTGCTAAAAGTGAGAAGTGATGGAGAGCGATGTGTCACTTTTGCCCATGGTTTCTTGCCCACTCCCAAATCCTCTAAGAATGTCATGGTGGGAATAAGATTTTCAGAGAGACTGAGTCCACACAACTGAGGACTTTTGCTGATGATGGTGAGAATATCAGATTTTGGAATGCCAAGATCAAGAAGAAACTCAAATATTGGCTTGATGTTCCCCTCCAAGCTAAGATAGGCAAATGCAGGACATCTTCTTGTAATACCCATGATCTGCTCAAGATCCATACCGAGCTCTATGAGATAGTGGATGTGAGGGCGGAGCTTCCCAGTTTGATCCATCTCATTCACTCGAGACATGGCTTTTAGCTTCTTAGAGTCAATAGTTGGATTGGGCCCAGAAACCGGCAAAACTGTTTTGTCTTTAACAGGTGGGTTTGGAAATTTTTCCACTACATCTACTATAAAGTTTCCATGCTCTTCGCGCAAGGCTTCAAGATAAGGACTAAGAGCATCCCTGATTTCAAGAGTTGTAAGCTCACGGCCTGCCATGTCAGGGGGAACTTGATCAGAAAGGATCCATTGTAGACTGAAAGATACTAAGTTGACTGTGTATCAGAGTATCAGCATTATGTTGAAATTGAACCTACTAGATACCGAGATTTATGAATCGAATGAAGCCTTGAGACAAGGTGGTCAATGAAAAGGTCAGACTTGTTGATGGTTCTTGCCGCAACTGTATTGCTAAATCCGTTTTTCTTTAAGAACAAGGTCAAAATAGCCTTGGCTTCTTTTTTCTCTGCTGCTAATTGTCAGATATATGCCCTCAAAACTAAACATTTTGAATAATTATTATTATAATTATTGTTATTGATTGATCACTTGTATATTATTTAGGGTACATCCAATGACATAAGTTGTCATATTATTGAGTAACATTGTCAAAAAGTCAGACCAATGATTAATGAATCGGAGGCGAGGAATATGATTTTTCGGATCCTTGTTGACTCACTTTATTCTAAACCAAGATATAAGATCGAATAATGGACTCTGTCATTGAGGTAGTGACCTTCTGAAAACGATCACTGATGTAGAGAATGGTATTCAGCACAATTAGCTTATGTTATCCTTAGACCTGAGAGAGTTATGCATGTTTGTTTGTTGTGTGCTTGTGCTTTGACTGAGTTATTTGGTGATGGTCTTCGCAGATCAAATATTCTAGATAATGTTGAGCCTTGTGCATAGTAAGTGAATTTGTATAATTGTTCAATATGAAATCCACCAGTCTCTTGATGATGCAGTATATTCATTATATCTGTAGATTGTTTGAACTCAAACAAAAACACTACGCAGCGAGATTTTGTGAAAAATGTTTTCACGGTTTTTACTTATATAATATATATATTAAGTAATTATTTGCGAAAATTATTTTTTGAAACTTTTTGGGAGTCCAATTAGATATAGACTAAAAATTAAGAATATATGAGTTAAGGACTTTATCGGTGATATTATTCCGATCCTATTAGCTCATGTGGAATATAGTATGGTGGAAGATAAATAAGTATATAATTGTTAGCAAAAAAGATTTTACAAAAAAAAAAAAAAAAATTCATTATCTTGGGGTTCAATTATGATATGTTAATGGACATGATCACAATTTGTAGAAACCCAATAAATTCGAATTACAGAATGTAAGGGGGTTTAATGAAAAAGAATTTTTTATGATGATCCTACGACCGATATTTGAGGTCCCTAAAGATCCCACGCATAAGCACAGTTAGTTCTGGGCAAGCCATTATAAAAGGCTCAGAAATTCATTTGAGAGTAAGAAATTCATTTTTTTAATTTGAAACTCTCTCTTTAGAAAATTCTCTCTCTCAAAAATTGTGCGCGTGGATCTGAAGGAAGCAGAACGCTTGAGCTGCTTTTGATTGAAAGATCTTTTCCGCTGCATTTCGCACTCTTTCACTAACAAGGTCATAGGCACCATTTTCCAGCTCAATGAGACACTTGTCTCAGAATCAGCTGCCATAGTATCCAAAAATAAAGTTACTACAGAAGATAAAACTTCAAATCACTAAAAATTGGCTTCTACATGGAGGATGAAACAGCCCTACAGAAGACACATGAAAGCATAATGAGAAATTAATTGCTTGCCAAACTTTGCTTCGCAATCGGAGACTTTTGCTGGGAAAGAAATTTGCCTCCTGAATAAAACAAACCAAAAATAAAAAAGTTACACACTTAAAAGGGAAGAGAAAAGAAAAGAAAAGTAAACAAATAGAACCAGAGGAGCGGGGAAGGGGTGAGGAAGCTGCAGCTTCAGCTTCTATAGCTACTACGATCATTTACAACAACTTGTTATTGAAACTATACACGACTGGACAGCAAACATCTGCCACCGAGTTTACCAAAAAAGTCAGCAATCGAAGAAAATAAAGGTACCCCTACTCTCTTCTACTCAGTCGAAAGCCACTTGCATCCACAACTTCGAGCAACACTTTATCTCTCGCACCATGCATCTTTGCTTTTCCTTACACCTACCACCATTTCAGTAGCTCATCACCTCTGCTCAGCAACAAGTAACCGATATGGCTCATCTTTAAATGCGTAATGCGTGTCCAATTTAAATCAACTCTTTGGGATACCACCACATATTACAGAATCAATCACTTCCCTTCCTCTCCTAAAGCATCTCTAAACAACCTTGTTTCAGAACACGAAACTGTTTTTTGAAAAGCTTAGAGAGATTGGTCAAAGAGGCGAAACAAATGTCGTGCTTATTTCGCACACTACTTGTAAATTATGATAAGAAGAACACAGTGCGAGAGAAAAAGGCTAAGAGAGAATTAGGAAGAATGTATTTCTCTTGTTATATATAGAGAAAGTAAGTAACAAAGTGTACAGTTGTATCTAACTGAATCTAACAAATCAAACTATAAAGACGTTAGTGTAGTTCTCTGTTATCATCCAGCTCATGCACGTATTGTAACTCAACATAGCTCGTATGCCATAATTGGCAAAAGCCCCCTGCAACCTGTGGCGGTTGGCCAATGAAAAATGTTTGAATTTTTTTTTTTTTTTTACTGCTCCTTTAGACCAGGCTGGTCCCCTTAAAGCCTAGCCCCGAGCCCATTTCCTTTCTTATGATGCTATGAATTTTGTCAATTCAATGTTATGATGCTATGAATTTTGGTTGGTATTTCTACTGAAAATTTTGGTCGGTATTTCTACTGAATTTTGTGTTTGTGATACTAGATAGTTGGGCTGTGAAATTATTAATGTGCATTATATTAAATTGTAAAATTATGATTAGGTTTTGAAATTATTTTAAAATTGTGATTAGGACCTTAGACTGTGACTTGTGAAATTATATTAATGAATTTTATTTTGTTTTATGTAGATAATAGATAAGTTTTTAATAAAAAAATCAACGGATCGTCTAATATATTTTTAATGTTTTTAGTTTTATTTTTAATATTTTAACTCTAAATTACTTTTTTATATTATCTAATAAAAAAATTATTTTTTTTTTTTCAAGAGTTGATCTCCTTCACATTCATTACTAACTCCACCGCTACCTACTTCAAAACAGGAAAATCAAAAAGCCTAAGGTGAAGAAGAGAAGAACAACAATAAAATACAATTTTCTCCGTAAACCTCTCAAAAGCCGAGCTTCTTAATGCCACCGCCGTAGCTCAAATAACTCACATTTCACCGTGTGCATACTGTTGGGTAAAGCAGCACGAAAATTAAAGAATGGAACACCAAGAATTTACGTGGTTCAGCCCCAATCCGGCCTACGTCCACCCCAGAGCAATTTTATTAAGAACGCTTAAGAAAATTACTCTCCCCGCCCAATACAATAGCCACACCACGCTCTTTCTCTTTCTTTCTCTCTGCCCAATGCTCACGCACTTTCACGCACACCTTCTCCTATAACATAACCACTATTTATAGGAAAAGATACAAAGAGAAACCCTAAGAGAAAACCTAGATAAACTTGAAGTGGGAGCAAGTAGACTTCTACTCAAAGTCTACTTCTATTCCAAGTCTATCTTATGGGTGTGGACCCCAACAAATCTCCCCCTCCATACCCATAAGGGAAGAATCTGTTCCTGACATCTTTCGGTTGAGTGCATCCGGGTTCCCATCAGTAGAACCTTCCTGCAACTTTGGTGTCTGTTGCTCCCCCTTGCTCACCACCCCTTGCATCCTTTTTCTACTGGCACTCAAACCTCGTCCTTGTCACCAGACGACCAACCACACTCCCATCTGAGTGTCCTGCACCCCCGCCTAGGGTGCCCGCATCCCCTGCTTGTACCACCGGACCCATGTAGAACAGTATCTCCCCCTGCTCTTGCATCTCCACCGGCTGGTACCAAGCACCTTCGCGTGCTACATGAAGTTGGATTCATCAGTCACCACTGAGGCTTCTAATGATTTCCCTTTCTCTACTTTGTACTTTGGACAATTCCGCTTGATATGTCCTTCTTGGTCGCTTGGTCACAATAGAAGCAGATAATCTTGCGACCCTCTCCTCTGGATTTACCCCGGCCTCTTCCGTTATTCCAGCTGCTTCCTCTGTCTCTTTCTGTGATGAGAGCTTGTGATCCACTGTGGTCATAAGTCTCCATCTCCTTCCTTCGTGCCTCTTCACTGAACAGAGCATCCTTGACCAACTCCGTGGTCAATTTCCCATTCGGTGCTGAGTTTCTGAGAGAAACAACAAGAGTCTCCCAATTATCCGGTAAGGAACTCAGAAGCAGTAAAGCTTGAACCTCATTGTTAAAAGTCATTTTGACGCTGTTCAACTGATTGATCAGGTTTTGGAACTCACTGGTATGTTCCGCCACTGACTTCTCATTTCGCAGCTTCATATTCACGAGCCTCCTCATTAGTAGCACTTTATTCCGTGAAGTCTTTGACTGATACATTGTCTCCAACTTCTCCCACAGTTCAAAAGCACTCCTCTCTTTGGCTACGTGTTGGAATACCTTTGGCCCAATCCACTGACGAATCAACCCTATAACTTCCCGGTTGATCTTCTTCCACTTTGCCTCATCAATCTCATCCGGTTTCTTACCCTCGTTCTCCAATAGATCATACATATCCTTTGCATAAAGGATATCTTCCATCCGTGGCTTCCAACTCATGTAATTCGTAGCAAACAACCTTATCATACTGATAACCATACTCTCCGCCATCTCAATTAACACTGATAGAGACCGAATTTTGAAATTCTGACTGCACCAATGGATCTGGAATGGCCCAAAACCTTAGCAACCAATCTGACCTGCTACAAAACTGGGCTAAAAGCCCCTGAACCGGCTGAAAAACCACCCTAAAACAAAACCGGAATCTTCCGAAATATTCTCTGCTGACGTGGCAATGCTGACGTGGCACTCTGGGACCCACTACTGACATGGCTAGACACGTGGCAGAAAACTGTGCGGTGCGTGGGCAAGTGAGGACCACGCGCCCTACCTCTCTTCGGCGCTTGTGGCGCGTGGACGGCGTGGTCCGAATTCTTGCAACGCGTGACGGTGCGTCCTGGCTCCTCCGGCGACGAGGTTTCGACCTCTGGCTTCGTCTCGACCTCCTCTGTGGGCTGGTGCCCTCCAACCTCTTATTGGACCACTTTTAATTTTCGGACCTTCTCTGCTTCACCCGAAAAAACGACTCGGCCCCTCGAACAAGCTCCGATACCACTTGTTGGGTAAAGCGGCATGAAAATTAAAGAATGGAACACCAAGAATTTACGTGGTTCGGCCCCAATCCGGCCTACGTCCACCCCAGAGCAATTTTATTAAGAACACTTAGTAGCCACACCACGCTCTTTCTTTTTCTTTCTCTCTGCCCAATGCTCACGCACTCTCACTCTTCTCCTATAAC
Source organism: Morella rubra (assembly GCA_003952965.2). NCBI lineage: Eukaryota > Viridiplantae > Streptophyta > Magnoliopsida > Fagales > Myricaceae > Morella > Morella rubra. Next base: position 8,882,488 of record CM025852.1, read on the forward strand.
ATAAGCCACTATTTATAGGAAAAGATACAAAGAGAAACCCTAAGAGAAACCTAGATAAACTTGAAGTGGAGAGCAAGTAGACTTCTACTCAAAATCTACTTCTATTCCAAGTCTATCTTATGGGTGTGGACCCCAACACATACGCCAATCACAAAACAGGTATGCAAGCATGAACCTCAGTTAATAGGAATCACACACTATACCCATTAAACAAAAAATGAGGCAGATAACGAGAAAGAAGAACAAATATTGAGCAATGGACATAGGACTATCACCTTGTGGTATTGAAAAATAGTTTCAACAGACATGAGAACTGCTCGGTAGAGCGGATTGAGCAGAGAGCTTTCATTTGTTCACCAAAAAATTACAAAATTTATTGTTCTTCTTTAAAAACAGACAATTTAGAGAGTTGGAAAAATCGGGGTTTGATGGCAGACTGGGGAACTAAGAGCCAATTTCAGCCAAGAGATCTGTGGGGCGATCGAATTTCAGCCGCTAACTCAGAGACTGCTGCGAAAAGAGAGAAGCGACACCGTGCTAAGACCCGGGCGAGGCGGGTGTGTACCCAATACAAGTCACATGGGCTGAGTTTGGATACCGATCTATCGTATTATTGGGGAAATTCGCAATGGACATACTATCTAGTTTCAACAGACATGAGAACTGCTCCGGATTGAGCAGAGAGCTTTCATTTGTTTTCAAAATTTATTCTGGAAAAATCATGGCAGACTCTAAGAGCCAATTTCAGCCAAGAGATCTGTGGGGCGATCGAATTTCAGCCGCTAACTCAAGAAAAAAGAGAGATTCCGGTGACTGCTGCTATTTGGGAAGCGACATCGTTTGACTAAGGCGAGATGGTGGGCCGAGTGGAACCTTTTTGATTTTGGTGGGTCACGTGATAGACCGTTGAGATTTGAGCGGGCCTAAACAATTTTCCTTTTTATTTTGGTTGGATTCGAACACTCTATGGGCCTGGGCCTTATCTATTCCGTCGCCTAATATGTCATTGATTTTCTAAATTTGGATTCAAATAAAATAATATAATATAATAACTACAAAAAATTCTATCTTTCTCAAATTATCTTTTTTATTATAAATAAATATAAAAAATTTCATTTAAATTATTTTTCACTCGATTTTTTTTATCAACTCCAACGCCTTAAAATTTTAATCACCCGAAAATTTTAACACTTAAACACATTTTATTACAGAAAATTTCCGATTTTAATTTGTAAGTAAATATATTTTTTAATTGATCTTTTACTCATCCCACCATTTTGTAAACGTCTAAATTAAGAAATACATGGCAGAAAATTCCCACAACATCCTTCTAAAAGCATCGTTGAAAATAATTTCTTGACGTAATTTGTTTTTCGAACTTATGAAAAAATTGTTGGCTCTACTGAAAATATACTCGAGAAGAAAATTTTTGCGAGATTAGGGATATGTTCGTTTTCATCATTTTTGTAGGATTTGAATCCTACTTTTATTTTTACAATCCAAACATCATAACATACACGCATTTTTATACAACACTTTATTACTTTTTCTACACACACCAATCCCTTTCAACAACTTCTACACGCATTTTTATACAACTTTAACACCACCTAAATATTCACAATTTCATCAGAATCCTAAAAAAAACATGAAAACGAACATGTCCTAGTATTTTTTTTCCTAAAATAAATTTATAAAATATTAATTTTTAGATATTTTCTCGTCAAATAAATTAAGACTAAAATGATGAGATGATTTTTTTAAAAAATAATTAAATGGTGGTGATTTTTAAAACATATCTGATTCCATAAACAGATATTTAAGGATTGAAAAATCTAAATGGGCATGGAAATAGTTCTTTATATATTATAATCTTGGGCAAAAATCATAGGTAAAAATCACATTCAACCCCATAACTTTTTAATTTATTTTATTACACCCCATGATTTTTTTAAAAAAAAAAATCATCCTTGCCCTAGTTTGATTTGGCCGTTAAAAAGTGCTGTGAATTGATAGAAATGTACTTTCAAAAAAAATCACAACGGAACAAAAACATGAATAAAAAATTAAAAATAAATATCAAAATAAAATAAAATCTCTTAATTTTTGTATAAACAATTATTACTATTTATTTACCTACCATTTTTTATTTTTTAAAAAAATAATTTTTAATAATTTTATCTTAAAGGTTATTTTAGTCAATTTTTGTGTAATGTAAGGACGAAATAGAACCGAGAGAAAGGATTGATATTTCTTAACACTTATGAGGCGTAACAGACAAATTAAAAGTTATGAAGTCTAATTTAACTTTTATCAATAAATATGGAACGTAATATAATGTTACATTAGAAGACTCTTATTGATTGATGGGAACTTCAGATTTCACAAGTCAGTTATATTTTTGCTTTTAAAGAAATATTATTTGATTTTTTGGGAGTATGTTCAATTAGGATGTTATGAGATAGTAACAATCTGTCATTTTGCGACTACTTCAACTGATAGGTTGAAATACTGCCCACAATGTTGTAGGTTGGAAGCCCCATACATTTTTTTTTTTTTTTTTGGCAAATACTGAAACAATATTTTAACAATAAAAGTCTAGCAACATAAAATAGAGTCAAGGGGATCAAAGCCCTCATACATCCAAGGATAAGAAATATAATGCTCGTGAAAGAGGGGAATGGCACCCTCGCACTGCGTGGTGCATGCTTCATGCTGCCAACATCAAGAGCTAAAATTGAGAAGCAGATTTTCAAGCTGCCAAGGGGGAGGGAGGACCAGTCCTCAAGAAATCAAGAAGTCAACATTTCGAGGAGAAAAAATACTAATAAAAGGCCAGAACCTATTCAAGCATTCTGGACACTGTTGAGCCCAAACATTACTCATCCAAGAGTTGAAGTTCAAGGGCCCATTGTTTTGTCACTTTTCTTATATAATTCACAGCTTCATAGTTCCTAGTCCACATGGCAAAAGAGGAACTATTTGATGGTTTTAAACGTCGCAAGTTTGAGGTTCAAAATACAAAACACCCACTTCTTGATTAACTCACACTATGTCCAACTTCTTGTTTGACTCCAGAAGATCCATATTGATGACAGGAGGCAGGTACTTGTCAGACAGACTCCGGTAAATTGGGGGATAGATGAGGAGCAGATAAAACGGCATTCATTAGAAGAAATTAATAGGATAATTTCCTCTTTTTTTTGGTTGAATTTACTTTCGATTTATTGTTTTTATTTCCATTTTTTTCTGGGGGGTGAGGGGTGATAATCTTTTGATTACATAACGGACAAAATAATCTAGGGAGGTGGAAAAAGCGAAAGAAAAGCCCTGGCTCTTTTGTGTTCAGGTTTTAGGATGAGGCTTTCGCTGCCCACCATTCATCCAAGATAATAAAACCAGGTAATATATGAACTATCCCTCCTTAGCCATGTCAGTTGTCTTTGCGGTTGAGAGATAACCAGAAGGACACAGATACTACTATACAAGATAACATGGCTCTGAGAATGTGGGCTTCTTCCACAGCCAATGCACTCAGAATTTCTAGTGCTTCTTTCAAAAGCCCTCTCTCCCCTGCATTCTCGCTCTCTCGCTGCTTCTCTACCGGTAGGTGGTACTCTTTCCTTCAACTTCCTTGGACTACCTATTTCTCTTCCTCTCTCTCTCTCTCTTTGAGAGCGCAAGCGAGGCTTGTTTAGTTCGTTTGTTCTGCTTTGAGATTTGCTTCGAAAACACAGGAAACGTTTCCTTTCTTGCTTTGTCCAGATGGTTTTGTGCTGCTTCGTAATGCTGATTTCTATAGGTTATGGCATGTTATGTATTGTTATGTTGAATATTGCAGTTTTGGACGGTTTCAAATACGCATCTTCCCATGAGTGGGTAAAGCATGAGGGCCCAGTGGCTACAATTGGCATCACCCATCACGCCCAGGTTATTCTTTATCCCTTACCCACATGGAATTTGGCATTTCTCTTCCGTCGCCTTTGTCACTGTAATAGTATATGAGTCCAGAATAACTTCATGCTTGCTCCAAATTATGAGTACGAGCAATAATAGTGATGAGATTGGACGAGCTTGAATGGAAAATCTTTAGCCTATCAGAATTGCCTTTGTGGCTAAATTCAGGTTGGATTTAGTTCTGGGTCCTTGCTCTTTTCCTTAACAGCCAATTTTCTGCCCGCTGCAATTGTCCAACAGTACTGGATATGACAGCAAGACCGGGTTTTGTACCCTTTTCTCAGGCCATCAGGTAACACCAAAAAGACCAAAGAAGGAATGTAACAAGAGCTAAGGCTATTTTCGTACCTTTGGCAGATGAATCCAAATCCAAATCTATTATATGAGAACTCAGAAAGTTCTTTGCAATCAATATATGTTGACACTTGACACTAACGTTCTAGTCCTCCCCTTGACCAATGTTTCTCTAACCTGGGGTCTCATGAGACCGAAGCCAATGCTTTAGGTCTTAGAAATTAGGGGCATCACATGTGCCATATTTTTGCCAGTGGGCATATGCTGGAACTTCGGATGTTGCATGACTGCATTCTAACACCTACTAATCTAGTTATTCTAAACTGATGATATTGGGATAATTTTTCTCGGTTTGATAGGTTGGTTAGGTTGGACCTATTTTGTTTTGGTGTGTTATTCTCCAGGCCGAAGAGGTTGGCTCTTTTTGGAAAGCCTCTGAAACTGAACCAAACGAATTGGGCATTTGGGCTTGTCCTAGTAGTCTATAGAGCCCGATACAACCCAGTATTTGCCTACTTGGATGCTCTGGGCCATGTTGAGAGTCCTTTTTTTGCCCTTCAGCAGTGTAAAGAATATTGGAGAGTAGCTACTTCCAGTGTCAAAAGCTTTTAGCATCATACAAAGAAGTGGTCTAATTTCCTTCAACCCACAAAGGTGCTATTACGTGAGAGATATTCATTGGTCTTATGTGCTATGTGCTTCAACATTCACTAAAACTAAAATGAAATAAATAGAAAAACTTCAACCAATAGAAATACTTCAACCAATTGAAAAAATTTGAGCCCATAGCTTCTGACCCTCATATAACAAAGCTAGGGGTTGAGTGGAGTAAAGGCCAATACTTGTTTTTTTTTTTTTCCTGCGAAAGGCAAGTATGTTAACAATAGATTGTTGAAGTATACTTCACTTTCTATGTTATGAGGAGACAAAGAATAGATTTCATCAGGCTAACATCGTAATAAAGGTGTTTAGAGGAGCAGGTCTTGCAGATTAACTTCAAGGGGGAAGTTGTCACTTTACTGGTATTTACTTGGTTCAGCCAATTTAGTTGGTCCAAACAAGTTTTGGCTTTGCAGGATGTAGCCTATTTTGCAAGACCATTTCAAGTTTTTTTAAGGCAGATTCTACAAGTTTGTAAAAGATTTGGTGAATAACTTGAGGGGATATGTTGACGAGTCCTTCACTTTTTATATTATATTTTTTAGATTAAATAAAGGTATTGATTGCTATGAGTGAATCATGAAGTTCTGATATATTAATCTGAAGATTCAAATCCAAAAATATGACAGTACTTGGTAACTTAATTGTAGGTGGACTTCCTGGGTTATCAATTCAAATGAATAGGAGGCACATAAACTTTTGATCTGTGCGTTTCAAATTTATTATAATTCTCAAGATGAAACCCCTTACACATATAATTGATAGGAGTCCGTTCAAAAGCCTTTCTTCCAGATGTCTTCTTCCTGACAGAATACAGAAGGCAGCACAAAACCAATCAGTCGAGCTTGAACCTGTCAGGCGAGCCACATGCTAAGTCAATGAGGACATGGTCAGTAGAATGTAGCTTTATGAGAGTGATTGATGCTGATCACTCAGAGATGGTTGTCTCCTTGAATCAACAGAGGGGAGGAAGGAAAAAGAAAGGAAAACAATCAAAAACATTTTTAATCTGTTTGACCCATATTAAGGGTTGTTGATGAGATCGACGTGCTGACAGAAGTTGACATCTGCTAGTTTATGATTTTGTTATATTTTTCTTTTCTTGCAGCATAAGCTTTGTATTCTTCTGAATTTTTATTCCTATATTTTAAGGTCGGATATGGATTTTCTAGAGGATAGCTTGTAGTGATAGTAGACCAAATTTCATGTCTTTAAAATTCAGTTGATGGCTTAGTGAGAGTTGTAAATGGAACTTCAACTTGGAAGTTGATACTCTACAGGACCATCTTGGAGAAGTAGTGTTTGTGGAGCTGCCAGAAGCTGGTGGCTCAGTTAAACAAGGTGGCAGCTTTGGAGCCGTGGAAAGTGTCAAAGCAACCAGTGACATCAATTCCCCTATCTCGGGTGAGATTGTTGAGGTCAACACTAAGCTTAGTGAATCTCCTGGCTTGGTAATTCTTTTCACACTATGTGCCTTTTTGGCTTATTAAGACGCATTTGACTTGAACTATTTTCTTCAAATCACCTTGTCAACTGAGCAGAGAGCATAGTTATGATAATATTATATTGCAGAGATAAATTCTATTCAGAAATCCGCAGTTTCAGTTTGTGTCCTAGGCCGCTTTCTTCTCTACAAGCAAAGCTGAATTTTGTTTCATGCCTTTTTTGTGACATATTTTGTTAACGAAGATCAATTCAAGCCCATATGAAGGAGGATGGATGATCAAGGTGAAGCCAAGCAGTCCATCAGAATTAGAATCCTTGATGGGTCCAAAGGAGTACATAAAATTCTGTGAGGAGGAGGATGCCGCACACTGAGAATTTAAATTTTCTGCCTGAAACATCTTGGATTAACTTATTGTCAGCTGCTAAAGATATATGTTATTTGTTATGTTCTTGTCAGTTGTCCCTGCTTTTCACTAGCCCTCTTACTTACCCGCGAAAAAAATTGTTAACAAAAATAAAAAATCTCTTGTCAACGCTTACAATGTTTGCATGTTTGCTGATTTCAAATAAGCCAAATATGCCTGTGGGTTTTCCTTTCCATCTCTTTTCTGTCCCCCTACTATTGTAATTCTGCATCTATACGTGTCCAGTCTTTTGTTCTTCACCAAGAAAGAATGGGAACTTTTTACCCAGAAGCTTCTTCAAAGAAGTCTACAATATATGAGATCACCAATTTAAACAAGGGGCGTGTTAAGCTGCTTGTTCCCTCCCCTTTAAACCGGGAAAAAAAAAAAAAAAGAATTATTTGCAGAACTTGATTTCAAGAAAAAAGTAAATTTGTTTAGCAAAATACATATGCAAACATTTAAGTTAGTTGACTCTTTCGTCCCTATTTATTATATAGGATAAATACGAAACTCTATCATGTGATTTGCACGAAATCAAATAAATTCTTAAATTTTAAAACCCATCAATATTTTAAAGTACATTTTTTTTTTTACAAAATTGAATAAAATTCTAATTTTCTCCATTTTAACAATATTCTCTAAATTTTTTTTCAGATTTTTAAGCACCCATTAGGGGCATATTAAAAAGTCAAACAAGAAGATAACCAAAGTTTGGTATCCACATATAGTTGGAATTATAGTTGTATACTAAGAATTAGGAGAGCAAGATGTGATATGATTAGGTAGATGAGAGACGTATTAATAATTTCTTAATCTTGTTTTGGTAAAGCTAACGAGGGTTTTAAAAACATTATCTTATATCAACAGTCATTTGCAATGTGATCATGTCACGTCGTCAGCAGTAAGTGGACAAGGCAACTGATCATCAGAAAGACAATTTCATTTTTTTGGGAGGCCGGGGGAGTCGGGCTCTGAACTAAAAGTCCTAGCCGTATTAATTTGCTAAACCATTCTTTAATGTGAGAAGTTCGTGCAAATTGTGAAACTTCTAAAATATTCCGTCTATCATAGAGTGGAAAAGTTGAAATTTCTTTGTTGTCACCAAATACATCCAACGGCTCTGAGTACTAGTAAAAGTATAAGACCACTGAGGGTGTTCGTTTTGTAAAAATTTGTAAGATTTTAGTAGAATTGTGAATATTTATGTAAATTAGAGTTTTATAAATTTTTGTGTAAAGGTTAGTGAAAAGTTTTAAAGATATTTAATTTTTATTGGAATTTATAAAAAGGTGTAGAGAGTGATGATTTGATGAAATTATTTAATAAAAAAGTATTAGAGTTAGGTGAAAAAATATAAAGAGATAATATTTTTTATAATTTTTTTTGAAAATGTATTGAAATTTGTGTGAAAAGTTATCGAAGATTGTGTAAAATATATTAGTATTTGTATATAATTTTTAAGATTTTAGATGTTGGTTCTGTGAATACATTTGTATTCTAGAATATTGTGAAAACGAACATGCCCAAACTTTTTATTCATTATGTAAACTTTAAAAAACCGTACAATATCGACCGAGAATTAATACAATTCCAAAGCAATGGCTAGCACAAGAGTGAAATATTAATATTTAAACACACGGAAGAATATAAATGCACTTTTCTTTTTTGGATCAGCTTCTTCCTAATGCGGTTGATTATGTGACTTTGATGACTCTAGCAAGGCACATGTCCACGGGTCTTGCTACCGGTAGATAATTCACTGGACCATCTGGGTTAACTCGCTCCACACTGCACCAATAACAGAGAAAAAAAAAATATACTCTGACATCTTGGATCTAACTAGTTCAACATTTGTTGGCTGAATTGTTAAAGCAAAGAAACTGACTTGTAGTTGAGGAGATAATGATGGAGGAAAATTGTGATCTCAAGCTTGGCCAGATCACTCCCAGGGCAATATCTGCTTCCCAATCCAAAAGGAAGGAAACCCCCAGCTCTGGGTTTATTATTCTGCAGAAAAGTTGAGCAAGAAAAACTTTAGTAAATTCTGGTGTTGATGAGCTGAAGATCAAAGACTAATAGATTTATGTAGTATCCAACTTATTACCTCCCATCTTGAAGGGTTAAATTCTTTTGGGTCTGAATAGTTTTCAGGGTCCATATGAACACCTCTGTTCCAGACTAAAACTTTCCATCCTTTCGGAATAAGATACCCTGCAAACAAAAATATTATCTCTTAAGAAAAATATTACAGAGCGATGGTAGAGACATATTAAGGTCTAGGAGATTGACTGAGTGACTTACCATTGACGTTAACATCCTCTTTCGCCTCTCTGAAAACTGCAAATGAGATGCTGGTTCTGCGCAGCGTCTCATCAATAACCTGTTAATTAAAAGTAAGCCGCTTTAGATTTACTGAGGTTGGATAGACAGCACATGTTTAAAACAAATTATGTCTCTTCCCCAGCTAGGCATGAGAATTTCAACGGATAAATATACCTTGGAGAGGTAGTCCATTTGTCTAATCTCCGCAAGACTCAATCTTTTCTGTGTAGATGGTCTTCTCTTCATGATCTCCTGTTGCTCTTCCTGAAAGTGGAAAATGGACAACTTCAGTTAAGACATTTGAAGTCAAGTTACAGTTTGTTTGGAGATCTGTTCTGTTAAGTATCAAATCTAGCATTCAAGCGCGTTTTCTGTCATATTAAACAGTTCTTTAAAAATTGAGATTTTGTATAAAAATGTGCTATTTCAAAGATCATATATTACACCCACCCTGGCTTTTTTGAAGACCTCTGGATTTTGGGACATGTAGATGACAGCCCACAATGCACCATGCGCAGAGCTTTCATGACCAGCTAACATGAACACGATTAGCAGGTCTACGATATCCTCATCTTCCAATTGCTTCCCATCTTCATCTTTAACTCCCAATAGTAGATCCATCATATCTTTTGTGGACTCTGTTTGGCTGGAATCTTTTTTGACCATTGCCCTCTTTTTGTCTAGAATATCTTGAAAGATCTTCATCAACTTCTTTCGAGCCTGATTCAAGAGACAACCATGAAGTCTCATTCGGTTCATAAGTATATATCTGCTCATGTTGGAGAGATGTTCTAAGAAAACTTCTTATCAAATAGTGAGAATCAGAAAGTGTTCTTTTACTGTGATGGAAAAGCTAATTATCTTCCAATTAGTTCAAAAAAAAAAAAGAGAGAAAAAGAAACGAAGCAATGGAATCAGTCAGCAGAAACATACAATTACCAGCAAGGAAAGGTACAACAGGCTATATTGTTTCTTAAATGACGGGTATTTTACCTTGAGTGCTTTGTGGAATACGAATCCAGGAAGGTTGATGGCCTGAGACTTTAGTCCAGCGTTTAAATCACTGTACAAGTTCTCCACTTTAGAAATAACAGAATCACTGTGGGTACTGATGAAAATGTTTGTGATGACCTTAAAGGCAACCCCCCTCAACTCTGTCAAGAGCTCGATTGGGTGCTTCATGCTAGCCCACTCCTCCAACGTAGTAGCGACTATTCCCTCGATAAGGTCAATATACCCAGATAGCGCCTCGTGGCCATTGATGGGAGATGTGGTTAGTCTGCGCAGGCGCTTGTGCTCAGCATTTGAAATTCCATGGAATGCTCTTCTGCCTGTAAGGATCGTTGTGGCCTTGGGATAACCAAGTTTGAATCGGTCGTCATCTGTCAAAACTTTTCGGCACGTTTCGGGGGTACAAACAATGACACTCGGGTTCCCAAACATAAAGGTCTTGTAGATACCGGTCCTGCCATATCTGCAATTCCAAAGAGAGAAGAAAAAAGCAGGTCATTTTTGCTCCCAAAAATAAAAAGCATTCCGCAATATAATACCAGTACTATTGATTAGCATCTTGTGGAGACCTTTGTTACTAATTTTGAAAGAAAACTTTTGTGTACGTCTTTATGTTCATCTCTGCAACAATATTACTGCTTCTGAAATGCTAATCCAAAATATTATTCAAGAAATTGCCTATGCATGTTTCTAAGTAGGTCTGGTGCAGTACTTGGGCCAGGATGTGTGTCCCCGTGTGTGTGTGTGTGAGAGAGAGAGAGAGAGAGAGAGAGACTTGGAAACGAGGTTGTGGATGTAGGAATCAGGGTCCCCGGATCTGAAAGCTTTGAGGAAAGTTAGGATGCCCCCAAGGTAAGGCCATCCCATATCACCAGGGGGGAGAGGGTATTGCTTTTTCCCCAGCCTTCCAATATAATACCAGTCATTGAATCTCCTCAGAATCCCGAACACAAAGACAAAGCCACCCAACAGAAGTGCAGGAATCAACCACAAGGACTCCATTTATGGATTCTCTCTTCTTTCTAATTCCCACACGTTATAAATCCAAGGCTCCCTAGGTGAGCTTTTATAGCTGTCCTGATCATTCCTTCCCATGCATTGTCCTTTTTTTTGTTTGTTTTTGTCTTCTTTTGGGTCTACGCTGTATATTTCAACTTACTTGGTCTACCTTACTATTCTCATGATTTGTTCTTCTCGAAGAGTATCTACTCACGGGTGAGAGGCCGATTCTATATTTCAACCTGAGTCTTGTGTAGTAGTACGTTATAATTGTAAGTGGCTTACATTTGTTTGATTCTCCCGTACGTGTTGAACCAAACGAAGGAAAAATGAGATCAAAAGATAAGAAATTTGATGAATCCGTTGGTTTATGGTCAACACGTCCGAGTAAATGCATCTCAGTGTTCGTGTAACCTTTTTTTGTAAAATAACAAAGAGGACCCCGGACACCGGGTAAGGCACTTCCAATACTTAAGTCAGTCTCTTATTTTGTATAAATTTTACTGTTTAATCACTCTAGAATCACGTACATGTTCTCATTGTCAACTTCTCCTTTTATAGCGTTTTTCTCACGTTCTACTCTTCTCCCTTGGCAGGAGTTTTAGCAGGAATTTCATCCATGTAGCGTCGTGTCCCACGATATGCTCTTCCCACACCTCCATAACAGTTATTTGCTTCAATCATGAAAACGTCAAGATCGTGGAGTTACTACACGTTATAGGATGTTATGTAACCGCTCATGTCACGTATAGCGGTTCTTCCTTCCGGGCTTCATGCAGTATGGGTCTGATCGTAGCCACTGGGCTTCAACGGAAATGTAATCATATTTCTCAGCCCAAATCGATTTGGGCTGGGCCCGATCCAATATTGGTATCATCAAAATTCTTGTAAAATACTATTCATCGTTTTACTTTGGCCGTCAAGATCAGATTCTATATTAACCTAATTAGTACTGTTTACACTTCCTTTTTGGTCTACTCCACGAGATCATTAATTACCAAGTACCCCTATCTCACGCCTGGACCCGCCAATTACTATACATGCATGATATTGAAACTACAGCCGGCCGGCTTAAAGATATGAACTTGTCGATTAATGAGGAAAGTTTAATTAATAGGTGACGTGGTTGCTGCAATTCCACATGATAGGTGCCTCTACGAGTGTATATATATCCCGCTGGGTTTTAGCAGGGAATTAATTAATTAAGATGAACCATGAGTTTTTACACTTAATAATATAGGGTACTCGTTTCTCAGTAATTAATATAGATAGTATTAAATATTATAGAGCAAGTCTATTGAATTTATATTTTTACTAATTAGAATAAATTAGTGAAATTATTTTTAAATTCATTAAAAAAAATTAACTGTTAATTGTATGGTAGTCTCGAATAATAATGAAGTCCTTTGATATTTTCAGGTGAACCTAGGACTTAAAGGACCATTTGATAGTTACACTTCATTTTTTTTCTTTTTATATTTCTTTTACTGTACTTATAAATAAATCATGAGAGTCAAAAGTTAATATAGCTAGTGCACGCTATGACAGAGGAAGCCAATTGTCCGGCCTATTTATAAGGACTAGGTGCGTGTACTCGCTGAGAGAGAGAGAAAGAAGAAAGAAACGTGAGGATCTCGAGTCTAATGATATTCATTTACGTGGAGTTATGAATATTGGACCACAGACCATTCATTTCGATCATTAGAGCAAGCAAATGACTTTTTTTTTGTCCTAAAACTACACGTTAAATTATATATAATTAATTGCAGACTTTGTCAAGCTAGCTTTTCTTCTCATATGTCGGGCGCAGCCTGCAGGTTTCACCTGTCAGTCTCCTCCTAATTCCTTTTTCTTCGATGGCTTAAGGCTTTAGCAGTTGACCACAAAATAATTAAGACATGCTCTCGCTCGGAATTAGAAGCTTGATATATTCTTTTATGCCGTACCTACTAATTTACAAAACCAGAAGTTTCAGCCAAAAATTTGTTTGGGAAGGATGTTGACTGATCAGCATGCACAGCTAGCTTACTTGGTCCTGAAAGATTGAGATCAGGTCATGACCTGCAAAATGGGGGAGAAAGACTAGCCAATTGAATCATTTCATATTCGCAAGAGGAGGTTGGTGAAGCGATTACTTGTTGCCATTAGATTTATTTGGAATCAGTCTGCTGGTTCCGCGCGCTGTTGTCGTAAAACGATCGACGACCTACCTTTTTTTTTTTTACTAAATTTTGCCGACTTGAGATCGTAGTATATATTCTGAAGTTAGGGAGAGTAGGTAGAATGATAATTTTAATCTTAATCTATAATATTATATATATATATATATATATATATTGTTGAATAATAAATATATTCGTGTGACTCGTTATATATAAAAAAGAAATAGTTTATATCGACTTACCTAATTTGATTACAAGACATGTATTTAAGTCGCCAATCTGAAATATCACTGGTTAATTATTTTACTTAACATGGACGCGCGTACGTGCATGCTCCTTTGAGGTAAATGTCATTGATCTTGGTGCATGAGATTAATATATTTGTACCATGCCTTGTAGATATATGTGGGATACAACGTTATCAGTTTCTCTTCTTAAAGAAAGATGCCGTAATCTAAATCTTTAGTCAGCCTTATTGAAGCTAATCGATCTTTCATATGCACATGTTCATTACATAAACTTTTTACATTTTTTACGGTTGAAGTATGAAGTCATTCGTACTTTACACTTTAAACTAACAATTTTGAGATATTTCAGTACTGTCGAACTATTGATTATTAGACATACAATATTGCACCTAGATATATAATTTTCCGTGAATTGAACTGAGGTAGATAATGAATCATATGAGTTGTATCGATAATCTCCCTTCTTTAGACTAGAAAAATTATGAAATTAAACTAGTATATCTTATAAAAAGAGACCAAAACGTACCTGAGAAAAAGACCAAATCAAAAGATGAGAACAAAAAGAAATACAAAACTTAAAAAAAAATAATGATAACTTAATCATTAATTCTAATCTAAACAAGGAAGATATATACAACCTTAATGTTTAGAGCAGGGGCAAAAAATATATTTAACCCTAATGTTTTTCTATAATTGATACTCTATACTGTCTTTGGGTCAGTATATATATGTTAAGAACTGAACATCTACATGGAGCTGGTCTGAATATAAAACACCCAGAGGCTCATAGAATCACCTGAGCTACTACACGTACATCTTCTGTCTTTCTTTCTTTTTTATTTTTTATTTTTATTTTTTATGAATCTACAGGTACGTCAATAGAACACATCATGAAGCTCCAACAATCGCAGAGAGTACATAAGAGGTAATTAAACATATTCCATCCAGCTAGCGCAACACAGAATATAGATAGAGAGAGAGCATAAACGAACGATCAGCTTCCTGGAAGGCACACCATAGACTATAGAGGCCTTCAAATACCAGCAGGGACACCGTACGGAAACAGCTGACTTTCGACACTATAGCTAGCTTGGTAATTAAAACCACCAGACTTATGAAATAATAAGTAATTAAAACATTAATAATCCCTTTGTGAGGTGACACATGCATTAATGTATTTGGCATTTTGATTATACATGCGAGACATTAATAAACAAATTAAGGAATGAACAAATATTTATCGGATACATCGATCATGGGCCGGTACATTAATTAATTAATTAAAAATATAAAACGGACTCGCAACACTTATATATGAGGACGAAATTTAAGAATTAAGCCAATTGACCAAAGGGGTGGTGGTGGGGTACTTCTCAATCGATGTACCTGGCCAGAAGTTATACGGGATATAATATTAATGATCTATACGATAATACGAGCATGTAGTAGGTAGACAATTGTTAATTAAAGTAGGTATGGCATTCCTGCCTCTATATATTTTATTCTATATTATTGTCTTTGACAATATATATTAATTATATTTATATACAAGATGATCTTTATGACTCAGTCGTACGTACGTAGGTAGTACTGATTTCTCCACAGGCTTCATATCGATCAGGTAATATTGATATGATGATCATTGGAGTGAATCTCAACCAATTGGGCATGCAGTTCTGATACCCATGTCATATATTCCTTCTTCTCCAGTTTTATCTCCACTTGCTAATTCCCACATTGATTAGCAAGAAGTCATGCACCCACGATCGGCTGCCAGCATTAATATATATTGCTGCTGCTAATTATTGGTGATTCGGGATAACTCTTCTAGTTTTTAAAGAGTTTGTTGCATAATTTATCCTTGCGACTCCTACTTGATGTGGAAGAGAGTATATAATATTTGATATCTTGGAGAATACAAGACTACGCCTCTTACGTCAAATATCCTGATGATGACAACAAGGATTATATATGTGCTGCCGGCGGATAGGCAGAGAGACCGGGCATCTTAGATTGAATCTTAAATCTTTTTCGGGATGGAAGATGGGAGGTCTAGCTGGCTCTCTCTCCATTGCCTAAATTAGAAAGCTTGCCACAGGGTGGGCTTGGCGAATAGAAGTAGGTGGTTCAAAAGCAGTATAGGGTGGATAAAAGGCGATAAGGGATACGGAAGAGGAGGAGACCAATGAGATTGCTTAAATTAATTAAAAAAATACTATTTTGATGTTCCTCTTCATTTAGAAAATTTTTTATCTTTATCTAACTGTCATCAGTCTATTAATAATTAGTTGCTTCTACAAATATATAAACTATTTTTTTAATAGGAAAAGCAGAGAATTTGAATTTTGTTTGTTATACTTTGTGGGTATACGACTGAACTCTTGAATGCCGAGTCTAACTAGTTGATGAGACTCAACACTAACCAATGTATATTAATATGTATAATTGTACTCCTTCCTAGGTATTGGTGATGTCTATACTTTATATATTAATTATATCATGTATCACTAATGTTTTTTTTTTCATCGATCTGTCCTGCCACATGATCATTTCTTAAAATTTGATCACATATGTGGACTTGGGCTTGTAAAACTTTCTATAGCGACAGAATTATATACGAATTAAACCTTAGTACTGCAGACAAGTTTTACTAGAATATATAATATTTCTCGAGTTTTGTCGGATCTACTCATAAGGTACCGGCAGTGGCAGGCCAGGGCGGTCGCGTTAATGGATAAAGTGAACAAAATACATCCCAAGAACAAACAACAGAGATTTTGAACGATACCACTGGGACGTGCATGTGCGGTGTGGCATCCCCTACTATATAGGTCTCCACTTTATGAATGAGATTCTTGACTCTCATAATACCAAAAATGTTCATTATAGCATGGAATTCTGAAACCATCGAGGCTATAAGGCAAAGCCCAATTCTCTACCACCGATGCAGGGAGTTCGAATTCGGGGCCTGTAGTTCACGCGATCATGGCGCCCCAATCCCTGGGATAGAGAACTCCCGACAAATCCAAGCCATTTAAAATAAGACGAAACCCTCAATCAGGATGTGCCCCGATTCTCTGGCTCGAATCACTCAAGAATGTGATAGCGATCGATCACGAAATTTGAGGGTAATGACCTAGGTGCAACTACGTACGATACGCTATATATCAAGGCATCAAGGCACACTCTTCAACGGGGTGGTTTGCAACACTTGATCGCCTATTTTTTACTTTCAAGTTTACGTTTTATAGCCCGTGCTAACTTAGGCATCAAAGTGTTCCTAGCTCGAACAAGTCGTCCTTTGGGGTCACGTAGATCACTGATTAGTGAACCTCCAAGTGAATTGATAATTTAGGAACATGATCGATCCGTGAAGAGGACATTATCAAATCAAGATAAGTCCATAGTAGGTGCTTCACTCTGCCGATAATATCTTCTCGATATTTCAATATAGTAAATAAACGATACTCTTTAATTACTATATTTGTCAGAAAGACACCAACAACACCTGGGAGAGAATTTCACTCAATTTCATTAATACAAAAATGTGTACAACGAGGAATCTATATACTTTGCTCTGCGTACAGCTTTCTGTTGTTCGTCTAAACTAACAGAGCTAACTAGTTACTCTAATCTAATTCTATCGAACGTGCAAATACAAGGGACCATGTAGAACATGTGAAAAAAAGTGTATGGACAATTCTATCCACACAGTTATCATGTTATAGGTGTGTGCGTCTCTTTTGGATTGGTGCATATCATGGGAGCTGTCGCTTGGTCCTATTCTTGTGACTCCCCCTCAAGATGAGCATAGAGATTGAGGAGGCTCATCTTGGGCATTAAAAACTGAAACTAACCGGTTGTAAGAGCTTTTGTGATGATATCGGCTAGTTGAAATTTGGAAGGAATGTGGAGAGTCTTAATGGTGCTGGCAAAGACTTGATCATGGACAAAATGACAATCTAATTCGATGTGCTTGGTGCATTAATTAAGTCTTTTTTCTCTCAAGTTGATGGCCATTTGGTTGTCACAGAAAAGGAGTACCAGCTAAGGATGTGGAACATTGAAGTCTTTTAGTAGTTGAACTTGCCAAATAATCTCAAAAGTTGCTGAGGCTAGGGCCCTGTATTCAGCCTTTGCAGAAGACTGTGAGACCCTGTTTTGCTTCTTCAATTTTAGCTAACTAGAGAATCTCCAAGAAACATGCAATACCCTGTGACTGACCTTCATGTTTTTGGACAAGAAGCCCAATCTGAGTCACTGTATGCCTTGAGGTGATGTGATGAGCTGTTGGAAAAGAAAAGTCTGTGACCAATTAATCCTTTGATGTAGAGGAGGACACGAGCTGCTGCATTCATATGAGTTTGGTTGGGCTTATCCATGAATTGGATGAGGATATTCACGATATAGATCAGGTTTTGTCGTGTAATTGTAAGGTAGATAAGCCTCCCAACAAGCCTCTGGTAGCTGGAGGGGTCGGAGAGGAGTCCTTCTTGACACTGAGTCAATTTGTGATTGAGCTCAATGGGGTTAGAAGTTGGTTTGGAGCCAAGCTAACCTGCATCTTCAAGAATTTCAAGAGAATATTTGCATGACATAAAGATATACCAGCTTTTGATCTTGCCACTTCCATGCCCAAAAATATTTTAGAGGCCCGAGATTCTGGAGTTTAAATTGAATATGTAAATAGGCTTTGAAAGATGTGATAGCAGCAGCAACCTTGCTGCCCACTAAGATATCATCAATATAAATTAACACAGCAAGAAAAACATGCTTGGCAATTTTAGTGAACAAGGAATAATCAGATCTTGATTAAGTAAATCCAATTGTGAGTAAAGATGTGAAAAACTTGGAATATCATTGCCTTGAAGCTTGTTTCAACCCATAAAGGGCCTTGTTAAGCTTACAAACCATATATTTTTCCTAGAAAATGCTCCCCTTTTTATGAAGATCGGGTGGTAGATCCATGTATACTTTCTCATTCAAATCACCATGTAAAAAAGCATTGTGCACATCTAATTGAGACAAATACCAATTGTGAGTGGATGATAATGCAAGGAATAACTTGATAGTAGTTTTAACCATGGGAATAAGTCTTTTGATAATCTAATCCTTCCCGTTGTGTGTACCCCTTGGCAACATGTCGAGTCTTATGATTTTCAATGCTCCCATCTGATTTCAACTTGACCTTGTAAACCCACTACAACCAATGGATGTCTTGTTTGGATTTAAGGGGATCATAGTCGAGGTCTAATTTTGCTCTAAGGCAGTATGCTCAGTTACCATTACTTGCTTCCAATAGTTAGAAACAACAGCTTGCTCATACGTTTTGGGTTCATGAGTGAAATGGAAAAAGCCTTATGTGAGGTGGATAGATTGGCATAAGAAAATGATTTGCCAAAGGATTCTGGGTTGCTAACTAATTGGAGTGGTGTGTGTTAGGTGAATCATATGAGATTGATGGAGAGATGGCACTACAAGAAAAATTGCCTTTAGGGATGGTTTTTGTTTGGGACGGACACAAAACCGTCCCTAAAGGGCCCCTTTTGGGACGCAAAAAAAGAACCGTCCCAAAAGGGGTGTCAAGCCATGTCTTTAGGGACGGTTCCTTTTTCCGTCCCTAAAGATAGGGTTTTAGGGACGGATTTCCAGCATCCGTCCCAAATAAAATGGCGGGAAGAAACTTGGGACGGCAACATTTCATCCCAAAAATACAAGAAGTTCAAACTTATTTACGTTAGTTCGAACTACCTTGTTGGGACGGTTAAAGACTGTCCCAACAAAGAAATAAGTTCCAACTACTATGAATGAAGTTCAGATCTAAGCTTTGGGACAGTAGAAAAGTGTCCCAATAATGTTCAAGTTGGGACTATCTGGAACAAAGTTGGCACCGATGTCCGACGTGTGAACTGCATATATATAAGTTCGAACTAATATGGGATTTGACTGTTAAAACTCCCCATGTTTGACACCTGTCTAAAATTTGATTTATTTAAACAAGTCTGAACTAGCTTCTATGTAGTTCTAACTTTGCAGACAGAGCAGATCGACGCGATGTGATGTGACCCTTCATTTAATGCGTCAGGTAAGTCCGAACTAATATTACGTCCGTTGCAACATATGTAATAGGGATAAAGGTGCTAACTTTCTTTACTATAGTGCGGACTTGTGAAATGTAGTGCGAACATCTTTAGCGGATACATACATCTGGATAGATATCTTGTCTTCTTGTCCGAACGTCCTATCTCCAAGTCCGCACTATGGGTACTATATATAAAAAAAGAAACAACGCCATTTGGACACAGAAGTGTGACTCTACATAGGCAGAAGCATCCCAAAAACTTCTTCCTCTCTCTCGACGCGTCCCACTGTCTTCCTCAGCCTGTCGCCGCCATCAAAGACTCCTTTCCGTCGCGTTTTGCACCGTACTCCACCCTGGTAATCTCTCTCTCCCCTTTTTTTAAAAGATTTTGGAGTTTTGTAGTTTAAAAATTCGATTTTTTTTGTTATTGTTGGACGGTTATTTTGGCGGTGAAAAGGGTAGTTTTTGGCTTGGGTTTGGTTGATTTTGGGTTGTTGTGATGGTGTTGTTGGGATGAAATAATTTTGGACGATATTAGACTGCATTTCGGCCACATTTGGTGGCGATTTGCAGTGTTTTCCATGGCTGAGTCAACTCAGCCATGGCTTTGCAGGGTGTACAGTGTGAACTTGCTCTATACGTTTGAAATATTTTTGTTCTTGTTCCAACTAGTTTCGGTTTTGTTCAAACTTTGAATTTGTATCTTCAAGCGCTGGATTTGTATGTTCAAACTGTTTGATTCAGCCATGGTTTTGCAGGGTGTATAGTGCGAACTTGCTCTATACGTTTGAAATATTTTTGTTCTTGTTCCAACTAGTTTCTGTGTTGTTCAAACTTTGAATTTGTATCTTCAAGCGCTGGATTTGTATGTTCAAACTGTCCATAGTTGTTCAGACTCCATCTTGACCTAGTTGAAACCCAATATTGTTTGTTTCAATATAGATTGATTTAGTTCGGACCGAATTTTGTGTTCAAACTTATAATTCGTTTGTAGTTGATGCTAGTTCCAACTTATAGCAATTATAGTTTAATTACGCCCACATGAATGCAAACTGTAGCATTACACTTTGAAAATATAACCATTTTGTTTTCTTTTAAAGATGAAGGTAATTGTTGGAGGTAATTATATGATGAGTGATTTCTTTTTTCCTTTATATAGAATTGTTTAAATTTGATTGAAAATAGAATGGATGTTGGTAATTATTTTTTCTTTGTTGAAACAGTAATTTATTTTCTGTGCAAATTTAGTTCATACCCTTTTATTTTCTATTCATTCTTCATGATTTAAGACCAAACTTTGTCTCTTATAGTTTTGATTATTCTTGTTTTAGTTTTAACAGTCAGAGGCTTTAGTTCAAACCTATAACATGGAAATTCAAACCCGAATATGTTAGTTCTAACTTAGCTCACACCCGAGCTACACAGTTCCGACTTTTCTTTATATTATTCAGACTGTTGTTGTTCAGTTCAAACCATAGTGACGGGAGATGTTCATACTTGTTTTCCTTAGTTGAAACTGTTATGTCTTTCTGTTGTATCTGCATACAAACTGGTGTGCACTTATGTTCCAACTTGATGCTTTATGTGCAAACCTGTTCTCGTTTGTTTAAACATTTTTTTTTTGGTTCAGACTTTTTATTGTTTGGTTCTAACTTTTTACATTCTTAGTTCCAACTAATGGGAATTAATTTATATCTTTTCATTGCAAGTACCTTGTTATTAAATTTGAAAATGGCACGACGAATAAAAGCAAGGTTATTCCGAGAGCCACCCCCCCCCCCCCCCCAGCCGCCTCGTACTTTAGATCAGCGTCGGGAGCTCATGGAGGCACGTGCCGTGAACATGGAGCGGGAGGCATATTTGCAAGATTTTGAGGATTTAGAATTTGAGGGGCGGACCCTCTCCTCTATTTTCACAGAGCGGAGGTGGATGTCCATTTGCGAGCAGACAGGGTTAGTCTGTGCAACCCTTGTATCTGAGTTTTACTGCTACTTCTTGGAGCGAGACAAGGCCCAGGTAACCATTATAGAAATAATCGAGTTTGGGAGTGAACAAAAATCTTATTGTTATTACAAGAAATTATAGTTGCTGGAATTTTTTTGGAACATTGTGGTAGACTTGATAATTAAGACGTATTGTGATTTCTTGTAGTGCTTCATGGCTTGAATTTTTTAATATATGGTGAACACGAACTTTTAGTACTAATTTTAGATTTGGAAAATATTTTGTTCAATATCATTATGTAGGTTGGGGAATTATATATTTTTAAGCGTTACCATGCCCCTTTTTTCTCTAACATCTTTCTTTGTTTGCAGGCAACGTACGACATCACCCTGAGGGAGGTGTCGGTTACATTCTCAGCCGACAAGAACAACGAATTTTTGAGTATTACCCGACTTGAGGGCCCTTCGTACCCCGACCAGGAGGAGGAGATAGCTAATCGTCTGATGCTATCTAATAGTGAGCTGTACAAGCTGCTGACTGAGAAGGAAGAAGTCCCATACCACTTGTCAAACATCCCTCATAATGCTATGTCGGACTTCTTCAGAATGCTACACTTGATTGTCGCATACAATATTGACCCTCGTCGGCGCACCAGTGAGGCGAGCTTCGAGAGAGTGAAGCTTATGGTCTACATTGTAAGGGGGTCCCAATAGACCTCCCATCACTGATCTTTCAAAATATCATGAAGGAGGCAGATTCGTTTGAGGTGAGTGGCATTCCTTACGGCCTCCTCTTGACAAACTTCTTGGATGCTGCTAAGGTCCCTTCACATGTTGGGAGGCAGGCAAAAGCCTCCCGGTCCGATCTGCATAGAGACATTGAGGAAGAGCAGATCGCAGCTCAAACAGGCTAAGGGAGTGGTAGATGATACAGCTAGATCCGCCTGGGCCACGAGCTTCTTGAAAGTTTTGGTCGGCTTGAGGATCTTGTCAGAAAGAAGTTTGAACAGTAGCACAGGATGATAGAGAAGTTAGAGAAGAAGGTCGATGACCTTAGTGGTTCGGTCGATGCGATGCAAAGGACGGTTCATTCACTTTCGTAGTCTAGTTCTTATTTTATATCTTCTTTTTGGGTTATGTGCTTATTTTGGGACAATGATATTTTATACTTATTTTGGATATGTTGGATTCCTTGGTTTTGTACTTATTTTGGATATGATGGACACTTCTTTATGGACTTTATGGATAATTGTTATCTTTTACTGGTTTATTAATTTACGTTATCAAAAAACATTCAAGGCAAAAAAGTATTAATGGTGTAAAAGCAGTTTCAACTGGAAAGTCTAAGTTCGCACTAGCTATCTCTTAGTGTGCACTTGAGAATATAAATCTCAACTAATATTTTCCAAGTGTGAACTGTTTAGACTTTACGAATTTAGATTCAATGGAAGAAAGAGTTCGACCGCGTATAGTTAGGTTCGCACTATATTCCGTTAGTTTGCACTTTTTAAATTTTTTTCCCGCAATAATCCTTGCACCATGTTAAATTTGACATTTTTATATGGAAGTAAATAGCAAAACGATGTCGTTCCACCTTGTGCGAACGTCCTTGATGTCCGTGGGGACTAGTTCCTATGTAGTGCGAACGGGTCCACATGAATTACGTAGTCCGAACTGGTTAAAGCGTAGTGCCCACTAAGTTATGATCTTGTGCGAACACGTGTTTCATTTGAATTTCATGTGACCGCGCAAATTTTGTTTCCCAGAATGTTAAGTTGGAACTGGTACAGATGAGGGCGAACGATGATGTAGTAGTCCGAACCGGTGTTCTTTGGTGCACACTAATATATGTTAGTGTGAACTATATATTGACATTGTATTATTTATATGGTAATGTGTGTTAAATTCATTATTTTACTACGACTTACCTTTCATATTTTTATCACATGTACTCTAATGTGTGTTAAATGTCATCTTTATTTCATGTACCTACCATGTTGTGATCATATGTACACCAATAAAGTGATGATGATCGTTATGCTAACTTGAGGACATTGATAATGAGTGTAGCACATGTGAGTTGATGTGTGGTAATTAAGTTTGTTAGAATGTGCTTAATACAATTTGATAACCGGTGATATTATGAGCACATTACTATAGATGTGCAAGACGTATCAAGTGATGAAGATCATTATGCTAACTTGAGACATTGATAATGAGTGTAGCATTGTGTGAGTTGATGTGAGGTAAATTAATTTTGTTAGAATGTGTTTAACACAATTTGATAACCCGGTGATATTATGAGCACATTAGTATAGATGTGCAAGACGTATTAAGCAAATGTATATTAGGCATGACACATTAGTAATAACCTAAGCGCGTGTGTTAATATATGTTGCAATCTAATGTGTTAAAGAGTGCTAATTTAAATTGATGTATCTATTATGTTTTCCTCACATTATTTTTATGATTAGAAAGTGTTATCGGATTGTGATTGAATTGTAAATTGATACGTGTTTTTTAAATTATCGTAGTCCCTTTTTACATTTTGAACTACGAACAATAAGTCCTAACTAGGCCAAATATAAGTTACGTCTTCGTGTATATAGTGCGAACTCATTTCAATATAAGTCCGAACCATCATATCTACAAACGGCGTCGTAATGATTAGTGCAGACCAGTATATATACACTTCCAACCATATATAAGTCTAGTTGGAACATTTATTTCTTCGGAGTGGAAGCAAACTGTGTTGTCCAACTTGCGTAAGTTCGAACTAGGTGAGATTGTTCGAACTTGAGCGAATGGGAACCAAACGGTGTCGTCCAACTTAATATCTCAGTCCGAACCTATATATACTAGTTCGAACTGGGAACACAGACTTAAAAAAAACTTAGCAGCTTCGTGCAGACCCATTTGTGCACGAAGCTGCTAAACAAAAGGGGGAGTTCGGCTGGGCAAAGGAGGTTCTACGGTGTGGTGAGCGAGGACAACACTGAAGACAACATTGGGCTAGCAATTTGTGGGGATATTGGGGTCTTGGGTGGCTAAAAAAATCTCAATATCGTCGTGGGTTTGAAGTTTTGTGGGTTTTGTAGGTGTGAAGGCATTTGAGAGGCTTGTCTCCGGCCAAGCTCCGGTCAGAAGTGCCATTGAGGTATATTTCTTTCACATCTACTTCAAATTTCCTTACTTTGATTCCAATGTATGGTGGTGATTTGAAGATGGGATTTGAAGGTGGGATTTGTCGTGAAGACCTCAAGAATCTGTTGCCAGTGGAGTAAGTCACTCTTCTCCTATGTCTTGTACACACTTCTATCTTGTTTTTGCGTGGTTCTTGTTGTGATTTGGTGTCTGGATGAGGTCCTTGGCGTGGTTGTTCAGTCGTTGGGTTTCTGCAGATTTGGGTCTGTCCGTCATAGTTCGAACTACATATTTTGCTGTTGAAACGTATTTGTATTAGTCCGAATTGTATATTTGCATGTTGAAACTTATTTAAATCTGAATTCAAACTGAGTATTTATATGTTGTAACTGTGCTTTGCAACTCTGTCTATTTTGGATATGTTGTTGAAACGCATAAGCTATATGGTGGGAACGAATAAGATTGTTGTTGGAACTTATTTCATATATGTTTAAACATTTACTCTGAAGTCGAACTGAATATTTTTCAGTTGTAACTGTGCTTTGCAACTGTTTCAACGCTTTATTGTTTGTTGAAACTGAATTCTATTGCATGAGATATATAGTGGGAACTCATGATATTATTGTTGGAACTCGTGTCAGTGTGCTTAAACATGTACTCTGAAGTCAGAACATGCTTTTCAAATGTTGAAACTTGTATTGTCAGAATATATTTGTTAGCCCAGATTATAGTGCAATTTATGTTGTTCACTCTCGAATGGGCTAGGGCCAACCTATTAGATTGGAAAAAAGTTAGGAGTTCGGATGCCATTAAATTATGTTATATCCATTTTCATTCACCTATTTCTTCTTAGGGTCCACATCATGGATAAGAGGTGGATGGATGAGAAGGATCGATGGAGCACCAAATATAGAGAAGGGTTGGCACAATTCTTGGAAATTGCAAAGAACCATATTGATAGTCGAGGATTGATAAGGTGTCCTTGTAGGAAATGCAAGAATGTGCTCTTCCAAACATGGCCGGTTATGGAGAATCATTTGGCCTATAAGAATATGATAGACCCTTACTATAGGAATTGGGTCAGGCATGGGGAAGCACTTGATATGCGACAAAATTTGCATGAACTAAATGAGGTTGTAGGGGCGGACCAACAAACCGGTGATGAGGTGGATGACATGCGGGGAATGTTGAACGATATCGAAGCGGGGATGTTTATGGGTGGTAGTGGTGGGGTACCAAATTCTAGTGAAGGTGTGGAGGGTCGATTAGAAGAGGAACTTGGTGCAACTAGATTCGCAAAGACATGGGTGGATGCTGAGAGAGAATTATATCCAGGTTGCCTAGAACTTTTCAAAATTGTCTTTCCTTGTGAACATGCTCCACATAAAAACAGATTGTAATGTGAGTGAGAAGGCTTTTAATAGGTTTTTGGGGTTGTTTAAGGCGGCACTTCCTCCTGGAGAGACGCTTCCAGACAACTACGGGGCAGCGAAGGACTTGAACAAAAAGCTTGGGTTTGGGTACAAAAAGTATGATGCTTGTGTCCTATTTTGGAAGGAGAACGAAGGATTAGATGTGTGTCCTGAATGTGGTGAGTCGCGATATCAATATGATTCAAAAACATGTAAACAGATACCTCGAAAGATATTACGGCATTTTCCTCTGAAGCCAAGGGTGAAACGACTCTTCATGCAGAAAGTTAATGCAACGGATATGAGATGGCATAAAAAACAAATAGTGGATGATCCCGATGTTCTAAGACACCCAGCACACTCTCTAGCGTGGAAAGAGTTAGATAGAAAATTTCCATGGTTTAGTGATGAGCCACGAAATGTTCGGCTTGGGCTAAAAAGTGATGGATTTAATCCATTCTCCGTTCAATCAACGACAAACAGTTTATGGTCAGTGATTCTTATTCCTTATAACCTACCACCTTAGAAGTGTATGAAAGAATACAATTTCATCATGACATTGTTGATTCCCGGACCAAAGGCACCAGGAAATGATATTGACGTGTACCTACAACCGATGATTGACGAGTTGAAAGAGTTGTGGGATGAGGGGATGGACACGTACGATGCAAGTGTAGGAAGAACTTTTAGGTTACATGATGTGTTATTGTGGACTATAAATGACTTTCCAGCGTACGCAAACTTGTCTGGGTGGAGTACAAAGGGTAAGCTAGCTTGTCCAACTTGTAATGAAGAAACAATTTCTAGGTGGTTAAATAATTCACATAAGACATGCTATATGGGTCATCGTAGGTACCTAGAACTGAACCATCCATGGAGATATGACTATGAAATCCATGAAGGGGATGAAGAGCATAGAACGAAGCTGAAAGAGTTGTCTGGAGATGATTTGTTGGCTCAACTAAGTCAAATCACATTCAATCCTTTTGGAAAGGGAAAACATGTTAAGAAAGCGAAAGCGTACACCTAATGAGTTAAACTGGACAAAGAAGAGTATTTTTTGGGAGTTACCATACTGGTCTTCTTTATTGATACGACACAACCTAGACGTGATGCATATTGAGCGTAACATTTGCGAAGCCATTTTGGGGACATTGATGAGGTCGAAGGGATGAAAGGACAGTGAGAAAGCTAGAAGGGACATGGCTATAATGAAGGTGAAGAGTGACTTACACTTGCGCCCACGGGGGGAAAAGGAAGAGATACCGCCAGCGGCATATAGCTTTTCTAATGCTGAGAGGCGAAAATTTTGTCGTTGGTTGAGAAATGTGAAACTACCTGATGGTTACTCCTCCAATATCTCTAGATGTGTGAACATGGACAAGAGCACCATAACAAACCTAAAAAGTCATGACTGTCATGTGTTGATACAACGATTACTACCAGTGGGGCTCTATGGGACGTTGAGGCCGAAGATCACAACTGCGATTACTGAGTTGTCTTTATTCTTTAGCAATTTGTGTTCACGAACTGTTAGGGTTGATGTGTTGAGGCGACTAGATCGAGATATTGGTATGATCTTATGTAAACTAGAGAGGATTTTCCACCCAGCCTGTTTGATATAATGGTTCACTTGGCGGTCCACTTGGCACAGGAGGCATTGCTTGCCGGTCCTCGTGCAATATCGATGGATGTATCCCATAGAGAGATTTCTTGCGATACGGAAGCGAACAATGCGAAATCGTGCTCGTGCTGAAGGGTCAATTGCAGAGGCATACATAGATAAAGAGTGTTTAACTTTTTGCTCGCAGTACCTAAAAGGGTTTAAGTCCAAGTTTGGCCAAGGGGAACAGAATGATGTTGGGGTTAACGAGCAGGCGAACGTCGCATCCTTCTCAGTGTTCAAACAGAGTGTAAGGCCAATGGGGCGACCGAGTCGTTATGACCTTGACCTGCGAGAGTTTAAGAAAGTACGGTGGTACGTTTTAAACAACTGCTTAGAGATCGAACACTATCATAAGTAAGTACCGTGTCGTAATTAATTATCCATTAAAAAATATTTGCCTTAACATGAATAATTCTTAATCTCATTATTTGTAGTGCACACAAGGACGAGCTTAGAAGGCGTCGTGTGAATGACGTTGATCGTAAGCATAAGGAGGAGTTTGGAAAATGGTTTGAAAAACGAGTAAGGAAATATTCTCTATACCCATGCTTATTTAAAACTATTTAAATTCTCCAGATATGCTTTTCATATATATGATTACTCTATACACTGACATTTTGCATGGTAGATTCAACGATTACGGATGGATCACCCCGATCAAGTAACATACGAGTTGTATGCGTTGGCTTGTGGTCCTGACCGAGGGGCTGATCGGTATTCAGGTTGCATCGTGAACGGGATAAGATTCCACACTCGCCAGCGAGAGGAATGTCGTAAAACCCAGAACAGTGGGGTTATTTGTCCTGGTAGCTATGGGGGTAGAGACCTCGATTATTATGGGGTAATTGTGGAAATTTTGGCGTTACGGTATTTGAAGGGTTACACAGTCTATGTGTTCAAGTGTGATTGGTGGGATGTCAGTAGTGATGAAGGGTTGCGAGAGGACAACCATTTTACGTCGGTTAACACCACGCGTAAGTGGTATGAAGACGATCCGTTTGCTTTAGCCACGGATGTTTCCCAAGTATTTTACTTAGACGACCCAGATGGGGGTGATGGATGGCGTGTGGTCCAAAAGGTCACAACTCGGAACACTTATGATGTCCCAGAAGTGCAAGACGAGGGTGATGACATGAAGTCAGATCCACGATGAACGGTGGCCGAGATCAATTAGTGCCCCATGACGACAATGACGATTCCCAGATACACATATGACCTTGACGTCGTTTGGGAGTACGCGTTCTTCAACGTACAGCCTTATACGATTGAGGAGGATGCGTTTATAAATGATAACGATGAATTTGAAGATCATGATTCAAACGATGATGATAATGATGGGGACAATGATAATGTGGGGGAAGAGACTGACATTATGGGAAGTAATGATGAAACAGAGGACAACGATGACAGACAGGGAAATGGTGAGGAAGAGAGTTTGGATGATAACAGTTTAGACATGGGAGATGACGGGGGACATGAGACTTGAATGTGAGAATGAAATAAGTCTTAGAAAGCTCGAACTACATATATCATAAAGGAAAAATGTTAATTTGACTAATGAACACGTTATATTACTAATTTCTTTTAAATTCTAACATTATAATTGTGTATGAAATAGGTGGAGAGACAATGGCCAACCGAGCGAAACGTCAACGAGCGGTCGCCCCATGCCCTTCATCACCACCCCCTGTCTTTAACGACGTGGTACATCTGACTCTAAGGCAACTATGTTAAGTTTTAGTATAACATAACTTATTTTTTGGAATTATAATTGTGTTTGAAACAGGCAGCAACAACATCATGTAGATGGAGAAGCAGTTGGTGCCGGTGATGCCTACTCCTACACCCTCCACCTCTGCATCTGGAGATTTTGAAACCGTGCTTCATCACAACCTACTCTTGCACCATCCTTAGGGGTATGACACATAGCAGTACTGGATGTAAGTAGTATTAGACCTTTTTCATGTATTTCTTTTTTTTAGTTATGTTTCCTTATAATGTTTTATTATGTAAATGCAATCGCATCCATTTTTTGGTCTTTGCAGCCACGTCTAATTCTGGACGGCGTGGTAGGACGCGTGGGCTCGCATTAGACAAGGTACAGGCCACTCAACTCAATAAGTTGAGTGTGTCAATTCCTTATAACTGTGCCGCCGATGTTGGTGAGAATTCGACTAAGCTTTCCACTTAGATTGGATTATTAGTTTGTGGTACTATACCCATGGCAACTTCATCATGAAATGAGGTTCCTACAGAGTGCAAAGAGTACGTCAGGGTGTGCATATTGGTAAGTATATTTCACCTTTATATATGATATTTCATTACTTGATAACTGACGGTCTTATTATGTCATGCAACAGGACGATTTCAATCTTGATTATAATCGAGAGGAGGACCTACAGACAGTGAACATGATAATGGCGAAGAGCTACCGTCAGTTCAAGGGAAGATTGCATGAGCACTACAAGAAAAAAGGGGGCGGGAATAAGGAAGTGGCTATTCGACACCCCCATCCAGACATGGATGAAGATACTTGGGCAAAATTGTGTGACATGTTTGCTGATCCAAAATATGAGGTACATGTATATCTTTGACTGCAATTACTAATTATGAACGCATTTAACCATTTATCATGAAACTATTTCCAGGAAAAATGTAAAGTAAACACTGAAAATAGAAAGGGCTTGACGATTTTCCACACAGCGGGTACAAGGACGTTTGCTCGATATCGAAAAGTGTTGGTAAGTGATATCATTCTTATTTGTATATTGCTATCTTTATTTACTTCATTTCTAACTTGTTACGTAATTCTCTAGGAAACTTCCCCTTCTGTAACTTCAGAGATTGGGCCAGCTGAATTGTATGCTGCATCCCACAAGGGAAAAATGGGACTGGTTGTCCGATGTTGCTAAGGACAATCATGTGAGTACACTTACATTGATCCATTTGGTATGGTGTTTATTTCAAAGTGTTAATAGTTATTGTCATCCTTGGTGGTTGTACTTGGTAATAGATCCGCTGGTTGGTGGTTGTCTTGGTACTTGATTTTGCTGGTTAGTGGTTCTACCGAAGTTATTGGAATACTCTATTGCTTGTGTTGGTAGCTATATGAATTTTTGTACTCAGGAATAGTCCCTACTATAGCAGTTATGCTGCCGATTTACTACGGCTATCTCTTGTAGAGTTCTTTTCCATTTGTCAAATATTATAATTTCACATATATATACCAAATGAATGTAACATTAATTATTAATGATTCATCTTATGGCACTTTTTTGCAGGAAAAGATGAGGGAATTGCAAGAGCAAGCTATCTCAGATGGGAGGTCCTACAACGACATTGATATCCTCCATCAAGTCCTAGGCCCCAAGCCTGGTTATGTGAGGGGGTTGGGGCGAGCAGTGAAGCCTCCAAGAAGCTCGGGATCACATCCACTAGTGTAGCACGACAATTAAGAGAGGCACAGTTGGAGATAGATAGATTGAAAGCAGAACGAAGCTGAGCAGAGAAGCTGAGATAGAGCAGATAGAATAGAGCGGGAAGCAGAGATGGAGCGCATGCGAGCTGAGCGACAACAAGAGATGAAGGAGTTGGAGAAAGATTGATGAGGGAAATGAGGGAGCGCATGAATGATTTCATGACAAACTCTTCCCACGGTTTGTAGACCCTATTCCCATATTCGTTGTTGGACAATGTGATTTATATTATTTTGGAATTATGTTGGACTTATGTTAGCTTGGTTTGATGCTTATTTTGGACGTATGTTATTTTTGGATTTATGTTTAGTATCATTATATTATAAACAATGTTTAACATTTGGAGAATGATGTTATTTTTGTAACTTTGACTTATGAAGACCCGTATTGGTTTCTTGTATGGATGATAGTATTCTGAAATCTATTGTAGCACATTCATGTATGGATTTATTGAGGAATTTTGGTTTCAATTTTTTGGGATTCTGCATATTACAGGTCTCCGTTCGAACCCAGGTTTTTCAAGTTAGGACACGTATAAAATTACAGGTCCCCGTTCAGACTTATTTACAACACGTTCCAACTACTATCTATTGAGTACGAGAACCAACTGTTCGGACTAAACCTCGATGTCCGAACCGAAACAACAAAAGTTCCAACTTAATAAACTCTGCTCCAACCGAAACCTGTTCTAACTACACTTTGTTAGTTACAACATACATATTGTTAGTTGGCACTGGTTATAGTCCAGACTAATATAACCGTGTTCCAACTGTATGCTGTTGGCACTTATGATGTCTCCGTGCGGACTGTCTAAGTTCGGACTGAAGTAAAATAGTTCGAACAAAGGAAGTTCGGACTTACCTCTTGTAGTTCCAACTTGATGTGGTTCCGACTTAGTTCTGTAAGTTCCGACTCGCATAAGTTCGGACTGACTTGTTCGGTTCGGACTGATCATTTTAAAGTTCAAACTTTTCACGTTCGGACTGCCTGCTCCTTGTTGAAACACTTTACCCATTTTATTGTAGTCGGAACTTGTTTCGTCAATAGTTCGGACTATTATCACTGGAAGTGAGTCTTTTGGGACGGTTTCCGATTTGCAGTCCGAACTTGTGTATATTTAGTTTGGACATGGAGAATTTGGGACGGACTGTCAATTGGCATCCCAGAAACCTTCTGGGATGCAGCTTTTGGGACGCGTCCTTGGGACACCATAAACCGTCCCAAAAGACCTTTTGGGATAGTTTTTTGGCCTTTTGGGACGCTTGCCCTACTTCCCAAAAGGCCAAATTTCTTATAGTGTGGGAAGATTTAACCAATTGACAATAATAATGCTGCATGTACGTCGTGGCTATCTTTCCTTTGTGTATCTTTTCAAGGTATTAGGAGAGAGAAAGTGTGGATGTGAGGGAGGAGAAGCTGGAGAATCAGAAGAGGAGGGGAGAGACATGGGGACCTGATTCTTCAATTGGTTCTAGTTGTGTGTCAACTACTTGTAAATCTGGTTGTGCAAAAACATGAGGACCCTATTCTGTGATTGAGAAGAAAATATCACGATGAGGTGAATATTGAGGAGTAGAAAGTCAAATGTAAGTTCTAAAAACTATGAAGTTAAGGATGGAGTATTTTGAAAATGATTGACTCATGGAAGATCTCTTCTCGAGAGAGAAATGTGTTATGTGTCAAGGTCATATAATTTGTATCCCTTGACACCAAAAGGGTAAACCAATGAAGATACACCTCCTTGATCTTGGATCAAATTTGTTGTGGTTATGCTTCAAAGTGGCTGCTACATAACACAAGCATCTAAGGACTCGAGGTGCGAATATGAAGTGAAAGTTGAAAACAACATCTGATCAGGGCTCTTATTGCTAAGAGTGGAATAGGCATTCGATTAATGAGATAGGTTGTCATGAGGATAATATCCCCCCAAAATTTAATAGGCAAAGAAGCTTGGAAAAGAAGTGATCATGCCACATTTAAGAGATCTTGGTGTTTTCATTCGACTACTCCATTTTGTTGAACGGTGGCAATGCAAGATCTTTGATGCAATGTAGACATGAGAAATGGAGGACCATTATCAAATCTAACACATTTGATCTTAGTGTTGAATTGAGTTTGGACAAGCCGTAAAAATTATTGCAATAGGAATGATGCTTTTGATTTATATTTCATAAGATAAACCCATGTCAGACGTTTATAACCGTCAACTCTAGATAAAAGATAATGGTAAACATTGATGGAAGTACGAGTATAGGGATCCCATATATCACAGTGAATTAATTCAAAAGAGGTTGTAGTAGAGTTAATACTAAGAGTAAAAGTAGATCTCTTATGTCTTGCCAAATGATAGATTGTGGTTATGTTCACTAACTAAAATTTTATCGTCATTACAAAAATTTCTCTCTCTTCACTTTTTCACCCACTCCCATAAATTTTTTTCACTTTTTCACTACCTCCCATAAACTTTTTCACTTTTTCACCAACTTTTTCACTCTCTCTTTTCACTTTTTCACTAACTTCCATACTCAAAATTTTAACCACCCCAAAATTTGATCACTCAAACACAACATGTATATTGTAAGTCTTAAGTGGTTTTTACATCAAGAAAAGTAGAATGAATCAAGTTCATACTATTCACAAATAAATGACCTGCTTTAAAATGCCAAAGGTCAAAAGTTTGATGCATATATGTATTATTATTGCTAAAATAACTTGTAGGAAAAGATAGATCCCTTGGTTGGAAGCCATCATGAGAATGTAGTAGAAAATAAAGACCGGCTTGGACTCTAGCAAGCCCAATCGTCATCCATGAAGATAGGACCTAGATAAAATAATGGTTTGCTAGAAAAAATCAGACATAAATTTTTATCTTGGGTAGTTTGCTTACAGAGATAAGACTGAATATAAAAGAAGGAACACATAGGGCATTTGTCAAAATCAAGTGATCAAAGAACTTAACAGTTCTTATGTGTGTGACTTCTGCCTTAATTTGTTCCATTTGGTAATTGAACAAAAGTGTTGACTGAGCAAGTAATAGAAGTGTAAAGTGATAAGGAGCAAATCATGTGGTCAGTAATCTCGGTATCCACTATCCAAGGGGTCGATAATGGATTAGGCACTGGCCGGGTTAGTAAGTACGCAAAATGGTGATGATCTACTGTCACGCCCCGTGCTGGTACTTACCCCCTCGGCTCGCGTATAGTAATTGCATGCACAAAATTCGGGGATTACCGCACGATAAAAACTCTTAGAATCGCTTAAATGCCCTCAAATTTACTTAGCGGAAGACTTGTTTTAAAACTGTTATGGTAAATAGAAGAAGGTCGTAAATCAGTTTAGAAACTTAAACGAAAGAAGTAAAATGTCACAAAGTAATAAATCGTTATATTTGCACTTGAAAAACCTTAATTGGTTAATGACTAAAAGAAATATGGCAAAATCATATAAAGTATCGCATCGTAATAATATGCACTTACTTAGAAAAATCTCATTAACGAATTAGATTGAAAGTGTTGGATTAGGCTTTTGAATAGAGATAAGAACTTTGAAATAAAGGACAAGGAAAGAGATATGAAGGAGATTGAAAACCTGAAATAACAAGGACATCTTGATACAAGGAAAGTTTAGGTTGTCCTCCCAGGACTACATAAAAGGTTACATTACAAAAATTTGGGAGCTTCGTACAATTTGAAAAATGATTACAAGAAAACAGATACCCGAAACACTTTAACAGGCCTAAGAGGGGTACTGATCCTCCTCGTCCGAGTCCGATGTAAGATCAATAATCTTGGACCTCGGAGTGGTACTACTATTTCCCGTTGGCGGGGTCGGGGGAACGTAATCGAACCTTAGCCACTCGGGCGGTACACCTGGCAAACCAAAGTCCTCAAATCGGGGTAACGGGGATAATGGGATAGAGGGGATGGTAGGGGTACAGGGATGGGGGTGAGGGCTCCCTAAAGAACCAGTGGGCCTTATGCTCCACTAATACTTCAAGGAAATCCGAAACCCATGTTCGGATCTTGAGTACTAGGATATAAGGGTAGAAATCGTAGTTAACTCGTCCTCGAATAGCTTCATTCTTCAATACCCAAGTCGCCAAGCATTGCAAAAACAACATAAGAGAAAAAGGGTGAGTCCTATTGACTCAGTAAGGTGGGGGCGGGGAAACATGATCAAACAAATACTGTGCATATAATTCTCTTAAACATGGTGTAAAACTAACTTCAAGCATACTAAGAATGAACTTGGATGAATTAAAATATGCAATGCATCACACCATCATTGGTTCTTGAGGAGTTCCCGATGTCTGCTCTGTTCACCCCCAGAGTCGGGTTGTGCGTCCCTCCCCTTCTATGGGACTGTCCCGTGCCTCCAGCACCAGGACCCTTAACATTACGCCTTAGCGTCATAAAGGAGCCCACCCACTCCCTGCTGTGGGGGGTTGCACGTCTCCTAAGTGCCCGATACCATCACTACCATTCGGGGAATCACCTCGCAGGCTTAGGGGTTCCTCACATTTGTTTTTTCTCTTATGAATGCAATCTCATGTCCAAGCATTAAAGTACACATGTAACATTCCACCCAAACAATGTACTCTAGTTGGCAATGAACTTGAAAGAAACATAACAGCTTTAAAGAATAATCATTGACAATTGAAACAACCATGATAATAACTAGTAAGATCTAAGACATTAAACATTGAAGGCCTATTGGGCCTCCTTAGAGCCTATTCCAAAGTATTATTGGCTTGATGCTATTTTAGGGTTTTGGGCCTAAAGTCCATTTAGGTAAAACCAATTTGAAGGAATTGAGGCCTCATTTTGGAGCCCACCCTCCCTCTGTCATTGACGCCCTATATGGGATGCCTCCAGCACCAGGACCCTTAACATTACGCCTTGTTCATAAAGGAGCCCACCCATGCACGTCTCCTAAGTGTACCGTCACTACCATTCAATCACCTCGCAGGCTTAGGGGTTCCTCACATTTGTTTTTCCTCTTATGAATGCAATCTCATGTCCAAGCATTAAAGTATACATGTATCATATCACCAACAATGCACACAATTTGCAATGAACTTGAAAGAAGCATAACAGGTTTAAAGAATAATCATTGACAATTGAAACAACCATGATAATAACTAGTAAGATCTAAGACATTAAACCCCATTGAAGGCCTATTGGGCCTCCTTAGACCCTGCTGGGCCTATTCCCAAAGTGTTATTGGCTTGGTGCTATTTTAGGGTTATTGGGCCTAAAGTCCATTTAGGCTCCTAAACGGGCCTTGTGATTTGGGCCCTTATTTCAACTTGGTTTGAACTAAAATTTGGGCTCCCCCATCAATTTTTCGTGCTCTATCCAACCATGTAATCATTTTCTCATTTTGGACCCTTTTCCCTAACGAATTAGGCAAAATGTCGAATCTGCCCTCAGAGACCTCCAGGGGCATTTTCGACCTTTTCCTTCCTCATTTTGGGCTGAAATTTTTACAGGGATCCTAATATTAGATAAGGATACTATTTGGAAAGTTTCATGCAAAAATACAACCTGTAGCTTAGGGTCGATTTGGGCAGCACCTATGTTTGCCTAAATGCCCTAGATAAGTGTTCATGCCTTTGATTGATCTATACTTTTCGAAACTTTAGGCTAAAAATAATTTTAATCTATCAACATAAAGGAAATCATAGAGCACATAACATGTGGATTCTTCAAGAACTTAAAGGCAAACAATGATCATTTGCAATGTCATCAAGGAACATGCATAATGCATCTTTTTCATGCTTTCAACTTCATAACCTCTTTCTTGAGCCCATGGCTCCTTTCTTTGGCCCCATTTGGCCTTCTCTTGATCAGGGATACTTTAAAGCTTCTTGGCCATCATCATTCTCATTATTGCTCCACATTTCATATCACATATGCATGACATTGAATCATAAAATCATGTAGTGCAACATGCAACACCATAAGCCATTTTTCTTGACCAACCCGTGGTCTATAAGGCTTCAAGTTTAGGCTTATCACCACTGCCATAGCATCATAAAGCATGTCCAGAGCTCTTTTGAAAATCAAACCAACTCAGCAAGCAATCTCATACACATGTTATAAGAAATATTCATTAAGCCTTAACATGCAAGATGTCTAGACTAGTATATACTTCATAGCACCTTTGAACCTTTCTTTTTGCAAAACTTTGAATCCAACATAACCCTAACATGTTCATCATTGAATCACAGTTCTATGCACACAAATATATATGATCAATCAATACAAGAGAACATGTTATCCATCCTCAACAAAACACAAGAACCTAAACCCTTACCTTGGTGATCTCGGGTAGCTCTTGATGTTCTCCTATTAACACAAGATCTATTGGTTAATGACACTGAACTAGGGGCTAAGAAGAAGTGGAAATGATGATGAGGAAGTAGGAAAGAGGTGGTGCAAGGGGGTGTTCAAGGCCTTGGCCGAAACCCCTTTGCCAACTTACCTTGGCATGGAAGTTTTTCCACCTTCCTTCTCTTCTTCTTCTCCTCTTCTCTCCTCTTCTTCTTTCTTTCTCTCCCTCTTGGCCGAATGCTCTCAGCACTCACTCCTCACTCTCTCAACTCAAATGGCCGGCTTGGTGTGAGAAATGCATGGCAAGGGTTGGCTTTTATAGCCAACCTTGCCATCATTTGGTCAAGGGGTGGCTGCCACAAGCAAGCCCCTTGATTGGGTGGCTTGGGCGGCACAAGGGCTGGAGGAGCCAAATGGCACACTCCCTCTTCCCTAGGTGATGATTAAGGATACTTACACAAGCTAAAATCACTTCAAAATCAAATCAAATGTGATTACAAGCAAGCATGGCCGGTTGGTCCATTTTTGAATCTTACTATTCATGCATAAAGCCAAGAACATGGGACAAGGGAAAAGGACAAAGAAAACAAGACAAAACAAAGATTTCCTTGTGTGTGTGCCGTGTGACCTAGGGAGGAGAGAGAGAGTGGGACCCACATGACATCAAAGTAGACTTAGGTTAGCAAAATGATTAGCTAAATTGTAAAGTTAATCAATGCATATGTTAGAGAAAAGAAATAGTAATTAGTCAAGTGATTAACCGAGATTAGTGATAGAATAATCAAGATTGATACTAGGTAAAAATTTAGATGTAAACAAGAGAATGAAAAGGGAAGAGCATACCGAAATCCATTAGGGCAATTAGAACCGAAATAAATCATGTGTCAAGAAATCAAATCTAATACTTAGAAAATGTTAAATATGAGCTAATGAAGTATACTTAGGAAAAATATCACATGTTTAAATCAAGCAATAGGAATACTAAGATATTAACAAGAGAATGGAAGAATTTTAAACGCATAGAAACCGATAAAATAGAGACAATCACGATCATAATCATTAATTGGCTAAATACGAGAATCAAGGAAATTAAGAAAATTAGAGAAATAGGGAAATTTAGGGAAAGGGTATCACAGGGTGACAAAAAAATTTGTCACCCAAAGTACTAAATTCATCACCTAATGTTTTGGGTGACAAAACCGAGTATTCACTCAGTTTGTCACCTAAAGCCCGTCAGCCAAAGTTTTGGGTGACGATTTTGACGTTCTGTCGCTCAAAACCGTTCGGACGTTTCCAAACAATTCAAATGATTTTTTTGCCATAGCGACGAAATTGAAAATTGTCATGCGTAGTACAATTCAACTGTTCGCATGAGCTGTGCGAACGTACTCTTAACACTTTCGGACGGTTCATGCGAACGGTTCATCCAGGGTGACGAAATGAATTTCGTCATATACAATCCGTGCGCACGGATACACAACATCGTTCGAATGTACATACATCATGTCCGGACGCGTGCGTAAAGAGGTCCGCACCGTTGTTTCATTTATGAATGAAATATTTATTTGTCATCCTCCAAATCCGTTCGAACTATGACGCATAAAGTTCGGACGCTTGTTATGTTGAACATGTTCGAACGTTTAGTTGTAGCATGCACACGTTTGCTACATAAAAGATCGTTTGCACGCGAAAAGAACCGTTCGGATGGACTAATTTGACGTGATGTGTGCGGACGGATTGTTATGCGTGCTCACGTTATCAACGCCACTTAACCGTTCGAACGGTTTTCTTTGTATTTCAACTAATTTAATTAAAATTTTAAAAATAATTTACAAATAATATAAATAGAAAGATATTCAATGCTCATAAAATAATAAAAATATCTACAAATTTGCAATCATTTAAAATTATTTGAAAAAGTAATTACATCCGGACGGTTATGGCAAGTCCAGACGGTTTTCACCTGACTTCGTATGATGTGGAAGCACACATATGGCTGAATAAACGTCTAACTACGTCTAGACGTTAGCATAGGGTTCGAATGATTACAATTGTTTTCAACCATTGTGTAACATGAACACGTGTAAGCCATGCGACGGTTGCAACATATGTCCGAACACTTACCGTGTCTGTTCGAACAATGTCGTAATATCAACGCGCGTCCGACACTAGTTTTTATACGTTCGAACTCTTACCTTTTAAACGCGTCACTGTTCTACCAGAGGTGGGTCCGGACATATATATACACTGTTCGGATGCATGGCCACATTTTTTTTCCTCTCTCATTTCACACGGTTTAATGTATTTCAATAAATTTAATTTATTTAACTTATTTCACTAACACAATATAATTATAACTAATCAACTATTTAAATTAAAATTATTATTACACAAATTATTATAACTAATCACCAATTTAATTGTAAATACGATATCCGTTCCGTTAACATAGCACTCATACTAGTAACTCTTTTAATTATACCAATCGTCCGTTTAAATTTTAATAAATTTAAACTAATGAAAAAACATAATTAATATGGAATATCAAACAAAATTTAAATACCGAATGAAAAACACAATCATAATGTTAGTACAAGTCGAAGACGATCCTTCTAAGGATAAATTAATAATAGCGATAAAACATAAACATGAAACTACTCCGAATCACGAGATGGCTTGTCCATATGTTGTCTGAGGACATCACAAACATGCGCCAAATGCTCCTTTATATTATCTACACGTTTGACGAGTGTCTGGAGCTGTATCGGAACGGTGTGGATAGACTTGGACAACTGGGAAAATTGTTCTCTCACAGGGAATAGTTCCCTTTCCATAATATTCATCTCCTCCATCAGAGCCCTATCCGTTAGAGCAAATTTATTTTCCAGACCGATCAAGCCGCATTGGAGCTCCATGCACAACGAATGCGTCGGCTCCACTATCGCCCGAATACTCCCCCTCACTCCGCTAAAAAAGCGTCCGCCCAAGCTAGTCGCTGAGTGGTCCATGGTCACCTAGCAAAAACCGTCCAAACATAAGCACAAACCGTTCGCACGCAATTCAAACGGCGACATTTATTTTTATATGCGTTCGAACGCTTAAAATTAACCGGCCGAACTAAAGCATAACATCCGAACGAAATGCATACCATCCGAACGCCATATACCACAGTCCGAACGGTAATTCGACGAACACAAAACAAACACCACTATAGATGAACAAAGAACGCACAAAAATTTCAGAATTATTCAATTGAAATGCATGAAATTGAAATCCAAACTCACAAGAAGGTCTTACCTGAAGTTGTTCGAGAGATCTCGAACGGATAGTGAAAACTTTGAGAGAATAGAGTGAAAGTGTGATTTTGGCTAAATCTGGCCTGTTTAATTTGTCAAGAATGAGTCCGAACGGTAATATTGGGGTTCAGACTCCTATTAGGGGTTCAGATTCACACGTGGCCCAATCAAATTCAACGTCATTAAATATGACCGATTCGAGAAGCTTCTTAGAACTAAACCCGTCCGGACTGTATATATTTCTCCAGACGGTTTCCAGTGGAAGTTTTGCAACGTGGAAGCACACGACTTGCAGAAATAGCATTCATACGCGTGTGGACATTTTTTGTTTCGTCCAGACGTATGTATTTTTTCACGTGCGAATGCTATAGTGGAGGTCCGGACATGATTGAGCGTTCGCGACGATTTTCAATTTGTCACTATATGCTAACTATTATTATTCGTCACGTTATTTTGTTTGGACGTTGTATCTGTTACGTCCGGACATTGTTGTAAAACAATTGTGACGATTCTGAACATCACTCGGTTACGTCGATTTGGAATTCGTCACCCAGCAAAGAGTTGAACGTGTTGATCGTGAGTCCGGACGTATTTTGTATTTTGTGACTATTTTAATCGTCACTCATGCGCGACGTGTGGTATGTTGTCACACGCGACATACGTCCGAACGGTTTTGGGACCTGTCCGGACAGTTTTGGCGTTCATGGGTGACGAAATTAATGTTTTGTCATGGAAAGGTCACTTTAGGTGACAAAATTTGGTTTGACACCCAAAACTTTTTCACCTAAAGCTATAATTCTTGTAGTGGTTATTGTCCGTTCTAACGCTTGTTTTCTTTTTTTTGCAGACTAGGCAAATATGCTGAGGCATTTCAAATCAGTTGGTTCTGCTTCTTTGCAGGCTCCTCCAAATGAAGCTATGAGTACAAAGGAGAGAAGGGTGTATATGTTTAAGCACCAAGTTGTGGTTGAGAGGTCCATTTGCACTATGGACTTCTGCAATTTCTATTTTGAGGGTTGCACTATCCACCAGATCTTCGTCCACCACTACTAGGAGCGCATGCTCTCTTGGACCAACCTACCATACGTACTTTGGGTCTAAGAGTTTTACAATGCATTGACAGAGATTGAAATCGACGCTGACGAGTGGGAGGTCGTCATCTGGTGAGTTCGTATCAGGATTTTCGCTAATATCCTAGCTAATTTCAATGGCATTCAGAGGTGACTGTGGCTTATCCTGCTGTCCAGCCTGCCATTCTTTTACCAAATGAGGAGGTCTTCTAACTGATGTTGGGAGAGTATCACCATTTGATACAATCTTCAATGCCGCAGAAGTCTCTGTCTCTGTTTTGGCGCATACTCCACCTAATCTTCTCTCATAACATTTAACCGAGTTAACATCGCACAGAGTGCACTACCCCCCGAGCACAGCTGATGATGGTCGTGATGCGGTTGGTGCTGGTCGACCTCCTTCTTCTCATTTTCCAGACGATCCAGGCCGAGGCTCAGTCATTGGTTGGGGAAGGTCTACCACATAGTGTGATGCTGACCTAATTCATGTTGGATTATAGGGTAGTGGTTAGGCATCATGAGCCAACCACTGCCTAGCTCAACCTTATCAATGGTGTCACAGCTTGTCACATGGACAGGCATCACCGCATCGAGCTGTAGCAGCTTCTCCTCCACAGCCCGAGGAGAAAGGTCTGACTATTGAGGAGTCGGCCGAGTCTTCTGCTGGAGCAACCTGTTATCAGCCGCCGCCAGCAAATCCTCAGGGGGCACATAGAGCACTACATTGTAGGTGAAATTGAGATGCTCATCATTGCCATCATCACCAGTGTTGCAGACATGCAGAATATACTCAATGAGATTGATTTGAGGAGTTGGCGAAGAGTCGGGAAAACATCATGAACAGGATAGATGATATCTAGGAGGTGTTGCTGGCAAAGTTAGAGAAGAAGAAGTCCAAGTAATTCAAATGTTTGAACAATTATTTTTTCATTTATTTTATTTTTATTTTAGACTTTCGAACAATTATGTTTGATTATGTTATCGTAGTGATGGTCGATAATCCCATTTTTGGTATTTGCATATTTTTATTTTGTTATTAAATTATGATTAAAAATCAAATAACACTTGGGTGTTTGTTTGCCAAAATTTTGGGGAATATTCCCAAAATTTTGGGAATCTTTACTTTATTGAGATTTATTAGGGTTTGTGAAAGGTGAAGTGTGTATGTATAAAAGTTAAAAATTTTGGAGTGTGTTTGTTTTGCTGGAAATTTTCATGCCCCAAAATATTGGGGAAACAAACGATATTAGAAAACATTTTAATAATATGAAAACATATTATCATATGAAATAATGATAATCTAAAGACAAATAATAAAATATTTGTTGTCATATAAAATTATTATACATATTATGTAATAATACCTATATATAGTACCTTATGCATATTATGTAACATATATAATACATATTATTTAAATATAGTACCTCATACATATTATTTAATATATAGTACTTATACATTATTTATATAATAGTTATACATTTTATTTATATATATACTACCTTATACATTTTATTTAACATATAGTACGTTATACATATTATTTAACATACATAGTACCTTATGCATATTATTTAACATATAGTTCCTTATACATATTATTTAACATATAGTACCTTTTACATATTATTTAATATAAAGTACATGCGTATTATTTAATATATAGTACCTTATGCATATTATGTAATATATAGCACCTTATACATTTTATTAATATATAGTAACTTACACATATTATTTAATATATAGTAGCTTACACATATTATGTAACATATAATACCTTCTACATATTATTTAATAAGTAGTAATGATAATTTTCTGACTCTAATACACGTGTTATTTAACTTATATGTGTTATTACTTAGACATCGTGAAGAATAAATAAAATTTCTACACTATACACTTTACGCTCAACACTTAATAGACTACTATATATAATACTTACATAGATAAATATAGTGTGTTTATTATACTTATACATAAGTGAGTACTAAAAATATTTCCATAGTCCTACACATGTGCTATAATACGTCTATAGTTAATAAAATTATACTTATAGTTTAGTTACATATTATTTAAGTATTATCTAAGTTATTCCTATAAACATTCAAACATCTAAATTACCGTTCAAACTTCAAAAAGTAGTAAAACGATACTATTTCATTTTCAATAAAACGTTCAAACGTAGTTCCAATAATCGTTAGAATGTTAATCAAAACTAATGACGTCGTTCAGATAGAAAACTAACCGTTCAAGCATGTGAAAAATGAGTTTGAATGATAGTTTAAGCGCCATTTTTGCCGCCTTTTTTTTGGTGAACCATTCTAACGTAATTATCAGTGTTCGAACAGACAACACGCACTCAAATACCACATAATTGACCGTGAGACCTCATTTCACCCACACTCTCAAAACTCCACAAATTAGCCAAATTTTTCTCCTTAGCTGAAATCTTATATTTTTTTTTTGTCTTATTGTTGTAGGAAATACTCAAATAGAGCTTCTTTGTGTTTTAGTGGTTAGATTTATCAACTTAATCAATGAATTTCTTAATTTTTTAGTATAGATTTTTGATTGTTGTGGTTTGAATTTTGTGAATGAAATTGATGTTTAAATGCTTATAATTAGTTTCATACTTTTTTAGGGGTGTTGAATGCA
Organism: Morella rubra; assembly: GCA_003952965.2. Lineage (NCBI taxonomy): Eukaryota > Viridiplantae > Streptophyta > Magnoliopsida > Fagales > Myricaceae > Morella > Morella rubra. Next base: position 8,927,079 of record CM025852.1, read on the forward strand.
GGTTTTAGGAGTAAAAAAATATTTTGGGATTTGATTGGGAGCTTTTGGTTTGGTAAATTTCATGGTTTTTACCCGTTGTTCGAACGAAACGAAAGTGCTAAAATTGTTCATTTATAGGGATGCAGTCACGTTCAAATGATAAATTTATACCGTTTAAGCGTATTGTGGTAGTTTGAACGTGTTCTAACGTTTTTTTATTTTGTATGGAAAATTAGAAGTTTTGCATTATGCACGACAAAAAGAACATTAGGACAACTGTCGTACATAATACAAAACTTCTAATTTACCTAACAAATAAAAAGGACATTTTGAACGTACTCGATAGATCACAATACGTATGATCGGTATAAATATGTTAGATATAATCATTCACCTGCATCAGTCCTTTCTGGGGCCTTAGTTTTTCCTACACTGATATTGGATCACCTTCCCCGAAAACGACATTCGAGTAGATGTATAGATAAATTGTATATATTTTTCATTCAACTGACTTTTTTTAATGATTATTTTTGTCAATTATTTAAGAGTTATATTGATTAAAATTTCTAATTTAGGAAAAGTGGATGCACGCAACGGCAAAGATATATATTTTTTATTGCGTTTTGTATTTAATTGTTTCAAATATAATTATTTAATTGTACATTTGTTAATAAATTTTTTTATTTAATAATATTGTTTTTAATAATTTTCTAGCATATTAAAAAATTTTTTTAAAAAAAGTTTGTTCCAACATTAGGTTTTACATTTGAAATACAGCGTGCCACCCCTACGTTTGGACCCTATTCGAATGTTTCTCGTTTCCGTTCATAATATGTTCAAACAACTACTTTTTTATTCCTCAATCGGTATATCGAACGGATTTAACGATATACATTGGAACGGCATAAAATGTTCGATTTTTTTTTTTTAACCTTTACGTCCAAAACCGTCCTAACGTTTATCAAGTGAAATGTGATAACTCATTAAGAACAATTACAGACATTCTAGTTTACAGCATTGTAGCGGTATCTGAAATATAACACATAAAATTTTGGTTGTTGTTCGAACGTTAATTTGCATTATCGAACGAATTTATATTTTCCGTCAAAACCCATTCGAACTTAATCCTCAACTGTTCATTCTAAAGTGTTTGAACGATAATTTGATTTTGGAATGGAAGCTTTTCCGTTTGGAAAAGTACTTTTTGGGCAGAAATGGTAACCTTTTGTAACCGAGTTGTTGGGACAGTTGGGGTGAAGGACAGATTCTGTCTCAAAAATATTTTTTGAATAGAATTTGGATTTTTTGGGATAGATTTTTCCGTCCCAAAAGCCAAAATTTCTTGTAGTGCGAGAGACAAGGGGTGCTATATCAAGCTGATCAGTACTGAATGTTCAATCTTGTCCGTTCAAAATGTTTCAAGTACAATTACAGCTCAACCTTTTCACTGAACAACCTCATCTTGTTTTCTAGCTCTCCCATGCATGGAAGCACGTAGGAATTGGATACACATCCTGTTTCGGCCCAGAAAGATACTTTGGTGTTTGAAAGAGTACTAAAGCTTCGTAATGGCGTTCTATTTAATTAATAGTCTTTATCAAAATTACGTAAAAGCATTATGACATCGCTTGAAGGCCGTGGCTTTTGATTAGGTAAAAAATCTCAAATAAGTGACCTTTATAAGCATTATGGAATTGTGGTAAAAATTAAGCATATATATCCCAAATCATGATCTATTTCGTTGAAAATTATAGGTGAATTAAACAATATTCATTAATTGCAAATAGTTGTTCAAATGCACCGTTTCTCTTTTGAATCCGAGGTTGAATATCTAGTTAATGTTATGATAGAAATAGTTGATTCTTTCGGTCACATCTTGTTGGTCACAGATCGATGAATAATTAATATTTTACCTATATATCTTATGTTACTAAAAAGCAACAATAACATGCATTTATATGAATTATTTTCATATAGCTGCAGTAGTACCCAAACCATATATTTACCATCAACTAATTAAGATCATGTTTGAAATGATCAAATCAACAAAGTACTTAAAACATATACGCAACGTACATACGTGGTATCATATCAGGTGATGCGTGCATCATATTGTCCCTGAATGACATATTATTCCTTAACTTAAACGGCCAAACTTCAAAGCGAGAAATAAGAGATAATTGAAAACTTCTGTCAAGCAAGTCCAGCTGCCTTTGTTGCCTCATGAAGCCTTCAATTGAACCTAGAACCATAAAACCATAGCAAGCAATAATGATGATCGCTGGGGATCGACAAATGAAATAGATAGAGAACAAGTGAAAAAACAACTTCCAATGATTTGGTAGAACTCCAGTTATATACAAGGAAAAAAGATTAAATAAATATTTTAGTGTAAATTACAATTTTTACTAACAAACTACCATCCAATTCTCAACTACTTTTATAAACTTTAATTCATTACAACTCACCTCCCAAACTATATATGCATGTTTCTCGTTGTGATTGCACCCTCCAACTCATTAGATATCCATTTTGTCGAAGGATTTTCACCTCACATAAACGGAATATGACATTCTTCTTATGTGAAAGATAAATTTACCGACATTGATTCTAAGTGAGTCATCTTTTCTTTTAGATAAAAAAAAAAAAAATCAGCTAAATACGTATTATTTCTTAGGTTTACAGATCGCAAGATGAATTTTAAAAGGCAGGAATGGTCTCCAACGAGGGAAAATTTCTCTTTACACATAAGGACAAGATCACATGGGACAAAAACTGTTTGACATAATGACTCCAATAGGTTTGGGAATTGAATTGCAATGAGAAGCATAGTTTGAGATGTGAGTTATAACAAGTTAAAGTTTATGGGGTATTTGAGAGACGAGCGATAGTTTGAGGCGTAAAGTGTAATTTGTCCTATATTTTATCCTCAGTTGGTATGAAATAAATAAATAAAATGAGTCGTAGCCACACACGAAGGAATATTAAATCTATATGTAAAGAAGTTGGATCACATGCAAACATATATATCAAACCATCCTAAGCTAGTGAGGTGTCATAGATTACTTCACCGTTCAAACCTTCTGATCCCTATTTGTCTAAAATTTAAGTTTTTCATTTTTATCTCTTATTACCTATTGCTACAACATTGAGAGAAATATCCACTACATTTTCCTTTGGAAAACACTTTGCACATATCAGTCGTTGGCTTTTTTTTTTTTTTTCTAGGCACTTCTCATCAAGCACTTTTATAACAAAGCCAAAGAGTTAAATCATAATTAAAGTTTCTATTGCGCAAAATACAATTTCCTGGATAATTTAGTGACGTTAGTGATATGAAAAAGGAGGGAAATCCATGAAAACCCGCAGCACCAATTGGAAATACAAAGGAAAAAACACGTACGCATTAAATAAGATTATGTGTAAGCTGGAGATCATTAGTGTTTGAAATTTTGTGGCAAGTGACAACAAATAGTTTATATAGCTATACCACAAATAATGTGAAAAAAACAAAAGATCTACTTTTGAAATAGATTAAAAAAAGATTAATAGGTTTGAGCTACTTCTTACTTATACACTTTGTAAAGAACATCTTACCACATGTAAAGATATTGAAGCTCATGGATTCTGCATATTCTCCTTATCGGAGTCCATCTTGAGATGGTGTTCTGCATAACATTGTAAGACGCATTTAAATACGGGATTTGGTTTTGCGACGCAGTCAAAGACGCATTTTTCCATGATCTTAGCCATAGGGTCCCCATTAGCTATCGCGTGAGTTGTGCATCGTACAAAAGCTAAAGAAATACAAAGCGGATATGGAAGGCTGCCAAGCGGCCCTATTCTCTTTCGCCAAACTTCACAACGGTGAATCTTCTCTTTGTGACAAACACCGACAGATTTCTCCGCTCTGTCAAGTTGAGAGAAACGAGCAAGCGGGTTGGGAAATGATGCAAGACCAGAGGATTTAGAGGCAATGGTATTAGCTTCATGAACCTCAACAAGAGCCATGATAACCATTACCACCATAACTCTTCTAATGAATTTTCCAACCATTGACTTTTTCCAGTTGAAAAAGCTCCCTAGCTATTGTAAAATTTAACCACAAAAGATAATGAAAGTTTAATTAAATCATTCAATCTTTCTTATAGGAAAACACAAACTTAAATAATACTTTTGGTTGGTGTTCACGAGGGTGGAAAGCTTTTACAGCTATTGTAGGAAGGCACAATTCAAAACATTTTAAAAGAAACTATTCGGAGCTAAACATGTAATCTTGGTCACCACTCAAGCTCTTTTTTGTGGAAAAGGAAAATCTTAAAAAGAAGAAGGATAACTTTCGATTCGATAAAAAGACACCGTATCAATTAATTAGTAGAATAAACTAATTGTGTTGCATAATATATTGCATAATATATATAGTATCGTTTTGATGCTCGCTAGAGACGAAATGGTGGGTGCTATGACATTATTTTCAAGAAAATTTTATTTAAAGGGAATTCTGTTTAGAGAAGGAAACTTTTGGTAGCTAAGAAAATTGGGTGGATTTTTAAAAGAAAAAATATGTTGTGTATCTAGCTAGGTTACTCATTACGGATTTCATGAGCCCCTAGAAATTTTATCATGCAAGTACTAAGTATTTGTACAAAAAGGTCGAGACAAATTAGTTTGGATTCCCAAACGAGACAAGGGTTGCTATCAATCTGAGTACTGAATATTCAATCTTGTCCACTCAAAATTTTTCGATTAATATAGCTTCAACCATCACTACAAGAAAATTGCTTTTAGGTGTCAAAAAATTTATCATCAAAAGCTACAATTTTGTCACCAAAATGTTTCCGTACCAAAATAACTTCGATAGGTGGTTTGTCACTGTAAATGTGTCACGCAAGATTTTAGGTGACAATTTGCCAGTTTTATTAGGAAAAATCGTTCGACGATAGCTGTATCGGTCTGGACAGTTTTCAGTTGGCGTGATGATTACATTTACCTCATGCATTGGTTAATATTTTTGGTCTGTTCAAATAACCTGTTCGTACCCTTTGTGGTGCCTGACGAAAATTTAATTTGTCACTAAAACACGTGCGTAGGGTCCAAACTAACCGTTTCAATGTATTTCCTATTTGTGACGAAAAAATAAGTGTCCCTGAATGTAATGTCCAAACTCTTGTCCAACAAGTTCAAACGTGATCGCCTTTTTTAAGGAAAAAAGAAAAATGCCAGTGAATATAATATGCGAACAGTTAATAGAAGTGCGGACGATCATTAAAAAACAGCATTTGGACGGTAATAAACTTTGGGACGGTATTCGGAACAAAGTGGGGGCACGTTTATTTATGTTGACCATATGTTATTATATTTATTTAAATTATGCATTTAACACACGTTTATTTATGTCGTCCGGACGTTATTATATATTTTTTAAATTATGCATTTAAATCTGAATTACACATGGATGTGAGAAAATTATATTAATTATAAAATAGAATTAATAATTGTCTCTACAAATATTTAACAGTAATAATCTTAAATAATATAAATAATGGAAATCAAGGTATGAAATAAACAATCTACCCAAATTTCCATTTAGGCATCAAATGTGATGTAAGTTGTCTTATATGTTCCATCATCTGCTCACGCATTTGTTGTTCCATTCATTGCATCCTCTGTTCTTGCTCCTCTTGTTGCTTCTGTTCTGCTCCTCCAAATACTGCTAATGCTCTCGCATCATCTACTCTATTTCTGTCCGTCTGACAAGTAGCTCATCATATTTCATTCTGTCTAGCCCCCATCTCCTCTATCTCTACTCTTAGCCTCCTCCAATCTCCGACAAATCAACGGACGACACTGAAGAAGATGATCCAACTTGCCCACTGAACGCCTAAACCACAACGTAACCCGCTTTCGTCCCCAAGACTCTGTGAAAATCTGCACTTTTGTGAATGACCTTCCCTCATACTCAAGCTCTAATTGTAGCTCCTCCATCTTTTCCTACAAGTGAAGGAGAACATTGTGAAAGTTAATACCTTTTTAAATATTAAAATTAATAATGCATAATAAATTTTACGAACTTACAAAATTTTTCCGTGCAGTATCTGATGTCTACACACTTCCTTATTAATATGCGTTTTCTTTGTACATCAATGCAGGATTAATCTGATCAGTTTCTGCATCTTTCTGCACACCAAAAATAATTTATATTAATACCTTAAATGTCATTAATAATAATGCTCTACAATTAAAATAACTTGATATTGAGATTACCATCAAAACTAGAGCCCGTTGGAAAGACCTGAGCCAGAAGTGTGAGCAATCATCAGCTTAGCCCTATTCTACGGTTAATTTCACTTCCTTCTCTAAAATACATATCTATTAGCTTAGTAAAAAAATCATTGTTACTGTAAATATAAATATTAAATTAAACATTTTACCTAAAATTTTTCAGTACTAAATAATTCACAGATGGGAGCCCAATCTTCCTTTTTCATGTTCAGGTATGGATGTTCTAATGCTTCTTCTTTGTTGGGGAACAAAGAGTAGTACTGATGCATTTTGTTTCGATGTGTTTTGTATGTTGTGTTCATTGTAGACATCATAATGTTTCGATCCTCTGACCAATCATAATTGAGATTAAAGTCATCATGAAATTAACAATGTTAGTATAATTAACCAATAAATTGTAAGCATAAGCACAATTTATTCTAAGTTACACTTACAACACTTTGTTCATTACGTAAGACTTAACCTCATTAGAGACTTTGGACCACTTGACAGCATCCAACGGCAACGATCGCCACGAGCGAACCAATATGACTGAGAGCATTGAAGATGCCTTGTCATCACTGACTTGTACGCCATTGGGAATATGAACACTCAGCTTTCCTGCAATATGAGCCTTCTCTAATGCGATTCTGTGCATCTTACCTCTGTACTTGTTTAATCCTAGACGTTGCTATACAAAAACAAAAACGTTAGTAACAAAAATATTAGCATACCTAAAGAGATTAGGACAAAAACCTTAACTTTAATGATGTTTGAAATGCTTACATGCACAACTACTTTGGGTGGTACCTGGGCTGATTGTGCAGGAGATGGTAAATATTTGTCTCATTTGAAGGACTTGCCGATCAATAATCTAGCTACCTGTGCACGAAGATATTTTCCCCCAGCTGCCATGACGATGTCTTGTGACTGCACAAGCACAAAAAATATTTAACTCTATTATATAAAGAAATAAATTAGAATAGATACAGAAAAACAACGACAAATAATAGATTAGTAAAATCACTTAATCATCAAAGTCAAACACTTGGATATCATATTTCACATGATGATCTTCATCATTGTGCGATATATAATGTAGTGCGACGTCGTGCCTCAGTGTCATCAGTGACTTGGACAAGAGGATCGGCATCATTCCTTCAAAACGAGATCATGTTAAATTCGCGTGAAATCTAAAAAGCAAAATTAACTCGTTCTCCCTAGTAGGCTTCCACTTTGATGGTCCCTGTCATCTCTTTACTGTTCTCCTCTCCAACGGGGGGCATATCGTATGTGTTTTCTGATTACAATTTTCTGAACTATCTTCTAGTGGCCACCCAACTTCATATCATTAAGATAAAATACTTGACACACTGAGATGCTAGCACGAACGGGTCATTCTTGTACCACTTCTGTGATGTGTTGATGCTAGCAAAACAAGCACTTTTATGTAGACCTAAGTTTTGGGTGCTCAAGTCAAACCATTTGCATTTGAATAGATAAACTAAATTCCCACACAGGTACCATAGCGCGTAAATATCTACAACTTGACCGTAAAAATGGACGTTTTCCCCATTATGATTTCTCGATACAACTACCTCGCTACTCTGTGTACTGCGAAATTATTCACCATTAACTATGTGAAACCGAACACCATTAACAACGCATCTAAAAAATGATAGTACACGATGATCCAGTCTGGATGCCAGTGCATATAAATCATCCGATACATCGGCTGGAGATTCATTACGCATTGTCTGTATCTAAAATAATATAATTTGAATAGATATTGAAGAGTGGAAATTAATTAAAGTATCAATTAACTCTACATTCTACAAAGGTAATAAATACCCATTTTTTAAACCATGATGGGAATTCGGCCTCATGCCTTTGATCAACATCTATTGGTGATTGCTGCTTGAGTTCAAGAGATGCTCACTGCAAACAAATATTCGTAATAAAATGACAAGTGTAAAATATTGAATAACAAAGTGATTCTTTATAAAGGACAAGTACAACACTTACTTTAAATGTGGGCCGAGTTCTCCATAGTTGTTTAGGACACACCACTATGCTTTATTGAACTCTTTTTTATCAAATCGTGGCCCCTGCCTGCTCCTAACAGGTGAACATTCTAAGCAAATACTAAAAGACAATCATCTGTCCTCATCGATTATCAACGTAATCATAATTTTCTCTCTCTTCGATTGAATCGTATCTCAACCCCACCGAGGTACAATGAGTAGAATGTCAGACACTCATTTAGCACGTAAATATCTACTATAGACCCCTCAGGTCGTGCCCTATTCTTCACGAAAGGCTTCATCTTCCCCAAGTACCTTTCCATTGGATACATCCACTTGTATTGAACGGGGCCCGCAAGTTTCACTTCTCGAGGTAAGTGGACTGCTAAATCACTACAGGAAATCCGTTCTTTGCCCACGATAGCACTCGTTGCAGAAAGTCTTCAAAATCGTCGAGGAAGGGATTTGGCCACGATTTTTCGTTGTCAAGGAGTCATCGTGTCTACCACGTCCAGAGAGACCTAACCCGACAACTGTGGCTCGTCTTCATTCATGCGGTGTCTATCTCGCCCGAGAGACAATCGAGAGAGACAACCCACTTCCGTCAAGGCTGACGACATCGTAGGGTGAAGAAAGCTCAGTCCCAACGATTTCAGCCGCCGGAATTGCACTTTTGGAATTTCGAGCACCCTAAAAGGACTAATAGAGGTTTGTGGCTGTGCTTTGCTAACGGAAAATCTTTGTAGCAGGAGGCTTATGGTGACGAGATACAAGGCCGTTGACCAATATTTTAGAAATTTTGGTTTTTACTTGACAAGAAAATCAACAGATTCTTTTATATATTATATATATATATATTGGCATTTTCCATCAAATTTCCCTATGTATCTTCATTTCTAATTGCCATCGAGGTGGCCATTCATAAAAAGGGTTTTGGGTTTTGCTGCAAACAAAGAAACTTCCCCATGTCACAAATTGTCAAACAAAAAAATTACAAATTACCAAACACATGAGCTTTATCTATGTATTTTAAGATCCTGGAGCTGTTAGAGCTTGTGTTTAGACAGCCTAGGGAATGAGGAATAGCTAGTCTTAATGCTTGTCAATACTAGCAATAATGTAGTATCAAAATCAGGCAAGAATGTAATCATGTGCACTCTTACAGGCATCCAGGTTAAGCATTTGCATGATCATGAAGGTGATATTTACACCAGCAATGACAAAGGGATATTCCCAAGCAGCTCGCTTCCCTCCCTGCTTTTTCAATAGATGTTTGCAAGAATCAATAGAAAGCTATAACATGTTCTCCTGAAAGTTCTTGGTTTCAAAAATCACTCCCACTGAAGAGCCATGTTGGGATCTTACTGTTGGCTTTTAGTCACAATCAATGTTTTGATGATAACAATAGAAGTAATTGAGATGTGAAGCAAAGCGGATCCAAAATGAGCACGAAGCGATCAAGTAACATCCCCTTCAATGGAAGTGCTCTTAAAGTGAAGACTCAAGATGCTAGGGTAATCTTTGTAACTCTAAGACTTCATCTTTAACAAGGATTTGAACCACACACTTGCATATTTCTTCAAAACTTGCATGAAATGTTTTACCTCTTGTTTTGAAGATTTAAAAATGTTTTTAAATGGCTTTAAAATATTCCAATTAAACTCCCAAACCTTTTATATACTTATGGGAAGTTAGTCTTTAAAATTGGGTATTTTAAGTTGGTCAAAATCGTGTTTTTAAAACAATGGATCATGTGCTTAAGTTGAGGAGGTTCGACCGGCTCATGTAGCGGTCTTCGACCGCTTGGTATAGCGGTCGACCGGTTGGTTTGAAAAGTTTAAAAAAGAGTCGTTCTAACTTCTGACATTATGACCGTTGTGTAACATTAATGCAGCGGTCGACCGGTTCTGTAGCGGTCGACCGGTTCATCGAGAGTTTTTAACAGCTCGACTCCCAACGGCTATAAACGGCTATTTTTCTTATGAGGCCTATATAAAGCCATTCCTACGCCTTTTAAAAGTAGCTGAACAACAAAAATCATTTTGCTAAAGCTAAGAGTGATCTAAAACCTTTCAATCCTTGTTCAAACATCATTCACACATAATCAACACTTTCACATCCTTGTTGTTGTGTGAAGCCTAAGAGATAGAAATTTCTTATTATAACATCTACTCCATCAAGGGAGTTTTAGTGAGCATTTTCGTTCATCCCTATACACTATTAAGAGAGTGATTCTCTTGTTTCCTTTTGGTGAGGTTTGTTCATCAAAAGGAGTTTAGAGAGGTTTGTTCTCAAACTCGTTCTTAAGGCTTGAAGAGGTGTTTCTCAAGCTCAAGTGTAAGGAAAGCTCTCCCTTGGTTGAAGAGAGCATAGTGGAAAAACCTCAAGGCTCGGTAAATGAGCTTGAGGGGTCAATGTAGGCGGGTTTGCCGAACCACCTAAAAATCTTGTGTTTGCTTCTCTTCCCTTATCTCATTACATTGTGCTATTAGTTTCTTATTCTAAGTTTTATTTCTCTATTTAAGTTGCAATATATATTCTTGTGTTCAATCTTTTATTGCAATCGCTTCTCTTTGTGAGACTTGTAGCTAGCAAACACTTTCTAAAGGGTGAGTTTTCGAAAAAGTTTTGAAACAATTACCCCCCTTTGGGTTGCCTTAATCCTAGGTTTCACTACAAAGTCTATGCAAAGAACACAAATTCTCCAAGAAATGAATCCAGTTCTCTGTACTAGGAAAAGTTTCAAGGACCAGAATAGAGGAGCTAAGAATTCATAAGAAGAAAAAGAGAGGCAATTGATAGCAGGAGGTGAAGATGAAACCTGAAATCAATCAATGGATCTCTTCCCTGCCATACCATTTCTTTCCATTGGTCAAAAATTAGGCCACGAAGCTCCTGACCAAGAAATGTAGCAGACCATAGAGCTCTCAAAGCTTCCTACGCTAGTAAAACCTTTTTAGTGAGTAACTTGGAGTGAAGTAAAATGTGAACAATTACCAAGAACCGGTAAGTTTTAAAAAACTTGTCTTTGTTTGTGTAGAAGTGGCCATGTGAGGAGACCATCCCATTCTATAAGAAAGCTAAAGGTGGCACTGTAGGTATTTGAAATCTGCAGGTATATGACCTAAGGGTACGCTGCATAGGGAATTTTGAAGGTGGAAACCAATAATTATCTCAAACCTCCATATGTTTTATGATTTGCTCTCATGTGTCCTATCTTTCTATGAACAAGCATGTGACACTAGTGTTCACAAACTTAATGGGAATTTGAAGCTGGTTCTGTGGCACAGCTGCAGCATATTCGTGATTAACACAGCAAATATGCACAAAATTGCATCATCAATATTATCAAAACTAACATTGTTCTGAGAAAGATTTTCCAAAAGATAGGCTCACCTCTATTGTTCCAGACAACAATATCCTCTGTACTTTGCTCTCCTTAATCTGTATAGATAAATCAAAAAGGTCCTGAGTAAAAATGCCAGAGATTAAGACAATTATTTCAAAAATTTTCAATCTGTTTTGCAATATATTTATTCTTGTGTTCAATCTTTTATTGCATTCACTACTCTCTTTGTGTGATGACTTATAGCTAGCAAACACTTTACCTGGTGAATTGTTTCGGAAAAAAATTTTAAACCCAATTCACCCCCTCTTGGGTTGCCTTAATCTAGGGTTTACACTTACAGAAAAAGTCTATGCAAAGAACAACAAATTCTCCAAAGAAATGAATCCAGTTCCTCTGTACTAGGAAAAGTTTCAAGGGCACCAGAATAGAAGGAGCTAAGAATTCATAAGAGAGAAAAAGCAGAGGCAAATTGATAGCAGGAGGTGAAGATGAAACCTGAAATCAATCAATGGATCTCTTCCCTGCCATACCATTTCTTTCCATTGGTCAAAAATTAGGCCACGAAGCTCCTGACCAAGAAATGTAGCAGACCATAGAGCTCTCAAAGCTTCCTACGCTAGTAAAACCTTTTTAGTGAGTAACTTGGAGAAAAATATCTGGAAGTAGAATGTGAACAATTAACAAGAACCGAAATAATTTCATCGATAACTTTTAAAAAACTTGTCTTTGTTTGTGCAAAAGTGGCCATGTGAGGAGACCATCCCATTCTATAAGAAAGCTAAAGGTGGCACTGTAGGTATTTGAAATCTGCAGGTATATGACCTAAGGGTACGCTGCATAGGGAATTTTGAAGGTGGAAACCAATAATTATCTCAAACCTCCATATGTTTTATGATTTGCTCTCATGTGTCCTATCTTTTATGAACAAGCATGTGACACTAGTGTTCACAAACTTAATGGGAATTTGAAGCTGGTTCTGTGGCACAGCTGCAGCATATTCGTGATTAACACAGCAAATATGCACAAAATTGCATCATCAATATTATCAAAACTAACATTGTTCTGAGAAAGATTTTCCAAAAGATAGGCTCACCTCTATTGTTCCAGACAACAATATCCTCTGTACTTTGCTCTCCTTAATCTGTATATTGTCCTTGAATAAATCAGAAAGGTCCTAGAGTAGGGAAAGTTCCAGTCATATTTGACTGAGAAATATCAATAATCTGGAGCAACGACCCAAATTTTTGTCCAGCATAAGCAAGAAGAAAGATTTTGTGTGATTTCAAATTGAAGAATTTATTCCTCGTGTAAAAATGCAAAACAATTTTTCAGCACCTGCTTTTCAGAAACCGTGTCATAGTTTTTGACAACTCTAGTCCAAGATGACATGATGCAAAAGAGAGAAATTCAGAGTCACTTTCAAAGAGTTCACATACGCAGGACCAATGACACGACTTGCATCCTTTGGAAGCTCAAAAGTAAGATCCACAATTAAAGCAAAAGGGTTCGTTAGATCCAAAAGAATCGATTATTACCCTAAATGTATTAAAGCAAAATGGTCCATTAGACACGAAATACATGCATTAAAAATGAACAGGAGTTGCAGATGTATTCTCGACAGGACAAACTACCATCTCTGAATTGAAAAACTCATCACATAAAGAATTTATAAAGAAGTGATCCCCACGATGATCGACGGTTGTGTCAATTCCCTCTAGACGAGGTGTAAAACAAGAATCTTCGAGAATAAACACAAAAAGCCAAAGGAAAGAATAAACAAGAAAAGTGGACAGAAACCCTAAAATGACAATTGCACAATGTAAATACCTAATATGGGCAAGGATTTCCGCAGTGATTGTTTCGGAGTTGAGACCAAGGAAAATCTTCATACTATTCCAGTCAGAGATACGTCTCAAAATCACACCAGCAATGGCAATGAATTGGAAAGAAAGCGGGGAGAGAGAGAGAGAGAGAAATTAAAAAGGGGAGAAGAGAAGAGAGAATTGAGTGGTTGGCAAGGAGAAGAATTTGACAAAGGCAATGGCAGAGGGAATCACGAAGCCTTAGAGCTAAATGACAACCATGAAAGTGGATTTGATTTTTGAGTTTTGGTAACAATACCTTTTTACCTTTTAGTTACAGAAATAAGAAGGTTACTCTCACTTTGCACCTTTAGTTTCCAATAAAACGACTATGTACCTTTAGTGACCAATAAAATGATTTGGTCATTGAAGCCTTATTTTTTAGTGATGAAACCGAAGTAGTTGGTGGCTATGCCTAATTTTCTTGTAGTGAATGGACCGTCACAGTGAAGAATGATAGAGGAAATATGTCTTCCAACTTACAAAGAATCAAACCAATATATTTTTCTAACTAGTCGATAACTTCTAATTTTACAATTCTTGAACACAAATCTTTGAAGAATAAACTCAACTATGCCAATGATGTACATACTTCTTCATCTAGTAACCTATATATCATCGCCGGTAACAGTTGTTGCAGCATAACATGACACAAATCTTTGAAGATGTGTTGGGCTTGATAAAAGATGTGCTGCCGAAGGGAAGACACTTTCTAAATCTTATTATGAGGGAAAAAGGTTAAGAAAGAATTTGGGATTTAGTTGTGATAACATACATGCGTGCTTAAATGATTTGTGTACTAATTTGGAAGGAGCATAGTGAGTTACAAGAGTATCCAGTATAAGGGAATTGAGGTGGAAGTACAGTCAGAATAGCAAACCAAAGGCTCCTCAAAAAGTGTTGCGGCATTTTCCCTTGAAATCGAGATTGCAACTATTATTTCTATCAAGGTAAACGGCAACGGATATGCAATGGCACTAAGAGAAGCGTGTGGTTGAAGATGGGGTGATGAGGCATCCTGTAGACTCTGTGGTATGGAAGGACCTCGATAAGAATTATGAATGGTTTGTTCGGGAATCTCAGAAAGTCTAGTTGCGTTTGACATGTAATGGGTTCAATCCGTTTGGCAACATAATCTTATCGTATATTATATGGCCAGTGGTACTAATTCCATACAATATGCTGCCTTGGAAGTGTATGAAGGATTCAACTTTCATGCTCTCAACTTTCAGGTTAAGCATTTGCACTCCTTCTCCAAACTGACCCCACGTGTCCTACCTCGCCCACGTTTAGAAGCTGATGTCGCTACATAAAATAAAATTAACAAAGTTAGTCGGTCGGTTAACTTAAAAAAATTGAAATATAACTTAGAATAATTTCTTACATGCACAACTACTAGGACAAGCTGGCGTGCCTTGACTCATGCCTTCATTCACTCTCGGAGAAGGAGCGCTCGGGGTAGGACTCGGGATCGGACTCATACTAGTAACTATGCAACTGTCCAGAAGTAACTGAAGGAAATTCTCGTCCACGCTTCATTTCACCGTAGAAGCTGTGACATAACAAAATAAACGATAAAGATATGGTAAAAGAGACAGTAACAGTAAAAATAGTTCAGCAAACATCAACATTAGAAAGAAAATATACATGAAAGAAATTATTAATCAGAATCTGATTCTTGCACGTTATCGCCCGATGCCTCATCCTCAGTAGAGTCGCTATCACTTTCGAACGAATCTTCGTCCCCACTTTCTTCGGTATTTTCTTCAATTTCTGCTTCATCCCCCTCCGAAACATCATTACTATCTATACGTCTTTTTTTCCGCCGATCAATTGCCTCAGAAGCTTGGATAACGTTTGGCGTAACGTCATCCCTCCGTAGTGGATTAAGGTTAAACTGTCGGAAGTCTATAAACAAGTCAATGGCATCGTCCTCTTGATACGCTTCATTCGCGATGGCTGCTCCCGATTCAACGTTTACATCAACTTCACCATCCGGATCCAGGCCGGGAATGTCATATGCATTTCTACACGACAACTTCTGCACGACTCGCCATGTAGGTCCATGCAGATTATCAACTAGATAAAACACTTGACTTGCTTGATTAGCCAAAACAAATGGATCTTCTAAGTACCACAGTCGGGAAGTGTTTATGCTCTTAAAGTTCTCGTCGATACGAATTCCACGGTGATCTCCGACGTCCCACCAATCACACTTAAACAAATATACAGTATTTCCCCGCAAGTATTGCATGGCATAAATGTCTACAAGCCTCCCGTAAAATTCTATTGGATTTCCCTCATGTGATCCCGGTACTACAATACCACTGTTCTGAGTTCTCCGACGTTCTTCCCGTTGTACTGTATGATATCTACATCCGTTCATAACACATGCAGAATAACGCATCACTCGTGTATCAGGCCCACGTGCCAATGAATACAATTCATCGATCGATGTACATGGATTTTGAGAACGTAATTTTTGAACCTACAACAATATATTAGAAGGTCATTAAAAACAAAGACACGAAATTAATTTGAATTATTTGTCAATAACACTTACTCGCCCTAAGAACCAATCCGGAAATTGTTCCTCATGCATACGAGAAATGTTACCAACTCCTTGCGCGCGAAGTTCGTCCATGTGTTCACTGTAATGATAAGGTTAATCAACGACTGTATATTATAGAAAACCTATGAAATTTTATTTTACTTACTCTAAGTAGTTGCTGATGCCTTTGCAATTGTTCAGCACAAACCACCGAGCTTTCTTGAACTCTGTTCGGTCTATGTCATGTCCTTTTCCAGCCCCTAGCAATCTAATTCTCTGAGTGAACACATCCAATGACCTTTCTGGTATCTCCATCGCCGTCAGAATCGTAGTTTCGATCTCTACGATTAAACACTGTTTCGACCCCTCGGAGGTATTGGGAACAAAATGTCGAACACTCATTCTCAATATACGCTTCTGCAATCGACCCTTCGGGACGAGTTTTTCAACTGGATACATCCACTGTATTGTACTGGTCCGTTTTTGCGGGGGAATGGGTGTTGCCTGGTCCAGCAAGCATTGCTTCGGTAAGTGGACCGCCAAATGCATCATACTGTAAAAAAAGGGTGGAAAAATCATTTCCAACTTGCATAAAATTATCCCGATATCTTCTGACATCCTCTGCAATACAGAAATCTTCAACGTACGAGAACACAACTCTCGAAAAAACAAACATAATTCAGTCACTGCGCCACACACGTCTTCCTTCAACAACCCTCGGATCATCACTGGAAGAACCCTCTGCAAGAACACATGACAATCATGACTTTTCATTCCAGAAACCTTCAACTCATCTAGATTCACACAACGTGAAATCTCAGCTGCATCGGGAACCTCACATCTTTTAACCACTCACAGGCCCTCCTTCGCTCTTCCCGAATTAAAGTATACACCGCTTGAGGCATCAATTCAACCCGACCGTCATGCACCAAGTGCAAGTCTTTTTTGACCCCCATTTCAGCTAAATCTCTACGTGCACCCGCTGAATCTCTGGTCTTGAACTCGATATTCATCACCGTCCCGATCACGTTGTCACATATGTTCTTCTCGATGTGCATCACGTCCAAGTTATGCCGTAACCCTAATGTACTCCAATACGGCAGTTGGAAAAATATGCTCTTCTTCGTCCAATTCAAACGTTCCGACGATTGTTTCTTCTTTCCCCTATTCTTCCCTGACGCTTTACCAAAGATAGTCTCCCCGACATGCGTCAATTGTTCCAATATGTCCTCACCAGTTAACTCCTCAGGCGGAAGTCTATGTTCTTCTTTCCCATCGAACGTATCCACATCATATCTCCATGCATGCCCCGGTGTCAAATATCTCCTATGACCCATATAACACATTCTTCTCCCGTGCTTCAACCACTTATAGTCAGTGTCTAAATTACACGTTGGACATGCCAACTTCCCTTTGGTACTCCATCCAGATAAATTGGCATATGCTGGAAAATCATTTATGGTCCACATCAAAGCTGCATGCATCTTAAATGTCGTCCCATCTGAAGCGTCATGTGTCTCAACTCCATCTTCCCATAGTTGTTTCAACTCTTCCACTAAGGGTCGAAGATATACATCTATATCATTTCCCGGTGACTTTCGACCCGGGATCAAAAGAGTCATTAGTGAAAATGGGACCTTCATACACCTCCATGGGGGTAAATTATATGGAAACACAACGACCGGCCAAATACTGTACGCATTGCTCATGTTTCCGAACGGATTAAACCCGTCAGAAGCAAGACCAAGGCGGACGTTGCGGGCATCTTGAGCAAACCAATCGTGGTCCTTATCAAAATTCTTCCAAACCAATGAATCTGCAGGATGCCTCAAACTCTCCCCATCATCGACCCGTTTTTCCTTATGCCATCTCATGTCAATTGCTACATCTTTTGTGGTAAACAAACGTTTAAGTCTAGGGATTAAAGGGAAATGACGCAACACTTTTCTGGGAATTCGATTGCGCAAATCATTTTCGAATTTCCACCGGGACACCCCACATACCGGACATCTGTCTAACTCACTGTTTTCCTTCCAAAACAACACACAATCATTCTGACATGCATGGATTTTATCATAACTAAACCCAAGATCCTTTCGCAATTGTTTTGCCTCGTAATACGATCCCGGTAACGTCTCCCCCTCTGGCAACGCCTCCTTAATCAACTGTAATACCATATCAAATGCCTTAACCGACAACTTATTCTCCGACTTCACATGCAACAACCGGACCGTAAATGACAACTTACTAAACTTGGTACATCCAGGATACAATTCATGTTCTGCCTCTTCCCATAATTTATTAAGTGGTGTCGAAGCCTTCGGTCCCCAAGTGGGGGTTTCCTTAATATTAGGGTTCTCCGTTTCAACCCTTGCCGCCCCACCATCTAATCCGGCACGAACATCGGTTAACATTTCCTCCATTCTATCAGAGTTATCTCCCTCTAAATCATCATCACTATATGGTAAGCTCGCACCGGACTCTTGACTCAACTTTGAAGTAAGTTGAATACCCTCCCCGTGAAACACCCATGACTTATAGCTCACATCAAACCCATTAATGTATATATGATCTTCCATTTTATCCAACACTTGAAACACTACATTTCTGCACTTCCGACACGGACATCTGATCTGACCCCGAGAGTCTACACAACAAGCAGCCATACCGACAAACCCACGGACCCCCTCCGCATACTTTTCACCAAACCGATTTTTCTCGTAAACCCAACTTTTATCCATCGCCACCAATCTAAAAAAATACACGAATTAAGTAATTCATAAACACCCAATCATTGTAACTTGACTTTAAGCCCAGCTGATAGGTCCTATCCCATTCAAGATTGTGCATTTGGAGTTGAACATCAGTTCGACTTGTGTCCATCCATACCTGAAAAAATTCGGCAGCATCTCCCCCCAGTCCCCAAGTACACGCACCAGCGTTGGAGGCAAACGTCATCAACGATAGTTGTATGACGTCATACACCAATGCTAGTAGTATACCCAGAAGACAAAAGGTAGATGATACCGAATTTCCTCAAGACTGGACAGGACACAAGTACCGAACTCGTCCAACCACGAATACACAATCTCAAACTGTCCATATTGTGGACAATTCAAGGGTTATTACGCGATAAACGCATATTTATCGCGTCTTAACCCTTGAACGGGTCTAAGGGTACACACATTATATCCCAAAAATAAACTCAAACATAACAAGTCAAAAACACTCCAATATTCATCCTCCATGCTTCTCAAACTCATAATTTATTTCCAGAACTCAAGCACTTCAATAATCAAACATTCAATATAAAGCTCAAATATTATACATGTATCACTATTAAAAAAAACACTCCTATAATCATCCTCCAGTCTTCTCAAACTTCATGATTCATTTTCAGAACTCAAGCACTTCAATAATTAAACATGAGAATAGAATAAATGCTACACAAGGTCAATAACTTGCAATCTGCCCTAACCGCGATCGATCGATACTATAGACGATCGATCGTCTTTCAAGACCGATCGATCGTCATTATACAGATGATCGATCTGAACCTCCATCTAACACGACAATCGATCGTGACTAACCCAGATCGACAAAACAGCTTGCCAGCCTCCCACACACTCAAATCCACGCCCAAAACACTCACAAATCATCCTCATGCAATACTAATTCTAATATACATATTAAAAATACTCTAATAAGCTCTAATCATCACAAATCTAATCCACAATACCCACAAATAGACAAATAAAAAAAACACCAAAGGTAAAGATAGGCTTTCTCAGTTAAAAACCGGCTTAAGCACCACGTAGAAAATACTAATTTTGACATGAAAAGTATTTAAATCAAAAGGAAAGAAATATGTTCAAGCTTTGAAAAACAACTTTTGAAAGAATTTTTGAAAAGAAACGGATCAAAGTTGAAAAACAACTTGAAAACGAATCGAACTTTGAAAATGATACTTTTTCGAAAAGGACGAGCTTGTTCTTCGTCAAGAACACGAAGAACATCAAGAACAATAGGAAGATAGAAAAATGCTAATCAACATCAAGAGATGCTAGAATAAAAAACAAGAGATTCACAATAATCATCTTGAAAACTTGAATCGAAATCAAAGATAACCAACTAAACTTTACCTCTAAGCGTGCTTGATCTTTGCTAAACTTCACTTTTTCCTCCTTCTTTCTCCCACTTCACTTCACTCTTTCTCTCAAGATTTAACTCACAAAAATTCAGATTGAATGGTGTACTCTTCAAAGGTCGAAATCCACCCCTAT
This sequence comes from Morella rubra, assembly GCA_003952965.2. Lineage (NCBI taxonomy): Eukaryota > Viridiplantae > Streptophyta > Magnoliopsida > Fagales > Myricaceae > Morella > Morella rubra. Next base: position 8,947,388 of record CM025852.1, read on the forward strand.
TTATAGGAAAACACAGCCGGTTGCATTCCGACACGTGTCCGGCCTAGCTAGGCTAGCTTTGGTGAGTCACTAGGCTACATTTCTCTCCTCTTGACACCTAGCAACCTACAGCAGCTGCATGGAAAGGCTATGGCCGAAATTTTCCCATAGGCTTGATGAGTCACCGCCTAGGTGCACCGGTTCGACACCTCGAGCTTCCTAGGTCCTAGCCTTTTGTGTCGTGCTTTTTGCATCGATTTGTCGTGCTTCTAGCTTTGATTTGTCGTGCTTCCTAACCACCTTAGGTGTCACTCCCTAAGGCAGCCAAAATTCACTTTAATTAAAGGCTAAAATGCTAACTTGCTTCACTAATCTTCCGATAATCGCCGATTATCGCTTAAGTTACCTACTTGCTTTCACTTCTCAATCTACTTGCTTCCAATTATCAAAAAGTCTCCAAATTTAAACCATAAACTCATGGATAATCTCCCAACATATTAAAAGAATAAAAATCATGTGGTTCGGTTTTTGAGACAAAAATGACCGACGTGCTTAAAAAACTTTATTGCTCCAATACGTGCTCCTCAATGTTCTGAACAATCACTCAGTTGCATGTGAACTCTAATTCTCACTAAATCATGTCTTAAACAAGGTTCGAGATGAAAAGGTCCGACTAGCTTAAAAATTTAAATTGATCCAATGCGTACTCCTCAATCTCTTAAACAATAACTCAGTTGCACGTGAACTCCAATTCTCACTAAATTATGTCCTAACCAAGGTTTCGAACTTAGTATCTCAAGTACTAAATACTCTCTCTTAGTCACTAATTATCCCCTAATCTCACTACTAATCACAAACAAGAGAGCATAAACAATATGCATGTGATGTTTGAAAGCTCGGGGTATGACATACTCCCCCACTTAGAAATAATTCCGTCCTTGGAATTGAAACATAACACAAGAGACGTACCAGTTAGTCAAACAAGTGAGGATACTTGTCACACGTGTCTGCCTCTAACTCCCATGAAGCTTCAGTGATATCATGACTCTGCCATAACACTTTCACTAAAGGAATCTTCCTGTTATGCAGCTCTTGATCCTTTCTATCTAATATCGCCACAGGTTACTCCTGGTAGGTTAAGTTCTTTGCTAGTTTCAAAGGCATATAATCTATCACATGGGAAGGATCTGGAACATATTTTCTCAACATAGAAATATGAAATGTATCATGAACTCCTTCCAATTCTGGCGGTAAGGCTAACTGATAAGCTGTTACTCCTACCTTACGTAGTATCTAAAAAGGTCCAACATATCTAGGACTCAACTTTCCTATCTTCCCAAATCTCTTTACTCCTTTCATAGGAATCACCTTCAAGAATACTTTATCCCCTTCCTCAAAATCTAACGGTCGTCTACGATTATCAGCATAACTCTTTTGTCTACTCTAAGCCACCTTCAACCTGTCCTTGATTAGCTCTACCTTTTCACATGTCCTTTGGATTAGGTCAGATCCAATCATTGTCTTTCTCCTACTTCATCCCAAAACAACGGCGTTCTACATTTCTGTCCATAAAGAGCTTCGTATGGTGCCATCTGAATATCCTTAATTCCCCAAGCCTCATCCATAATCAGCTCGAACATGTATAGCGAAAAATCTATCCGCGTTTGCTAACCCAGTAAGAGCATGCACTGAGCTCTCGTGAATGGGCACTCGGTGGAATGAGTTACTGCCATCGACGTTCGGCGTCCAGATAAGGTGCAAAATCCGCCAAAACTCACTGAACTCACTCTGCTTGATTATGCTGCCCACCACTGCAGAGGTCTTCCCAGTCATCAGCGTCCATAGGTCCTGCTCTAATGTCCTCTGCTCATCCGTCAGGGGTACCGCCGAGAAACAGGGGCTCTCGGGCCGGGGGCATTTAAGAAATCGGCAATGACGTCTGTCGAGAATAAGAACTACACGCCTCGCACCTCTAGCTGCACCTCAGGTGCTCTATCTACAGAGACGAGTAAACAGAAGAAATCTTGCACAACTGTGTCCACACAAAACCCCTCAGTCCACGAGAGCTGATGAAGAAATCCTAGTACTCGAAGAGCTGGTAGAGGGAGTGCTCCTCGTACAATAGTGGTCAAAATCAGAGAGCGTCACAGGAGCTCTTTGGCCACTGGCCGCCCCCTCAGGTACTCCATTCGCCTCTCCAAGGTCATCATTGGATCAATGACTTCCTGCTCTTGGACGACGATCCCGTCCCGGTTCTCGTTGTGCGTGCGCGCTTAACTCCTAACATTTTATGTATACTGCAAAAGTTGTATATAAATATGTGTTAATAAGTAATCAAAATAACGTATTACTTAGAAAACAAAAAAGTAATCACAATCACGTAATTATTAATGAAGTTGAAACAAAAAGCGATCCATCGCCATCCAAAGCGATCGATCACTAAATATACCGATCAATCGTTTATGTAACTGATCGATCGGTACATGAAAAATGGGCGATTATAAAAACAACGATCGATCGTTAGTAATTAAGCGATCGATCGTGAAATGGCGATCGATCAATCAATTTGACCGATCGAACGCTATTGGTAAAATGACGTGTTTCAGTGCACAGATGATCAATCATCCGTGCAACCAAACGCACAGTATCACAAAGGATCGATCGATCGATCGCCATTTAATCAAAACGCTGCACTTCACATTGTAGCTTACCGATCAATCGCTTAGGTGTAAGCGATCGATCGATCACCACTTCATGTAGGACGACATAATATACCGATCAATCCGCAATATACACAATCGATCGGTCCTGAATTGAAATGGATAGTTTCGAGGATGATTCCACGCACTTTGGAAGACAATGCAGCACGAAATGGCTCCTTGCACTTTGAGAGGATTCGAGAATTTTGTGGAGAGATAACCAGTAAAAATGACTTCGGCGGTTTCATATAATCCTTCGTGCCGATCGATCGGTAGTTAAGTGACGATCGATCGCTATGTTTTAACACGTGGCGTCTTTCCATTCATTGAAACTACAATCGATCGCCAACCCGGTCATCAAACGGTGATTCAAAAAAGTGAAGGTTACGCTTACCGATCGATCGGTTAATATTAACGATCGATCGGTTAATATTAACGATCGATCGGTTTTCAAAGCCATGAGGTTATTAAGAAACGATCGATTGGTATATAACAACGATCTATCGGTTTGAGTGACGACGTAAATTCATCGCCTAAACTCTTTGCATGTAGTGACGGAGCATTTCGTCACAAAATTAACGATCGATCGGTGTATACCGATCGATCGGTGTGTGACGAAACTTTTCTTTCACCAAAAAATTAACTTTTAATGACGACAATTTTATTTCGTCACAAATAAAACCTTTAGTGACGAAATTGGTGACGAAAAGTAGTTTCGTCACGAAAAAACCTTTTTTAGTGACGAAAATAGCATTTCGTCACTAAAAGTCAATTTTCTAGTAGTGTGTAGAAACATGAAGTGTGTGAATAACACCAATTTGAATCTTCTCCTGCACAAGATGACAATCAAACTTAATGTATTTTGTCCTCTTATGGAAAATTAGGTTAGCAGCAATATAAAGGGCAGTCTTGCTATCACAATAAAGTAAAGCCGGCTAAGAATGAGAAATGCCAAGATCATGTAACAAAGTTAGCAGCAAAGTAATTTCACAGCATGTAGAAGCCATTGCACAATACTCGGCTTCAGCTGAGGAACGTGACACCGTGTTTTACTTCTTAGATTTCTATGAAATTAAAGAATCACCAAGAAAAACAAAATAGCCTGTCACGGATCATCGTGTATCATGACAACCAGCCCAATTGGAATCTATAAATGCCTTAAGCTAGAGCTAAGAAGAAGCAGAGAAAAACAGGACTTGCCTAGGGCTGCCTTACAGATATCATAAAACACAAATGGTAGCATCCAAATGGAGCTAACGAGGAGAGTCCATAAATTGACTAAGAACTTGAACTGAATAAGCTAGATCAGGTCAAGTTATAGTCAGGTAAAGAGCATACTTTCTTTGACATATGGAAATACCTTGAGAAGATGGAGCTACATCAATGCCCAGAAAAAATTTTCAGGGACCCCAAATTTTTAAGCTTGAACTGACTGTGAATCAATCTCAACCATGTCATTGCTAACAATGACTATGTTATCGACATAGACAATAAGATCAGCAAATGTAGTGCCTTTGCTTCGAGTAAACAATTAGTAATCTAACTTAGATTGAATAAAACCATGACTGAGAAAAGCAATAGAAAATTTATCAAACCATTGTCGTGATGCTTGCTTTAAGCCATATAAGGCTTGTTTGGTTGTGGGCTTAGGTCTTGGTTTTGAGGTTCAAACCAGGTTTTGAACTCAATTGTTGAACCAGCGTTTGGTTGGGTTAAGGGCTACCGTAACTATCTCACGTGTCACCTGCTAATTGGCATTTTCTTCTCAAAAGTTACTTTTTTACCTACTATCCAGACAAAAGTTGTGCATCAAAATTCACTCTCTGACAAAATACCCAGCGCTACACCTTCTTCCTAGTAACTCCCAAGCAATCCACACAATGTCAATCTCAGGCTTGTACTCCTTCTCCTTCACACCCACAACAAACATGGCTGCATCTTTGCTCGGAGTAGAAATGATAAACTTCTTAGCACCACCCTGATCATGAAACATTCCAAGTCAAAAATCCCCACCATGGAAAATCCAACAAACAAGCCCACCACTAAAAATCCAACAGATCATCCACATGGGGCAAAAGCCTTTTACTTGTTGGTGAAAACCTTGAACAAATGGAGGAGAGCAAACATTAACGTGGGCAGAAGCCTTTTCCTTGTCGGTGAAAACGCTGGTGGACTCGACGATGTAGTCAGCTCTAGTCTCACCCCATGGGATCTCTTCTGGTTCCTGAAATTATTTCACAAAGAAATGGCAACATTTCTTAGTATTAAGGCCATCTTTTACACTGAGAGCATTTGAAGCCGTGACTGAGGGATGAAACTGGAAAATAGTAACCACACCTGACATTGAAAACAGCGACGGACCTCTCACCAAAGAGAAGGGTCTTGGAGTCCTTGGCCTTGACATCCTCATGCTTCTAGTGGCCATGGACAGAGTCGTACTTGAACATATGTCTGCACATCAATTATTCACCAAATCTCGTTCTCAGTTGACCTTGATTCGAGCGAGCTAGCAGGATGCCCACTTCTCAGATTTGGGACAGTGGGCATTCGCGTAAGACTCGTGGCCAAGCCCACACGAGCAAGCGGAATCCCACTTCCCAGTACTAGGACAGTTAATGCGGTGTCAAATGACAGTTTGAGCGTGTGTCAAGTGACAGCATTGGTCTGCTAGGTACGCGACAGAAGAGATACTGAGAAGTCGAGCCTGGGTCCAACTCACAAAACCAAAACTAAAATTGTGACCCAAAACCAGGACCGGAGCTCGTATCCAAACAAGCCCATAATGATTTGTTTAAACAACAAACCAAAGACTTATCCATGCTAGAATAACCAGGAGGCAGTGTCATATACACCTCTTCATCAAGATCACCATGAAGAAAGGCGTTATTGACATCAAACTAATATAAATACCATTTATTGATTGTAGCCAAAGAAAGTAAACACCGCATTGTGACCAGTATTGCAACTGGAGAAAATGTTTCATGGTAATCCCAACCTTCACGTTGTGTATACATACACCCTTCTGCCACTAGGCGAGCCTTTTGTCTCTTTATGGTTCCATCATATCAGTACTTCACCTTATATACCCATTGACAACCAATCGGTTGCTTGCTAGGAAGCAGAGGAGTAAGTGTCCAAGTGTTATTTTCCTCAAGAGCATTAATCTCAGCAATTTGTTGCCGATGCTTATGTGGAACAGCTTGATGATATGTTTTTGGTTCAAAATGAGATGAAATAGCAAGAGGAAAGGCTCTATGGGAATCTGAAAGACGATTGTAATTAAGGAACAAAGAAAGATCATAAGGAGTGGAACCTGCAGACATGGAGTTGGATGGAAGAGGAGCTGAATGCGAGGCTAATTGTCAGTGATAATGTCACAAATAGTCAGATGGATACCTAATCCTATTAGACCTATGTAAAGGCTGAGAATGAACTGTAAGAATAATGCCCTAAAAATCATTTATCTATATAATAGTTATTTAGATGTCACACGTTTATATTTATTTATTGGGTAATATGTTGTGACACAAGATGTTACATAGATATTATTAAGTAACATTGTAGAAAAGTCATGTCAATAATTAATGAATCAAAGGCGGGAAGTATGACTCTTCAGTTTCTTGTTCGCTTGATGTTTTGTTCTAGACCGAGGTACATATTAATGTATGATAGGTCTACACTCGTTGTGCCTCTATTTAATATGATGATGAACTTCATCATTGAGGTAGTGACCTTAAGCAAACAAGTAGGTGCAATGTAAGAGTACATGTACTGAACGGGATCAAATATGAATACCTTCTGGAAGTGATCACTTATGTTGAGAAGTATTCAACACAATTGGTTTATTATATCCTTAGACCTAAGAGGTTTATATGGATCTATTTTTTGTGTACTTGTGCTTTGACAAAGTCATTTGTGATGATCTTTCTAGGTCAAATATTCCAGATAACGTTGGGTCTTATACATAATAAATGGGTTTGTATAAATACTCAATAAGGAATCCACCAGTCTCTTGATAAGGCAGTATATTCAATATATCTGTATAGGGTTGGAATAAAAAGAATCCATTAGCCAATGTATTTTGTGAAAATATTTTTTGAAATTAATATATATATATATATTTGTGAAATTTTTTTTGAAACAATTAATAATCCAATGAGTTACAGATTGTAATTGAGAATTATATGAGTTAGTGACTTAATCAGTGATATGATTCAGTCCTATTGCTCATGTGGAATATAGTGTGGTGAAAGAATAAATAAACGAATAATTGTTAGTAGAAGGGATTTCACAAATCAATCTCAAATACTCGGGGTAAATTGTGATATGTTAATGAACATTATTACAATTAGTAGAAGCCTAAAATTCGGAACAAAAGAATATAAGAGAAATAAAGGAAAAGAGTTTTTTATGTAATCCTACGGTTGAGATCTGAGGTCCCTAACGGTCCCACACTATATCACAGCTAGGGTTCAGAAAAAGACTATAAGATATCTTTTTCTAAACAGTTGGCCATTATGACTTTGAGAAACCCTGTGACAGCTGTGAGCATGGAAAGGAAGGAGGCAAAAATTTGGGCTGCTCAATTGTGAAATCAATGACTCAAGGTGTGAGATCAACAAGACCTGAAGATTTAAAAACTGAAAATTCAATCGCAAACAAAGTTTAAGATTGTTTGTCAAATCAAGTAAGTTTAATTTTCCACAGGCAAACTTTCATGGTATCAGAGCCAGGTTAGTTTGAACCTCATTCTCTTGAGATCTGTACCTTTGTTCATGAAAGAATATTTGTGTTGGCCAAATTTTTTGAAAATAAATTACAAACAAAATTGTTTTGTTCTTGGCCCTTTTTGTTTTTTTTTTTTTTGAAACCCCTTAAAAAGATTTTTCTACAAAATCTGTAGGTACTACCGGATGTGATCATGTTGCTATATTTTTTGAAGTCTTAATTAGCTACAATTGTTATTTGTATCTGATTTTTTAACAGATTCTCGTACAAAATTTTGAAAAACAAAATGGGGATAGAGAGAAACAGTTTCTCTCTCACCAAGATGTGGCCGGCGGCATGGTGGGGTTGCCGCCGCACCAGGTATGACCGGCGCAACCCTGCTAGAGCTGGGGAGGGGTCTAGTGGCCTTGGAGGCCGCGGACACCACAAGCAGTAACACACCCATGTATTACACTGGTGCGCCGAACAGTAGCACAATAACTGCCGGTGGCCTAGGCCTCCCACGTCCAGTCTCGATTTGGTCTGACGTGGCCAATAGGAACGACTGGTGGCCAACTAGGTTGGCTGCCTCCAGCCTCCCTCCTTGGGGCACCAAACGGGGACCAGACATAAGATGTCTAGGTCAGCCGTTTTGGCCCAATAGTTAGGCTTATTTTAATAATATTGGCTATATGTTTTTAAAGAAGAGTTGTCGAGCTTGTTTTAAACTTTTATGCCGAGAATTTTTTTTATAACAAAGCCCGTTTGTTTAGTTTTTAAAACGAGTTGGATTGGCCCAATTTTAACCAAAGCTTTGGGCCAGTCCAAGGGAAACCCAGTTCAGTCGATTTTAGGAAAAAAAAAATGAAGGGGAGAAGAGACACAGGCTGGGCTTCTTGGCCCAACCCATGGCTGGATATGATCCAAACCATGGGTATCCATGTGGATCATGGACCTATGTGGATCATGGACCGGTTTAGACCTAGGTCCATGAACCAAGGGAAGGTCCGAGTTTGACCCGGACCATAACCCACAACCGAACCAGTGGGTCAATGGATCAACCCGGTTTGACCAAGCAAATTCTTTGACCAACCCAATTTGACCAAGTTGACTCGGTTTGACCATGGTTGACCAAAAAAATTATTTTTTCTAAAATTTTAAATGCAAGTGCTAAATGGTATGTTTAGAGGAAACTAATCCCATGACCCCCCATTGTTGGTAAATGGAATCTATTTTATTGAGGGTTGGATGAAGCTAAAATAAGGGATTCCATTTTTTTAATTTAATATTTTGTCCTATTTATTTCTTCAGAAGATAAATGAGAGTGTATGCGTAATGGGAGTGATGACTAAAATAGCAATGTCAACCCATTACAAAATTACATGTCATTCCAGATAAGGGTTGGGTCTTGTACATAATAAGTGAGTTTGTATAAATGCTCAATAAGGAATCCACCAGTCTCTTGATGAGGCAGTATATTCAATATATTTATATAAGGTTGGACTAGAAAAGAATCCATTGACTAATGATATTTTGTGAAAATATTTTTCGAAATTAATATATATATTTATTTATTTATTTATTTATTTATTTGTGAAATTGTTTTGAAAACAATTAATAGTTCAACAAATTACTGATTGTAAATTGAGAATTATATGAGTTAGGGACCTAATCGGTGATATGATTCCGGTCCTATTGACTTATGTGGAATATATATATATATATATATATATATATATATATATATATTTATTTGTGAAATTGTTTTGAAAACAATTGTTAGTTCAACAAATTACTGATTGTAAATTGAGAATTATATGAGTTAGGGACTTAATCGGTGATATGATTCCGATCCTATTGACTCATGTGGAATATAGTGTGATGGAAGGATAAATAAACGAATAATTGTTAGCAAAAGGGATTTCATAAATCAATCTCAAATACTCGAGGGTAAATTGTGATATGTTGATGGACATGATTACAATTAGTAGAAGCCTAAAATTCAGAATAAAAAGAATATAAGGGAAATAATGGAAAAAGAATTTTCATGTGATCCTACGGTCGAGATCTGAGGTCCCTAACGATCTCACGCTATATCACAGCTAAGATTCAGAAAATTACTATAAGATATTTTTTCTAGACAGTTTATCATTATGACTTTGAGAAACTCTGTGACGACTATGAGACGTGGAAAGAAAGAAGGCAGAACATTTGTATAATTTTCCGCAGGCAAACTTTCAGGAATCACAAGAAAAATCAGAAATAGTTGTTTGAAGATTAGTAGTGGAGAATTATAGGCTTTAGCTGTTGGAATCATTATTACTTGGAATAGATGTGGGATTTAATACATCAGCTAAGGGAGTAGGAAGAACTAACTCAAAAGGAGTGGAAACATAATCATTAATAGATGTGAATGGGAATATAGTTTCATGAAATAGTACATCCTTGGAAACAAAAACAGTTTTAGTGTTAATATTATAAAGTTTATAATTTTTAACACTAAAAGGATAGCCAAGAATAATGCAAGCACGAGCCTGAGGATCAAACTTGGCACGATGACATTTGAGAGTACTAGTATAACAAAGGCATCTAAAAACACGGAGATGAGAATAGACAGGAATTCAAGAAAACAAAATCTCATATGGTGACTTACCATGAAGATGAGGACTAGGAATTCGATTAATGAGATATCTAGCTGTTAAAACACAATCTGCCCAAAATTGAGAAGGCAAATGTGCTTGAAAAGAAAGGGCACGTGCTACATTTAATAATTGTCGTTGATGATTTCGCTCAATAATTTCATTTCGTTGAGGTGTCTCAATACAGCTATGCTGATGAATAACACTTTTAGAAGCATATAAATCTCACATGAAAAATTCTTGGCCATTATCGCAAAGGATTTTAGATTAAGAGAAAGAAAAGAAATAAGAGAGACATTAGATTTAAGTAGTTTAGTCCATAAACTAACATAAACTATGGTTTTCAAAGGGATTATTAATGCATAGGTAAATTGTTGACATAGTTCCGTGTAAACAGTGAATCAAATGAAGTTGTAATGATTATTGTGAAGTATGGAGAAATATTTTAGTCTGGAGACTTAAGTGTGAGATGTGTACGTCCAAAGGGGTGGTGGCTTAGTAGTGTGAGGGCTGTGCCTAGGACCCGAGGCTTGCTCCCAACAAAGATTCGAATCACGGTAACTCCATTATGCTCTAGTGGTTCCTGTGCTATGTAGAATTCTCGAGTTTAAATAGTGGTAGGCTTTGGCCTGACTTTATGATGATTCATCCCCTAAAAGCCTTTTTTGCCTAAAAAAAATAAATAAGTGTGAGATGTATACTCAATTAGTGTACTTCAATTGCTGCTCAAGCCTCAATGTCACAGAGAATGCTGCTCAATTCTGTCGCAGAGAACGCGGCTCTCTTCCAACTCCAGCCCTGGTTGAGCCTCAAAGTCACCGAGAATGCGGTTCACTTTCTACATCCTCACTGACATTGAGGCTACCGCTCACTTCCGGCTCGAGAGCCGATACTATGTTTTTGAATTTTCTTATCCTTTAGTAACGTGTCTAAAACTCTTAGAAACATATTTAAACTATATGTGCTTGAGATCTAACTCCGAGGAGGACAAAATATACATTCTATGAACCTCCATTGAGAGAGAAAAATATATTACCAGATCTAGATAAAAAAATCTTAGATGCTTTCTCTTAATTAATCACCAAAAATCCAACCTTCCCTACGACGCCTTCAGAATTCTAAAGAAGTTTGGCTGTTTGAAATTCCAACATTTAAGACAAGTTCATTCGAGGAATTCATAAGTCTAGAGTTCCGAATCTGCCGTTGATGTGGGTCTGAGTGGATCATTCAGACTGTTATACGTTTGGTGTCAAGTCTGCTTGAAAAAATTAATTAAAAATAATAATAAAACGTTCCACGATGCGTTGAGATTGACATATTAATTCTTCATTCATTACTCATCAAAAATTAATTAATTCTTCATTCTTTTTTGCATTAACTCAAGAAAATAATAATCTTCTTGATGACATTGCCAACCTCTCTAATATTTGAGCCATGAAATAAAAAAGCCCTCCCTCTCTCTCTTAGATGACGCTTCTAATAACAAAGTTATAGTTCGAAGACAATTATCAGTTTAATTTCTAGAACTTTTCGTTTTTTCGTTTTTTCTGTTTTCTGTCTACCTATTTATGCATATTTTCTATCGGGATTGTAGAAGTGCAAGACAGGCACTAAATTGTTTGCCGGCAAAAGGGTTTTCGGGTTTGGTTTTTTGTCTTTCATTACAAGGATATAATATACAAATGCAATTACTTTCCTCAGATTCGTCTCCCTACATTTCAATGCTATATATGCTATCAAAAAGTTCCAATTTCCCAGAAAGAAAAACCCCGAAAAGAGAGCAGAAATCAGTGTTCACCCCGGTTTTCTATACTCTATAAAGTTTTAAACCGAAACCTTAAGACTCCAAATACTTAACTCAAGGTCAATGCTCGAGTCACACGCAAGGTCAGATTCACCTAGAACACGCATCCTCGGATGATGCTACACAAGAATTGCATTGCTGCTGCTAATAGCAGATGAGAAGGCAGACACAAAAGTGGAACAAATTTCAGTCTTAACAATCTACAAAAGTTTGCATATTTCTCAGCTTCAAGTCAAAACTTCTGTGCAGGTTCATCCATACACGATACTATCAAGACTATAACACACCCATATAATCACGGGGGGATGATCATTTATGTTGTGGGAAGGGGTCTCAAAATTGACCAGCTCGTATGTCTCTATCAAGACGATCTGCATTAAGTGTCCCAGGAAGCTCTCTAAATTCTTCGTTAAAAATAGAATAGGCACTGCAAATATCAAGGCAACAAAAAGGTAAGAGTCTCGTGGAATACTAAGTGACTATTGTTCTGACAAGATGTTCTTACCACATTAAAATTGAATGATCCTGATGTTTAAATATTAGTAAAAGTTTAAAAAAGCAATAAAAAGAATTCATCGTAAAAACACAAATGCAAAGAAACAGACATACACGCTCGGAAAGGGAGATGGGGATACCATGTAGCACAAAAATCATTGACATCCATACCAAGTTACAAATGGACTGGATGTAACCCGAAACATTGGACACTGTTTTAGAACAAAAAGCGTGAGAAGTACTTCCCTTTAAGTTGGGGTCGGTGCCATTTCAACATTGAGTTCACCATTTTACTTCCTGTTAGAGTATGTGTCTTGAAAAGAAAGAATTTCAACATTGAGTTCATCATTTCACTTCCTGTTAGAGTATGTATCTTGAAAAGAAAGAAATTTCAACATTGAATTCACCATTTTACTTCCTGTTAGAGTATGTATCTTGAAAAGAAGGAAAGAAACAACGCAAAGCAGCATCCCTTATATAATGGCCAAGGACATCAAAATAAAAGTGATATATCTACACTATTTAAATAGTCTAGATTTCACTATAACCATTAATTATCAAATAGAGAATGCATAATTATCATCAGAACGTAGATACCTTGCGTCACCAGGTTTGCGCTTTCCAAGATTCAGGAAAATAACAAGAAAGCCCGTTCCAAGTATCTGAGTGCATAGCAAAACCAAGGAAAAAATATAAGGAATAAAGACTCTGTTATACAAGTCATTTAAAAGCATATCAATTCTCTAGTTTATGTCAACTTTTCTCTTAATCATCTTGTCTTGATTGCTGATACATGCCCTGATCTTCTTCCATCATTTCTATAGACATCATAACACATAATATTGACAAGAGTGCGAATTCAGCAATGCTGGAAACCCATGTGTGCAGATCGCATGTTAGAATGAAAAAATCAAATAAGAATAGTGCTGTTCAACAGATTTTCACAGAAGAAAAGGGCGTTATTTGTCATTTGTCTCCTTACTCTCTACACATGTTAAGCTTCAAGAAATGCTACAGAAAGAAAAAGGGAGTGTTATGAAAATTTAAGCATTGCACTTTTAAACCACTGGCTCCAACCGAAAGAAGCAAACTTACATAGAGAGGTCCTAGGTCCCATTTGTGGGCAACAGGTGCCAAGATAAACCATAAGACAATAATAGCCCACGCCTTGAGACTGAGTGATAGAATTGCCATCAAAAAGATATCTATAAGAAAATATTAAAGAAAACTCTATCAGTGAAGAATTTATTTCGAACAAGGGCAGATCTTCAACTAGATGATTACCAGGAAGCTTCAACTTATCATGTAGAAAAGAGTAAAGCCTCCTTTTCCACCAGCTTGATGATTGTGGAAGCTTAAATTTCTGTAAATGCAAAAAGTACGGTAAGACGGGGGAACTTTGTAACTCTACATAAAAGTCGCATTAAATTCAGTAACAGTGATTTATGTATACCAGTTCATCATCGTCATCATCACCATCAAATCCGTCATGAAGATGTTTAACTGGTGGCTTCGGTTTGACAACAACAAGCAGGGAATCTGCAAGATAAAAGAAAAAGGCCCACATATCAAATCAAAAGCCAATCACCAAACAAGAAGAAAACCAAGACATGATTTTCAACTATCATTGCTAAAATTTAGTGTCAGCTCTAGTTAGAACTTACAAGGTCATCTTGGGGTGGTTGCATTCGCACAACTACTGAGAAAATTTTAGCTACTACCGAATGGAGATGTTGCAAATTTCACACCTTCAATGCCATGTGAAAAGGGGATGTGTTTGCCAAGAGAGGATACAATAAAACAAGCATAAAAGCAGAAACTTTAGAGTGTAGGTTCCTTTACGAGAACGGGCAGTGATTCCCCCCCCCCCCCCCCCAAACCAACTGTTGTGCTCGGCGGTTCACACATTCTGATGACAAAACCAACACTCTTGGTTGTCGGGTGCCAGCCACTGAACTGGACTGATCGGTGGGCAATTCAAGCAGGATTTCATTTCTATGATCATATATTGACATTACCATGACAACCAAAATTACTAGTCTATCCAATTTCCACAATAATTAGAACCAAATCGAACCTAATAAGAACTAAGATTTTTAGTCAGAAGCACACAAATACAGAGGCAAAGACTTATACCGCCGTCATTGAGGTGTAGGCTTACGTCTTCCCCATTGTTGCTCTTGTCATGCAACACATTCCCTTGCAAAATGAGCCTCATACTCTCAATTGGTAGACCGTCATTTTCCCCAATCAATTTTCTCAAACCACACACCTAATATATGATTAACAATACACAGCATCATGAGACTTTGGAACATCTAACATCAGTCTCACCTTGTCATTCAAATACCCCAAAACAAAACGAAAACAAACCAAACCAAACCAAACCCAACCCTCATCCACACATACTCAATATGTGTATAATATACATAGAGAGAGAAAGGGGACTTACTTTGATCGCAGAGGGGACCCGGAGGCGAGAGGGACGAGCAGGGCCCACAGTTCGGAGAATGATTTCCACCGTATGATTATTCTTCAGCGGCTCCTCTCCTTCGCGATCAGTGACGCTGACACTCGGATCCTCGCTTTCTACGATCTCTGCCATATTAACGTACACTGAAATTAAGATTTATCAATAATCACAGCCAATCGGATTAGAGGCACCAGCCTCCGTAAAATTCCAGTTTGCAGAAGGAGATCCCCCCTCTCTTCTCCCCGGTTCTTTGCTCCTGCCGTGTCTCAAAACGACAGCGAATTGTACTTCAAGCAATTACATAATAGTTTTATTCGGGTGAAATTGGACAAGACACACCGCTTTTCCCATCCAACATGTTTCGAACTTGAGAACGGGTTTCGATTTCTAAGGCCAAATACAATACACAACCAAAAAAAAAACACATATTATTTGAAGTAATTATTTAATAAAAAAATATTGAAATTAGGTAAAAAAATATTGAAAGAGAAAATTTATTATAATTTTTTTAAAAGGTATTAGAGTTTGTTTGAAAAATTATTAAAAATTGTGTAAAATGTATTATTAGTGTTTGTGCCTGCAATTTTGAGATTTTAGATATTTATTTTGTAAATTTTGTTGAATATATTTGTATTATAAAATATTTTTATAAACAAACATATTTTAAAAATTGAGAAAAGACTCATCTGGAGTGAGGTTTGATTGTTAAAATTTTGAGTTATGAGAATTAGTAAAAAAATAAAGATAATTTATAAAAATTGATGTAAAAAATGAAGAGAAAAAATTTAAATGAATATTATAATAAAAAAAAATAATTTGACAGAGAGAAATAATTTTATAATTTTTTTAACCATGTCAACAATTTAGAGTGTAATTCTTCCAATAGTCTTGGTAAAAAAACAACCTTTTAGCTCGGAGAAAAAGCCCTTTCAGCAATACAAAGAAAAAGTGGTCATTTTTGCAATATAAGGACCGGAAATGCATGAAAAACAGCATCCTAAACAATCAAAACACTACGTGAGATAACCCACCACCGCTCTCGTCTAGAGAGATTTCCCTATGAGTTTCTTCGACTATGTTTGGTTTGGTTTTAAAAATATTTTTTGTGTTTGTTTTTGTTGGAAGTAGTGTAGATTCTCTTGGGATTGATGAAAAGTTTGTTAAAAATTATTGAAATTTGTTAAAAATTGTTGGAGTTTGTAAAAAATTATTGGAGTTTGTAAAAAAGTATTGGAATTGATGAAAAAGTGATTATGAAAAATTTTTAAAATTTTTTTGAGAATTAGCCAAACATAGCCTTCTCTCCCTTTCTTCTGCACTCATCCCTTTTTGATCTCATCCCTTTTCCCACCCCTTTTTTACTTCTCTGTCTTCTCCTTTCCTCCTATTGCTTTTCTCTGTCCCTTCCTTTTCCTCTGTTTTCTATGGCCCACTCCACCCCCGACCTTGACTTTTTTTTTTTTTTTTCTTAAATCAAGCCAGCATTCCCATTAAAACAATTTGAGGATAGCAGAGTCAGGGGGGATCAGCCCCCGACCTTGACCTTCTTATTACCAAAACCCGCGGCCTATCTTAGGAAGATGTCAACCATGATCTCTCGGTAGACCCTGACAAAGCTTCTCGGAGATCCCGTTTATCACTCGTGGCTTGTCTTATTTCTAGGAAAGTCATTTTTAAACATGTTGTGCACTCAACCATTACTGCGGCTTGGCGTTTTGCGTTGGATATTTGCATTAAAGGCGTTGGTCCTAACCGTTTCTTAATTTCTTTTTCCTGTGAAACTTTTCGTTGAACCAAAGAAAGCAAAGGAAGCAGGAGCAGAGAGACGGAGAAGAATTTGTCTACTTCGTATATTGAATGAATAAAGCTTTACACAGGTGCTGTATGTATATACAGTTACCAAATAATAAATGAACGTAAAACACCCAATGGACATTCTAACAAAATTCCTATAACAGCCTCCAGTTGTAGGCTGATAACAAACTCTAGCTCAGTAACCTGAGTAGGCACTACGATTCCACATCAGCATCTGTAGGCTGTGACATATCCTTTGCCATATCATTCTGCATCGTCTTCTTCACATCAGCAAGTGACTTTGTATGTGCATTCTATAATACCCCCCACAAGATGGAGAATAGAGATTAACTATTCCCATCTTGGAGAGGTGGCCAGAAAGCACATATGCAGGAAGTGGTTTCGTAAGAATATCGGCAAACTATGCATGAGTGTCGATACGGGCAGTGCAAATACAACCAGCTTGTATGAGATCAAGAATAAGATGGCAATCGAGCTCAATATCTTTCATGCGCTCATGGAAAACCGGGTTAGCAGTGATATGAAGGGCAGCCTGATTGTCATAGTACAAAATATCAGATGAGGATGCAAAATGTGGAAGTCATCCAAGAGAAAACGAATCCAAGTGAGCTCTGTACATGTAGTCGCCATAGAAAGATACTCAGCTTCCACCGAAGAGCGAGAGACAACCGACTGTTTCTTAGGTCGCCAAGAAATAAGAGAAGACCCCAAGAAAACAAAATATCAAGAAAACAAAATATCCTATAACCTGTTAGGCTATGTGGAGCCTGATTTGTTATATCCAACCCGAATAGTACCCGACCCAATTCGACAAGGAGCGTTTACAATTTAAGAGGGATATTTTTTTAGGCTTAGTCCATGGAGCAGAGGCTTGGGCTGATAGGCCCAAGCCGGAGCACTCATAGACAAGCCTAGTCCGAATATGGCGCTCAAGGTTAGGGTTTTATGAAGGGAATGATTTAAGACTCAATACAACACCAACCGAACCTAGAGGGGGTGAATAGGTTATGCAACTTAATCTTTCAAACTATTTAAATTTAACAAGATTTTTTCTGCACAAGCTACACAAGAACTGATCAGAATTTTTCAACACATGTTAACAGCAATGTAAATAATCAAACAAACTGTAAATTAATTAATTTCGAATCTATATCCAAGATTCTAAAACCAAGAACATCTGAAAATTCAGCTTGTAATTCACGATTATTAATACTTTAATCAAGAACAATATTAACAGATCAATCACCACAAAAAGACACAAATCTTTTGGTTACGAAGAGAAAATCTCTTGGAAACAAATTCCAAGAGAAAAAAAACTCTCCGGGCCCGTAGGCCAGGTAACGATTTCACTAGCTTTTCAAACTCGAAATACAAGGTGATCCATAGACTCAAGAATACCCAATATCCTAGTCTAACACACTTGTTTTCTTACCCAAACAACACCATTCGGATCTGCTCCAATGCAGGGATTGAGAACCTCTCATCCATTCAAAAAGCTAACTACCTTTACCTAGCTATTCATACCTTGTCGTCCTCCATTGCGAACTCGCAACAACCGCAAACGCACGAACTTGCACTTGGATCTTCAAGATTTCAACAACCTCCAAAAGTCTTAAATCTCTTTTGGAGAAATAACCAAGGTGATCAATCTATTGAACTAAGAATCCTAAAGAGAGAGGTTTTATCTTCAAGGCTCCATTCTCAGTTCATACACACGAAGGCTCAGAAAAGGGGCAGAAATATTCAAGAGAAAGTTTCACGTAGAAAGCACGGTATTTCTAGATTTTTCTAAGCTCTCTTTCGTAATAGAATGAAGGGGTTATAAGCTCTAGGTGACTCACGGTTTAAGTGGAGGTTTAAGCTTTTTGGGTCTTTCATGATGTCATCAATTTAGTTATAAACGAACTAACCAAATTCTGTACTGCAGTGCCCCAAATCGCGCTTCTGTCTGACTTGCGTCTGACTTCCAGCTAACTTGACATTTCTGGGTAAAAACTCAACTTTTTACTTCTATCTTCAATTCTTCATAGAAGCTTCGAAACACCTTAATATCTCTGGAAATAAACTAAATTACATATGAAGTATAGCCAACTAAAATATTCCCTAACATTTTATGATGTCATATTGTCTTTTGCGTCGTTTCATGTATGCTTGCTGCCTTCTTGTATTTTGCTTGACAATAGTGAAATCTCTACAACTCTGTGGACATACCTCACATTGAGGGAACCACATAAATCTCTGTGTCCTTATTCTTGCTCTTCTTTATTTCGTTTCTCACGTTATTCCGCAAATAGGAAATCGTATTTTTCCCAACATAACCAAGCGTCGAGACAAGACCTCCAATCCGAGTCACAGTAGACCCGAAGGTCACAGGTGGAGGAACTAGAGAGAGAAATTCCTTATGAAAGGGCAGCTCGAAGATACTGTAAAACTTTGTGCGCAGTACAGAGATGAACATCCGTAGGGCAGTCCATGAATTGGCTCAAAATATGAATGTTGTAGCTTAAATCTGGCCTAGTAATGGTCAAATAGAGAAGCTTCCCAATGAGTCGACTATACGGCGTAGGATCAGACAATGGGGTGCCAGAATCTCTGCTGAGATGTGTATTTTGTTCCATAGGAATCTTCAATGGTTTGCTGCCAAGAGTTTCAAAATCTGCAAGGATATCAAGAGTGTACTTCCGTTGGCAGATATGAATTCCTTTGGCAGTCAAGGCTACCTCAATCCCAAGAAAATACTGTAGACTACCAAGGTCTTTAAGTTTGAAGTGAGATTGCAGAAACTTTTTAAAGGAAGTAACAGAGGTTGAACAATTGCTGGCGATTATGACATCATCAACTTATACCAGTAACGCCAAGAAGGGATCACCAGAATGCTTTGTAAATAAACTATAGTTAGCCTTGGACTGTTGAAAATCAAAGGCAATAAGAGCTGATGAAAATTTGGCATACCACTGCCTGGAGGCTTGCTTGAGCCCGTATAAACTTTTCAAGAGCTTGCAGACTTGGTGCGGACCTCCCTTATGATAACCAGGAGGCTTTTGCATATAAATCTCGTCTTGTAAATCGCCATGGAGAAAGGTGTTGTTAACGTCGAATTGCTGCAAGATCCATCCATGAATAGCTGTAAGAGATCAGAGATATTTAACAGTAACCATTTTAGCAATCGGGAAGAATGTCTCGTGATAATCAATTTCTTCTTGTTGGGTGTAGCCCTTAGCAACTAGTCGGGCCTTATACCTTTCCAAAGAACCATCTGAGTTATATTTGAGCTTGTAAACATATCTACAACCAATGGCTTGTTTGTCTGGTGGCAGATCTGTAACAACCCAGGTTTGATTGGATTCCAACGCCAAAAATTCTAATTCCATTGCTCTACACCAGTTGGGATCTTTAGAGACTTGAAAATAAGAAGTAGGTTCGGTTTGAGTGGAGAGAATGAAAGAGAAAGCCTGAAAATCTAGAGAAAATCTATGGTAAGAAAGAGAGGGAGAGAGAGGAAAAGCTTTACCTGAGGGACGAGAAGTCATCTTGGAACCCGATTGAAGTGGTGAAGTAAACATGGCTTGCTGACAGTGATAGTGTAAAAAATATTGTGCACAAGGTAAGTCAAATTCGTTTAGGATACAATAGAGCCTGGATTTTAGGGATCCACTCGTACAAAATGCGTAGCACAACTCACGAAAAATGTACGTTCAACCTCTTGACAGTTTCAAAACAGTTTATATTTAAAATGGAGGCAGTTACTTAACCAAACGACGTGATTATTCAGTTTAAATCCAAACAATGTGATTATAGCAGTTTAAAAACTACTAATATCGTGGACACAATTTGTCAAATCGTGATCACGTTTTAATATCCATGATTAGATAACTAACCATACAGATTTAAACTATAAATAAAATCCACCGTTGGATTTTCATCAAAGCTAAAATAAATGCGATCTGACTGTCCGATCAAAAGACCAAAAATACACAGCTCAAAAGACCATAAATGCGATCTGACCAAAAATACCATTTTAATATCCAGCCAAGTGTGCCACAAAAGTGCCCCTAGCACCGTATAGCCCACGCCACGCACGCGCGTGTGCGTGTGCATGTGGTGCACCATAGACTCCATGTCTTGCACGATATCAAATACATGCTAAAGCTCTCCAATAATAAATGCAATCCTAAAAAGTAGGAGTTCCTATGTGGGACACTTTAATAAACTCTCAATCCCAAAATATAATACATAATAAT
Source organism: Morella rubra (assembly GCA_003952965.2). NCBI lineage: Eukaryota > Viridiplantae > Streptophyta > Magnoliopsida > Fagales > Myricaceae > Morella > Morella rubra. The sequence continues at coordinate 8,968,240 of CM025852.1, forward strand.
AATTATTTTGAAAACACTTTAACAGATAGTCCTTGAGAAATTGTGGAGTTGTCCTGAGCCGAATAGACCTGCAAAGAGGTGGAGGGGAAGGACTAGAAGTGGAAGGAGGTGTGCTGGAGGAAATGGTAGACGGGTATGAAAGTGGAAGGTCAAAATCCACTAAGGCAGAAGGAGGAGGAAATAAGATATTGGGAGATGGGTCCGTTGGTGGAGTGTAATCAAAAGACGTGTACGGTGGAATATAAGTGGTTAAAAAATCGGTAGTGGGAGAATTTGGAAGTGGCAGATTAGAAAAAGGAAATATAGACTCATGGAAAATAACATTCCTAGAGATAAAAACATTTTCAGTGTCAAGGTTCAATAACTTGTACCCTTTGACACCGAAGGGGTATCCTAAGAAAATGCAACGCTGACTTCGAGGGTCAAATTTGTTGGGGTCCACACCCATAAGATAGACTTGGAATAGAAGAAGACTTTGAGTAGAAGTCTACTTGCTCCCCACTTCAAGTTTATCTGGGTTTTCTCTAAGGGTTTCTCTTTGTATCTTTTCCTATAAATAGTGGCTTATGTTATAGGAGAAGGGGTGCGTGAGCATTGGGCAGAGAGAGAGAAAGAGAAGAGAGTGGTGTGGCTATTGTATTGGGCGGGGAGAGTGATTTTCTTAAGCGTTCTTAATAAAATTGCTCTAGGGTGGATGTAGGCCGATTGAGGGCCGAACCACATAAATTCTTGGTGTTTCATTCTTTAATTTTCGTGCCGCTTTTCCCAACAAGTGGTATCAAAGCCTGGTTCGAGGGCCGGAGTCGTTTTTTTGGGTGAAGCAGAGAAGGTCCGAAAATTAAAAATGGTTCAATCGGAGATTAGAGGACACCAGCCTGTAGAGGAGGTCTAGACGAAGCCAGAGGTCGAAACCGCGTCTCCGGAGGAGACCGGACGCGCCCCATGTGCCGCTAGAAATTGGAGAATGCGTCACACGCGCCGAAGAGAGGTAGGGCGCGTGGTCCTCACTCGCGTCACGCACCGCACGCGCACAGTAGCTGCCACGTGTTATGCCACGTCAGTGACACGTCAGCAGTGGGTCCCAGTCAGCGCCACGTCAGTATATTGCCACATCAGCAGAGAATATTCCGGGGAATCAGAATATTCCGGAAGATTCCGATTTTTTGTTCAGTGTGGTTTTTTTGCCGGATTCAGGGGCTTTTAGGCCTGTTTTCGAGCAGGTCAGACCAGTTTCTAAGGTTTTGGGCCATCCCGGATCCATTGGTGCAGTCAGAATTTTGAAATTCAGTCTCTATCAGTGTTAATTGAGATGGCGGAGAGTATGGTTACCGGTATGATGATGTTTTCTGCTACGAATTACATGAGTTGGAAGCCACGGATGGAGGATATCCTTTATGCAAAGGATATGTATGATCCATTGGAGAACGAGGGCAAGAAACCGGATGGGATTGACGAGGCAAAGTGGAAGAAGATCAACCGGAAAGCTATAGGGTTGATTCGTCAGTGGATCGGGCCAGAGGTATTCCATCACGTAGCCAAAGAGACGAGCCTTTTGAACTATGGGAGAAGTTAGAGACAATGTACCAGTCAAAGACTTCGCGGAATAAAGCACTACTAATGAGGAGGCTCGTGAATATGAAGCTGGAAACGAGAAGTCAGTGGCGGAACATACCAGTGAGTTCCAAAACCTGATCAATCAATTGAACAGCGTCGAAATGACTTTCGACAATGAGGTTCAAGCTTTACTGCTTCTGAGTTCCTTGCCGGATAATTGGGAGACTCTTGTTGTTTCTCTCGAAAATTCAGCACTTAATGGAAAATTGACCATGGAGTTGGTCAAGGATGCTCTATTCAGTGAAGAGGCACGAAGGAAGGAGATGGAGACTTATGACCACAGTGGATCACAAGCTCTCATTGCAGAAAGAGGCAAAAGAAGCAGCTGGAATAACGGAAGAGGCCGGGTAAATCCAGAGGAGAGGGTCGCAAGATTATCTGCTTCTATTGTGACCAAGAAGGACATATCAAGCGGAATTGTCCAAAGTACAAAGCAGAGAAAGGGAAATCATCAGAAGCCTCAGTGGTGACTGATGACTCCGACTTCGTGTAGCACGCGAAGGTGCTTGGTACCAGCCGGTGGAGATGCAAGAGCAGGGGGAGATACTGTTCTACATGGGTCCGGTGGTACAAGCAGGGGATGCGGGCACCCTAGGCGGGGGTGCAGGACACTCAGATGGGAGTGTGGTTGGTCGTCTGGTGACAAGGACGAGGTTGGAGTGCCAGTAGAAAAAGGATGCAAGGGGGAGCAACAACACCAAAGTTGCAGGAAGGTTCTACTGATGGGAGCCCGGGATGCACTCAACCGAAAGATGTCAGGAACAGATTCTTCCCTTATGGGTATGGAGGGGAGATTTGTTGGGGTCCACACCCATAAGATAGACTTGGAATAGAAGTAGACTTTGAGTAGAAGTCTACTTGCTCCCCACTTCAAGTTTATCTGGGTTTTCTCTTGGGTTTCTTTTGTATCTTTTCCTATAAATAGTGACTTATGTTATAGGAAAAGGGGTGTGTGAGCATTGGGCAGAGAGAGAGAAAGAGAAAGAGCGTGGTGTGGCTATTGTATTGGGCGGGGAGAGTGATTTTCTTAAAGCGTTCTTAATAAAATTGCTCCGGGGTGGACGTAGGCCGGATTGGGGCCGAACCACATAAATTCTTGGTGTTCCATTCTTTAATTTTTGTGCCGCTTTTCCCAACAAAATTTTGCTCTGCCATGGGAAAAGGTGGAAGCAAAGCATAGGCAGCCAAAAACTTTGAGATGACTATAAGTGCGTTTTTGGTTGAAGAGAACTTTGAAGGGAGTTATGTTTTGAAGTAAAGGTGTAGGGGTCTTATTGATGAGATAAACAGCAGTGAACACACAATCATTCCAATATTTGAGAGGAATGTGTGCTTGGAAGCGTAAAGCTCGGGCAATGTTAAGAATGTGTTGATGTTTGCATTCGACTACTCCATTTTGTTGTGGAGTTTCGACGCAAGGAGTTTGATGAAGAATTCCTTTATTATGGAAGAAATTAGACATGTGAAACTCGGGTCCATCATCACTTCGCAAGGTTTTGATTCTAGTAGTAAATTGACATTCCACCATGTTGGAAAAAGACTCAAGGCAAATCCGGGTTTCAGATTTGGCCTTCATCAAATATATCCAAGTACAACGGGAATAGTCATCTACAATAGTCAAAAAATAATTAGAATCATCATATGCAGAGATGGACATGGGCCCCCAAATGTCATAGTGATTAATTTCAAAAAGAGAAGAGGTTTTATGAGTGCTTATGGGAAAATGGAGTTTACGTACTTGGATAAAGGGCAAATAGAGCATGGAAATTCACTTGCAGAGGAAGAAATATCCATTACAAGAGGATCATCAATAAGTTTCAACCGAGAGGGTGAAATATTCCCCCAAACGATAATGCCATAAGCTGGAAACATCTACACTATAATCGGGGGAGAAAACAGCAGGCATAGATATAGGATCTAAGAGCAATTTATTTGACAATGCTGAAGAAGAAACTACATCCTATCGCAAATGATAGAGGCACCCATCCCAATCGTGGTCCAAGACGAAAGGTTCTGTAGGAAGCAAGAATTAGCAAAAGAAATTGGGCAACAAGAATGAGTTTCAGTGATTCTTTTAACAAAGAGTACATTGAAAGTAAAGGTTGGTATGCAAAGAACATTTCTGAGGATGAGAGTATCGGTGAGTTTGACTATCCCAACATAGTGTACCGGAACCTCTGTTCCATTTGGCAAATTCACAGTATATGAAACTTTAGATGGTACTGAAGTAAATAAGGAGGGGCAACAGATCATGTGATATGTTGCTCCAGTGTCAATAGCCCAAGGAGTAGCTACTGGAGCACGTTTGTTAGATGAAGAAATGGAGGAGCAGACATTAATACTCGACATCTTGGTTGCATTGGAAGCACCAGCAACAGACTTCAACACAGTTTGAGCTTGATTGGCCTAATGAGAGGATGAGTCCTTGGGTTGTATTAAACTCAGCAACTGCTGATATTGAGCCTCGGTGAAAGCCACTGTGTCATCAATATCATCTTCAGAATCTTCCAGAACAACATTTGTCACACCCCAGACCCAGTAGGGTCCCATAGTGGACTTTTCTCTTGACAACAGTAAAAAGATATAATAAAAATAATTCTTTCGTTTATTCAAAAACCAAACACTTGTAAAGTTCTCACTTGTAAACCATCATTAAAATTAAAACCTCTCAATAAAACATAAATCTAAAAACAAAACTCCTTCCTCGTCTATCCCAGCCCGTATGCCATCTAAGCTTGATCCTCAGCATGCTCTTCCTTATACTCTGAAGATAGAAATATATTAACGGCGTGAGTTCGACAACTCAGTAAGCGGAGAATAAAAAGAATATTAATAATAAAATTTCCAAATGATTCTTTTTCAGTAGTTCGAAACTTTTCCCTTAGGCAATATCAGTAAGCCATGTTTACCCTATGGCAGGGTTGTGCAATCATTCCGAAGAATAGATGCACCAGTAATCAGTAATCAGTGAGTTGGTATCAACAGAGACAGTAATAACAGTAATCAGTAATACACATTGCCACCGAGATTTCAGAACATAAAACAGTAAAAAAAAAACATAAAATTATATTTCAGTATAAACAGTAATTGGATAACAGTGAAACCAAGAATTTAAAACAAACTTCGGTATAATTTTTCCCAAAACCATCATTTCATATTATCGAGAAAAATTTATCGTTACCCCGCTTACCTGACTCGCTTGAATAATCGATATCCCGCTATTAGCACAACCTAACAGTAATCCGGAAAAATAATTAGGGATCAAAACGATATTTGAAACTTGAATTTCACAATGTATAATTCGTTTAACTATTTGAAACGAATTACACACGTGATCGAAGTAGAGAAGGAACAGAGCGTACCGGCACCGAAAAAAACTTCAAGAATTCGCAACAATGAGAGAGACAAAGAAAGAGAGATATAGAGATCTCAAAAAATGACCAAGGTCGAAATTGAGAGGTGTGCTTGACCTCTGAACGAGCTCCCCCTTTTATAGTTGAGGAGAACCCAAGATTTGGCCGAAAAATTCATTACAAAATCTTGAAACTGATGTCCTTTCGAAATCCCCCATAAAACATGATAAACCATATTATTTATGAAGAATCTTCGAGATATTTGCAAAGGAGTCGAATAGGCTTCAAAATCTAGGCCAAAAGAGGTGTAACGGGTGAGAAAATGAAGAGAGAGAGAGTGATTTATGAGAGAGAGAGAACTGGTCGGCGAAAAGCCATGTAACTGCTGCAAAACTCGAGAATTAGGGCTGAGGAAGAAGAAGAGTCGAAACGCAACGTTTTACAAAAAATCAAACCGGGCGAAAAGAAGTTTAAGTATTAACTACTCCCACCATTTTAACCACGCGAGCGCATGGCTCCAGTGGCTTGCTCGCCCTTTACCTCTCACGGCACCGAGGTTCGAATCCTCACGCTGCCCTTCTTTTGTTTTTTTTTTTTTAAAACTGGGTTATCACAACATTTGCATTCGCAACAACCTTTCTATTGGCAGGGTCCAGCTTATGGTTAGGCGGATAACCATGTTTCTTGTAACATTTTTCAGTTATATGACTCATCATATGACAGTGGGTACAAGTGGGTGGCTCAGCATTTCCCACCTTAAAACAAGTCTCCAAAACATGCCTTGTAATTCAGCAATGAGTGCAAAAAGGTCTATTCTGTTTAGGAGAAAAATTTTGTCTGGGTCTTGATTTTGAGTCAGCAAAAGTTCTTTGAGTAAAGAAAGCCATGGATTCAGGAGAGGGAGTATTGGAAGTCATTTTGTGGTGTGTTTCTTACTGCTGGATCATCAAAAAAATACGATTAACAGGAGGCAAAGGGTCTAAAAGCATGATCTTGTCTCTAACATTAGAGTAAGCATCATTCAGACCCATCAAGAACTGGATTACATAATCCCTTTGCTGTCATCAAGAACTGGATTACATAATCCCTTTGCTGTCTATCAATCAGGCATAGGATCGTAAATGGCAAGTTCATCCCATAATACCTTGAGCTTACCATAATAGACGCTAATGGAATCATTCTCCTGCATTAATCCAGCAACTTCTTTCTTGAGTTGAAAAATTTGTGGACCATTCAGCTGAGTATACCGGTCCTCCAGCTCCATCCATATGTCCCGAGCACTATCAATGAAGGCAAGACTGGTTTTCACCGAAAGACTGACAGAAATTTTGAATCCATGAAACTACTAAGTCATTGCATCTCTCCCACGTATCATACAGTGGATCTGTAATGTCAGTTGGCTTCAAAAAATCTCCATTAAAAAAGCTCAGTTTGTTCTTGTCCCTCAATGCCCTTCGCATAGATCTAGACCAAGCAAATAGTTTTCACTAGTTAATAAGTCAGCAACCAGAACAGTTGCAGGGTTGTCCCCATTGTCTAGCTGATAGGGATTAGAGAGGTCATTGAAGTTTAGGAAATGGGAAGAAGGTTCTGTGTTGGTCTTGGCGAAAGGATTTTCAGAAGTTTCAGTATTCTGGAGGTTTAACTCATCTGCCATGGTTGCTAAACCTTGCTTTGATACCATGAAACTTTTCGTAGAACCAGAGAAAGCAAAGGAAGTAGGAGCAGAGAGACGGAGAAGAATTTGTCTACTTCATATATTGAATGAATAAAGCTTTACACAGGTGTTGTATGTATATACAGTTACCAAATAATAAATGAACGTAAAACACCCAATGGTCATTCTAACAAAATTCCTATAACGGCCTCCAACTGTAGGCTAATAACAAACTCTAGCTCAGTAACCTGAGTAGGCACTACAATTCCACATCAACATCTGTAGGTTGTGACACGTCCTTTGCCAGATCATTCTGCATCGCCTTCTTCACATCAGCAAGTGACTCTGTATGTGCATTTTGTAATATCCTGTGATGAGCATAAGAATAGGGTGCTTCAATAGATTCCTTGGAATGTCAAGGGTTTCCTGGTGGTCTTACAAGAATGGAGCATTGTAGTGCCTGGAAGTCCTCGTCTAGGGTGGCCCCTTCTGTAGCGTGGTCTCCTCCTTCCTATCCATTCTGCAAGGTCAACGTGGATATTGCCATCCGTGATTCTTTTTGTGTTGCCACATGTGTTGGAAGGAACTCTGTCGGCCTGGTTCTTTTTGCGGCTACTAAGCGTTTTGCTGAAATGGATCCCCTAGTAGGGGAGGCTTGGCGGTTCACTTTGGTCTTAGCCAAGCCTCTCTTTCGGGTCTCCAATTCCTTATTTTGGAAGGGGATTCGTTTGTTGTGATTGATGCTCTTCTTCAGTTTCCTCGTTGCTGCTCGTGGAAGATTGATGCGCTTTGTGTTGAGTCCCTTGCTTTGGCCTCTGCTTTCTCTTCTTGCTCATTCCATTTCACCCCCCTAGTGCGAATTCTATTGCGCACGATGTGGCTCGTTGGGCCACCTTCTCTCTTTTTGAGGGTTGTGTTCCCCATTCTCTTGAGCTGTTTGTTGACTTCCCCTGGGTTTTTTTGGGTGTTGATCCCCCCTAACTAGACTTTTTGTTTTTCTGTCCTAGGGGCGTCTTGCTTTCATTATTGTAGCTCTGGTTTGGTCTTAGTAATGAAATATTGCTTATCAAGAAAAAAAAGGACTGGAAATGCAGAACTAAGCTACGTCCCTGGAACAATATAGTCATATACATGCAAAACGGGGATTGGAAGCAAAAGCAGAGTCAAGCTCAGCTTGAAAATGTCACAGAAGTTAACAAATTTAGTTCAATAACTATCATTCTGCTTCCTCGCACACTTTCTAATGCATCGCCATTGAGTAATGCAACGGAGGAAACATTGTTAATATTCGGGACTATTAAGCAGAGTCTTCCACCTGCGCCCTGGGGGAGAGGAGAGAGAGGCTAACCCAGCGGTGGAAGATGAACGCTACAATATGGCTTGGTTTGCACATGCTGCTGTAGATTCGTTTCCATAGATACAATTTCCAACACAGTACAATGGCCACTTAAGAGCACCGATATTTGTTTCTGACCTGGTAAACTGCACTCAACGAACGCCCTTCAAATATTGCATTTGTGCCAACGTAAATATCTCCTTGTACATTGTCTGATCAGAGGTCATCACTGCTGCAACTCGTATCCTTGTCAAGAAGCATTTTTTTCCATTTTCTTCCTTAAAGCCTTCTCAAAATTGCTGTACGACAGTGATTGCAACGGGTTCAGCGGCAATGAAACTCCACACTCCTTTACAAGTGCACACCTTGTTTTAATCCTCGCTTCCAAACTATAACCAAAATATTGAGGAAATTTCAATAGCTCTGATTTCGGATAATCCATGGTCAAAAAGAACTCCCATTTTGGTATCATTCCCAGACAAGCTAATAGAATAAGGCTCCATATCTTGAGATCATGGTCCCAATTTCCTCAATACTGTATCCCCTCTCTAAGAAAAATTCCGTCACCGGTTTCAAATTACCTTCAAGGCTAAGACCAAAAGTCTGTGGGCAACGATGGAGAAGAGCAGAAACATCAACCCCCAAAGATTGGAAGTACTTAGTGGTTGGGCGTAACTTGTTCTCCAAACTGTGACTCACAATGCTTGGGCAGCGTGTCAGAATCTTACCAATGCTCTCTGCTGAGAGGCCCATCTCATAAAGAAATTCTATAGTGGTCTTCATCTTCTGCTTGCTAAAAGTGAGAAGTGATGGAGAGCGATGTGTCACTTTTGCCCATGGTTTCTTGCCCACTCCCAAATCCTCTAAGAATGTCATGGTGGGAATAAGATTTTCAGAGAGACTGAGTCCACACAACTGAGGACTTTTGCTGATGATGGTGAGAATATCAGATTTTGGAATGCCAAGATCAAGAAGAAACTCAAATATTGGCTTGATGTTCCCCTCCAAGCTAAGATAGGCAAATGCAGGACATCTTCTTGTAATACCCATGATCTGCTCAAGATCCATACCGAGCTCTATGAGATAGTGGATGTGAGGGCGGAGCTTCCCAGTTTGATCCATCTCATTCACTCGAGACATGGCTTTTAGCTTCTTAGAGTCAATAGTTGGATTGGGCCCAGAAACCGGCAAAACTGTTTTGTCTTTAACAGGTGGGTTTGGAAATTTTTCCACTACATCTACTATAAAGTTTCCATGCTCTTCGCGCAAGGCTTCAAGATAAGGACTAAGAGCATCCCTGATTTCAAGAGTTGTAAGCTCACGGCCTGCCATGTCAGGGGGAACTTGATCAGAAAGGATCCATTGTAGACTGAAAGATACTAAGTTGACTGTGTATCAGAGTATCAGCATTATGTTGAAATTGAACCTACTAGATACCGAGATTTATGAATCGAATGAAGCCTTGAGACAAGGTGGTCAATGAAAAGGTCAGACTTGTTGATGGTTCTTGCCGCAACTGTATTGCTAAATCCGTTTTTCTTTAAGAACAAGGTCAAAATAGCCTTGGCTTCTTTTTTCTCTGCTGCTAATTGTCAGATATATGCCCTCAAAACTAAACATTTTGAATAATTATTATTATAATTATTGTTATTGATTGATCACTTGTATATTATTTAGGGTACATCCAATGACATAAGTTGTCATATTATTGAGTAACATTGTCAAAAAGTCAGACCAATGATTAATGAATCGGAGGCGAGGAATATGATTTTTCGGATCCTTGTTGACTCACTTTATTCTAAACCAAGATATAAGATCGAATAATGGACTCTGTCATTGAGGTAGTGACCTTCTGAAAACGATCACTGATGTAGAGAATGGTATTCAGGACAATTAGCTTATGTTATCCTTAGACCTGAGAGAGTTATGCATGTTTGTTTGTTGTGTGCTTGTGCTTTGACTGAGTTATTTGGTGATAGTCTTCGCAGATCAAATATTCTAGATAATGTTGAGCCTTGTGCATAGTAAGTGGATTTGTATAATTGTTCAATATGAAATCCACCAGTCTCTTGATGATGCAGTATATTCATTATATCTGTAGATTGTTTGAACTCAAACAAAAACACTACGCAGCGAGATTTTGTGAAAAATGTTTTCACGGTTTTTACTTATATAATATATATATTAAGTAATTATTTGCGAAAATTATTTTTTGAAACTTTTTGGGAGTCCAATTAGATATAGACTAAAAATTAAGAATCATATGAGTTAAGGACTTTATCGGTGATATTATTCCGATCCTATTAGCTCATGTGGAATATAGTATGGTGGAAAATAAATAAGTATATAATTGTTAGCAAAAAAGATTTTACAAAAAAAAAAAAAAAAATTCATTATCTTGGGGTTCAATTATGATATGTTAATGGACATGATCACAATTTGTAGAAACCCAATAAATTCGAATTACAGAATGTAAGGGGGTTTAATGAAAAAGAATTTTTTATGATGATCCTACGACCGATATTTGAGGTCCCTAAAGATCCCACGCATAAGCACAGTTGAGTTCTGGGCAAGCCATTATAAAAGGCTCAGAAATTCATTTGAGAGTAAGAAATTCATTTTTTTAATTTGAAACTCTCTCTTTAGAAAATTCTCTCTCTCAAAAATTGTGCGCGTGGATCTGAAGGAAGCAGAACGCTTGAGCTGCTTTTGATTGAAAGATCTTTTCCGCTGCATTTCGCACTCTTTCACTAACAAGGTCATAGGCACCATTTTCCAGCTCAATGAGACACTTGTCTCAGAATCAGCTGCCATAGTATCCAAAAATAAAGTTACTACAGAAGATAAAACTTCAAATCACTAAAAATTGGCTTCTACATGGAGGATGAAACAGCCCTACAGAAGACACATGAAAGCATAATGAGAAATTAATTGCTTGCCAAACTTTGCTTCGCAATCGGAGACTTTTGCTGGGAAAGAAATTTGCCTCCTGAATAAAACAAACCAAAAATAAAAAAGTTACACACTTAAAAGGGAAGAGAAAAGAAAAGAAAAGTAAACAAATAGAACCAGAGGAGCGGGGAAGGGGTGAGGAAGCTGCAGCTTCAGCTTCTATAGCTACTACGATCATTTACAACAACTTGTTATTGAAACTATACACGACTGGACAGCAAACATCTGCCACCGAGTTTACCAAAAAAGTCAGCAATCGAAGAAAATAAAGGTACCCCTACTCTCTTCTACTCAGTCGAAAGCCACTTGCATCCACAACTTCGAGCAACACTTTATCTCTCGCACCATGCATCTTTGCTTTTCCTTACACCTACCACCATTTCAGTAGCTCATCACCTCTGCTCAGCAACAAGTAACCGATATGGCTCATCTTTAAATGCGTAATGCGTGTCCAATTTAAATCAACTCTTTGGGATACCACCACATATTACAGAATCAATCACTTCCCTTCCTCTCCTAAAGCATCTCTAAACAACCTTGTTTCAGAACACGAAACTGTTTTTTGAAAAGCTTAGAGAGATTGGTCAAAGAGGCGAAACAAATGTCGTGCTTATTTCGCACACTACTTGTAAATTATGATAAGAAGAACACAGTGCGAGAGAAAAAGGCTAAGAGAGAATTAGGAAGAATGTATTTCTCTTGTTATATATAGAGAAAGTAAGTAACAAAGTGTACAGTTGTATCTAACTGAATCTAACAAATCAAACTATAAAGACGTTAGTGTAGTTCTCTGTTATCATCCAGCTCATGCACGTATTGTAACTCAACATAGCTCGTATGCCATAATTGGCAAAAGCCCCCTGCAACCTGTGGCGGTTGGCCAATGAAAAATGTTTGAATTTTTTTTTTTTTTTTACTGCTCCTTTAGACCAGGCTGGTCCCCTTAAAGCCTAGCCCCGAGCCCATTTCCTTTCTTATGATGCTATGAATTTTGTCAATTCAATGTTATGATGCTATGAATTTTGGTTGGTATTTCTACTGAAAATTTTGGTCGGTATTTCTACTGAATTTTGTGTTTGTGATACTAGATAGTTGGGCTGTGAAATTATTAATGTGCATTATATTAAATTGTAAAATTATGATTAGGTTTTGAAATTATTTTAAAATTGTGATTAGGACCTTAGACTGTGACTTGTGAAATTATATTAATGAATTTTATTTTGTTTTATGTAGATAATAGATAAGTTTTTAATAAAAAAATCAACGGATCGTCTAATATATTTTTAATGTTTTTAGTTTTATTTTTAATATTTTAACTCTAAATTACTTTTTTATATTATCTAATAAAAAAATTATTTTTTTTTTTTCAAGAGTTGATCTCCTTCACATTCATTACTAACTCCACCGCTACCTACTTCAAAACAGGAAAATCAAAAAGCCTAAGGTGAAGAAGAGAAGAACAACAATAAAATACAATTTTCTCCGTAAACCTCTCAAAAGCCGAGCTTCTTAATGCCACCGCCGTAGCTCAAATAACTCACATTTCACCGTGTGCATACTGTTGGGTAAAGCAGCACGAAAATTAAAGAATGGAACACCAAGAATTTACGTGGTTCAGCCCCAATCCGGCCTACGTCCACCCCAGAGCAATTTTATTAAGAACGCTTAAGAAAATTACTCTCCCCGCCCAATACAATAGCCACACCACGCTCTTTCTCTTTCTTTCTCTCTGCCCAATGCTCACGCACTTTCACGCACACCTTCTCCTATAACATAAGCCACTATTTATAGGAAAAGATACAAAGAGAAACCCTAAGAGAAAACCTAGATAAACTTGAAGTGGAGAGCAAGTAGACTTCTACTCAAAGTCTACTTCTATTCCAAGTCTATCTTATGGGTGTGGACCCCAACAAATCTCCCCCTCCATACCCATAAGGGAAGAATCTGTTCCTGACATCTTTCGGTTGAGTGCATCCCGGGTTCCCATCAGTAGAACCTTCCTGCAACTTTGGTGTCTGTTGCTCCCCCTTGCTCACCACCCCTTGCATCCTTTTTCTACTGGCACTCAACCTCGTCCTTGTCACCAGACGACCAACCACACTCCCATCTGAGTGTCCTGCACCCCCGCCTAGGGTGCCCGCATCCCCTGCTTGTACCACCGGACCCATGTAGAACAGTATCTCCCCCTGCTCTTGCATCTCCACCGGCTGGTACCAAGCACCTTCGCGTGCTACATGAAGTTGGATTCATCAGTCACCACTGAGGCTTCTAATGATTTCCCTTTCTCTACTTTGTACTTTGGACAATTCCGCTTGATATGTCCTTCTTGGTCGCTTGGTCACAATAGAAGCAGATAATCTTGCGACCCTCTCCTCTGGATTTACCCCGGCCTCTTCCGTTATTCCAGCTGCTTCCTCTGTCTCTTTCTGTGATGAGAGCTTGTGATCCACTGTGGTCATAAGTCTCCATCTCCTTCCTTCGTGCCTCTTCACTGAACAGAGCATCCTTGACCAACTCCGTGGTCAATTTCCCATTCGGTGCTGAGTTTCTGAGAGAAACAACAAGAGTCTCCCAATTATCCGGTAAGGAACTCAGAAGCAGTAAAGCTTGAACCTCATTGTTAAAAGTCATTTTGACGCTGTTCAACTGATTGATCAGGTTTTGGAACTCACTGGTATGTTCCGCCACTGACTTCTCATTTCGCAGCTTCATATTCACGAGCCTCCTCATTAGTAGCACTTTATTCCGTGAAGTCTTTGACTGATACATTGTCTCCAACTTCTCCCACAGTTCAAAAGCACTCCTCTCTTTGGCTACGTGTTGGAATACCTTTGGCCCAATCCACTGACGAATCAACCCTATAACTTCCCGGTTGATCTTCTTCCACTTTGCCTCATCAATCTCATCCGGTTTCTTACCCTCGTTCTCCAATAGATCATACATATCCTTTGCATAAAGGATATCTCCATCCGTGGCTTCCAACTCATGTAATTCGTAGCAAACAACCTTATCATACTGATAACCATACTCTCCGCCATCTCAATTAACACTGATAGAGACCGAATTTTGAAATTCTGACTGCACCAATGGATCTGGAATGGCCCAAAACCTTAGCAACCAATCTGACCTGCTACAAAACTGGGCTAAAAGCCCCTGAACCGGCTGAAAAACCACCCTAAAACAAAACCGGAATCTTCCGAAATATTCTCTGCTGACGTGGCAATGCTGACGTGGCACTCTGGGACCCACTACTGACATGGCTAGACACGTGGCAGAAAACTGTGCGGTGCGTGGGCAAGTGAGGACCACGCGCCCTACCTCTCTTCGGCGCTTGTGGCGCGTGGACGGCGTGGTCCGAATTCTTGCAACGCGTGACGGTGCGTCCTGGCTCCTCCGGCGACGAGGTTTCGACCTCTGGCTTCGTCTCGACCTCCTCTGTGGGCTGGTGCCCTCCAACCTCTTATTGGACCACTTTTAATTTTCGGACCTTCTCTGCTTCACCCGAAAAAACGACTCGGCCCCTCGAACCAAGCTCCGATACCACTTGTTGGGTAAAGCGGCATGAAAATTAAAGAATGGAACACCAAGAATTTACGTGGTTCGGCCCCAATCCGGCCTACGTCCACCCCAGAGCAATTTTATTAAGAACACTTAGTAGCCACACCACGCTCTTTCTTTTTCTTTCTCTCTGCCCAATGCTCACGCACTCTCACTCTTCTCCTATAACATAAGCCACTATTTATAGGAAAAGATACAAAGAGAAACCCTAAGAGAAACCAGATAAACTTGAAGTGGAGAGCAAGTAGACTTCTACTCAAAATCTACTTCTATTCCAAGTCTATCTTATGGGTGTGGACCCCAACACATACGCCAATCACAAAACAGGTATGCAAGCATGAACCTCAGTTAATAGGAATCACACACTATACCCATTAAACAAAAAATGAGGCAGATAACGAGAAAGAAGAACAAATATTGAGCAATGGACATAGGACTATCACCTTGTGGTATTGAAAAATAGTTTCAACAGACATGAGAACTGCTCGGTAGAGCGGATTGAGCAGAGAGCTTTCATTTGTTCACCAAAAAATTACAAAATTTATTGTTCTTCTTTAAAAACAGACAATTTAGAGAGTTGGAAAAATCGGGGTTTGATGGCAGACTGGGGAACTAAGAGCCAATTTCAGCCAAGAGATCTGTGGGGCGATCGAATTTCAGCCGCTAACTCAGAGACTGCTGCGAAAAGAGAGAAGCGACACCGTGCTAAGACCCGGGCGAGGCGGGTGTGTACCCAATACAAGTCACATGGGCTGAGTTTGGATACCGATCTATCGTATTATTGGGGAAATTCGCAATGGACATACTATCTAGTTTCAACAGACATGAGAACTGCTCCGGATTGAGCAGAGAGCTTTCATTTGTTTTCAAAATTTATTCTGGAAAAATCATGGCAGACTCTAAGAGCCAATTTCAGCCAAGAGATCTGTGGGGCGATCGAATTTCAGCCGCTAACTCAAGAAAAAAGAGAGATTCCGGTGACTGCTGCTATTTGGGAAGCGACATCGTTTGACTAAGGCGAGATGGTGGGCCGAGTGGAACCTTTTTGATTTTGGTGGGTCACGTGATAGACCGTTGAGATTTGAGCGGGCCTAAACAATTTTCCTTTTTATTTTGGTTGGATTCGAACACTCTATGGGCCTGGGCCTTATCTATTCCGTCGCCTAATATGTCATTGATTTTCTAAATTTGGATTCAAATAAAATAATATAATATAATAACTACAAAAAATTCTATCTTTCTCAAATTATCTTTTTTATTATAAATAAATATAAAAAATTTCATTTAAATTATTTTTCACTCGATTTTTTTTATCAACTCCAACGCCTTAAAATTTTAATCACCCGAAAATTTTAACACTTAAACACATTTTATTACAGAAAATTTCCGATTTTAATTTGTAAGTAAATATATTTTTTAATTGATCTTTTACTCATCCCACCATTTTGTAAACGTCTAAATTAAGAAATACATGGCAGAAAATTCCCACAACATCCTTCTAAAAGCATCGTTGAAAATAATTTCTTGACGTAATTTGTTTTTCGAACTTATGAAAAAATTGTTGGCTCTACTGAAAATATACTCGAGAAGAAAATTTTTGCGAGATTAGGGATATGTTCGTTTTCATCATTTTTGTAGGATTTGAATCCTACTTTTATTTTTACAATCCAAACATCATAACATACACGCATTTTTATACAACACTTTATTACTTTTTTACACACACCAATCCCTTTCAACAACTTCTACACGCATTTTTATACAACTTTAACACCACCTAAATATTCACAATTTCATCAGAATCCTAAAAAAAACATGAAAACGAACATGTCCTAGTATTTTTTTTCCTAAAATAAATTTATAAAATATTAATTTTTAGATATTTTCTCGTCAAATAAATTAAGACTAAAATGATGAGATGATTTTTTTAAAAAATAATTAAATGGTGGTGATTTTTAAAACATATCTGATTCCATAAACAGATATTTAAGGATTGAAAAATCTAAATGGGCATGGAAATAGTTCTTTATATATTATAATCTTGGGCAAAAATCATAGGTAAAAATCACATTCAACCCCATAACTTTTTAATTTATTTTATTACACCCCATGATTTTTTTAAAAAAAAAAATCATCCTTGCCCTAGTTTGATTTGGCCGTTAAAAAGTGCTGTGAATTGATAGAAATGTACTTTCAAAAAAAATCACAACGGAACAAAAACATGAATAAAAAATTAAAAATAAATATCAAAATAAAATAAAATCTCTTAATTTTTGTATAAACAATTATTACTATTTATTTACCTACCATTTTTTATTTTTTAAAAAAATAATTTTTAATAATTTTATCTTAAAGGTTATTTTAGTCAATTTTTGTGTAATGTAAGGACGAAATAGAACCGAGAGAAAGGATTGATATTTCTTAACACTTATGAGGCGTAACAGACAAATTAAAAGTTATGAAGTCTAATTTAACTTTTATCAATAAATATGGAACGTAATATAATGTTACATTAGAAGACTCTTATTGATTGATGGGAACTTCAGATTTCACAAGTCAGTTATATTTTTGCTTTTAAAGAAATATTATTTGATTTTTTGGGAGTATGTTCAATTAGGATGTTATGAGATAGTAACAATCTGTCATTTTGCGACTACTTCAACTGATAGGTTGAAATACTGCCCACAATGTTGTAGGTTGGAAGCCCCATACATTTTTTTTTTTTTTTTTGGCAAATACTGAAACAATATTTTAACAATAAAAGTCTAGCAACATAAAATAGAGTCAAGGGGATCAAAGCCCTCATACATCCAAGGATAAGAAATATAATGCTCGTGAAAGAGGGGAATGGCACCCTCGCACTGCGTGGTGCATGCTTCATGCTGCCAACATCAAGAGCTAAAATTGAGAAGCAGATTTTCAAGCTGCCAAGGGGGAGGGAGGACCAGTCCTCAAGAAATCAAGAAGTCAACATTTCGAGGAGAAAAAATACTAATAAAAGGCCAGAACCTATTCAAGCATTCTGGACACTGTTGAGCCCAAACATTACTCATCCAAGAGTTGAAGTTCAAGGGCCCATTGTTTTGTCACTTTTCTTATATAATTCACAGCTTCATAGTTCCTAGTCCACATGGCAAAAGAGGAACTATTTGATGGTTTTAAACGTCGCAAGTTTGAGGTTCAAAATACAAAACACCCACTTCTTGATTAACTCACACTATGTCCAACTTCTTGTTTGACTCCAGAAGATCCATATTGATGACAGGAGGCAGGTACTTGTCAGACAGACTCCGGTAAATTGGGGGATAGATGAGGAGCAGATAAAACGGCATTCATTAGAAGAAATTAATAGGATAATTTCCTCTTTTTTTTGGTTGAATTTACTTTCGATTTATTGTTTTTATTTCCATTTTTTTCTGGGGGGTGAGGGGTGATAATCTTTTGATTACATAACGGACAAAATAATCTAGGGAGGTGGAAAAAGCGAAAGAAAAGCCCTGGCTCTTTTGTGTTCAGGTTTTAGGATGAGGCTTTCGCTGCCCACCATTCATCCAAGATAATAAAACCAGGTAATATATGAACTATCCCTCCTTAGCCATGTCAGTTGTCTTTGCGGTTGAGAGATAACCAGAAGGACACAGATACTACTATACAAGATAACATGGCTCTGAGAATGTGGGCTTCTTCCACAGCCAATGCACTCAGAATTTCTAGTGCTTCTTTCAAAAGCCCTCTCTCCCCTGCATTCTCGCTCTCTCGCTGCTTCTCTACCGGTAGGTGGTACTCTTTCCTTCAACTTCCTTGGACTACCTATTTCTCTTCCTCTCTCTCTCTCTCTTTGAGAGCGCAAGCGAGGCTTGTTTAGTTCGTTTGTTCTGCTTTGAGATTTGCTTCGAAAACACAGGAAACGTTTCCTTTCTTGCTTTGTCCAGATGGTTTTGTGCTGCTTCGTAATGCTGATTTCTATAGGTTATGGCATGTTATGTATTGTTATGTTGAATATTGCAGTTTTGGACGGTTTCAAATACGCATCTTCCCATGAGTGGGTAAAGCATGAGGGCCCAGTGGCTACAATTGGCATCACCCATCACGCCCAGGTTATTCTTTATCCCTTACCCACATGGAATTTGGCATTTCTCTTCCGTCGCCTTTGTCACTGTAATAGTATATGAGTCCAGAATAACTTCATGCTTGCTCCAAATTATGAGTACGAGCAATAATAGTGATGAGATTGGACGAGCTTGAATGGAAAATCTTTAGCCTATCAGAATTGCCTTTGTGGCTAAATTCAGGTTGGATTTAGTTCTGGGTCCTTGCTCTTTTCCTTAACAGCCAATTTTCTGCCCGCTGCAATTGTCCAACAGTACTGGATATGACAGCAAGACCGGGTTTTGTACCCTTTTCTCAGGCCATCAGGTAACACCAAAAAGACCAAAGAAGGAATGTAACAAGAGCTAAGGCTATTTTCGTACCTTTGGCAGATGAATCCAAATCCAAATCTATTATATGAGAACTCAGAAAGTTCTTTGCAATCAATATATGTTGACACTTGACACTAACGTTCTAGTCCTCCCCTTGACCAATGTTTCTCTAACCTGGGGTCTCATGAGACCGAAGCCAATGCTTTAGGTCTTAGAAATTAGGGGCATCACATGTGCCATATTTTTGCCAGTGGGCATATGCTGGAACTTCGGATGTTGCATGACTGCATTCTAACACCTACTAATCTAGTTATTCTAAACTGATGATATTGGGATAATTTTTCTCGGTTTGATAGGTTGGTTAGGTTGGACCTATTTTGTTTTGGTGTGTTATTCTCCAGGCCGAAGAGGTTGGCTCTTTTTGGAAAGCCTCTGAAACTGAACCAAACGAATTGGGCATTTGGGCTTGTCCTAGTAGTCTATAGAGCCCGATACAACCCAGTATTTGCCTACTTGGATGCTCTGGGCCATGTTGAGAGTCCTTTTTTTGCCCTTCAGCAGTGTAAAGAATATTGGAGAGTAGCTACTTCCAGTGTCAAAAGCTTTTAGCATCATACAAAGAAGTGGTCTAATTTCCTTCAACCCACAAAGGTGCTATTACGTGAGAGATATTCATTGGTCTTATGTGCTATGTGCTTCAACATTCACTAAAACTAAAATGAAATAAATAGAAAAACTTCAACCAATAGAAATACTTCAACCAATTGAAAAAATTTGAGCCCATAGCTTCTGACCCTCATATAACAAAGCTAGGGGTTGAGTGGAGTAAAGGCCAATACTTGTTTTTTTTTTTTTCCTGCGAAAGGCAAGTATGTTAACAATAGATTGTTGAAGTATACTTCACTTTCTATGTTATGAGGAGACAAAGAATAGATTTCATCAGGCTAACATCGTAATAAAGGTGTTTAGAGGAGCAGGTCTTGCAGATTAACTTCAAGGGGGAAGTTGTCACTTTACTGGTATTTACTTGGTTCAGCCAATTTAGTTGGTCCAAACAAGTTTTGGCTTTGCAGGATGTAGCCTATTTTGCAAGACCATTTCAAGTTTTTTTAAGGCAGATTCTACAAGTTTGTAAAAGATTTGGTGAATAACTTGAGGGGATATGTTGACGAGTCCTTCACTTTTTATATTATATTTTTTAGATTAAATAAAGGTATTGATTGCTATGAGTGAATCATGAAGTTCTGATATATTAATCTGAAGATTCAAATCCAAAAATATGACAGTACTTGGTAACTTAATTGTAGGTGGACTTCCTGGGTTATCAATTCAAATGAATAGGAGGCACATAAACTTTTGATCTGTGCGTTTCAAATTTATTATAATTCTCAAGATGAAACCCCTTACACATATAATTGATAGGAGTCCGTTCAAAAGCCTTTCTTCCAGATGTCTTCTTCCTGACAGAATACAGAAGGCAGCACAAAACCAATCAGTCGAGCTTGAACCTGTCAGGCGAGCCACATGCTAAGTCAATGAGGACATGGTCAGTAGAATGTAGCTTTATGAGAGTGATTGATGCTGATCACTCAGAGATGGTTGTCTCCTTGAATCAACAGAGGGGAGGAAGGAAAAAGAAAGGAAAACAATCAAAAACATTTTTAATCTGTTTGACCCATATTAAGGGTTGTTGATGAGATCGACGTGCTGACAGAAGTTGACATCTGCTAGTTTATGATTTTGTTATATTTTTCTTTTCTTGCAGCATAAGCTTTGTATTCTTCTGAATTTTTATTCCTATATTTTAAGGTCGGATATGGATTTTCTAGAGGATAGCTTGTAGTGATAGTAGACCAAATTTCATGTCTTTAAAATTCAGTTGATGGCTTAGTGAGAGTTGTAAATGGAACTTCAACTTGGAAGTTGATACTCTACAGGACCATCTTGGAGAAGTAGTGTTTGTGGAGCTGCCAGAAGCTGGTGGCTCAGTTAAACAAGGTGGCAGCTTTGGAGCCGTGGAAAGTGTCAAAGCAACCAGTGACATCAATTCCCCTATCTCGGGTGAGATTGTTGAGGTCAACACTAAGCTTAGTGAATCTCCTGGCTTGGTAATTCTTTTCACACTATGTGCCTTTTTGGCTTATTAAGACGCATTTGACTTGAACTATTTTCTTCAAATCACCTTGTCAACTGAGCAGAGAGCATAGTTATGATAATATTATATTGCAGAGATAAATTCTATTCAGAAATCCGCAGTTTCAGTTTGTGTCCTAGGCCGCTTTCTTCTCTACAAGCAAAGCTGAATTTTGTTTCATGCCTTTTTTGTGACATATTTTGTTAACGAAGATCAATTCAAGCCCATATGAAGGAGGATGGATGATCAAGGTGAAGCCAAGCAGTCCATCAGAATTAGAATCCTTGATGGGTCCAAAGGAGTACATAAAATTCTGTGAGGAGGAGGATGCCGCACACTGAGAATTTAAATTTTCTGCCTGAAACATCTTGGATTAACTTATTGTCAGCTGCTAAAGATATATGTTATTTGTTATGTTCTTGTCAGTTGTCCCTGCTTTTCACTAGCCCTCTTACTTACCCGCGAAAAAAATTGTTAACAAAAATAAAAAATCTCTTGTCAACGCTTACAATGTTTGCATGTTTGCTGATTTCAAATAAGCCAAATATGCCTGTGGGTTTTCCTTTCCATCTCTTTTCTGTCCCCCTACTATTGTAATTCTGCATCTATACGTGTCCAGTCTTTTGTTCTTCACCAAGAAAGAATGGGAACTTTTTACCCAGAAGCTTCTTCAAAGAAGTCTACAATATATGAGATCACCAATTTAAACAAGGGGCGTGTTAAGCTGCTTGTTCCCTCCCCTTTAAACCGGGAAAAAAAAAAAAAAAGAATTATTTGCAGAACTTGATTTCAAGAAAAAAGTAAATTTGTTTAGCAAAATACATATGCAAACATTTAAGTTAGTTGACTCTTTCGTCCCTATTTATTATATAGGATAAATACGAAACTCTATCATGTGATTTGCACGAAATCAAATAAATTCTTAAATTTTAAAACCCATCAATATTTTAAAGTACATTTTTTTTTTTACAAAATTGAATAAAATTCTAATTTTCTCCATTTTAACAATATTCTCTAAATTTTTTTTCAGATTTTTAAGCACCCATTAGGGGCATATTAAAAAGTCAAACAAGAAGATAACCAAAGTTTGGTATCCACATATAGTTGGAATTATAGTTGTATACTAAGAATTAGGAGAGCAAGATGTGATATGATTAGGTAGATGAGAGACGTATTAATAATTTCTTAATCTTGTTTTGGTAAAGCTAACGAGGGTTTTAAAAACATTATCTTATATCAACAGTCATTTGCAATGTGATCATGTCACGTCGTCAGCAGTAAGTGGACAAGGCAACTGATCATCAGAAAGACAATTTCATTTTTTTGGGAGGCCGGGGGAGTCGGGCTCTGAACTAAAAGTCCTAGCCGTATTAATTTGCTAAACCATTCTTTAATGTGAGAAGTTCGTGCAAATTGTGAAACTTCTAAAATATTCCGTCTATCATAGAGTGGAAAAGTTGAAATTTCTTTGTTGTCACCAAATACATCCAACGGCTCTGAGTACTAGTAAAAGTATAAGACCACTGAGGGTGTTCGTTTTGTAAAAATTTGTAAGATTTTAGTAGAATTGTGAATATTTATGTAAATTAGAGTTTTATAAATTTTTGTGTAAAGGTTAGTGAAAAGTTTTAAAGATATTTAATTTTTATTGGAATTTATAAAAAGGTGTAGAGAGTGATGATTTGATGAAATTATTTAATAAAAAAGTATTAGAGTTAGGTGAAAAAATATAAAGAGATAATATTTTTTATAATTTTTTTTGAAAATGTATTGAAATTTGTGTGAAAAGTTATCGAAGATTGTGTAAAATATATTAGTATTTGTATATAATTTTTTAAGATTTTAGATGTTGGTTCTGTGAATACATTTGTATTCTAGAATATTGTGAAAACGAACATGCCCAAACTTTTTATTCATTATGTAAACTTTAAAAAACCGTACAATATCGACCGAGAATTAATACAATTCCAAAGCAATGGCTAGCACAAGAGTGAAATATTAATATTTAAACACACGGAAGAATATAAATGCACTTTTCTTTTTTGGATCAGCTTCTTCCTAATGCGGTTGATTATGTGACTTTGATGACTCTAGCAAGGCACATGTCCACGGGTCTTGCTACCGGTAGATAATTCACTGGACCATCTGGGTTAACTCGCTCCACACTGCACCAATAACAGAGAAAAAAAAAATATACTCTGACATCTTGGATCTAACTAGTTCAACATTTGTTGGCTGAATTGTTAAAGCAAAGAAACTGACTTGTAGTTGAGGAGATAATGATGGAGGAAAATTGTGATCTCAAGCTTGGCCAGATCACTCCCAGGGCAATATCTGCTTCCCAATCCAAAAGGAAGGAAACCCCCAGCTCTGGGTTTATTATTCTGCAGAAAAGTTGAGCAAGAAAAACTTTAGTAAATTCTGGTGTTGATGAGCTGAAGATCAAAGACTAATAGATTTATGTAGTATCCAACTTATTACCTCCCATCTTGAAGGGTTAAATTCTTTTGGGTCTGAATAGTTTTCAGGGTCCATATGAACACCTCTGTTCCAGACTAAAACTTTCCATCCTTTCGGAATAAGATACCCTGCAAACAAAAATATTATCTCTTAAGAAAAATATTACAGAGCGATGGTAGAGACATATTAAGGTCTAGGAGATTGACTGAGTGACTTACCATTGACGTTAACATCCTCTTTCGCCTCTCTGAAAACTGCAAATGAGATGCTGGTTCTGCGCAGCGTCTCATCAATAACCTGTTAATTAAAAGTAAGCCGCTTTAGATTTACTGAGGTTGGATAGACAGCACATGTTTAAAACAAATTATGTCTCTTCCCCAGCTAGGCATGAGAATTTCAACGGATAAATATACCTTGGAGAGGTAGTCCATTTGTCTAATCTCCGCAAGACTCAATCTTTTCTGTGTAGATGGTCTTCTCTTCATGATCTCCTGTTGCTCTTCCTGAAAGTGGAAAATGGACAACTTCAGTTAAGACATTTGAAGTCAAGTTACAGTTTGTTTGGAGATCTGTTCTGTTAAGTATCAAATCTAGCATTCAAGCGCGTTTTCTGTCATATTAAACAGTTCTTTAAAAATTGAGATTTTGTATAAAAATGTGCTATTTCAAAGATCATATATTACACCCACCCTGGCTTTTTTGAAGACCTCTGGATTTTGGGACATGTAGATGACAGCCCACAATGCACCATGCGCAGAGCTTTCATGACCAGCTAACATGAACACGATTAGCAGGTCTACGATATCCTCATCTTCCAATTGCTTCCCATCTTCATCTTTAACTCCCAATAGTAGATCCATCATATCTTTTGTGGACTCTGTTTGGCTGGAATCTTTTTTGACCATTGCCCTCTTTTTGTCTAGAATATCTTGAAAGATCTTCATCAACTTCTTTCGAGCCTGATTCAAGAGACAACCATGAAGTCTCATTCGGTTCATAAGTATATATCTGCTCATGTTGGAGAGATGTTCTAAGAAAACTTCTTATCAAATAGTGAGAATCAGAAAGTGTTCTTTTACTGTGATGGAAAAGCTAATTATCTTCCAATTAGTTCAAAAAAAAAAAAGAGAGAAAAAGAAACGAAGCAATGGAATCAGTCAGCAGAAACATACAATTACCAGCAAGGAAAGGTACAACAGGCTATATTGTTTCTTAAATGACGGGTATTTTACCTTGAGTGCTTTGTGGAATACGAATCCAGGAAGGTTGATGGCCTGAGACTTTAGTCCAGCGTTTAAATCACTGTACAAGTTCTCCACTTTAGAAATAACAGAATCACTGTGGGTACTGATGAAAATGTTTGTGATGACCTTAAAGGCAACCCCCCTCAACTCTGTCAAGAGCTCGATTGGGTGCTTCATGCTAGCCCACTCCTCCAACGTAGTAGCGACTATTCCCTCGATAAGGTCAATATACCCAGATAGCGCCTCGTGGCCATTGATGGGAGATGTGGTTAGTCTGCGCAGGCGCTTGTGCTCAGCATTTGAAATTCCATGGAATGCTCTTCTGCCTGTAAGGATCGTTGTGGCCTTGGGATAACCAAGTTTGAATCGGTCGTCATCTGTCAAAACTTTTCGGCACGTTTCGGGGGTACAAACAATGACACTCGGGTTCCCAAACATAAAGGTCTTGTAGATACCGGTCCTGCCATATCTGCAATTCCAAAGAGAGAAGAAAAAAGCAGGTCATTTTTGCTCCCAAAAATAAAAAGCATTCCGCAATATAATACCAGTACTATTGATTAGCATCTTGTGGAGACCTTTGTTACTAATTTTGAAAGAAAACTTTTGTGTACGTCTTTATGTTCATCTCTGCAACAATATTACTGCTTCTGAAATGCTAATCCAAAATATTATTCAAGAAATTGCCTATGCATGTTTCTAAGTAGGTCTGGTGCAGTACTTGGGCCAGGATGTGTGTCCCCGTGTGTGTGTGTGTGAGAGAGAGAGAGAGAGAGAGAGAGACTTGGAAACGAGGTTGTGGATGTAGGAATCAGGGTCCCCGGATCTGAAAGCTTTGAGGAAAGTTAGGATGCCCCCAAGGTAAGGCCATCCCATATCACCAGGGGGGAGAGGGTATTGCTTTTTCCCCAGCCTTCCAATATAATACCAGTCATTGAATCTCCTCAGAATCCCGAACACAAAGACAAAGCCACCCAACAGAAGTGCAGGAATCAACCACAAGGACTCCATTTATGGATTCTCTCTTCTTTCTAATTCCCACACGTTATAAATCCAAGGCTCCCTAGGTGAGCTTTTATAGCTGTCCTGATCATTCCTTCCCATGCATTGTCCTTTTTTTTGTTTGTTTTTGTCTTCTTTTGGGTCTACGCTGTATATTTCAACTTACTTGGTCTACCTTACTATTCTCATGATTTGTTCTTCTCGAAGAGTATCTACTCACGGGTGAGAGGCCGATTCTATATTTCAACCTGAGTCTTGTGTAGTAGTACGTTATAATTGTAAGTGGCTTACATTTGTTTGATTCTCCCGTACGTGTTGAACCAAACGAAGGAAAAATGAGATCAAAAGATAAGAAATTTGATGAATCCGTTGGTTTATGGTCAACACGTCCGAGTAAATGCATCTCAGTGTTCGTGTAACCTTTTTTTGTAAAATAACAAAGAGGACCCCGGACACCGGGTAAGGCACTTCCAATACTTAAGTCAGTCTCTTATTTTGTATAAATTTTACTGTTTAATCACTCTAGAATCACGTACATGTTCTCATTGTCAACTTCTCCTTTTATAGCGTTTTTCTCACGTTCTACTCTTCTCCCTTGGCAGGAGTTTTAGCAGGAATTTCATCCATGTAGCGTCGTGTCCCACGATATGCTCTTCCCACACCTCCATAACAGTTATTTGCTTCAATCATGAAAACGTCAAGATCGTGGAGTTACTACACGTTATAGGATGTTATGTAACCGCTCATGTCACGTATAGCGGTTCTTCCTTCCGGGCTTCATGCAGTATGGGTCTGATCGTAGCCACTGGGCTTCAACGGAAATGTAATCATATTTCTCAGCCCAAATCGATTTGGGCTGGGCCCGATCCAATATTGGTATCATCAAAATTCTTGTAAAATACTATTCATCGTTTTACTTTGGCCGTCAAGATCAGATTCTATATTAACCTAATTAGTACTGTTTACACTTCCTTTTTGGTCTACTCCACGAGATCATTAATTACCAAGTACCCCTATCTCACGCCTGGACCCGCCAATTACTATACATGCATGATATTGAAACTACAGCCGGCCGGCTTAAAGATATGAACTTGTCGATTAATGAGGAAAGTTTAATTAATAGGTGACGTGGTTGCTGCAATTCCACATGATAGGTGCCTCTACGAGTGTATATATATCCCGCTGGGTTTTAGCAGGGAATTAATTAATTAAGATGAACCATGAGTTTTTACACTTAATAATATAGGGTACTCGTTTCTCAGTAATTAATATAGATAGTATTAAATATTATAGAGCAAGTCTATTGAATTTATATTTTTACTAATTAGAATAAATTAGTGAAATTATTTTTAAATTCATTAAAAAAAATTAACTGTTAATTGTATGGTAGTCTCGAATAATAATGAAGTCCTTTGATATTTTCAGGTGAACCTAGGACTTAAAGGACCATTTGATAGTTACACTTCATTTTTTTTCTTTTTATATTTCTTTTACTGTACTTATAAATAAATCATGAGAGTCAAAAGTTAATATAGCTAGTGCACGCTATGACAGAGGAAGCCAATTGTCCGGCCTATTTATAAGGACTAGGTGCGTGTACTCGCTGAGAGAGAGAGAAAGAAGAAAGAAACGTGAGGATCTCGAGTCTAATGATATTCATTTACGTGGAGTTATGAATATTGGACCACAGACCATTCATTTCGATCATTAGAGCAAGCAAATGACTTTTTTTTTGTCCTAAAACTACACGTTAAATTATATATAATTAATTGCAGACTTTGTCAAGCTAGCTTTTCTTCTCATATGTCGGGCGCAGCCTGCAGGTTTCACCTGTCAGTCTCCTCCTAATTCCTTTTTCTTCGATGGCTTAAGGCTTTAGCAGTTGACCACAAAATAATTAAGACATGCTCTCGCTCGGAATTAGAAGCTTGATATATTCTTTTATGCCGTACCTACTAATTTACAAAACCAGAAGTTTCAGCCAAAAATTTGTTTGGGAAGGATGTTGACTGATCAGCATGCACAGCTAGCTTACTTGGTCCTGAAAGATTGAGATCAGGTCATGACCTGCAAAATGGGGGAGAAAGACTAGCCAATTGAATCATTTCATATTCGCAAGAGGAGGTTGGTGAAGCGATTACTTGTTGCCATTAGATTTATTTGGAATCAGTCTGCTGGTTCCGCGCGCTGTTGTCGTAAAACGATCGACGACCTACCTTTTTTTTTTTTACTAAATTTTGCCGACTTGAGATCGTAGTATATATTCTGAAGTTAGGGAGAGTAGGTAGAATGATAATTTTAATCTTAATCTATAATATTATATATATATATATATATATATATTGTTGAATAATAAATATATTCGTGTGACTCGTTATATATAAAAAAGAAATAGTTTATATCGACTTACCTAATTTGATTACAAGACATGTATTTAAGTCGCCAATCTGAAATATCACTGGTTAATTATTTTACTTAACATGGACGCGCGTACGTGCATGCTCCTTTGAGGTAAATGTCATTGATCTTGGTGCATGAGATTAATATATTTGTACCATGCCTTGTAGATATATGTGGGATACAACGTTATCAGTTTCTCTTCTTAAAGAAAGATGCCGTAATCTAAATCTTTAGTCAGCCTTATTGAAGCTAATCGATCTTTCATATGCACATGTTCATTACATAAACTTTTTACATTTTTTACGGTTGAAGTATGAAGTCATTCGTACTTTACACTTTAAACTAACAATTTTGAGATATTTCAGTACTGTCGAACTATTGATTATTAGACATACAATATTGCACCTAGATATATAATTTTCCGTGAATTGAACTGAGGTAGATAATGAATCATATGAGTTGTATCGATAATCTCCCTTCTTTAGACTAGAAAAATTATGAAATTAAACTAGTATATCTTATAAAAAGAGACCAAAACGTACCTGAGAAAAAGACCAAATCAAAAGATGAGAACAAAAAGAAATACAAAACTTAAAAAAAAATAATGATAACTTAATCATTAATTCTAATCTAAACAAGGAAGATATATACAACCTTAATGTTTAGAGCAGGGGCAAAAAATATATTTAACCCTAATGTTTTTCTATAATTGATACTCTATACTGTCTTTGGGTCAGTATATATATGTTAAGAACTGAACATCTACATGGAGCTGGTCTGAATATAAAACACCCAGAGGCTCATAGAATCACCTGAGCTACTACACGTACATCTT
Source organism: Morella rubra (assembly GCA_003952965.2). Taxonomy (NCBI): domain Eukaryota; kingdom Viridiplantae; phylum Streptophyta; class Magnoliopsida; order Fagales; family Myricaceae; genus Morella; species Morella rubra. The sequence continues at coordinate 8,997,203 of CM025852.1, forward strand.
CTGTCTTTCTTTCTTTTTTATTTTTTATTTTTATTTTTTATGAATCTACAGGTACGTCAATAGAACACATCATGAAGCTCCAACAATCGCAGAGAGTACATAAGAGGTAATTAAACATATTCCATCCAGCTAGCGCAACACAGAATATAGATAGAGAGAGAGCATAAACGAACGATCAGCTTCCTGGAAGGCACACCATAGACTATAGAGGCCTTCAAATACCAGCAGGGACACCGTACGGAAACAGCTGACTTTCGACACTATAGCTAGCTTGGTAATTAAAACCACCAGACTTATGAAATAATAAGTAATTAAAACATTAATAATCCCTTTGTGAGGTGACACATGCATTAATGTATTTGGCATTTTGATTATACATGCGAGACATTAATAAACAAATTAAGGAATGAACAAATATTTATCGGATACATCGATCATGGGCCGGTACATTAATTAATTAATTAAAAATATAAAACGGACTCGCAACACTTATATATGAGGACGAAATTTAAGAATTAAGCCAATTGACCAAAGGGGTGGTGGTGGGGTACTTCTCAATCGATGTACCTGGCCAGAAGTTATACGGGATATAATATTAATGATCTATACGATAATACGAGCATGTAGTAGGTAGACAATTGTTAATTAAAGTAGGTATGGCATTCCTGCCTCTATATATTTTATTCTATATTATTGTCTTTGACAATATATATTAATTATATTTATATACAAGATGATCTTTATGACTCAGTCGTACGTACGTAGGTAGTACTGATTTCTCCACAGGCTTCATATCGATCAGGTAATATTGATATGATGATCATTGGAGTGAATCTCAACCAATTGGGCATGCAGTTCTGATACCCATGTCATATATTCCTTCTTCTCCAGTTTTATCTCCACTTGCTAATTCCCACATTGATTAGCAAGAAGTCATGCACCCACGATCGGCTGCCAGCATTAATATATATTGCTGCTGCTAATTATTGGTGATTCGGGATAACTCTTCTAGTTTTTAAAGAGTTTGTTGCATAATTTATCCTTGCGACTCCTACTTGATGTGGAAGAGAGTATATAATATTTGATATCTTGGAGAATACAAGACTACGCCTCTTACGTCAAATATCCTGATGATGACAACAAGGATTATATATGTGCTGCCGGCGGATAGGCAGAGAGACCGGGCATCTTAGATTGAATCTTAAATCTTTTTCGGGATGGAAGATGGGAGGTCTAGCTGGCTCTCTCTCCATTGCCTAAATTAGAAAGCTTGCCACAGGGTGGGCTTGGCGAATAGAAGTAGGTGGTTCAAAAGCAGTATAGGGTGGATAAAAGGCGATAAGGGATACGGAAGAGGAGGAGACCAATGAGATTGCTTAAATTAATTAAAAAAATACTATTTTGATGTTCCTCTTCATTTAGAAAATTTTTTATCTTTATCTAACTGTCATCAGTCTATTAATAATTAGTTGCTTCTACAAATATATAAACTATTTTTTTAATAGGAAAAGCAGAGAATTTGAATTTTGTTTGTTATACTTTGTGGGTATACGACTGAACTCTTGAATGCCGAGTCTAACTAGTTGATGAGACTCAACACTAACCAATGTATATTAATATGTATAATTGTACTCCTTCCTAGGTATTGGTGATGTCTATACTTTATATATTAATTATATCATGTATCACTAATGTTTTTTTTTTCATCGATCTGTCCTGCCACATGATCATTTCTTAAAATTTGATCACATATGTGGACTTGGGCTTGTAAAACTTTCTATAGCGACAGAATTATATACGAATTAAACCTTAGTACTGCAGACAAGTTTTACTAGAATATATAATATTTCTCGAGTTTTGTCGGATCTACTCATAAGGTACCGGCAGTGGCAGGCCAGGGCGGTCGCGTTAATGGATAAAGTGAACAAAATACATCCCAAGAACAAACAACAGAGATTTTGAACGATACCACTGGGACGTGCATGTGCGGTGTGGCATCCCCTACTATATAGGTCTCCACTTTATGAATGAGATTCTTGACTCTCATAATACCAAAAATGTTCATTATAGCATGGAATTCTGAAACCATCGAGGCTATAAGGCAAAGCCCAATTCTCTACCACCGATGCAGGGAGTTCGAATTCGGGGCCTGTAGTTCACGCGATCATGGCGCCCCAATCCCTGGGATAGAGAACTCCCGACAAATCCAAGCCATTTAAAATAAGACGAAACCCTCAATCAGGATGTGCCCCGATTCTCTGGCTCGAATCACTCAAGAATGTGATAGCGATCGATCACGAAATTTGAGGGTAATGACCTAGGTGCAACTACGTACGATACGCTATATATCAAGGCATCAAGGCACACTCTTCAACGGGGTGGTTTGCAACACTTGATCGCCTATTTTTTACTTTCAAGTTTACGTTTTATAGCCCGTGCTAACTTAGGCATCAAAGTGTTCCTAGCTCGAACAAGTCGTCCTTTGGGGTCACGTAGATCACTGATTAGTGAACCTCCAAGTGAATTGATAATTTAGGAACATGATCGATCCGTGAAGAGGACATTATCAAATCAAGATAAGTCCATAGTAGGTGCTTCACTCTGCCGATAATATCTTCTCGATATTTCAATATAGTAAATAAACGATACTCTTTAATTACTATATTTGTCAGAAAGACACCAACAACACCTGGGAGAGAATTTCACTCAATTTCATTAATACAAAAATGTGTACAACGAGGAATCTATATACTTTGCTCTGCGTACAGCTTTCTGTTGTTCGTCTAAACTAACAGAGCTAACTAGTTACTCTAATCTAATTCTATCGAACGTGCAAATACAAGGGACCATGTAGAACATGTGAAAAAAAGTGTATGGACAATTCTATCCACACAGTTATCATGTTATAGGTGTGTGCGTCTCTTTTGGATTGGTGCATATCATGGGAGCTGTCGCTTGGTCCTATTCTTGTGACTCCCCCTCAAGATGAGCATAGAGATTGAGGAGGCTCATCTTGGGCATTAAAAACTGAAACTAACCGGTTGTAAGAGCTTTTGTGATGATATCGGCTAGTTGAAATTTGGAAGGAATGTGGAGAGTCTTAATGGTGCTGGCAAAGACTTGATCATGGACAAAATGACAATCTAATTCGATGTGCTTGGTGCATTAATTAAGTCTTTTTTCTCTCAAGTTGATGGCCATTTGGTTGTCACAGAAAAGGAGTACCAGCTAAGGATGTGGAACATTGAAGTCTTTTAGTAGTTGAACTTGCCAAATAATCTCAAAAGTTGCTGAGGCTAGGGCCCTGTATTCAGCCTTTGCAGAAGACTGTGAGACCCTGTTTTGCTTCTTCAATTTTAGCTAACTAGAGAATCTCCAAGAAACATGCAATACCCTGTGACTGACCTTCATGTTTTTGGACAAGAAGCCCAATCTGAGTCACTGTATGCCTTGAGGTGATGTGATGAGCTGTTGGAAAAGAAAAGTCTGTGACCAATTAATCCTTTGATGTAGAGGAGGACACGAGCTGCTGCATTCATATGAGTTTGGTTGGGCTTATCCATGAATTGGATGAGGATATTCACGATATAGATCAGGTTTTGTCGTGTAATTGTAAGGTAGATAAGCCTCCCAACAAGCCTCTGGTAGCTGGAGGGGTCGGAGAGGAGTCCTTCTTGACACTGAGTCAATTTGTGATTGAGCTCAATGGGGTTAGAAGTTGGTTTGGAGCCAAGCTAACCTGCATCTTCAAGAATTTCAAGAGAATATTTGCATGACATAAAGATATACCAGCTTTTGATCTTGCCACTTCCATGCCCAAAAATATTTTAGAGGCCCGAGATTCTGGAGTTTAAATTGAATATGTAAATAGGCTTTGAAAGATGTGATAGCAGCAGCAACCTTGCTGCCCACTAAGATATCATCAATATAAATTAACACAGCAAGAAAAACATGCTTGGCAATTTTAGTGAACAAGGAATAATCAGATCTTGATTAAGTAAATCCAATTGTGAGTAAAGATGTGAAAAACTTGGAATATCATTGCCTTGAAGCTTGTTTCAACCCATAAAGGGCCTTGTTAAGCTTACAAACCATATATTTTTCCTAGAAAATGCTCCCCTTTTTATGAAGATCGGGTGGTAGATCCATGTATACTTTCTCATTCAAATCACCATGTAAAAAAGCATTGTGCACATCTAATTGAGACAAATACCAATTGTGAGTGGATGATAATGCAAGGAATAACTTGATAGTAGTTTTAACCATGGGAATAAGTCTTTTGATAATCTAATCCTTCCCGTTGTGTGTACCCCTTGGCAACATGTCGAGTCTTATGATTTTCAATGCTCCCATCTGATTTCAACTTGACCTTGTAAACCCACTACAACCAATGGATGTCTTGTTTGGATTTAAGGGGATCATAGTCGAGGTCTAATTTTGCTCTAAGGCAGTATGCTCAGTTACCATTACTTGCTTCCAATAGTTAGAAACAACAGCTTGCTCATACGTTTTGGGTTCATGAGTGAAATGGAAAAAGCCTTATGTGAGGTGGATAGATTGGCATAAGAAAATGATTTGCCAAAGGATTCTGGGTTGCTAACTAATTGGAGTGGTGTGTGTTAGGTGAATCATATGAGATTGATGGAGAGATGGCACTACAAGAAAAATTGCCTTTAGGGATGGTTTTTGTTTGGGACGGACACAAAACCGTCCCTAAAGGGCCCCTTTTGGGACGCAAAAAAAGAACCGTCCCAAAAGGGGTGTCAAGCCATGTCTTTAGGGACGGTTCCTTTTTCCGTCCCTAAAGATAGGGTTTTAGGGACGGATTTCCAGCATCCGTCCCAAATAAAATGGCGGGAAGAAACTTGGGACGGCAACATTTCATCCCAAAAATACAAGAAGTTCAAACTTATTTACGTTAGTTCGAACTACCTTGTTGGGACGGTTAAAGACTGTCCCAACAAAGAAATAAGTTCCAACTACTATGAATGAAGTTCAGATCTAAGCTTTGGGACAGTAGAAAAGTGTCCCAATAATGTTCAAGTTGGGACTATCTGGAACAAAGTTGGCACCGATGTCCGACGTGTGAACTGCATATATATAAGTTCGAACTAATATGGGATTTGACTGTTAAAACTCCCCATGTTTGACACCTGTCTAAAATTTGATTTATTTAAACAAGTCTGAACTAGCTTCTATGTAGTTCTAACTTTGCAGACAGAGCAGATCGACGCGATGTGATGTGACCCTTCATTTAATGCGTCAGGTAAGTCCGAACTAATATTACGTCCGTTGCAACATATGTAATAGGGATAAAGGTGCTAACTTTCTTTACTATAGTGCGGACTTGTGAAATGTAGTGCGAACATCTTTAGCGGATACATACATCTGGATAGATATCTTGTCTTCTTGTCCGAACGTCCTATCTCCAAGTCCGCACTATGGGTACTATATATAAAAAAAGAAACAACGCCATTTGGACACAGAAGTGTGACTCTACATAGGCAGAAGCATCCCAAAAACTTCTTCCTCTCTCTCGACGCGTCCCACTGTCTTCCTCAGCCTGTCGCCGCCATCAAAGACTCCTTTCCGTCGCGTTTTGCACCGTACTCCACCCTGGTAATCTCTCTCTCCCCTTTTTTTAAAAGATTTTGGAGTTTTGTAGTTTAAAAATTCGATTTTTTTTGTTATTGTTGGACGGTTATTTTGGCGGTGAAAAGGGTAGTTTTTGGCTTGGGTTTGGTTGATTTTGGGTTGTTGTGATGGTGTTGTTGGGATGAAATAATTTTGGACGATATTAGACTGCATTTCGGCCACATTTGGTGGCGATTTGCAGTGTTTTCCATGGCTGAGTCAACTCAGCCATGGCTTTGCAGGGTGTACAGTGTGAACTTGCTCTATACGTTTGAAATATTTTTGTTCTTGTTCCAACTAGTTTCGGTTTTGTTCAAACTTTGAATTTGTATCTTCAAGCGCTGGATTTGTATGTTCAAACTGTTTGATTCAGCCATGGTTTTGCAGGGTGTATAGTGCGAACTTGCTCTATACGTTTGAAATATTTTTGTTCTTGTTCCAACTAGTTTCTGTGTTGTTCAAACTTTGAATTTGTATCTTCAAGCGCTGGATTTGTATGTTCAAACTGTCCATAGTTGTTCAGACTCCATCTTGACCTAGTTGAAACCCAATATTGTTTGTTTCAATATAGATTGATTTAGTTCGGACCGAATTTTGTGTTCAAACTTATAATTCGTTTGTAGTTGATGCTAGTTCCAACTTATAGCAATTATAGTTTAATTACGCCCACATGAATGCAAACTGTAGCATTACACTTTGAAAATATAACCATTTTGTTTTCTTTTAAAGATGAAGGTAATTGTTGGAGGTAATTATATGATGAGTGATTTCTTTTTTCCTTTATATAGAATTGTTTAAATTTGATTGAAAATAGAATGGATGTTGGTAATTATTTTTTCTTTGTTGAAACAGTAATTTATTTTCTGTGCAAATTTAGTTCATACCCTTTTATTTTCTATTCATTCTTCATGATTTAAGACCAAACTTTGTCTCTTATAGTTTTGATTATTCTTGTTTTAGTTTTAACAGTCAGAGGCTTTAGTTCAAACCTATAACATGGAAATTCAAACCCGAATATGTTAGTTCTAACTTAGCTCACACCCGAGCTACACAGTTCCGACTTTTCTTTATATTATTCAGACTGTTGTTGTTCAGTTCAAACCATAGTGACGGGAGATGTTCATACTTGTTTTCCTTAGTTGAAACTGTTATGTCTTTCTGTTGTATCTGCATACAAACTGGTGTGCACTTATGTTCCAACTTGATGCTTTATGTGCAAACCTGTTCTCGTTTGTTTAAACATTTTTTTTTTGGTTCAGACTTTTTATTGTTTGGTTCTAACTTTTTACATTCTTAGTTCCAACTAATGGGAATTAATTTATATCTTTTCATTGCAAGTACCTTGTTATTAAATTTGAAAATGGCACGACGAATAAAAGCAAGGTTATTCCGAGAGCCACCCCCCCCCCCCCCCCAGCCGCCTCGTACTTTAGATCAGCGTCGGGAGCTCATGGAGGCACGTGCCGTGAACATGGAGCGGGAGGCATATTTGCAAGATTTTGAGGATTTAGAATTTGAGGGGCGGACCCTCTCCTCTATTTTCACAGAGCGGAGGTGGATGTCCATTTGCGAGCAGACAGGGTTAGTCTGTGCAACCCTTGTATCTGAGTTTTACTGCTACTTCTTGGAGCGAGACAAGGCCCAGGTAACCATTATAGAAATAATCGAGTTTGGGAGTGAACAAAAATCTTATTGTTATTACAAGAAATTATAGTTGCTGGAATTTTTTTGGAACATTGTGGTAGACTTGATAATTAAGACGTATTGTGATTTCTTGTAGTGCTTCATGGCTTGAATTTTTTAATATATGGTGAACACGAACTTTTAGTACTAATTTTAGATTTGGAAAATATTTTGTTCAATATCATTATGTAGGTTGGGGAATTATATATTTTTAAGCGTTACCATGCCCCTTTTTTCTCTAACATCTTTCTTTGTTTGCAGGCAACGTACGACATCACCCTGAGGGAGGTGTCGGTTACATTCTCAGCCGACAAGAACAACGAATTTTTGAGTATTACCCGACTTGAGGGCCCTTCGTACCCCGACCAGGAGGAGGAGATAGCTAATCGTCTGATGCTATCTAATAGTGAGCTGTACAAGCTGCTGACTGAGAAGGAAGAAGTCCCATACCACTTGTCAAACATCCCTCATAATGCTATGTCGGACTTCTTCAGAATGCTACACTTGATTGTCGCATACAATATTGACCCTCGTCGGCGCACCAGTGAGGCGAGCTTCGAGAGAGTGAAGCTTATGGTCTACATTGTAAGGGGGTCCCAATAGACCTCCCATCACTGATCTTTCAAAATATCATGAAGGAGGCAGATTCGTTTGAGGTGAGTGGCATTCCTTACGGCCTCCTCTTGACAAACTTCTTGGATGCTGCTAAGGTCCCTTCACATGTTGGGAGGCAGGCAAAAGCCTCCCGGTCCGATCTGCATAGAGACATTGAGGAAGAGCAGATCGCAGCTCAAACAGGCTAAGGGAGTGGTAGATGATACAGCTAGATCCGCCTGGGCCACGAGCTTCTTGAAAGTTTTGGTCGGCTTGAGGATCTTGTCAGAAAGAAGTTTGAACAGTAGCACAGGATGATAGAGAAGTTAGAGAAGAAGGTCGATGACCTTAGTGGTTCGGTCGATGCGATGCAAAGGACGGTTCATTCACTTTCGTAGTCTAGTTCTTATTTTATATCTTCTTTTTGGGTTATGTGCTTATTTTGGGACAATGATATTTTATACTTATTTTGGATATGTTGGATTCCTTGGTTTTGTACTTATTTTGGATATGATGGACACTTCTTTATGGACTTTATGGATAATTGTTATCTTTTACTGGTTTATTAATTTACGTTATCAAAAAACATTCAAGGCAAAAAAGTATTAATGGTGTAAAAGCAGTTTCAACTGGAAAGTCTAAGTTCGCACTAGCTATCTCTTAGTGTGCACTTGAGAATATAAATCTCAACTAATATTTTCCAAGTGTGAACTGTTTAGACTTTACGAATTTAGATTCAATGGAAGAAAGAGTTCGACCGCGTATAGTTAGGTTCGCACTATATTCCGTTAGTTTGCACTTTTTAAATTTTTTTCCCGCAATAATCCTTGCACCATGTTAAATTTGACATTTTTATATGGAAGTAAATAGCAAAACGATGTCGTTCCACCTTGTGCGAACGTCCTTGATGTCCGTGGGGACTAGTTCCTATGTAGTGCGAACGGGTCCACATGAATTACGTAGTCCGAACTGGTTAAAGCGTAGTGCCCACTAAGTTATGATCTTGTGCGAACACGTGTTTCATTTGAATTTCATGTGACCGCGCAAATTTTGTTTCCCAGAATGTTAAGTTGGAACTGGTACAGATGAGGGCGAACGATGATGTAGTAGTCCGAACCGGTGTTCTTTGGTGCACACTAATATATGTTAGTGTGAACTATATATTGACATTGTATTATTTATATGGTAATGTGTGTTAAATTCATTATTTTACTACGACTTACCTTTCATATTTTTATCACATGTACTCTAATGTGTGTTAAATGTCATCTTTATTTCATGTACCTACCATGTTGTGATCATATGTACACCAATAAAGTGATGATGATCGTTATGCTAACTTGAGGACATTGATAATGAGTGTAGCACATGTGAGTTGATGTGTGGTAATTAAGTTTGTTAGAATGTGCTTAATACAATTTGATAACCGGTGATATTATGAGCACATTACTATAGATGTGCAAGACGTATCAAGTGATGAAGATCATTATGCTAACTTGAGACATTGATAATGAGTGTAGCATTGTGTGAGTTGATGTGAGGTAAATTAATTTTGTTAGAATGTGTTTAACACAATTTGATAACCCGGTGATATTATGAGCACATTAGTATAGATGTGCAAGACGTATTAAGCAAATGTATATTAGGCATGACACATTAGTAATAACCTAAGCGCGTGTGTTAATATATGTTGCAATCTAATGTGTTAAAGAGTGCTAATTTAAATTGATGTATCTATTATGTTTTCCTCACATTATTTTTATGATTAGAAAGTGTTATCGGATTGTGATTGAATTGTAAATTGATACGTGTTTTTTAAATTATCGTAGTCCCTTTTTACATTTTGAACTACGAACAATAAGTCCTAACTAGGCCAAATATAAGTTACGTCTTCGTGTATATAGTGCGAACTCATTTCAATATAAGTCCGAACCATCATATCTACAAACGGCGTCGTAATGATTAGTGCAGACCAGTATATATACACTTCCAACCATATATAAGTCTAGTTGGAACATTTATTTCTTCGGAGTGGAAGCAAACTGTGTTGTCCAACTTGCGTAAGTTCGAACTAGGTGAGATTGTTCGAACTTGAGCGAATGGGAACCAAACGGTGTCGTCCAACTTAATATCTCAGTCCGAACCTATATATACTAGTTCGAACTGGGAACACAGACTTAAAAAAAACTTAGCAGCTTCGTGCAGACCCATTTGTGCACGAAGCTGCTAAACAAAAGGGGGAGTTCGGCTGGGCAAAGGAGGTTCTACGGTGTGGTGAGCGAGGACAACACTGAAGACAACATTGGGCTAGCAATTTGTGGGGATATTGGGGTCTTGGGTGGCTAAAAAAATCTCAATATCGTCGTGGGTTTGAAGTTTTGTGGGTTTTGTAGGTGTGAAGGCATTTGAGAGGCTTGTCTCCGGCCAAGCTCCGGTCAGAAGTGCCATTGAGGTATATTTCTTTCACATCTACTTCAAATTTCCTTACTTTGATTCCAATGTATGGTGGTGATTTGAAGATGGGATTTGAAGGTGGGATTTGTCGTGAAGACCTCAAGAATCTGTTGCCAGTGGAGTAAGTCACTCTTCTCCTATGTCTTGTACACACTTCTATCTTGTTTTTGCGTGGTTCTTGTTGTGATTTGGTGTCTGGATGAGGTCCTTGGCGTGGTTGTTCAGTCGTTGGGTTTCTGCAGATTTGGGTCTGTCCGTCATAGTTCGAACTACATATTTTGCTGTTGAAACGTATTTGTATTAGTCCGAATTGTATATTTGCATGTTGAAACTTATTTAAATCTGAATTCAAACTGAGTATTTATATGTTGTAACTGTGCTTTGCAACTCTGTCTATTTTGGATATGTTGTTGAAACGCATAAGCTATATGGTGGGAACGAATAAGATTGTTGTTGGAACTTATTTCATATATGTTTAAACATTTACTCTGAAGTCGAACTGAATATTTTTCAGTTGTAACTGTGCTTTGCAACTGTTTCAACGCTTTATTGTTTGTTGAAACTGAATTCTATTGCATGAGATATATAGTGGGAACTCATGATATTATTGTTGGAACTCGTGTCAGTGTGCTTAAACATGTACTCTGAAGTCAGAACATGCTTTTCAAATGTTGAAACTTGTATTGTCAGAATATATTTGTTAGCCCAGATTATAGTGCAATTTATGTTGTTCACTCTCGAATGGGCTAGGGCCAACCTATTAGATTGGAAAAAAGTTAGGAGTTCGGATGCCATTAAATTATGTTATATCCATTTTCATTCACCTATTTCTTCTTAGGGTCCACATCATGGATAAGAGGTGGATGGATGAGAAGGATCGATGGAGCACCAAATATAGAGAAGGGTTGGCACAATTCTTGGAAATTGCAAAGAACCATATTGATAGTCGAGGATTGATAAGGTGTCCTTGTAGGAAATGCAAGAATGTGCTCTTCCAAACATGGCCGGTTATGGAGAATCATTTGGCCTATAAGAATATGATAGACCCTTACTATAGGAATTGGGTCAGGCATGGGGAAGCACTTGATATGCGACAAAATTTGCATGAACTAAATGAGGTTGTAGGGGCGGACCAACAAACCGGTGATGAGGTGGATGACATGCGGGGAATGTTGAACGATATCGAAGCGGGGATGTTTATGGGTGGTAGTGGTGGGGTACCAAATTCTAGTGAAGGTGTGGAGGGTCGATTAGAAGAGGAACTTGGTGCAACTAGATTCGCAAAGACATGGGTGGATGCTGAGAGAGAATTATATCCAGGTTGCCTAGAACTTTTCAAAATTGTCTTTCCTTGTGAACATGCTCCACATAAAAACAGATTGTAATGTGAGTGAGAAGGCTTTTAATAGGTTTTTGGGGTTGTTTAAGGCGGCACTTCCTCCTGGAGAGACGCTTCCAGACAACTACGGGGCAGCGAAGGACTTGAACAAAAAGCTTGGGTTTGGGTACAAAAAGTATGATGCTTGTGTCCTATTTTGGAAGGAGAACGAAGGATTAGATGTGTGTCCTGAATGTGGTGAGTCGCGATATCAATATGATTCAAAAACATGTAAACAGATACCTCGAAAGATATTACGGCATTTTCCTCTGAAGCCAAGGGTGAAACGACTCTTCATGCAGAAAGTTAATGCAACGGATATGAGATGGCATAAAAAACAAATAGTGGATGATCCCGATGTTCTAAGACACCCAGCACACTCTCTAGCGTGGAAAGAGTTAGATAGAAAATTTCCATGGTTTAGTGATGAGCCACGAAATGTTCGGCTTGGGCTAAAAAGTGATGGATTTAATCCATTCTCCGTTCAATCAACGACAAACAGTTTATGGTCAGTGATTCTTATTCCTTATAACCTACCACCTTAGAAGTGTATGAAAGAATACAATTTCATCATGACATTGTTGATTCCCGGACCAAAGGCACCAGGAAATGATATTGACGTGTACCTACAACCGATGATTGACGAGTTGAAAGAGTTGTGGGATGAGGGGATGGACACGTACGATGCAAGTGTAGGAAGAACTTTTAGGTTACATGATGTGTTATTGTGGACTATAAATGACTTTCCAGCGTACGCAAACTTGTCTGGGTGGAGTACAAAGGGTAAGCTAGCTTGTCCAACTTGTAATGAAGAAACAATTTCTAGGTGGTTAAATAATTCACATAAGACATGCTATATGGGTCATCGTAGGTACCTAGAACTGAACCATCCATGGAGATATGACTATGAAATCCATGAAGGGGATGAAGAGCATAGAACGAAGCTGAAAGAGTTGTCTGGAGATGATTTGTTGGCTCAACTAAGTCAAATCACATTCAATCCTTTTGGAAAGGGAAAACATGTTAAGAAAGCGAAAGCGTACACCTAATGAGTTAAACTGGACAAAGAAGAGTATTTTTTGGGAGTTACCATACTGGTCTTCTTTATTGATACGACACAACCTAGACGTGATGCATATTGAGCGTAACATTTGCGAAGCCATTTTGGGGACATTGATGAGGTCGAAGGGATGAAAGGACAGTGAGAAAGCTAGAAGGGACATGGCTATAATGAAGGTGAAGAGTGACTTACACTTGCGCCCACGGGGGGAAAAGGAAGAGATACCGCCAGCGGCATATAGCTTTTCTAATGCTGAGAGGCGAAAATTTTGTCGTTGGTTGAGAAATGTGAAACTACCTGATGGTTACTCCTCCAATATCTCTAGATGTGTGAACATGGACAAGAGCACCATAACAAACCTAAAAAGTCATGACTGTCATGTGTTGATACAACGATTACTACCAGTGGGGCTCTATGGGACGTTGAGGCCGAAGATCACAACTGCGATTACTGAGTTGTCTTTATTCTTTAGCAATTTGTGTTCACGAACTGTTAGGGTTGATGTGTTGAGGCGACTAGATCGAGATATTGGTATGATCTTATGTAAACTAGAGAGGATTTTCCACCCAGCCTGTTTGATATAATGGTTCACTTGGCGGTCCACTTGGCACAGGAGGCATTGCTTGCCGGTCCTCGTGCAATATCGATGGATGTATCCCATAGAGAGATTTCTTGCGATACGGAAGCGAACAATGCGAAATCGTGCTCGTGCTGAAGGGTCAATTGCAGAGGCATACATAGATAAAGAGTGTTTAACTTTTTGCTCGCAGTACCTAAAAGGGTTTAAGTCCAAGTTTGGCCAAGGGGAACAGAATGATGTTGGGGTTAACGAGCAGGCGAACGTCGCATCCTTCTCAGTGTTCAAACAGAGTGTAAGGCCAATGGGGCGACCGAGTCGTTATGACCTTGACCTGCGAGAGTTTAAGAAAGTACGGTGGTACGTTTTAAACAACTGCTTAGAGATCGAACACTATCATAAGTAAGTACCGTGTCGTAATTAATTATCCATTAAAAAATATTTGCCTTAACATGAATAATTCTTAATCTCATTATTTGTAGTGCACACAAGGACGAGCTTAGAAGGCGTCGTGTGAATGACGTTGATCGTAAGCATAAGGAGGAGTTTGGAAAATGGTTTGAAAAACGAGTAAGGAAATATTCTCTATACCCATGCTTATTTAAAACTATTTAAATTCTCCAGATATGCTTTTCATATATATGATTACTCTATACACTGACATTTTGCATGGTAGATTCAACGATTACGGATGGATCACCCCGATCAAGTAACATACGAGTTGTATGCGTTGGCTTGTGGTCCTGACCGAGGGGCTGATCGGTATTCAGGTTGCATCGTGAACGGGATAAGATTCCACACTCGCCAGCGAGAGGAATGTCGTAAAACCCAGAACAGTGGGGTTATTTGTCCTGGTAGCTATGGGGGTAGAGACCTCGATTATTATGGGGTAATTGTGGAAATTTTGGCGTTACGGTATTTGAAGGGTTACACAGTCTATGTGTTCAAGTGTGATTGGTGGGATGTCAGTAGTGATGAAGGGTTGCGAGAGGACAACCATTTTACGTCGGTTAACACCACGCGTAAGTGGTATGAAGACGATCCGTTTGCTTTAGCCACGGATGTTTCCCAAGTATTTTACTTAGACGACCCAGATGGGGGTGATGGATGGCGTGTGGTCCAAAAGGTCACAACTCGGAACACTTATGATGTCCCAGAAGTGCAAGACGAGGGTGATGACATGAAGTCAGATCCACGATGAACGGTGGCCGAGATCAATTAGTGCCCCATGACGACAATGACGATTCCCAGATACACATATGACCTTGACGTCGTTTGGGAGTACGCGTTCTTCAACGTACAGCCTTATACGATTGAGGAGGATGCGTTTATAAATGATAACGATGAATTTGAAGATCATGATTCAAACGATGATGATAATGATGGGGACAATGATAATGTGGGGGAAGAGACTGACATTATGGGAAGTAATGATGAAACAGAGGACAACGATGACAGACAGGGAAATGGTGAGGAAGAGAGTTTGGATGATAACAGTTTAGACATGGGAGATGACGGGGGACATGAGACTTGAATGTGAGAATGAAATAAGTCTTAGAAAGCTCGAACTACATATATCATAAAGGAAAAATGTTAATTTGACTAATGAACACGTTATATTACTAATTTCTTTTAAATTCTAACATTATAATTGTGTATGAAATAGGTGGAGAGACAATGGCCAACCGAGCGAAACGTCAACGAGCGGTCGCCCCATGCCCTTCATCACCACCCCCTGTCTTTAACGACGTGGTACATCTGACTCTAAGGCAACTATGTTAAGTTTTAGTATAACATAACTTATTTTTTGGAATTATAATTGTGTTTGAAACAGGCAGCAACAACATCATGTAGATGGAGAAGCAGTTGGTGCCGGTGATGCCTACTCCTACACCCTCCACCTCTGCATCTGGAGATTTTGAAACCGTGCTTCATCACAACCTACTCTTGCACCATCCTTAGGGGTATGACACATAGCAGTACTGGATGTAAGTAGTATTAGACCTTTTTCATGTATTTCTTTTTTTTAGTTATGTTTCCTTATAATGTTTTATTATGTAAATGCAATCGCATCCATTTTTTGGTCTTTGCAGCCACGTCTAATTCTGGACGGCGTGGTAGGACGCGTGGGCTCGCATTAGACAAGGTACAGGCCACTCAACTCAATAAGTTGAGTGTGTCAATTCCTTATAACTGTGCCGCCGATGTTGGTGAGAATTCGACTAAGCTTTCCACTTAGATTGGATTATTAGTTTGTGGTACTATACCCATGGCAACTTCATCATGAAATGAGGTTCCTACAGAGTGCAAAGAGTACGTCAGGGTGTGCATATTGGTAAGTATATTTCACCTTTATATATGATATTTCATTACTTGATAACTGACGGTCTTATTATGTCATGCAACAGGACGATTTCAATCTTGATTATAATCGAGAGGAGGACCTACAGACAGTGAACATGATAATGGCGAAGAGCTACCGTCAGTTCAAGGGAAGATTGCATGAGCACTACAAGAAAAAAGGGGGCGGGAATAAGGAAGTGGCTATTCGACACCCCCATCCAGACATGGATGAAGATACTTGGGCAAAATTGTGTGACATGTTTGCTGATCCAAAATATGAGGTACATGTATATCTTTGACTGCAATTACTAATTATGAACGCATTTAACCATTTATCATGAAACTATTTCCAGGAAAAATGTAAAGTAAACACTGAAAATAGAAAGGGCTTGACGATTTTCCACACAGCGGGTACAAGGACGTTTGCTCGATATCGAAAAGTGTTGGTAAGTGATATCATTCTTATTTGTATATTGCTATCTTTATTTACTTCATTTCTAACTTGTTACGTAATTCTCTAGGAAACTTCCCCTTCTGTAACTTCAGAGATTGGGCCAGCTGAATTGTATGCTGCATCCCACAAGGGAAAAATGGGACTGGTTGTCCGATGTTGCTAAGGACAATCATGTGAGTACACTTACATTGATCCATTTGGTATGGTGTTTATTTCAAAGTGTTAATAGTTATTGTCATCCTTGGTGGTTGTACTTGGTAATAGATCCGCTGGTTGGTGGTTGTCTTGGTACTTGATTTTGCTGGTTAGTGGTTCTACCGAAGTTATTGGAATACTCTATTGCTTGTGTTGGTAGCTATATGAATTTTTGTACTCAGGAATAGTCCCTACTATAGCAGTTATGCTGCCGATTTACTACGGCTATCTCTTGTAGAGTTCTTTTCCATTTGTCAAATATTATAATTTCACATATATATACCAAATGAATGTAACATTAATTATTAATGATTCATCTTATGGCACTTTTTTGCAGGAAAAGATGAGGGAATTGCAAGAGCAAGCTATCTCAGATGGGAGGTCCTACAACGACATTGATATCCTCCATCAAGTCCTAGGCCCCAAGCCTGGTTATGTGAGGGGGTTGGGGCGAGCAGTGAAGCCTCCAAGAAGCTCGGGATCACATCCACTAGTGTAGCACGACAATTAAGAGAGGCACAGTTGGAGATAGATAGATTGAAAGCAGAACGAAGCTGAGCAGAGAAGCTGAGATAGAGCAGATAGAATAGAGCGGGAAGCAGAGATGGAGCGCATGCGAGCTGAGCGACAACAAGAGATGAAGGAGTTGGAGAAAGATTGATGAGGGAAATGAGGGAGCGCATGAATGATTTCATGACAAACTCTTCCCACGGTTTGTAGACCCTATTCCCATATTCGTTGTTGGACAATGTGATTTATATTATTTTGGAATTATGTTGGACTTATGTTAGCTTGGTTTGATGCTTATTTTGGACGTATGTTATTTTTGGATTTATGTTTAGTATCATTATATTATAAACAATGTTTAACATTTGGAGAATGATGTTATTTTTGTAACTTTGACTTATGAAGACCCGTATTGGTTTCTTGTATGGATGATAGTATTCTGAAATCTATTGTAGCACATTCATGTATGGATTTATTGAGGAATTTTGGTTTCAATTTTTTGGGATTCTGCATATTACAGGTCTCCGTTCGAACCCAGGTTTTTCAAGTTAGGACACGTATAAAATTACAGGTCCCCGTTCAGACTTATTTACAACACGTTCCAACTACTATCTATTGAGTACGAGAACCAACTGTTCGGACTAAACCTCGATGTCCGAACCGAAACAACAAAAGTTCCAACTTAATAAACTCTGCTCCAACCGAAACCTGTTCTAACTACACTTTGTTAGTTACAACATACATATTGTTAGTTGGCACTGGTTATAGTCCAGACTAATATAACCGTGTTCCAACTGTATGCTGTTGGCACTTATGATGTCTCCGTGCGGACTGTCTAAGTTCGGACTGAAGTAAAATAGTTCGAACAAAGGAAGTTCGGACTTACCTCTTGTAGTTCCAACTTGATGTGGTTCCGACTTAGTTCTGTAAGTTCCGACTCGCATAAGTTCGGACTGACTTGTTCGGTTCGGACTGATCATTTTAAAGTTCAAACTTTTCACGTTCGGACTGCCTGCTCCTTGTTGAAACACTTTACCCATTTTATTGTAGTCGGAACTTGTTTCGTCAATAGTTCGGACTATTATCACTGGAAGTGAGTCTTTTGGGACGGTTTCCGATTTGCAGTCCGAACTTGTGTATATTTAGTTTGGACATGGAGAATTTGGGACGGACTGTCAATTGGCATCCCAGAAACCTTCTGGGATGCAGCTTTTGGGACGCGTCCTTGGGACACCATAAACCGTCCCAAAAGACCTTTTGGGATAGTTTTTTGGCCTTTTGGGACGCTTGCCCTACTTCCCAAAAGGCCAAATTTCTTATAGTGTGGGAAGATTTAACCAATTGACAATAATAATGCTGCATGTACGTCGTGGCTATCTTTCCTTTGTGTATCTTTTCAAGGTATTAGGAGAGAGAAAGTGTGGATGTGAGGGAGGAGAAGCTGGAGAATCAGAAGAGGAGGGGAGAGACATGGGGACCTGATTCTTCAATTGGTTCTAGTTGTGTGTCAACTACTTGTAAATCTGGTTGTGCAAAAACATGAGGACCCTATTCTGTGATTGAGAAGAAAATATCACGATGAGGTGAATATTGAGGAGTAGAAAGTCAAATGTAAGTTCTAAAAACTATGAAGTTAAGGATGGAGTATTTTGAAAATGATTGACTCATGGAAGATCTCTTCTCGAGAGAGAAATGTGTTATGTGTCAAGGTCATATAATTTGTATCCCTTGACACCAAAAGGGTAAACCAATGAAGATACACCTCCTTGATCTTGGATCAAATTTGTTGTGGTTATGCTTCAAAGTGGCTGCTACATAACACAAGCATCTAAGGACTCGAGGTGCGAATATGAAGTGAAAGTTGAAAACAACATCTGATCAGGGCTCTTATTGCTAAGAGTGGAATAGGCATTCGATTAATGAGATAGGTTGTCATGAGGATAATATCCCCCCAAAATTTAATAGGCAAAGAAGCTTGGAAAAGAAGTGATCATGCCACATTTAAGAGATCTTGGTGTTTTCATTCGACTACTCCATTTTGTTGAACGGTGGCAATGCAAGATCTTTGATGCAATGTAGACATGAGAAATGGAGGACCATTATCAAATCTAACACATTTGATCTTAGTGTTGAATTGAGTTTGGACAAGCCGTAAAAATTATTGCAATAGGAATGATGCTTTTGATTTATATTTCATAAGATAAACCCATGTCAGACGTTTATAACCGTCAACTCTAGATAAAAGATAATGGTAAACATTGATGGAAGTACGAGTATAGGGATCCCATATATCACAGTGAATTAATTCAAAAGAGGTTGTAGTAGAGTTAATACTAAGAGTAAAAGTAGATCTCTTATGTCTTGCCAAATGATAGATTGTGGTTATGTTCACTAACTAAAATTTTATCGTCATTACAAAAATTTCTCTCTCTTCACTTTTTCACCCACTCCCATAAATTTTTTTCACTTTTTCACTACCTCCCATAAACTTTTTCACTTTTTCACCAACTTTTTCACTCTCTCTTTTCACTTTTTCACTAACTTCCATACTCAAAATTTTAACCACCCCAAAATTTGATCACTCAAACACAACATGTATATTGTAAGTCTTAAGTGGTTTTTACATCAAGAAAAGTAGAATGAATCAAGTTCATACTATTCACAAATAAATGACCTGCTTTAAAATGCCAAAGGTCAAAAGTTTGATGCATATATGTATTATTATTGCTAAAATAACTTGTAGGAAAAGATAGATCCCTTGGTTGGAAGCCATCATGAGAATGTAGTAGAAAATAAAGACCGGCTTGGACTCTAGCAAGCCCAATCGTCATCCATGAAGATAGGACCTAGATAAAATAATGGTTTGCTAGAAAAAATCAGACATAAATTTTTATCTTGGGTAGTTTGCTTACAGAGATAAGACTGAATATAAAAGAAGGAACACATAGGGCATTTGTCAAAATCAAGTGATCAAAGAACTTAACAGTTCTTATGTGTGTGACTTCTGCCTTAATTTGTTCCATTTGGTAATTGAACAAAAGTGTTGACTGAGCAAGTAATAGAAGTGTAAAGTGATAAGGAGCAAATCATGTGGTCAGTAATCTCGGTATCCACTATCCAAGGGGTCGATAATGGATTAGGCACTGGCCGGGTTAGTAAGTACGCAAAATGGTGATGATCTACTGTCACGCCCCGTGCTGGTACTTACCCCCTCGGCTCGCGTATAGTAATTGCATGCACAAAATTCGGGGATTACCGCACGATAAAAACTCTTAGAATCGCTTAAATGCCCTCAAATTTACTTAGCGGAAGACTTGTTTTAAAACTGTTATGGTAAATAGAAGAAGGTCGTAAATCAGTTTAGAAACTTGAACGAAAGAAGTAAAATCTCACAAAGTAATAAATCGTTATATTTGCACTTGGAAAACCTTAATTGGTTAACGACTAAAAGAAATATGGCAAAATCATATAAAGTATCGCATCGTAATAATATGCACTTACTTAGAAAAATCTCATTAACGAATTAGATTGAAAGTGTTGGATTAGGCTTTTGAGTAGAGATAAGAACTTTGAAATAAAGGACGAGGAAAGAGACACGAAGGAGATTGAAAACCTGAAATAACAAGGACATTTTTAATACAAGAAAAGTTCAAACCGTCCTCCCGGGACTACATAAAAGGTACATTATAAAAATTCAGGAACTTCCTAAAGTTCACCGTACCATTTGAAAACTGATTACAAGGAAATGAATACCCTAAAGACTAACGAAACACTCTAACAAGCCTAAGAGGGGTACTAATCCTCCTCGTCCGAGTCCGATGTAAGATCAATAATCTCGGACCCCGGAGTGGTACTACTATTTCCCGTTGGCGGGGCCGAGGGAACGTAATCGAACCTTAGCCACTCGGGCGGTACACCTGGCAAACCAAAGTCCTCAAATCGGGGTAACGGGGATAGTGGGATAGAGGGGATGGTGGGGGTACAGGGGATGGGGGTGAGGGCTCCCTAAAGAACCAGTGGGCCTTATGCTCCACTAATACTTCAAGGAAATCCGAAACCCACGTTCGGATCTTGAGTACTAGGATATAAGGGTAGAAATCGTAGGTTAACTCGTCCTCGAATAGCTTCATTCTTCAATACCCAAGTTCGCCAAACATTGCAAAAACAACATAAGAGAAAAAGGGTGAGTCCTATTGACTCAGTAAGGTGGGGGTGGGGAAACATGATCAAACAAATACTGTGCATATAATTCTCTTAAACATGGTGTAAAACTAACTTCAAGCATACTAAGAATGAACTTGGATGAATTAAAATATGCAATGCATCACACCATCATTGGTTCCTGAGGAGTTCCCGATGTCTGCTCTGTTCACCCCCAGAGTCGGGTTGTGCGTCCCCTCCCCTTCTATGGGACTGTCCCGTGCCTCCAGCACCAGGACCCTTAACATTACGCCTTAGCGTTCATAAAGGAGCCCACCCACTCCCTGCTGTGGGGGGTTGCACGTCTCCTAAGTGCCCGGTACCGTCACTACCATTCGGGGAATCACCTCGCAGGCTTAGGGGTTCCTCACATTTGTTTTTCCTCTTATGAATGCAATCTCATGTCCAAGCATTAAAGTACACATGTAACATTCCACCCAAACAATGTACACTAGTTTGCAATGAACTTGAAAGAAACATAACAGGTTTAAAGAATAATCATTGACAATTGAAACAACCATGATAATAACTAGTAAGATCTAAGACATTAAACCCCATTGAAGGCCTATTGGGCCTCCTTAGACCCTGCTGGGCCTATTCCCAAAGTATTATTGGCTTGATGCTATTTTAGGGTTATTGGGCCTAAAGTCCATTTAGGCTCCTAAACGGGCCTTGTGATTTGGGCCCTTATTTCAACTTGGTTTGAACTAAAATTTGGGCTCCCCCATCAATTTTTCGTGCTCTATCCAACCATGTAATCATTTTCTCATTTTGGACCCTTTTTCCCTAACGAATTAGGCAAAATGTCGAATCTGCCCTCAGAGACCTCCAGGGGCATTTTCGACCTTTTCCTTCCTCATTTTGGGCTGAAATTTTTACAGGGATCCTAATATTAGATAAGGATGCTATCTGGAAAGTTTCATGCAAAAATAAAACCTGTAGCTTAGGGTCGATTTGGGCAGCACCTATGTTTGCCTAAATGCCCTAGATAAGTGTTCATGCCTTTGATTGATCTATACTTTTCGAAACTTTAGGCTAAAAATAATTTTAATCTATCAACATAAAGGAAATCATAGAGCACATAACATGTGGATTCTTCAAGAACTTAAAGGCAAACAATGATCATTTGCAATGTCATCAAGGAACATGCATAATGCATCTTTTTCATGCTTTCAACTTCATAACCTCTTTCTTGAGCCCATGGCTCCTTTCTTTGGCCCCATTTGGCCTTCTCTTGATCAGGGATACTTTAAAGCCTCTTGGCCATCATCATTCTCATTATTGCTCCACATTTCATATCACATATGCATGACATTGAATCATAAAATCATGTAGTGCAACATGCAACACCATAAGCCATTTTTCTTGACCAACCCGTGGTCTATAAGGCTTCAAGTTTAGGCTTATCACCACTGCCATAGCATCATAAAGCATGTCCAGAGCTCTTTTGAAAATCAAACCAACAGCAAGCAATCTCATACACATGTTATAAGAAATATTCATTAAGCCTTAACATGCAAGATGTCTAGACTAGTATATACTTCATAGCACCTTTGAACCTTTCTTTTTGCAAAACTTTGAATCCAACATAACCCTAACATGTTCATCATTGAATCACAGTTCTATGCACACAAATATATATGATCAATCAATACAAGAGAACATGTTATCCATCCTCAACAAAACACAAGAACCTAAACCCTTACCTTGGTGATCTCGGGTAGCTCTTGATGTTCTCCTATTAACACAAGATCTATTGGTTAATGACACTGAACTAGGGGCTAAGAAGAAGTGGAAATGATGATGAGGAAGTAGGAAAGAGGTGGTGCAAGGGGGTGTTCAAGGCCTTGGCCGAAACCCCTTTGCCAACTTACCTTGGCATGGAAGTTTTTCCACCTTCCTTCTCTTCTTCTTCTCCTCTTCTCTCCTTCTTCTTTCTTTCTCTCCTTCCTTTCCCTCTTGGCCGAATGCTCTCAGCACTCACTCCTCACTCTCTCAACTCAAATGGCGGCTGTTGGTGTGAGAAATGCATGGCAAGGGTTGGCTTTTATAGCCAACCTTGCCATCATTTGGTCAAGGGGTGGCTGCCACAAGCAAGCCCCTTGATTGGGTGGCTTGGGCGGCACAAGGGCTGGAGGAGCCAAATGGCACACTCCCTCTTCCCTAGGTGATGATTAAGGATACTTACACAAGCTAAAATCACTTCAAAATCAAATCAAATGTGATTGCAAGCAAGCATGGCCGGTTGGTCCATTTTTGAATCTTACTATTCATGCATTAAGGCCAAGAACATGGGACAAGGGAAAAGGACAAAGAAAACAAGACAAAACAAGGATTTCTTGTGTGTGCCGTGTGACCTAGGGAGGAGAGAGAGAGTGGGACCCACATGACATCAAAGTAGACTTAGGTTAGCAAAATGATTAGCTAAGTTGTAAAGTTAATCAATGCATATGTTAGAGAAAAGAAATAGTAATTAGTCAAGTGATTAACCGAGATTAGGGATAGAATAATCAAGATTGATACTAGGTAAAAATTTAGATGTAAGCAAGAGAATGAAAAGGGAAAGCATACCGAAATCCATAATGGCAATTAGAACCGAAATAAATCATGTGTCAAGAAATCAAATCTAATACTTAGAAAATGTTAAATATGAGCTAATGAAGTATACTTAGGAAAAATATCACGTGTTTAAATCAAGCAATAGGAATACTAAGATATTAACAAGAGAATGGAAGAATTTTGTTAAACGCATAGAAACCGATAAAATAGAGACAATCACGATCATAACCGTTAATTGGCTAAATACGAGAAATCAAGGAAATTAAGGAAATTAGAGAAAAAAAAGTAAATCAAATAATGCAGGGAGTTAAGAATTAAAGAAAGAAAGCACATATGCAATTTAAATTAAAAAGGCTAAATTAAAATACTAAAGTCACGAATTTGGAAACCTAAATAGAGGAAAGAAATCCTATAAGCAATTAATCGAATGATAAATATTAAACAATGCACAAATAAAGCAAATACTAAGGAAAAGAACACAATTACTAAAGATATTGAAAGAAAAACCTTAACACAAGAGTCTTAAAAGTAGCTTAAAAGATTAGGGGTATCACATCTACTGGTGACATGATAGAAAAATTCAAAATTAAACAAGAATTAAAATTGTGAGGTGAAGAAAAAATGCTACCTATAAAGTTAGACGTGGAAAAATTTCCCGTTGAACTGGACTCTTGATTGACCATGTTTGTGCTTTTGGTTGAATGTGAAGTGGAAATGTTTGGACCTGTGGAGAGTCGTTGGCTTTGCCCATTTAGCAAAGCAAGAAGTTGCTGGACTTGTGCCTAAGTAAAAGGAATTTGAGGCATTTATGTATGGTTTTTCTCTTCTATAGAACTCTACATCGTAACTTGGTTAATAGAGTGATTAGACGTTATAGCGGCAACATCGGATTGTCCTTTCAATTAGTGAATTTAAAATCAATTAGAAATCCTATGAGCCAGTAACAGTTGTTCTTGGTGTGTCCCAACTTCTCACAGTGGCTACAAGAGACATCAAACCTTTCTTTCTTTTTGAAATTAGGTTGATACACAGCCAATGCAGAGGGTTTCAAACCAGTCGTGATTAAATTCCTAGTTTCCCTTTGCCTTTCTTCTTGCAGGACAATGGAGAATTTGTGGTCAAGGGAAGGTATAAGACTCATTAAAATAATTGACCTTGAATGGAAGAATATGATTCATTGAGCCCAATGAGAAATTTGAAGACATAGTCCTTCTATTGGAGAACTCCAACATTCTTAAGAGCATCCCACCTATAGACACACGTAGGGCTTTTTTAGTTGTGGGTTCAAGTCATGGTTTTAGGGTTCAAAGCCTAGTTTGAACCCAATTTGTTGAACTAGCATTTGGTTGGGTTAAGGGCTACTGTGACACTTATGTGTTACCTGCTAATTGACATGGTCGGCACAAAAGTTACTTAGTTACTTTAACGTTTACCTGTTATTCTGACAAAAAAAGCAGTCAGCGAAATTCGCTTTATGACATAATACAGATTCTGAAAAGCCTTTTCTATTATAACCGTTGTTTAACGAAAGCATCAGTGTAACTACTCGATTTTGTTGAAAAACAAAAATAAACGAGTGAACACAATGAAACGAAAACTTCTCTTTCCGTTTTCTTTCATTTTTCTCCTTGTCTCCATTTTATTGCCAACCAAGTACTGTGAAGTAAACCAGTAAACACAGTTATGTTCACATGTGATAATGAGGTGATGAAGCAGTTTAGAATGATTCCATCATCGCCGATAAGTTTCATAGAAATCAAACTGATTTCTACCCCATTTGATCAAAGTAAGCAACTATTCACACACACAATTTTACTTCCCTTGTCTGAGCAAAAGTTTCTTGAGGAAGGAAAGAGATTTGGTTAGCGATAGAAATAGAGAGATAGAAGTAGGTAGCGAGAAAAAACCTCCAAGGAGAGAGCCTTGCTCTCGTCTTTCATTTATGGATCTCCCATGTGTGTGGGTGCCTAGTGCATCTCCCTTTTTTTTAATTTAAACTTCCCCGCTAAAAAACTTCTTTGCATATCATCTTCGTCGCTTGCGTAGGCTTGCCTACGTCCGTCATGCGAATTCCTAATGGAGAGAAGAAATCACTTGTAAAGATATCTATTCCCAAGAAAATTGAGTTTTTCATATCAGAAAATGGTTAATTTGCACGGGCATTTAGAATTTAAAAGAAAGCGAAAATCATTTTTAGGCCCAATTCACCCATTGCCGAATTGTTGTTTGGTCTAGAAGAAAAAGACATCACGTGGGCTTGCTAACGAGCGTCGAGCAAATGCCCTCTGGTCAAGCGTACGTTATTAAACGTAGAACAAAATGTATAAAGAATAAAGCAATAGAAAAGGAAAAATAAACATAAAACTTCATGTAAAAAAAATATAAAATGATAATTATCAATTTCAAAAGATAATAAATCTAAAAATAAAACTACAGATAATTTAATGCATAAAAATGCAAACAAATCACAAAAAACCACATAAATTATTAAATTAGTTATGTACAATTGTGCTAAACGGGTGACAGCATCTCCTGCTTTTTCTGAGACTGTTAGCACAATTAATGCATGTGTCAGGTTAAAGTGTAGAGGTGTATGGTCTAGCAGAGTTAGCGGCAGAAAGGGTCAAGCTGTAAGTTGAGCCTGGGTCTAACTCGTGGAACCAGAACCAGAACCATGACCCAAAACCAAAATCAAAGCCTGCATCCAAACAAGCCCATAAGATCAGCAATACGGCAGCGAGCGATAATTCCTTAACTCCTCCCAAATAGCATTTAGTTGAGTAAAAGAATCACTTACAGATAGAGAGCCTTGATTAAGCATACTGAGGTGATATTGTAGGTGGAAAATTTGAGCATGGTCAAGTTGTGCAAATCTGCCTTTCAACTTCTCCCACACTTGTTCAACTGAGTTAATGTAGAGAATCGAAGATGCTGGGTACTTTAAGATTGATTTCAGAATCCATGAAAGGAGGAGGTTGTTGCATCTTAGCCAAGAAGAGTACAAAGGATTGGTAATGCGGGGGTGGACACAAACCCATCGGGAAATCCAAATTTGTTATTTACAAAAAATGGCAAGATTGAAAGCACGGCTCAATGAAAGGTGGTTGAACTCGATGAGCTCAAGGGTGACCACTACGGTTTTGGCATTGTCGCTTGAATAAAGAAAGAAATGGAAGTTTGGGTCTTTGTAA
Organism: Morella rubra; assembly: GCA_003952965.2. Lineage (NCBI taxonomy): Eukaryota > Viridiplantae > Streptophyta > Magnoliopsida > Fagales > Myricaceae > Morella > Morella rubra. The sequence continues at coordinate 9,024,032 of CM025852.1, forward strand.
GGAGGTGAAGTGTTACTCCGTGAAGATGGATTCAAGAAGGTGTATGTAATGCCCCTTTCTTTTTTTCCACCTGTTTGACACATATCTTATATAGTATATATGTATTGCTAATTGGAGTTTTCTTGTTTAAATTATTTCTTCCTTGAGCTTACATTATTTTTAATATACTTACTTTGCACATTTTTAATTTATTTATTTTTGAGCTTGATATTTGTTAATATTTTGTTACTATTTACATTAGAGGATTTAATTTTATTAAAGAGTCTTTCAAAATGATATTTATCTTTAATTTTATCTCTTGCTTTGTATTCATAGCAAGTAGTATGTTTCATGATCCTTGATTAACATTTTATTAATTCTCTTAAGGTTGTAACCGACTTATAATGTGTATTATGCTCTTAAATTATTTGCTTTTAATTTTACAATTATTTTATATCTTTATCTTGCATTTAATTGTAGTGCACAATGTCTTGGTCGAATTGAGCATGCATCTTGCATTTAATGTCAACTTATCTCTTGTTGCTTTTTCTTCTCTCTCTTTCTTCTTTAGCCAACTGCATGGTTCTTGTTTATTGGCCATTTTTTTGTCTTATTTACATGCACTAACACGTTGGCTATGGGGTATATGTGTGTGGATAAAATGGATTTGTAGAGATTCTAATGATTGCCTAGCTAAGTAGGGTGTGAGGTTAGAGGAGGAGAGAGGGAGCTAACCTTGGTTAAACCGATTGGTATGGCTGTTTTCCTCCTTGTTTTTGTTGACTAAAAGAGAAGATAGAGACTTGATAGTGAAACACCCATTTGCTCGAAAGTGAGAGGAGGAGAGAGGCATAGGAGAAAAGAGAAGAACCAAAGGATAAAGAGAAGAACACAAGGAGAGAAGAGAGAGGTGCAGCTGAAGGAAAAAGAAAAAAAAAGAAAAAAAAAAAGGGGGGGAGAGGAAAGGAAGTTCGATCAGCACTTGTACCCCCTTGCTTTTGGTTTTCAGCTTTTGTTTTTGTTTCTTTCCTAACCTTTTGCATTGCTTTTAGGTGTTTTGTCTTTTTGGAAATCCACATCTACCGAAATAAGGAGGTAAGAGTGATTAGAGACTTGTTGTCCATGGGGATTGGGATCTTTGTTGGTGATTTGTGGGGGGGGAAAACTACTATGAAGGCCATGGGTTCGGGTTGGATGATAGCTTAGGTGATTTTTTTTGTAAAATGGATGCATGCATGTGGATAGATGAAGAAAAAATGGAAATGGGGAGAGTCATTTGGCAGATAGCACATTTCTTGCTTTTTATTTTGTGTTTGGGGTTTATCTTGGCATTTAGGTGTTTTGGATATCTTGCATGTTGAATATATGGTTACAAAAAGGGAGTTAGGGACTTAGAAGAGCCACGGGTTACACTTAAGAGGAGGAAGTTGCTTGAATGCTTGATTTTTTTAATGAACTTGACCTTGTTACTTCCTTTTATAGTTTTGTATACCGTGTTAAAAAATTTGTGCTCTTGTGCAATGAAAGATCATGTTTCATGTTAATTGAGAGGCACGGCAGTGCCTTATGATCAATGTTCTTGGAGCCTTAAGGGCTGAAAAAATATGAAATGAATGGCATATGTCCACATGTGGGAATGCATGGTGTTTTTTAAAAAGGAAAAACTAGAAATGGTGGCTTTTATATGGTGATGTGTTACTGTCGTCCACCTCTGAAAGTATTTTGTTGTAATTTAAATGTTCCATGCACATAAGTACACATGCATTTACATTTAAAGTCAAGAGAAAAAGGTGCATGCAAAATTACCCTAAGGAACCATGATACTTGAATGCCTTAAAGGATTTTTTTTAGCAGGTGCAGATTTTATTTTTATACCAAATTGTCCAGATATGAAGTGTAATAATTATAGGTCTTATACTAAAAATTTCAGCTAATTTGGATAAGTAAAAATGATCGAAATGCCCTTGGAAGCACCTGGGGTCAGTTTTGGCATTTTGGAAAAGGTAGGAAAAACATCCAAGACCAGAATTTAGACCTATGATTATTATGGACCTAATTTAAGGAATTTAAGGTAGAAATTATAACCCTAAACTAATTCCAATAAGGCCCCAATCACAAAGCCTAATGTGAAAATAGAACCGGCCAATTAGTTTAGTATGATTTAAATAATTAATTAAAAAGTGCAACTAAATCAAGATTGTTTAGTAATACTAAATCTGTAGAATGCCATTTAAATGCATGCTTAGTAACAAGTGACTAAAAAAAAAAATAGATTACTAATATAATGGTAGTGAACTCATAGCACACAAGCTCAGGTTTTTAGATCAATAAGTTTAGATCATAATTTATAGAGCTGCTAATATTTCTCTTCAAATGTCATTTGCAATTTTATTTTGTTATGTGCAATCCATTGGTTGTCTTTGGTGAATTATTTATCGATGATGCATATGATACATGTTGCATCAACATATAATGGGAATGGAGATTCTGTTGAGTGAAATGAAACCCATACCTAGAGGTGATCTTAAGATCGGGTGACGGTACCGTTCACAGTAAGATAGTGCAAGCCACCATTGAGATGATAGTAGTTGGTATCCCTAGACAATGGAATAATGCATGCCTAACTGGGTCTTGGTACTGGGGGATGGGATAGTCCTAGAGGAGAGGAGGGACGCACAACCTAGACTCTGGAGGTTAAAAAGAGCAAAGATGTTTTATTTGTTTATTCTTTTGTATGTACTGTTGTGGACATCAGACCAGACAAATGAAGACGTTTATGAGCGAGCAGATTTTGGACATTGACTTATACATCTACGATATGGACTTGCGTCACGAATACATTAGAGGTATACGTGGGGTATGAGCCCCAATGGTACCTCAAAGGTCCACCTATGTCCCCACTTCCCTATGTTGAGGACTTTGGACTAGTCGATATCGACACGGTCCTCCTGCACATAGTCCCTCCTCTACTGACCTCGCCAGCAGAGGGCACCGGAGAAAATAAGATTATCGACCTAACCTTTGACAATGAGCCAGAGGATGATTAGACTTCAACGGTGGTCACTCTTTTGTTTAAGTTGGTTTAGTTAGTTGTTTCACGGATGTTGTAGTACGGAAAGCTTTTGTCAGCTTCCATTTTTGTAATTATCTTCTCTTTACTTTTGTGTTCCTCTTGAAGGACTTTTTTTGTAAAAGAGAAACTTTGTGATCTTAGTGAAACCATGTATTTACTTTTTTAAAGATTTCTCTTGTTCCATTTCTTGGATGGTGCAATATTTTATTTTCTTTACTTCATTTCATTCCTATAACTTCCAAGTTATTTTTCTAACTTTGTTTCTTTAATTATTTCATTTTATTCTCGTTACTATTTCTAACTCTTAGGATTATTTCAAATGTCGCCTTTTTCATTAAATTCCTAAAAATATTATTTTTCTTATCTTATTAGATTTCTAATTTCAAAACAATTTTCAATTAACCGTTTCCGCTAAGCCTTTTTCAAAGCCAAACAGTAGGACTTTATAGGATCAATTCGTGTTGTAATCTCTGTTTGTGTGCATAGCATCTTTATAAGTAAGCCTAGGAGATACGTACTAACAAGGGCCGTGACAGTGTATGTGGAAATCACTGTTAGAGTTGAAAGCCATAGCTCCTATTGACAAAGATTAGGTCATGAATAGGAATGACAATGAAGACAACTTGCGAAAAGGGATTTTCCTTGGATTTTGGGATGATGGGCGCAAGGAGGAAATGAGATATTCTGCCGCTCTGTACCATGTCAGAAAAACACTAACATCTGGGAGAGAATTTCACTCAATTTCATTAAAAGGAAAATGTGTACAATGAGGAATCTATTATGGCTATGTTTGGTTTGGTCTCCAAAAATTTTCAAAAATTTTTCACAATCACTTTTTCATCAATTCCAATACCTTTTTACAAACTCCAATAACTTTTTACAAAGTCCAACAACTTTTAACAAATTTTTCACCAATCTCAAAAAATCTACGCTATCTTCAAAAGAAACAAATACAAAAAATGTTTTCAAAACCAAACCAAAGGTAACTCCTTACTCTATGCGTCTCTTTTGGAGTGGTGCATATCAGGGGAGCTATCGCTTGCAGGTTGTTTGAAATTCATAAATTATATGTATAATCATGTATCTACTTGTTATGTAAACACCTGTACTGGTACTTACCTATCAATTTTTTTAGGCAAAGATATATATATATATGCTTTTTTCTGTTCTTTTTTTTTTTTTTTTTGTATATAAGCATGTAGCAGGTATCTAGACAATTTTTGGATTCAAGTATGTAGTAGAGTGCATTTTTCAGCCATTTTATTCCGCCCGTCTCTACGTACGTTATTTTAATGTCTTAATTTGACAAGATAAATATAAATATATAATATCTGCACGATGGCTTTGTCGTGCTGATTTTTCCACGGGCCTCAAATGGGGGTTTTGATGAGCGATCACTTTCCTGATATGTCAACATGACAGGGCAGCTTAGAAAGAAAAAAAAAACATGACAGAGCAGTTGATCTGATACCCATAATTAACACTTGTCATAGACGGCTCTCACCTACCGTTGATGGCATCTTATGGACACTAGCTTATCCAAATTATTCTAGTTACAATTGCTAACCACAACTATTAGTTAGCAAGTTAAGTCAAGCACCCACGACACAACAAAAGCCCATCTTCATTGGTTTTGGATAGCGTATTTTCAGGGTCAAACTTACTTACAAAAGCTCATGTACATGATGAGGCTCACACAGTCACACGTGTTTAGGTATTGGGATTGGTGTTTAGGATGAGGCTCACACGTGTTTGAGGAAATGGTACTTTCTTTCTCACATGTTGAGAAACAAAGTTTCCTGAATTAAGAAAATCAAACAACATTTGGAAAGCATGCATTCTCCACATGAGACCAAGATTGATTCATTGATCAGCTAATTTTTTTGCTAGTTGTTTTGTTGTATAAATTTAGGGTTATAATATTTCACTGCTAAGTACGTACGTGCTCCTACTCATGAATTATCGAAAATTATAAATCAAGAGAGAGTGCCTCCCCCTCTCCGATCCAGACCCTTCCTTTTCTTCTTCGCTTGTGACCCTCCCCTTCTGCTTGTTTTTGGGCTACAGGATCAGATCTTCTCCCGTTCACCCTCCCTCCTCTGACCAGCCTCCTGCCGGGCAGCTGTCTATAGTTTTGGTCTTCTTTTGCTTACTAGTTTATTTCCAGTGTAGTTTCATTGTGGGGTTTTTGTCCGATGGTTTGGGAGCACTCTTTGTCTGATTTTGAGGCAGATCAGCCGTCACGCGCTTCTCGGCTGCCTTCAGCAGCCCTGAGTCTCCGACAACATCTGTGACCGGTATGATGGTCGCTTCCTCTCTCCATCTTCCTTCCAGGTGCCACTTATGTGTGCCCCCCTTTTGCCGGCGCTGGCATGGACTTCTCCGTGGGGAAGTGGGATCGAGGTGCCTGCATCCTCTCCTCAGGCAAAAGACTCCGCCTTTGGCGGCTCTCAACTGTGGCCCTTGTGGCCATTTCATGGTTTGGCCATTCGGATAATTTGGTTGTGCTTTGTGCACTCTGTATGTATTTGGACCGTGTGGCCCTTTGTCTTTGTTAAATTTGGCTGTATGCCCTTATGTCGTGTAGCTGGCCCCTTGTGGTGGTTTGTGTTCTGCGCTTGTATCTCTGTTGGTTTCCCACTTTTTATTAATATTATGGTTTGCTTAGGAAAAAAAAAAAAACTTCCTCAACTTTTTTATTTCAGATCCCCTGGGATAAAACAAAAGAATTTTATTGGTGGTGATTGCATTACCAAATTCAAAACACACGAGTACTGATTGATAATTTTTATCCACACCGGACCCCGGCCAAATTAAGTTAAAAGCTGCAATGAGATTAGACAACGATGCTGGGATTCACCGAAGCGAACTCCAGAAGCTCCTCCTGGCGTTCGAATATGGCCATCTCTTCCTCATCCAAGGTTATGAGAGCTTCAACTCCACCCGCACTCGTATCCAGCAAAGAAATTGTGTTATTCACCATCTTATTTGCACTTGTCATCCACGCTGGTTTGCCCCACCCAAAATCGGTCTCGTACAGTGGAAACTTGCACCAACTTGAACATTTGTATACCACCAAATCCTTCCTATTCTTGAAGATCTCAGCCCTCTCCTTGAGAGCCTCCATTAGAGCCGAGAAACCTTCCTCTCCTTTGAACTTGTTCGGCTTGTTGTCTAGAAAATCGTTCTTGATCCTCCTCATGTCTTGTACCAGCTGGTGTACCTCCATGTCGCTCTCTTCCTCCACGATCACCGCAAACGGCCACACGAAATTCCCGAACACGGTGTCGGCCAGAGGTGGGTCCATTCTTGTGCGGAGGTTCACGGCTTGGAATAGGGCAGTCGGCTTAAACGACCCAGTCTTCGATTTCACAACGTTTACTGCACATTTCCACATGTGTGCTAGTACCACCTCAACGCGAGACGGGTAGTAGCCCTCTCGCCCAATCTGGACTCGAACTTTTTCCTTCATCTCCGCGACCTTTAAGGCGCTGAAAACGAACCTCCTCGCAACAAATTTCTCGCCGGCAATATGCACCGATGCGGACATGCCCGGAATTTCTCTGGGCGGCAAAATAGAAGATGCAGTGAATTCCGGAAGGACCGGTTCGCTCAATCCACGACACGATTGAGTCCAGCTCTTCAGAAGCGTGAGCAACGCCGCGATGTCGGCGATCTTGTGAGTAAGAGACAAACTAACGGCGGTTCCGCCGCAGCTGAACAGGGTGAACTTCACGAGCCACATGGAACCAGTGGATAATTCCATGGTCTCAGGGTCGGTTGTGGGGAGGAAGAGGTCGATCCTCTGATAGTCCGGTTTGCCAAGGTAGTCCGAGAGTGGGCTATCACACCGGGCTTCGATGAAGAACCCACCCTCGTCGTTGCAGTCGACAGTGGAGGCATCTACGAGGCGCCCGGCGATGGGGTAGAAGCGGGTGAGCGTTTCGGATATGGATTTCTGGAGGAGTTGGGACTTGCGCGAAAACTCGGCATCTTGGTCAGCAACGTGGGCATCGCCTGAAGGGAAGAAGAAGGTCATGTTGCCATGGATGGCGGGAGAGAGCTGGTCAAGAAGAGAGAGTTTGAAGTTTTTGAGGTCGGGAGGAGTGGGTGAAGAGGGTTTGATGCAACGTCTGGAGATGGTATCAGACTTCATTTGACTCATTTTCCTTTGGAAATGGAAATGTTGCACTACTTCCTCTCCCGCCTCACGATGCAGGCCTTTTCTTCCTTTATAGATGGCAGAAGCAATTCTGTTGACTTTTGCTGCATAATGGAAGGTTGGTACGAATCGAGGTTTTATTATTTTTTGTAGCAATTTCGAATATATAATATTAATAGTCCCTAGTAAGGGGGAAAATACACTTTTCACCCACGAACTACCATATATTTTATACTTTACACCCTAAACTACCAATTTTGACACATTGCACCCTTTAATTACAATTTTTAACACTTTGCACCCTTTATCAAATTTTCAAACTAAAATGACGAAAATGCCCTTAGATATTGTTGTCAATTCATTAATTTTTTAAGGGTATTATTGTCAAATGGAGGGTGCAAAGTGTTTAATATTAGTAGTTGGAGGGTGTAATGTGTCAAAGTGGGTAGTTTAGGGTGTAAAATATATAACATTGGTAGTTTGAGGGTGCAATGTCTTAAAGATGGTAATTTAGGGTGTAATGTGTCACTACTCCGGTAGTTTATGGGTGAAAAGTGTATTTTTCCCAGATAGTAATTATAGGCAAAGAATAAATTGACAGATATTCCTCTGTGCATGTTCAACAACTCATGAGGTAGGTAGGAACGAAGTCAAATTTATTTTTGGCTTGTCTAGAGATTATAAACCACTGAACTTTCACTTCTATTCTTGACTCTCTTTCGTGTATTTGAAAGTATATTATACGTAGATCGGGTCCCAAGGAGGAACTAAGCTTACGCGTACTATTTTACGTTTCCCTTTTCCTTTTCTAATATTTTTTTTTATCCCCTGCAAAAAGTTCCAATCTTCATGGATATTAGTTTCAAGAGCAGTATTTCGTACCTAATGTGTACACCGACAAATTCATATGTATATATATACTTTCTTAATCTTAATTGATTCAGTATAAGACAATTAATTAATTATAATTGGTATTACTTATAATTTAGATACTAGCTCCTATATTTTTCTTTAGGATTACTTAAAAGTTTTCTATCAAGTCATAACGAAAGATAACAAGAAAGTTAGGGGCCTAGGGCTAGGCAATTAAGAGGCGCCTAACATAGGGGGAAGGCATTTTGGTAAAATTTGATTTGATTGTCAAACTTTTTCATTTCCAATAAGGGTAATTATGGGCCTAAGGGTCAATTAGCATTAGGGTTTCGGATAGATTATGATCCCGAGAAGATTATGCATTCATGCTTTTAGACTGATTTGTGGCGACTTCTTTTGACTTTGGAGACTCTTGAACTTCGGATTTCTAAGAATTTTTCACTTTTGAAAAACTTGTGGGGACTTGATGCAATTCACTAAATCTAAGTTGGAGAATCATGCATAGTACTCTTGCAATTCGTTGAATAGAATTGATTCAATCTATCTCGCTTTCTTTTGCTTTTTGGCTATTACTCTATTTCTCATTCACAAACTCTAATTTGGTTAAATCTCATTGAGTTGACTAAATTAGAACCCTTAAAATCAAATTACACCAAAACCAAGAACTTTAAGCTCAAATTAAACCCATTTTCCAAATCTTATAAACCCAAGGCTCAGCTACCACCAAATCCCTAATTTCCAAATTTCTCTTGTGGTGGTCACGGCTTGTAGATAATTAGAAGCATGTGGTCTTGGGGTCTTTCAACAAATTTCTTCTAATGAAAGCTAACCATCTAAACGATCCAGGTTTTTAGATAGCAAGATATTCGACTCGACCTAAGAGCTCATAATATCTGTCAAATTTGAGGTTAAAAAATAGTGGGATTCCCATATACAGAGCACTTCAGAAACCAAGACAAGTACATTGAAAAAGAAATAATCCAATTCTTCTTTACTTCAAAAGTCATTGGCATAATTCTGCCGCGCTGGCATCAAGAATTAAGCCACATAAAATAGACTTCACACTGTTAATATGCATCTGATGGATGAAAGACTTCGTTTTAATCTTTTGAGAAAGTCACATTATAGATTGATTAGGCACCACGCACCTGTCAGAGTTTCCAGAAAACATTTACTGAAGCTATTCATTTTTCACCACCATATCAGTTTCTATTCTAGGCAATCCTCTCACAGCACTACTACCTCTAAAGATTGATCTTGGAAATTGAAAAGGTAGAGAGCAAGCTTCGAATTTAGCTGCGCCAGCTGTTTTGTCTCTTTGCTTCAAAGGATGCCCCATCATTGAGCATGTCTTGAGCATCAGTTTCCATTCCCAGCTTTGAGAGTGCAAGAGCCTGCAAGTAGAATGCAGTTGGCCACTCCGGTATGCACACCTGGGCCTGCATTGCATCCCTCAATGCAAGTTCTGCTTGACCATTCATCAGGTAGGAGAATGCCCTCCTCGCAAAGACAGTAGCGGAAGGAACAGACATCATTGCTGCTAGCTGTATCACAAAGGGAAAAGGAAATGAAACACATGCAAACAGTTTATAGATGCATGATTTCGAAGATTATAACAAGCATTCTTTAATCAAATGGGCAGCGGGATTCAACGTTATCACCCTTGGCAAAATACATACTAATCTAGGGACTTTGTTATCATTACAAAGCTTGCGGCTAGCCAAAATATTGCACAAACAATTGATTCTGCAAGAATATGGTTCTCGTAATGCAATAGTATTATAGATAAAGAAAATGAGACAAAATAAGGGCATCTACCTTTGAGTAATACTCAATTGCACTGTTGAAATCCTTGTCCCTAAATGCAATATCCCCAAATTTCTTTGTGTTCAACATGTCCTGCACTTGCTGCGTCCATTCTTGAAAAGACAGCTACATTTACAGATCACATGGTGCAAGAATAGCATGAGATGGGATTCACCATAATATGAGACCGAAATAAGGAGAATCATGAGAAGTGAGCGAAACCACCATATAACTATGAAATATAGGCCAAACCACTAACAATTTTGCTGAACTGATTTTGAATATCACATAGTTCAAGGCAATCACATATGTAGATTGCAAGGGAACAACAGCACCAAAATGACAACAGACAATACACCAGATATTCAAAACACAGAAGTTCCAGGCAATATGAACATAGACAGACTCCAGGCAATTGCCAGCAAAACTTCTTCTAGGACTAATCATGTTTCCCTAGTTCGAAGTAATTGGCTCAGAATGTTAGAATGTTTTTCCAATGCCTTAACCAATTTCATACAATTTTTTTTTTCTTCTGTCAGAGGGGGAGGGGGAGAACATCCATTGCATTCGACAGAAGCTTGCTACCTCATTTTCGGCACCTTCTTCATCTTTATAGCCTGTTTTCAACAAAATATGATGCACAGCAGTAAGATCCATCTTTGCAGAAGCCTTCCCAAGGGGAGAAAGCATAGTTGGCAGCACAACTGTATTTTTAGGCAGGCCCATGAGAACATGTGATGCCACCTAGATAGAGGCAGAACAGAAAATAGATACAAGGTAAGGAAGGCACCATACATCATAAGCTCAAACACAGGCTGCATGAAAATTGTAAGAGAGACGTATTTCAAGATTTGAGGAAACAGGAAATTTGACCTCTTTCTGCTTTTGAAGTGGTCCGACGGCTGCAAGAAGAAACCTTGAATCAGGTCGATCCCTAGCCTCAGAATGAAGACACTTAGAAGCAAGTTCAACCAGCTTTGTGGCATCATCATTGGCATATTGTCCTTCTAATGATGAATCCATCAATAGCAATACATTTTTCCCTCTTATCAGGTCCAGAGCCTGGAGTTATAAGAGTCCCTTAACTAATTATGGTATCCTTAAGAGAGCACTCCACATCATTTAATCCAACTCCAAAAGCTTGTGTTTGCATGTGTTGATTAACCAAGCACTGATAATTTGTCTTTTTAATTATCCTTCATTTACTCACCAATAAGCTTTGGCAAGTTAACAAAATCTTAGAACTCCTCAAGAAGAATTAGAGAGAGAGAACCCAAGCTTAAAAATGTTGTGCGTTCCAGTAGTTTTGAGTCATGTCAAACTGAGCTTATAAAGAATTGTACAGCGGAATAACTGGCCATAGCATAAGTAAGGATCTACCAAACGAGTGAACTTGATGAGCATACAGCTCTATTTGAAGCCACTCTAGTTGTCTAATTTCTCTCAGTAGTTTGAGGTAGCAATGACAACATAAATATCAAAAATTTAGTAGATGTTGCAGACCCATGGTAGAATGCACAGAAAAACTGTTGCACTGAATGAATTCAAGATTGATTGGCCTCCTATGGAAGGCTGTAAACAGCCACATCTAGACTCTTGCAATGCATTAAAGATAGATAGCTATACATTGTCTGCATTAAATGTGCAATAGCGATAACATAGAAGAAGAAAACAAGGGAAAGAAAAGAATCCTTGGAATACAAACTTGGAAGAAACTAAAGGTCTGTGGAATGGAAGTAACATACATGGCTTGGAGGAATATGCTTCCCACTTAAAAGGTCCAACAGAACAGTTCCGTAACTGTAGATGACACTCTCCGGGATGACCCTTCCTGCGGAGTATGAAATAAATCAAATTCACAGGACATGGGTCTTAATATCGCCATTATGGTCAACAAATTTTTTGAAACTATCAAAACAAAAAACAGTAGCATAGGGTAATAACAAACCGGATTTGCATATATTTCACAACTCACAGCTCATGTAGGTTCTCCAAGAAAAGCAATTTATCATTCCAATTGCTTCTCGCATCTTTGTGCCGAAAAGGCAATTCAACTCATAGTAAGACTAGGACAAGAGCAGCTCATTATAGGCCCTTGTGGTTGGGTGAGGGACCCCATAACATAAGAAAGTCATGCAGTGCATAAGCCCCCATAGAGATAGGGCTCACTTTCTTGTGGTAGTAAATTTAAAATGAGAAAGTAGTGGACAACTAAAGAGGTCACGAGACTAACAGCAATTGAGGAATAACTCAAATTTTTTCCATTTTGGTTATTTAAAGTGAAGACAATTTTGTTTAGTGCAAGATCACTTCACACCTTGCAGTGCTTATAAGGAAGCTCTAAGGGGAAAAGAAGAAAAGTATGAAATAGTCTATACTGCTGATTAAATGTATTCCAAAAAGCGAACAAAATATACTCTAACTTGAAGTTCCTTACTGCATAAAGAAACAATGGTTACTACTTTTTGCACAATAATATGACAGTCAGCACAGCCTATGGTTATGGAAGTATTCTCCTTTAGTAACTAGATAATTTGGCTGCTCTGTTTTAAGTTCCAGAGTTCAGACGCAAGGCAATCTTATGAAACATATACAATTCACCTCATCAGAATAAGTTGCAAATTGCTTTGGAAGAGGGAAGTAAGTACAACAAACAAACTTCAAGCATTCCAAAGGATATATTTCTTGATGCAATTACCTGTCCGCAAAAACTCAGGGGGAGTATAGGCTAAATTAGTGCTGTAGCTTTTTCCATCTCGACTATTTTTCATAAGGCCAAAACTAGATAAACGAGGGTCACCATCCTGCATAAGTGAATAGAAAAATCACAAGATGACAACAACATATCTATCGCATGACATGCTTTATGGCCCACAAGAATTCCAAATAACTGACATCTACACACATTATACATAATTCCTATGCATAAATTATATGCCGTATGCTCACACCCAAAAACACCCACATATAAGTAAATGTTATTCAACAACTCCGGAGATATGGAACTAGAAAAGAATGAAAACATAAGATACTTAAGGTCGCAACAACAACAGCAACACCAGAGAAACAGGATATAATTAAGGGTTACTTGAGACTCAACCAGTAATAGGCAAACTTATTTTTGTTACTGATGCATAAATCAATTTCTTTCTATCCCAATTTTTTAATGCATATTTGTTTTCTGGTTTCCCATGTTACTTGTCAACTTTGAAAATTTTAATCTGAAGAATTTTTTAACTTTCTAAAATTACCTTTGGTCTCAAGCAAATATATTAATGGATGAAAAAAGTCCTGAACCTGAGGACCATTACTTCGAAGTCAGTATTTAATAAGTACTTATGTTTGGAATGAAGATGTTTCCTTTATAAGATAAACTTCATAAGATAGGCAAACAATTCGGCCCTGCCATTTTCAAGCCATCTCTTCCAGGTAAACAAGGTTGTATATCGTAACAGAACTTCTTATGTAGGGGTCAATCAGATACATCCCCAAGTCTAGCTATTGTACGAACCACCTTTGCCATTATTAAGGGAAGTCAGCAGAATGTTAGTGCACCATAAAATGCAGCACGACGATGAAAATTTGACAGAGATACTGCGAAAAGAGGGGGGGGGGGGGTAGAGGCGGAGAGAGAAATGTTGTTGGTAAAGATGTTAATCAACAGGTAGATTCTTCTCCTGGCTAGAACACTAGGGTGGATCCTCACAGCTATCAGAACAAGTAGAACTTTGATCAAAATGCAATCAGCAAAGAGAAAGATTAAGCAAACTAAAGTGGGCGGGCAAATGCACGGAATGAAGATTTTCGGAATTGATGCATAATAAATCCCAACTCACATACTTGTTAGCACCAACCTAAGAAGCCATTGCAACATAAAAACAACAATGAGTTGTGCTTTTGCTTTCAGTAGCTCAACTCAAAAAATTTCAGCAAGCATCCTATTCATTGGTGGAACTTCAGCTCACCCTTGGGGAAAATGCATCTATGCTGCTAGTGATTGAAAGTCGGGAGTTTTCAAAAAATCGTTCCACAACTTTCAGTGACTTCGCTTATGCAGCAAGTAAATTTTGGTAATTTGACGTACTAATAAATCTCAAAAATACATATCCCAACAACCCCAAAATCAAGCATAGAAGTCTGCAGAATCCAGATTCAAAAACTCTTCAAGTTGTATGTACACTGATACAAGAGAAATGCAACTGATTTCATAGTTGTAAATCTATAATCATACCTCGTCAAAAAGCACTCTGTATGCATTCAAATCATGATAAATTTTTAGATTTTCTGAATTACAATGATCAAGTGCCTGCGCTATATTATATGCAACTCTAACACGCATCTCCCATGGTAGTGGCTGCTTGTCCCCTATAGGAAATAATCATAGAAACCATTACAAGAAACCCTAAACAAAGTACAATATTTAAAGAACCTCAACGAGCATAAGGCGGGATAGGACGTAAAGCAAGCAGAAACAGATAGGAGACTTTATTATAACTTTATACACAGAAAATTATGTTTAGTTTTTTAGAATCAGAAAGTTGGCGTTTAGCCAGGGATGGTTATTTATAATCGTTACAAGCCATACCGATTGTCCGACTTTTGAGACAATCAGGGAACAGAAATGTAGTCCCCAATCACACTGGATCATCCTTTATAAATGCTGAAGCTTCAAATCCTAAAAGAAAGGCACAAGGTCATTGCACTTACCATCACTGCTTGCAGTAATAGGCTGACAGATGTACAGATCAGGCTACCAAAGTTCATCACATAGGAAGAAAAGGAGGGAGAACAAAGAAATATCTTAATACAAAAGACTGGTGGGAAAAGAAAAGGAGAGCTGATCATCAATTGCAACAATATATCTTCGTAACTAAGTTTATGAAATTAAAAGCAACTCAAGAAGAGAATGAGTAATACAGTGGAATAGATGCTTGGACAGAGTATCATTGGGCATGTACTCAGCTACCAAAAGCCGTTCATCTCCTTCAGCACAGCAACCAATGAGATTCACCAGTCTCTTGTGCCTCACCTTCCCCAATCCCTCTGCCTCTGCCTGATGATGGAACATTTAACACAAAATAAGAAATCCCGTGATTTTGTTTCCCCTCATGATATGAAAACCAGATTCGAATGTCCCAACTGATGACAAGCTAAACGCTCAATGTTTCAGTTTCCTCTTTTTTGCCCTTTTTTCTTTCCCTCTAGTAGTTTCCGTAGACTAAAATGTGGTCATAAACAAAAATTGAGATTACCTTGAAAAATCAACTCCTTCGAACAAAAGGGAAAAAAAAAAAACGAAAAGCTCAAACCACCTGCTGTTGAAAATTTAAGAACCAAAAATCCTAGTTGGTTTCAGAAGAAAATAGAGACAATAGCAAAAAGACAACAAAACAGTTTGAATGGCGTTTCGGTTCAATTCCTTCGGTTATAAACTAATGCATAATCCGAGACTTAAATTCTAATTCCTGTTTTTCTTTTTCTTTTTCGCTTTCTCTTTAACCAAACGAAGCTACCCCAAAAAGGTCTTTCCTTTCCTTTCCCAAGCAACTTTTAACCTTTTTCCTTCTTTCTATCATCGATCAAACAGAAAGAGGACTCCTCTTGTCCTCACCACGAACTGTTGAGCGTCAGGCCAAGACTGCTTGGAGAAACGTTTGACTGCAACAAAGTGATTGTTCTCAAGGTTGCCTTTGTAAACCACATTGGGAGCTTTCTCGCCGCTCTCGGAGACAATGTGATCGGTGCTGAATCCATTGGTCGCTTTGCGGAGCTCAATGAGGCCGTACTCTTTGAATGCCGCTACTTGGAGCCCTTGATCAGCTTGATCCCCATTAGCTTCAAAACCCAAGAAAACCAAACAAAAGCTATCAATTCGTCAATGCCATATACGTGAAAAAACCAGAGAAGCTCTTGAGCTTCGAAAACCCAAAACAACACAAAACCCATCAGATTTCATTGACGTAGACTTGAGTTAACAAACCAAAACCTATCTAAATCAATGTCCATGTGGGAAAAAAGAATAGCAGCTGGTTCTTCGTTTGTTGCAAAACCAAAACAAAGCTAACAAACAAAGCAACAACCCCGTGATATTTTTTAGAACTGTGAAACAGAGTAAGATACAACAACAGCTTAAAGACCAGTAGCTACGAAACCCAAACCAAAAAATAAAAACAACAAAGGAAAAGGCAGCTTGATCTCAGTCGCTTCAAGACCCCATAAAAAAGCACCACGATATCAAAAATAAGAACCATGAAAATCTTGACGTGAGAGCATGGTTGTGTGAAAGAGAAAGGGGAGGAAGGGGAGAGACCTAGGTCTGGTTGGGAGGAAGGGTCGTCCGGGGAGTGAAGGTGGGTGGCTTTAGACTGCAAGCAACCCATCACTGGTCCCTTATTACTCTACATGAAACCCGGTAAGTTCCAAAGCCCTTTATAACCACTTGGTCCGATACGACAGAACAGACCACGGGTAAACTGGCCGAGTGACGAGTACCGGGAGGAGGTTTTGGCCCGAAATGTCGGGGTTCTGACTTCGCACAATACCAAATTGAAAAATGTTAAGCCATTGTTTGGCTGCTTTTGTTGCAGCTCCGGAAGCAGAGCTAAATTACAAAAAGCCATCTAAAAATAACAAAGAAGTATAAAGCTCTCGGGGAGGCACGAGGCCAGAGCATTGGGAAAGGCTAGTAAAAAGGTAAATCTCTGAAAAGCAACCGGGAGAGAGAGAGAGAGAGGTCACATGATACGTCTATGATAACGCACGTGCTCTCCGGGCTGGCCCACTTCTCTGGTGTGACTCTGTCTGTTAAATTCCAAAGTACAATTTACGGGAAAGGCTCTCCTCCATTGTCTGTTAAAAGTCCAAACCACAGATCAGAAGCATGTGTAAACGAGGATATCCAACGGTCCAGAAAACGCCACCGCACTCCTCTCTAACAAGCCCAGGAAAACGAAAAACGACTCCCTCTTTAACGTCGTCAAGGCCCTAAACGAAGCAATTCTGTCTCTGTGTCACCGCCACCGGCGGGTGTCTCTTCTACCATCAGAGGTAGATTCAATCTTCCCAGGTAGACTGAACTTTATTATATCATGCATGGATAAATTTGCCTTTTTTCCTTTTTGTTGTTGTTTGGTTCTATAGCTGCTCTTTTGGATGTGCGGCGTGCCCATTTCCTTTTTGTGGTTGTTTGGTTCAATAGCTGTTCATATCAGTTAGCTATGCTGCGCCTCTTTATTTTTGTTCACTTGTCCCATCCCTAAGTAAAAGAATTCAAGAATTCATTTGTGCAATCTTCTGTTGTTTCTATTAACCTGAAGATGACAAGTTTAGAATATTTAATGAAGGTTACTAGGGCAAGTTCGTTTGCAAAAGTATTATATAATACAAATGTATTCAACAAAATTTACAAAACAGACATCCAAAATCTCAAAAATTCATACACAAATGTCATACCTTGAGTTTTAAACATCACATGCATATTGTCTATGATATCTTATTTGTGATTAGTAATGCATTAGGGGGTACTTAGTGACTAAGTGAGACTATTTAATACTTGATATACTAAGTTTAAAACCTAGGTTAAGACATGATTTAATGAGAATTGAAGTTCACATGCAACTGAGTTGTTGTTCAAGATGTTGAGGAGCACGTGTTGGATCAAGTTGATTTTTTAAGCTAATGGGACGTTTTTGTCTCGAAAATTGAACTACGTGATTTTTATTCTTTTAATATGTTGGGAGATTATCCACGAGTTTATGGTTTAATTTGGAGACTTTTTTATTTTTCGGGAGTAAGTAGGTTGATTAGTGAAAGCAAGTAGATCACTTAGCGATCATCGGAAGATTAGTGAAGTAATTAGCAAAACTTAGCCATTAAACATAGAGAATTTCGGCTGCCCCAGAGAGTGACACCTGTGATGGCTAAGAAATACGACGAATCGATGCAAAAAGTACGACACAAAAGGCTAGGACCTAGGTAGCTCGAGGTGTCAACCACCGGTGAACCTAGGCAGCGACTCACCTAAGCTATAGGGTGAATTTCGCCATAGGTATGCTCAGGAGCTACTTGGGGTGGTTGGGTGTCGTCACATGGTCGATGTAGCCTTTTGAGTCACCGGAGCTAGTTGGACACATGTCACAATGTGACGAACCAAGCTCGCCTAAAAATAGGGGTCCGACCATTTAAACCTACACCATCTCATCCTAAATTTGTGAGTTAAGCTTGAGATTAAGAGGGAAGTGAAGTAGAAGCAAGAAAGAGGAAATCGTTTAGTGAAGATCAAGCTCACTTAGAGGTAAAGTTTAGTTGGTTATCTTTGATTTCAATTCAAAAGTTTTCAAGATGATTTGTGAATCTCTTGTATTTCTTATTCTAACATCGTTTACGTTATTCATAATCTTAATGTTCTTCGTGTTCTTGACGAAGAACAAGCTCGTCTTTCGAAAAAGTATCATTTTCAAAGTTCGATTCATTTTCAAGTTGTTTTTCAACTTTGATCCGTTTCTTTTCAAAATTTCTTCAAAAGTTATTTTTCAAAGCTTCAAACATATTTCTTTTGAAATATCCTTTCTGATTTCAATACTTTTCATGTCAAAATTAGTATTTTCTACGTGGTGATTAAGCCATTTTTAACCGAGAAATCAAAGTATTGTTTTCTCTTCATTCATAACACTTTCCTTTGAGAATTGTTTTATAATGTTGTGATGATGGAAACGAGTTAAGGTGTTGCATATCATAAATGAGATGTATGGGCGTTGATATGAGACATGCATACTTAACTTGTACGTTGGAAAGGAATATTTTGATGTTCAAGTGTAGTTAAGGTGTTGCATATCATGAATGATATGTATGGGCGTTGACATGAGACATGCATACTTAACATATATTGTGAAGACGTGACAGTACTATGCACAAGAGGATGTGTTCACTTGTTGTGACATTCTGGCCTCTCCGTCGTACGCAGAAAGATCCACTATGAGGATACTATATTCTCTCTAGGAGTAATGCCGCAAAATACGGGTCATGTTTTACTCTGGAGTAATGCCGCAAAACATGGAGGTTACTTGTAACCTGTCACTCTGGCCAAGTGATTCACTCGGAAGAGTGAAAGGAGTGGTGATTGAAAAATGGAAAAGATCATATTTTTAAGAATTGAGTCTTTTCATTTACTTTCGTCTTTTGTTGAGATTTTATTGTTGAATAGTTTTCTTCAATATTTTTTCTTATATCTGCTATTCTGTTGTACTAACCGTTGGCTTTACTGAGTCATTTGACTCACTGTTGTTTGTTAAATATTTTCTTTAGCAGATGTCTGAGGTTTATTTAGGTGAGTTTGTCAAGGCCATTAAACATGGATTATCACTCTGGAGTTGACTTTTCGTATCTATGTCACACGTGACCTAGATATTCTGATAGAAGGGCGAGTCCATAAGTGGATTACTCCGCAATCGGATAATTATGTCAACATCTCAGACTTGATAACACTAATGACGAGGATTAGAGATCTTCGTTTTCTTAGTTTTTCGCTGTAGTTTCTTTTTGTATGTACATGTATATTATAGAAAGTTGGTCCTCTTTTGTAATACCTCAGTATTAATAAAAGGTCTTACTTGTGTTTTGCTTAATATCTTGTTGCTTTATCGATCCTTCCACTGGCCATAACCTCAATTTAATAGAGGCGTCTAATACTATAAGATAGCGCTAGAGGTCTTCACGGTCTGGGTTATTACAACAAACACCAATACCTTTTACACAATCTCCAACGACTTTTCACACAAACTCCAATATTTTTTCAAAATTAAATTATAAGAAATCTTATCTTCCATATTTTTTTACTAAACAATTACATCACATCATCTCTCTACATTTTTTTACAAACTCCAACAAAAATAAATATTTTTAAAACTTTTCACCAACTTTTACACAAAAATCTATAAAACTCTAATCTACATAAATATTCACAATTCTATTTGGCCAACATGTTTTTACTTTCTTTTCGTAGTTAAGCAACCCAAAGGTTGAAAAAGGGACCTTTGAATTGTGTGCTTTAAATTAGGGTTCAAAAGTAAAGTAAACTAATTAGTTAATTGCACATTTAAGGAATATATGGGCTCATCAAATATCTCCTTAAATGGGCTCATCAAATATCAGAAATCTTTTGACATCATTTAGTCCTTCTTTGGACTTCTTTGATGTAAGCTTTGTAGATTGTCGACACAAGCACCATCTGCACATTGCTAAAAAAATGAAGTAAAAACTTCCGTTTAATGGATGCCAAGCGACAAAGACTAGGCAGAAATCCTCGTTTTGAAACATTCTCTAGATATTTGTTGTGCTTTTAATAGGGTTTCAAGTCTCTTGGGATGTAGGAACACATTCAAAACAGTTTGTAAGAAACATGATGCTGACAATGAATGATGCAAGGCTTGTTTTCAAAGACAAAAATTCTTATTGAAGCTCAAGAAACCATTTTATGAATATATTTAATAGGACCAACAGATGAGTAATGATAGTAGTTGAATATTTATCATGTTAAAGTTTAAAACTAGGTGACTGATCCATTTATCTCCCTCTATCTCTCATGGGGTTCGGTTATTATGCTAACATTATAATGTTGAGAAACGGCCAATATCACATCTTCAAAATTCAAGGGTCCATATTGCGCTACATCAATTAAAATGTCTTTACCTGCGCCCGACTCAGAAAACACCCATACCGACCCGTTTTGCTAACCCACCCACGAATTGAAATAGTTTGATTTTCAGACACAATGCTTCTTTTTCGTCGCTAGCCCACTCATCATCTAACCCCCCACGCGCACAGCAGCCATGATAGGGACCCGGGCTTAGACCCATCACCAATGCCTATCCCCCTCACAAGTAAGGGTACTCTTGTTTAGCCCACACCTCAAATTGATACTCCTTGGCCGACCCAGTGAGGTACACAATAGCAATATAGCTCAAGATTGACAATGAAATCCTCGTTTTGAAACATTCTCTAGATATCTGTTGTGTTTTTAATAGGGTTTCAAGTCTCTTAGGATGTAGGAACACATTCAAAACAGTTTGTAAGAAACATAATGCTGACAATGAATGATGCAAGGCTTGTTTTCAAAGACAAAAATTCTTATTGAAGCTCAAGAAATCATTTTATGAATATGTTTAATAGGACCAATAGATGATTAATGATAGTAGTTGAATATTTATCATGTTGAAGTTTAAAACTATGTGACTAATCCATTTATCTCCCTCTATCTCTCATGGGGTTCGGTTATTATGCTAGCATTATAATGTTGAGAAACAGCCAATATCACATCTTCAAAATTTAAGATTCAAGGGTTCATATGCGCTACATCAATTAAAACGCCTTTACCTATGCCTGACTTGGAAAACACCCATACAGACCCATTTTGCTAACCCACCCGCGAATTGAAATCGTTAGATTTTCAGACACAATACTTCTTTTTCGTCTCCAGCCCACCCATTGTCTAACCCCCCATGCGCACAACAACCATGATAAGGACCCGGGCTTAGACCCATCACCAATGTCTATCTCCCTCACAAGTAAGGGTACTCGTGTTTAGCCCACGCCTCAAATTGATACTCCTTGGCCGATCTAGTGAGGTACAAAATAGCAATATAGCTCGAGTATTGAAACCAACAGAAAAGAAGATGTTTTTGGTATTTTGAATTTATCGAAAGATAAATTAAAAGAAATATGGATGCTTGGGAAAATGGATGAAAAGATGGATAAGCAAGTCTAAGCTCGAATGGGCTAGCACCCTAAACAAATTTAGAACCCGAGATACGCAAGCCTAAGTTCAGAGAAGCTAGAACTTGATTGTGGAACAAAGTCGGCTTAACCCAACAATGAACATCTAACAAAGTAGATGAGATGTCAAGCCTAACCCCAAGCACTACAGCACTCATGCTAGCCCAAGTGTCAGGCTTAACCTTGAACACCAATGATAAAGGCACAAAGGCCAAAAAGCTTCATTGGAGACTTCTATTCAATTTGATAAATATTTAATAGATGGTTACAATGTGTGCCATGGAGAGGTATTTATACTACTCCATGGGCTTGGGCAGCAAGGACCTTTCTTTGTAGAGGAAAAGGCTTGATTGACACATAATCAATCCTTAAGGATCCTATTAAGGTTAGAAAGTAAAGATATTGGAGAAATCTTGCTTTTTTCCTTAAAACTAGCCAAATAAAGGACAAATCAATCAAAGATTGATTGTCCACTTATTTAACACATGTGGCTGGCCATAAGATTCCATATAAGGAGCTAACCCTAATTGCCACATGCTCTAAATCCTCCTAACTTCAATCAAGAATCAATCTTTCCAAATATGACTAAGATTGTTTCCTTAATTGAATTTCACCAACATGGTAATGTTTGAGAATCAAAAAGTAATAACATAACTCCCCTAAAATAGGGGGATTCGGCCATATAGGGATCCCACATGCGGTTTACCCTATATGGCCACTTCCTAGCCGCTTGTGGTGGTTGCCGCCACCATGCTTTGCTGACACTCCACCACCATATAGGGTGGTGATATCAAAATGATCCTCACAATCTGCTGAATCTTTTGAGACCAACCTCCTATGTGCTCTGCCATGCGGTGGTCGTGTAGTGGTGCTACCAAACAACTCCTCTCGGCCTCGGGTTCCATCTTGAATCATTTGCCCATGCACTCTTAGGTGCACTGTCGTGACTGGTGGCCATTAGGTGGTGCCATCAATGTGCTCCACTAAGCTCTGGGAACCTCCTTGCATTGGCTCCCCATGTACCTTTGGTTGCACCACCACGATGGATGGTATTGTGGTGACACCTTCATTGTGCTTCTCTAATCCTCCTAACTCGTCTAGCATCAGCTCTTCATATGTCTTTTCTAAGCCATGCCGATGCTCATGTCTATGGTTGGCTAAGAATAAGGGCATTGGCCACGCCAAGTTGACCATAGGCATGTCATGAGCAAGCCTCTCCACGCTCAAGACCTTGTCAAGCATGCTTACAAGCCTTGCTATTTTGCGCCTCTAAAGGGGTTCCTATCAAGCCAACAACCATCGCACACCTCCACCGCCCACAGTGCTTCTTCTTTGTAAGTTGTTCATATTCAACAAGTTTTGTCAGCTTTTTGGAAGCTTTGAGGTCGAGGAGTCTGAAGGATGATATAACCTGCCTTGTCGTTGATATTATTCCATATGACTATTCTGTTCTACTACCAACACCAAGGAAAAAACATAATATGCTCAATGCATTGTTTGGGAAGAAATTTGAGACTTCCATGAGCAAATCAACAAATAAGCTTTCTACTATTGGTGTTGTGGAGGAGTTGCTTGAAGAGGGTTTTGCAATGCTCGCAGAAAGGTACATGACATAGTTGTCCTTATTTGCTTAGTGTCATACCATCATGGTTGAGAACTCATTACTGCAAGACAATTTGTACAATCAGATAAGGAGACATCTTTTTGGCTGTTGTTGTTCTAAATATAAATTCTTTTTCGAATCTGGGATTCGTTGAGTAAATGATGAGACTCAAATTTTTTTACATACTTAAACTTATGCCTATAGAGCATTAATACATCTCAAATGCCAAGTGAAGAACAAACTTTTTCTGCCTACTTGTTCAATAACGTTAATTGTTTTGTCCTTGGATATAGTGATGCAACTACTTGTTTGAAAAGAAGGAACAAGGGGGTCTTATGTTTTAGGATTCGGATTCCATCCCGACAGTAGCTTTCTATGTGAGACCCCAACCTTATTTATTTCTTTTCATTTTAAAGAATTATGACTCCTTAAGTTGTATTGCTCAAATTTGTATTGCTCAAATTATTATTATTACTCTAATTTTTGAGAGAGGCATGTATGGGGAGATTAATCTAATGTTATGTCTAGGTGGAATTTTCCCTAGCGTTTTTAGGAGTTTTAAGCTATGAGTTTTAAGCTAGGATTTAAATGTTATTTTAATTGCAATTGTTAATGAGCTAGGGTTTAAATGTTATATTATTTGCAATGTTAAAAGTAATTGAGATTAATTAGGCTATTATTGATTAATGGATTAATTATTTTAGGCTAATTATTTTAATTAATGGAATATGTTCCTAAGTTACAATATTTGGAAGCATTTAATTGGAAGATTTTAATTAGGGCTTTAACCTTGAAAAAAATTAGTGAGACTTAGGGTTTAAATGGGATGGCATTTATATGGTAGCAGAAAAAAAAAAAAAAAAAAAAAAAAAAAAAAGACATAGTGGAAGAGGGGGGAATCACATGAAAGAGGGAGGAAGGATGGGGGGGGGCAGCCTTGTCTTCCCCCCCCCCCCCCCCCCAAAGCCAACACGCCTAAACCCCTTCCCCCCCTCTTTTGCGTATTTTCACTTTCCCCTTGCCCTAGAAAAACCGCACACCTCACTTGCCTAAGACACCCAACCCGGGTGAAGGAGAAGTGAGTGAAGAGAAGAAGTAGAAGAAGGTGGAAGTGGAATTGGGAGGGTGGACGGGAAGTGGGAAGTAAGTAGAAACTTACGTTTTTTCGATAAACTGGAATGATACACAGCATAGAAATGTATTTATGAATAAGCATAAATGTGGATGAGAGCAAGATGTGAAATGAAAAGTTTGTGCAAAAGAAAGATGAGGAGTATTATGAATTATTAAGCATGGCATTATCAAGCATGACATGAATGGGCATTTGAATAAGTTTCTTTGTGCAAATGAAAAATGATAAGTATGTTATCAATAAGAAGGGGAAAATAAGAAGGTCGGTACCGTAAGGAAGATAGGGAATCCAAAGGACGAATGAAGAGGGATGGATGGGAAGAGAGAAGGATGGAAGGATGAGGAAGGTGTGTGAAGGGTTGAAAAAGTGTGAAGAACGGGTTTAGAGGGGGGAGGGAAAAAAAATGGTGTTAAGGGAAAGGGAATAGTTCCGAAGGGGGAATGAAGGGGTAAATGGAGCGTGATAAGTAGCCAAATCAAGAAAGAAAGGTTTGCAAGCAAGAAAAGCAAGCAAAAAAGTTTTTTTTTAAGATCAAGTACGTTGTCTCATGCATATGCAAGCATCAATGTGCATCCATGATTTATGCAAGACATGCATTATTTATTGCATATAAACCCTTACTGAGTCTTTCGACTCACAGTTTTAAATTGTACCATTCCAGACAACATTTCAGGTGGAGACATCTAGAAGAGGGACCGACGAGAATGCCCTCTTCCCTTTTGTTATTTCATTAAAGGACTAGATATAATTTTTGGAAAAGCCGACATGAGCCTCCGTGGTGTGGTGGTCATGGGTTATTCGGCCAGTAAAGTTTAAGATTTTTAACCGATTGGTATTTTGAGACTGTGTTGTAATTAATTACTTCAAGTCATTGATCGAGATGCAAGTAGTAGAAATAGGATCCCAAGTTTCGTATGCGTGTTAATTGCTAGCAAACAAAAAAAAAATCCGCTACAAGAATTTAGATTTTAGTACGTTCGCTGGAGTGTTCCTTGTTGGGAATGCTCGCGGCTGTCATTAGCCTCGATGAGCTAGCGTTCGGGGCGTGACATTCTAGATATGTGCAAATAGAAGACCTGGATGAGTTGCAACAAATCCAATGCTCCTAAGGGGGGTCATGTCAATTAATGAAGGCCTATGCTCTTGACTCGGGTCACCGTTTCATTGTTCTAGCTTGAGAAGCCTTCACTCAGTAGTACCAGTTAGACTTATAAAATTAAGCGAGAAAAGAGGTCCGACCGGTATGACAATAAAACGATGTGCCTCTTTATATCTCCCCCAAAACATCTCAAATTAAAATAATCCCCACATCTTCGTCCTATCTCCCAAAACCCCACAAATCTCATTCCCCAAATCCCAACGGATTCCTCTCCCCAAATCACCCAAACCTTGCCCAAATCCCAGGAATCCTTCTCCTAGTTTTACATTACACCTCTTCCTAGGGAGCCGGACCTCTTTGTTTAGAACTTTATTGGGTTTTTCACAATAAGTTCTTTTTTCTTCATAGTCAAGGTTTTTGTTTATGTTGTGTGAAGGAATTTCTGAGACTCTTTAGTGTAATGAAATTTCAATACCGCCTGTATTTGGGCTTGAATTTTTTCATAGGTTTGGTTCTATGACTCTTTAGTGTAATGAATCTTTCTTCTCTTCCATTTAGGGCATTCTTATTTTGTTCTAACATTTCCATATGTGTGAGCAAGTCATCCATGTTTATTTGCTGTCACAATTTCTTGCTCTATTGAACCCTGTTTAGATGTATAAGTATGCGGGTAGGAAAATGCTAACAAGAATGGGTTGTTTGATTTGTTTAGTTACAAGTGTTTCAAATAAAGAG
This sequence comes from Morella rubra, assembly GCA_003952965.2. Taxonomy (NCBI): domain Eukaryota; kingdom Viridiplantae; phylum Streptophyta; class Magnoliopsida; order Fagales; family Myricaceae; genus Morella; species Morella rubra. The sequence continues at coordinate 9,050,263 of CM025852.1, forward strand.
ATAAAATTATTTAAACTTGTGTTTTATATTTCAAATTCAAAATATTCTCTTTAAATTCGAATTATTTTCTTTAAATTTGAAAATTAGAGTTTATCCCATTCGAAATAGTCAAACAAAGTCAAATCCTTTTAAAAATTTAAGGTATTAAGTAAGTCAGAGTAGGATTTAAAATTTGAAACTATATTCATCTTTTTAAAGTTTTAAAAGGAGAAATATTAAACTGTCATATTTGCCATTTAAATTAATGATTTGATTCATGTGACATTAATTTTTAAATAAATTTGTCTATTTGTAGTTAGAATTGTATTGCTCACGCTATTTCTAGAGTTTGATTCTTTGATGTTTGTATCTATATTTTTTGCATGTGTTTCAGCCAGTACTTATGGTTAGGATCAAGCATCCTACAGAAAAGGAGAAAGAAAAGACCGGAATATCGAGAAAGAGGAACTGAGGAAGGAACTTCTAAAAGGTGATAACTCCTCTCACTGTCGAGATGATAAGTGTGCCTCTAAGTCTGAGGATGATTTTTCAAGGAGGAAGGTGACAAGGGGAAGACATATTAACGTAGATGAGTTGGGTGAGTTTGGGATTATTGAGCATTTTAAATACCAGGGTTGGAAGAATTTGTTAGATATGGGAAAAAATGTGCACCCTAAGTATGTCAGAATGTTCTTTAGTAACATGAAAGTTTCAAACCATGTGGGTGGAAACTTAACTATTAAGAGTTTATTGCATAGGAAGGAGGTTGAGTTGGATCCTGCTAAACTTGGTAGGATTTTAGGGATTCCTTATGATGCGCAACCAGTGTATAATTTGAAGAGGGTGCCTCGTGCTTCAGACTTTAAATATAATGATGTTGTAAGGTTCCTTCTAGATCTTGATGAAACACAAGAAATCCTGAGCAATGTTGAGGCCAAAGACCTTCCTATCTTCTATAGGCTCATTCATCTTATTTCCACATACAATTTACTACCTAGGAGTGGTCATAGGGAGGTGTTGACATTTATGGATATTTATATTATCAAACACCTCATAAACCATAAGCCCATAAACCTTCCCTATATAATGTTTAGCCATATATCGGATGCACATAAGCATAAAAAAAAATCTCCCATATGGCTTGATTTTCACCAAGATTTTTACCCATTTTGCAATCCCGAATGATATAAAGAGCTTGAAATCGTCACGCGTATCAATCCCTTTAACATGCATACTTTAAGGAAGATGGGTTACGAGAAGAATACGAATGGAGAGTGGATATAGAGGTACGATAGTAGTGGTGATGAGGGTAACGAGGGTGGTAAGGATGCAGCGGTTCCTCCTTCTTCATCTACTCATGGGGAGACTTCTGAGTCATACACTGATCGACAACACTCAGTTGACACACGCATCAATACCTTGGAGTTGGATTTAAATTCCTTAAGAAAGGAGTAGCAAGAATACGTAGAAGAGGTGCATCAATACAGAAAAGAGCAACAATTATACTTTGCAGATATCAAAGTAAGTATCCAAGCTTTGCAAGCTAACTTTTCTAGTCAATTTCCACCCACTTAATGGATCTTGTTATGTGGGTATTTATATTTTTGAATTTTGCTCGTTAAGAGTTGTAAATGGGTTAATTGCTCTTGTGATAGACATAGAGTCTAATCTAGACTTTTGTGACTGGTTTGCTTCTGATATACACTTTTACAATGGAACCATAAATTGGATGTTATCTGATTTTTTTTATTTTTTTTTGTGGTTTACTGGAAGTGGAACTCTATATTTTGTGAATGACGCATCAATAGCTCTCAATATTTTGTATAAATATTAAAGGTTCTTATTGTTAAGCCCTTTCCTCTCTAACAGTCTTATTGGTGCTCAATAAATATTGTCTTACATTTGACGTCTACTCTATTTTGAGTACATATGTTACTGTAAGAAGTTGAAATCCTTATGACCAGGAGATTAGATCTATATCCATAAACAGAATGCTTGGCTTATAAATAACACGTCAGTCACTTCTAAAGGCCCTAATCAGTCTCGTGCATTCATGTAGGAATGGTTTTAAAGTATGTCATCTACATCTATAGAAATTATTATTTTTCTGTTTTGCATTTCAAATCATATAAAGCTAACAGTTTAGCTTGGGACGAAACAAGAAGTATCCTCTACATTTTTGTTTTGCATATAAATTTTTCTGTTTATGTAGGTTATTATTGAGTGATACGCGTTATTTGCAATTCATTACAGTCTTTCTTAAAGTCCCCATTGCCAAATAGTAGACCAAGGCTCTTTTATGCATTTTGATGAATATGCTATACACAAAGAAAATGATGCGTGTCTGGCAAGGCAATAGGGATTGCTGCAAGCATGGCAACATCCTGATAGGTAAATATATAGAGATTGAGGTGTCTTCTCTCCATACACTTGAACGTCTCAAATAACCACTGAAATGATTGAGCTATATCATCAAACAAAAGACATACTCTGAACACTACACTCTCTCTATGATGATTAACTCCCACAAATATACCCAATGGCCTATGCTTGTTGTTTGTCCTATATGTGGTATCAAATGAAATAAAATCTCCAAAAAGTGCATAGTCATTTCTCATGTCATGGTCAGACCAGAATATGTTAGTTATGTGATCATCATCGTCGAACATAACTTAAAGAAGAATTGTGAATCCTTTTTTTGCTAAATGCCAAACCAATTAAGAAGAGCATCAGCTACTCCAACCTCTATAGATTTACTTCTTTGCTGCTCAGGTAATTTTTAAATCCATTTGTGTGAATCCCAACTTCTCTCTACCCCCAGCCTGGGCCACCATCAAATCGTGTGCTAGCTTTGGACGAATGCCTGCTCTCTCTGCGTCATCAAACTCGAGACGCTGCAATTCGTTGATTCCATCTATGTGAACGAGCAAGTGGGTTTTGATGGTGTAACCAATTCATGGTTATGTTGTGCACACCAATCAAAAATGCGATACTTCCCATTTGGCTACTGCTGAATGGTGAAACAAGCAAGACACACACTTCTACTATTTCGTCATTCTTTCAATACTGGCGCATTTTCGTCTTTATTTTTTCTCAGCTCTTCTTTACTACACACAAACATTCTGCTTGTAAAATGCCATTTTTCTTTGTTCTTATGCCCGTCATTTCTACAAATGTTGAACCTGACATTTATTGCATAATGGTTGTACCAATTCGTGAGCATATTCATTGTCTATAAATTCCAAACTTTAAACATTTACTACATCCCCATTGTCTGCCCGAACCATATCATTTACAAAGATAGTGTAAAGAAAGAAATTAGCGAACCTTGTGGGTTTGAGGTGCTGCTAGATACTTGCCTATTAATATTCAGGGGAATGTCGCAATGCATCTTCACCATCGATCAAATCAATTCAATACTTACAGTTACAAATTGCACACATTGCAATCTCTCATAATTTTGATCTAGCATGCATACTTGCCACAAAGTTTTAAGTAATACAATCTCATGCCAAGAATTACCAAAATAAGAAAAAGAATAGATAGAAACATAAAGATAAGATAGAAAATAATAATAATAATTTTTCTCAAAGAAATGTAAAAAAATTGGCAACACCAGGAATAAGGGTTGTGCTCTCTCATCAACTAATAGTGTTCTCAAATATCTTTTGAATTTACTTCTACCAAGTTCTCCAACTTGAGTCACTCTATGTTACAGGTCCGACCCACTACGAAAAGGTTTAACCGAAAACCAGAGAGAACGATTAGTGGTGTTTAGGAAAATCTCTCTCCAACTTACACCATTCTATCTTACTGATCCTATCCACTACTAAAAAATTAGAACATGTGTAGAAAAATGTCTAATCGAAAACCAATAATAGTGTTCTCTCATCAACTAATAGTGTTCTCAAATGTCTTTTGAACTTACTTCTACCAAGTTCTCTAACTTAAGTCACTCTATCTTACGGGTCCGACCACTACGAAAAGGTCTAATTGAAAAATAGAGAGAATGATTAGTGGTGTTTGGGCAAATCTCTCTCCAACTTACATCATTCTATCTTGCTAGTCCAATCCACTACTAAAAGATTAGAACATGTGTAGCAAAATGTGTAATTGACAAAAATAAATTTCTTCACACAACATAAACAAAAGCCTTGACTACCTGAAGAAAAAAGAACTTACCGTGAAAACCCAACAATGTTCCTCACGTGTCTCAACCCTCTGAGCAAAAAGGTCCGACCCCTTAGGAAGAGGTGTAACCTAAAACTAGGAGAGAAATCCCTGAGAGTTGGGTGAGGTTTGAGTGATTTGGGGAGAGGGATTCGTGGGGTTTGGGAAGAGGGATTCATGGGGTTTTGGGAGATAGGACGAAGATGTGGGGATTATTTTAATTTGGGACATTTTGGGGGAGATGTAAAGAAGGGTATCTTTTTCTTTTTGTCGTACCGGTCGAACCTCTTTGGGTGTGTTTGTTTGTAAAATTTTGGAGAGGTTAAAATTTTAGAGTATTGGATTTGGTGAAAAAGTGAAGAGAGAGATGATTTTTAATATTTATTATAGTAAAAAGTAATAATTTGATGGGAGAGAGAGATTATATTATAATTTTTTATTGTGTTAAAATTTTAAGTAGTGTAAAATTTTGGTGTGCAAACACACCCTTTGCTTGCTTAATTTTATAGGTATGACCGATACTACTGAGTGAAGGGGCTCTAAGGCAGAACAGTGCAAAGCCGAGCCAAGGCAAATGCACAGGCCTTCATTAATTGACGTAGTGCCCTCAGGAGCGTTGGATTTGTTGCAACTCATTCAGGCTTTCCATCTGCACATATTTGGAAAGTTACTATCGGGATGAATCCGACTCCTCTGTTTTGTTGTCTTGCACCAAGTCCTTAGTTCTCGTTTCTTCTAATGGAAATGCAAACTGGGTAAAGATATTGATAAAATTAAGATGAACTAAGATTAAGATTAACAATAGAGATGAAGAAAAAAAAGATATTGACAAAATTAAGATGAACTAAGAAGCAACAAATGTAGGAGCATTGTGGGCAACTGAGGTGGGTGACGACGACTGGTTGCTGTATGCATGGGGGGCTGGACGAGGAGGAGGTTGGCGATCTGGCGATGAAGAAGTAGCACTGGGTCTGAAAATAAATGATTTCAATTCGTGGGTGAGTTAGCAAAACGGGTCGGCATGTGTGTTTTCCAGGTCGGGCACGAGTAAAGACATTTTAATTGATGTGGTGCGATCTGAACCTTTAGATTTTAAAGACACGATCTTGGCCATTGCTCAATATGCTCAGCATAATAACCGAACCCATCTCTCATGTACAGGGGTCTTAGTGCCATTTCATCTACTATCATGGTCCATGCATTTTTACTGCAGGTGTTGATGATATGTTATACAAAGTTGAATTTTTGTGAGGAAATCTGCTGCAAAAGTTCAAAGCTTCTACAAAGGGAATATCGTTTATGCTATTTTATCAGGTAAAAAATTCATGCATCTTTGTGGTAGTCTTGCCTTCTATAGGTAGTGACAGGATACATTATACCATGCAAACAGCAAGGTCATATAGTAGATGAATTTCTTTTTTTAAAGAGGAATTCAATCAAGAATATGTTGTCCTATTGTCAAGACGTGCTATTGTTAAGAAGATATTCAGATTAAACGACAAGATCTCTAGCTAGAGTCAGTTTTATGGCAATTTAGATATGAAAAATATGCACAAGCAAGACGGTTCAACACAACTCCGTTAGGCTATCTTATTCCTCATGCAGCATTTTTTTGACGTAGTTAGAGAATAGTTTTGGTTCCGCAAAGTAAATGTTACAGTTGAATGTATTGACAATAAATTCCATGTCAAAGAGCTTAGTCAATTATTGTAATGTTGTTGAGCTTATGCAAAAAAACTTGTCTTGGATCAATGAAAATTCATTAAGAAGATTACATGAAGAATTGAAGAATATTTTTAGAGTATTGTTGCTAGCTGGATCGAAGCTAGCCTAGAGCTTGAAGTCTAGATAGTTTGGAAATACAAAGTGGTTGATTTCAAGTCTTAGAATATTGCTGCTAGTTGGAGCTAGCCCAGACCTTCAGATCTGGAGAGTCTGGAAATATAGTTGCTTGCTTAGAGCTAGATAATGGAGATATTGAGAAACACCAATGATTGGTTCTGAATGATCCTATTAAACATGGTGAAGTGAAGAAGTTAATATCTAGCCAATGATTGGTTTTTATTCAGTTGGTTGAAACAAAAAGTGAAAGAGGTCAACAAAGAGGCTATTCAGAGGAAGATAGCCAAGAATTGAGTGTTTGTCGAAAAGGTATCTTGAATCTCCAAGGGTAGAGTTTGGATTGGGTGGGACCCCAATGAAGTTGTTGTCATAGTGATGGGTAAAAGTGACCAAGATATTTATTGTAGACTGGAGGAAAAGAGTAAAGGGCAGCCACATCATATTTCTATGGTATACGGGTCTAATTGTTTTCAAGAGAGAAAGAAGTTTTGGGATGACTTAAATGCTTTGTTTTAGGCTCCAATGTACCATGGATGATCATGGGTGATTTCAACGACGTAAGGAAGAGAAATGAAACAATGAAAGGGTCCTAAGAGTGACCACAATGGAAGGATGATTTGGACAATTTCATGAGATAGTTGAGTTGGAAGATCTAATAGTTGATGGTCAGTGGCTTACCTAGTCTAATAGAAGGGAGGAGAACCCAATTTTGAGAAAAATGGATGGGGCTTTAATCAATCAAAGTTGGGAGGATTTTTTTTCCACTTTCTAGTGCATCCTTCTTACTTGGAGGTTTTTCTAACCACTCGACGATTGTGGTAAGGATAGGTAGGGAGCCCAAAAAGGAGAAGTTTTAAGTTCTTCAATTTCTAGTTAGATCACCCCAGTTTTTTTTTTCGAATTGTGGAGAGTATTTAGAGTGAACTGTTGCTACAAGGCTGAAGAAGTTGAAACCAGCAATGAAGCAACTTAATGTTGAATCCTTTTCAAATATTTCTAGCTGTGTGGAGAAATCTAAAGAGAACTTGGAGAGAACACAATGAAAAATTCAGATGTATCCAACGGATGGTGAAGCCACAAAAGAGGAGAGTAAGGCAGTCAAGGAGTAAAGCCAATTAAGAAAAGATGAAGAATGCTTTATTTTTAAAAAATTAAGAATTCATTGGCTACACTCTCCCTTCTTTAGCTTCTTCTATCTCGTCCAGTTCCCCTAAGGCTTGTGTTGGTGAGCAAACGTCTCTTTCTCATTTGGCATCAACTTCTGCGGCATCCTTAAAGATAATTCGTCAGGTTCTTCACAAGTTCCAACTTCTTGTCACCAAGTCTTCTCCTTGTTTTCAACTTTATCCTGCTTGCTGTTAAGCAAAATCGTATTCTCTACCATTTTCTCATTCCTTTTATACTAATACACACCCTCTTCAGCTTCTATTTATGAATGTCTAAGATCCGGCGTCTCTATTTTCCATAGATGGTTATCATTTTTATTTTTCCATTATAGATGTTTTTAGCTGATACACTTGATTTTTTCCTATACAATGTAAGTTTGATGTTTATCATCAATTCATTTCATTTCAAAAATCTTTAGAATGTTTCTTTAAGGGGAAAATTCACTTTGCACCCCTGAACTTTGGGGTCATTTTTAAGTTGCACCCACTTTTATCGATTTCATTAGATTAGTACTTCAAAGTTTATGTTTATGTTAATTTTCACCCTAGACCTCAAATTACCGTTACTTTTCACGACAAATCATGAACGTGTCGTCCACGTGACAACTTAACAATTTAATTTCCCATTTTGACCTTCATTTAACGAATATAAGTGGGAAGCGAAAACCTATAGCAAGGACACGTGTTCCTCTTCCTCAATCATGGCAAAATGCAACCTCCACAACTTATAGATCTCACCCACTCTGTGTTCTTATATATCAGCCGCCACCATCACTGCCTATCTGCTCTCCTGACCTCTCCCACCCTCTTCTTCCTCACCCTCCACCACCTCCACTCTCTCTCCCTCCCACACAAGACCCTCCTTATTTCCCTCGACCACGACCAAAGAACGAGACCTTGACGCGGTGTTGTAGCTTCTCCTACTCTGAGTAAGCTCTGGTTGGATACCAGGTTGACGCTTTCTGGCCTTGGGTTTTAAACTGATCTCTCCTGATTCCGTACATCGAAATGAAGACGAGGTGCTGGAACAGCGATGGGGACTTCTTATTCCACCTTTGTTGCAGGAACTTCTGCCCAAGGAACTAATTACCCGCCGTTTATGACTAATGCCAGTGGAACTGATCCTTCCTTCTTATCTCAGGTAATCGTACAAGTGTTATGATAGTTATGCTTGAGAGCAACAGAGCGAGAAATGGTCAGACTCACGTAAAACTAGAGCTGATAAAGATAGAGAAGTTGCTGATTTTCTTCAAAGAAATGGGGTAGGGACGCTAAAAAAGTTGGGATTAAGTGGCATAATATGTTGGGAGAATTCCAGAAGGTGTACGAATGGGAGAGAGGGGGGGAGAGAGAGCAAGTTGGAAAGAGTTACTTTTGGCTTTCTCCTTATAAGAGGAAGCTCCACAGATTGCTAGCTTTGTTTGAAGAAGAAGTTTTTGAAGAGCTTTCACACCTCATCATCTTTTTCTATCTCATGACACAACCAACTAGTAATCTTAGTGATAGAGAATCATCTTCATTCTAGAAACCAAGATATGTGTAACTAACAGCAAAAAAGCTCACCCCATAAAACTAATCCTGTTAGACAAAATCTAGACCAGTTCGATGTCTAAAACTCAGACATAAAAACCAGAAGCAAGCATCAAGAACAAGGAGCAAAAACCCATGAAGATATATGCAATTGCTCCTGTAATAAGCTCCTTGACAAGACTGCAATTTCTCCTGGAAAAGGTTGGTTCATAAATGAAGAAGGAGGCGGTGACAATAAGGCCAATCGCAAGCATGAAAATGATAGGGTTGGTACCACGCGTCTGGGACGGGACTGGCAATTGCCTTCAGTGCCATTTCAGGCAGCAAAGTGGGGAAGATGATGGATCCTAGGCTTTACTGAGAGAGTCCAACTTCCTCCCACTGAACCATCTATAATATATAAGTTGAATCTAGTTCTCTCAAGGAAGGCTTTTGTGCCAGCTTTTCGCTAGTTTTCCTTTTCGTCATCTCTAAAAAATAAGGAGATAATTTATCTCAAACAGATAAAACCATGGTGAAAAATCACCATGATAAAACTGGCGAAAAATCTTCGCTCTTCAAGCTGTTCAAAGAAAAACAAAAGAAACCTCATTGACTGCCTCTATAAGGTTTAATGGTGCCCTGAACGTGATGCCTGCTGTATCGTGGTGATGTTGTGCCTACGGACATAGTGGGCTGTGTTAAGGAAGGCTTTTGTGCCAACGAGGTGAGGGTGGAGGGTCAGGGTCATGTGGAGGTTGGAGGAGAAAGTATAGTTGGCAGCAGAGGATATGTCGAGGGATGTTCAATGTCTATATGCTTTAAATGAAGAGCAAAATGGGAAATGAAATCGTTAAGTTGTCACGTGGATGGCACGTTCTTGATTTGCCGTGAGAAGTAACGGTAATTTAAGGTGCAGGGTGGAAATTAACATAAACATAAACTTTGAAGTACTAATCTAATGAAATCGATAAAAGTGGGTGCAACTTAGAAATGACCCCAAAGTTTAGGGGTGCAAAGTGAATTTTTCACTTTCTTTAATTTAAAAATATCTGTAGTTCAATCTAATTAAGGTAGTGAATTCTATTCCCTTCATAATTTTCTTATCTCTGAAGGTTGTACTCACCGTCATAGTTGCCGCATACATATCAGCAAAATGAAACCATTGAGTGCAAGCACTGCCACATTGTGGAATCTAATCTTGCACTCATGGCTCTTGCTGGTGTGTCTCAAATCATTTGGGCAGATGCGTTATGGACAACAATTTATCTTATAAATCGTCTTTCAAGCCTGGTCATTCAAAATCAATCTCCATTTTTCGCTTGTTTAAAAGATAACCAAATTATTCATTCCTACGTGTTTTTGGTTCGGCATGTTATCCTCACCTTCGTGTATGTAATGCTCACAAACTTCATCTTCGATCTCACCTTTGTGACTTTATCGGATTTAGCTCAAATCATAAGGGATGTCTATGTTGTCATATCATTTCCTCTCATGTTTACATATCTCGCAACGTATTGTTTAATGACATGGTGTTTCCTTTTCAGTCTTCATCGTTGCCTTCAAATGACTCTCTTTCCTCCTCCTTTCATACATCTCTTCCTTTGTGTCTTCGAATACCTTCATCATCAGCGCTTGTCGCTCCTTCGTCCACTGAGTCTCCGTGCTAACTGTATCTTCTCCTCTTATGTCTATCGAGTCTCTTGCATCTCTTGCCTCTTCACCTGTTATTTCTCCTCCTTCCCCCAAGTACCTTGTTCGGGATCATCGTCCCAAATTAAGGCTATGTTTGGTTTGGTTTTAAAAACATTTTTTGTGTTTATTTTTATTGGAGATAGTGTAGATTCTCTTGAGATTGGTGAAAAGTTTGTTAAAAGTTGTTGGAGTTTATAAAAAGTTATTGAAGTTGTAAAAAAATATTGGAATTGATGAAAAAATGATTGTGGAAAATTTTTGAAATTTTGAAAAAAATTAACCAAACATAGCCTAAAGTTCTCACAGATGGGAACATTCCTTGGACTCCACCTCAAACACGTCACCACAACTTCTTCTATTCCCCTTGAACCAACTTAGGTCACTGAGGCAATGAAGCACGCTGACTGGCGTCAAGTAATGAATGCTAAATTTCATGCTTTGCTTCAAACTCAACTTGGAAGCTTGTCCCACTTTCTACATCTCAGAATGTGCTTGGTTATAAATGGGTTTTTCGTACTAAGCATATTGCTAATGGCTCTATTGAATGCCAAAAAGCACGTCTTGTTGTGAAGGGATTCCACTAGCAAGACGACCTTGACTATACAGAGACTTTCAGCCCAGTTGTTCGACCATCAACCGTTCACTTGGTTCTCTCACTTGTAATTCAGGCTAGCTGGACTATGCATCAACTTGATGTGTAGATTGCTTTGCTGCCCGGTGATCTAACTGGGGACGTGTTTATGGTACAAGCACCATGGGCTCTTTCCATCCTGAAGCAAGCACCCCGGGCTTGATTTTCCAAGCTCAGCTCTAAGCTTCTTGAAATGGGCTTCACTGCCTCCCGAGCTGATACTTAACTTTTCCCCTACATCCGATCTTCTCTTCGTATTTATTTTCTAGTTTACGTGGATGACGTTGTCATCACTACTCGGATCCTAAAGCTATCTAGTCTTATTGCTACTCTTAGCTCTTCCTTTCCTATTAAAGACCTGGGAAGATTACACTCCTTCCTTGGAGTTAAAGTCAATCACTCACCTTTTTGGTATTCTTCTTTCTCATAAGAAGTATATTGATCATCTACCGAAGAAAACTAACATGCACCTCTGCAGGCCAATGCAAACACCCGTGGCAGCCACTGGTACCCTTTCAACACGGGATGGAGCTTCATTTGAGAATCTCACCTTATATCAGAGTGTTGTAAGAAGTCTACAATATTTATCCGTCCTGATATCAGAGTGTTTTGGGTTAATGATCAATTTGGTCCCTGAATTTTATACCCTTTAAAAAAAATGATCCTTGGGCTTCAAATTTGCTCAAATTAGTTCTTAGATTATTTTTGTTTGTCGATTTAATCCTTCAGTCTAATTCCGTCTTTTATATGCACAATCAACTAACGGCGGGACACGTCACTCCCAATAAGAAGACGCCACGCATACGAATTCGAAACAAAAAAAAAAATCAACAAACGACAGCCACGTTGGCATCTACGTAAAAAAAATTATAAAAAATAAAAGAAAAAAAAATAAAAAAATGTAATTAGTAAACTGAACCCGTGGATGAAGGATTTCTTCAAGAGCTCCATCAACCCGAAAAGTATCGTCGAAGTCTGGCATGAGCTTGAACGAAGAGCTGGGCTTGTTATATTCTGGATCATGGGACAAGACCTTGATGGTCTGGCGCATCGCGAGCTCAAACTGCCTGGAGTCCATCACCACGCGCGATGATGCCTTAAACGCCGTTGTGGCAGGTTTCAATGCCTTTGTCTTCACTGGGTTGACAATGCTAGGGAGAATACAAGCAGTGGAATTCAAAACACTTCTGATTTCACAATCTCTTCCTTAACAATTACATGTATAGACCACACTTCTCCTCTGCAACACATTTTCCCACAAGACAAAAAACAGATCCTAGGAAGAAATTATGGCCAATCACCTCACGAAGTTGACTGAACGGTCAAGGCACGGTATTAGGTAAGCATTCATTATTTTGAGCAGTTTGCCTTCTTATTTTCTGCAAAGAAAACAACATTGACTCTCACCAAATACCACAAAGCAAAAAACAGATCCCACAATGAAATTCTCGTCAATCTTATTAAATTAGTTTGCAAGCACATATTTGAGCCGCTACAACTGCTTTCTCCGTCGGCCGAGCCACTGAAGACCAAGGCATCGAAACCTGCCACAGCGGCGTTTATGGCATCATCATGTGGGGTGATGGACTCCAGGAAATTCGAGCTCGCGATACGCCAGACCTTCAAGGTCTTGTCCCATGATCCCGAATATAACAAGCCCAGTTCAAGCTCATGCCGGATTTCGACGTAATTTTTCGGGTTGATGGAGCTCTTGAAAAAATCCTTCGTCCACGGGTTCAGTTTACTAATTACATTTTCTAGTTTTTTCTTTTATTTTTTACAAAAAAATTTACCGCTGATGTCAACGTGTCTGTGGTTTGGTGGATTTTTTTTTCTAAGTTCGTACACATGACAATTTCTTATTGGAAGTGACGTGTCCTGTCATTAGTTTATTGTGCATGTAAGTGACGGAATTAGACAAAAAGATTAAATTGACAAACAAAAATAACCTAATGACTAATTTAAGCAAATTTGAAACTCAATGACCATTTTTTTAAAAAGTGTAAAACTTAAGGACTAAATTGATCATTAACCCTTTAATTTTGGTTACAAGTTACAGCAAATAGAACACAGAATTCCAAGAGCAAAAAAAAAATAGAACACAGAATCCAAAGCATATGTTCTCGACCCTCCTAAAAATCCAATCAATTTGTGAAAAAAATAAAAATAAATAAATAAAATCAAATAAATTGGTAAAACAATATATATATTCTGCAAGGGCATCAATCGTTTTCTACTCATATACTTTGTGTCGGGCAATTAATAGTGTCTTAAATATTAAAGGATTAAGATCAGCAAACATATGCAATAGAGCATCTAATACTTGCAGTACCATTAATACCATTGGATGGCCATGGATGAAAAAGAATGTCAAGGATATAATTAATTAAGTTTTCTCTTCTTTAGAAAAGCTTATATATGAGCGATCTAATATCTATAATAATTAATGTGCAGGGTCGTTCGTCAAATCCACTAATTGCATGAAGATTCTCTTCAAAATTATATCTTACTTAGTTGGCTCTGATGGCATTAATTAAGTATAGAGCCATCGAACATTAGGAAACAATTCATGATCATCTCAATCGATGTCAATATTACTGCTAAAATAGTTGAACTTCTAGTTTCTCAGACCATTAACACATACAAAATTAATCTTTCTGGTCAGCTAGGTTAATTGGCAATTTACAGCTTTATTTATAGTAATTACGTGGGATATGGGCCTCTAATTTTATTTCAAACGAGTCATAGGCCGTACGTACATCCGAAGCCTGCCCAAGCCAGATTTAGACCTAAACGGGCCACTCAAATATAAGTTAATATGAACTAGTCGCTGGATCTAAAATTTGTCAAGGTGGACAGGGCGATCTATTAGTCATTTGATGAGAGTACTGCTGCAGATCCTGAAACTGTTGTTTGGGTGCTGGTACGATCTTGACAACCGAAGAAAGTTGTTGTGCTTCGCATGGGGATTAAAAACAAAAAGTACAAAAGAATAAGTCTGCACTGCGACCCCATTCGAACCACCAGGGAATTTCCCTCTTCTCGGGGTGGCCTCGAGCCACCTTGTAGAGGGCCGGGAATTCCCCAGCCCTCTCGGCGACGGATGATTTCTCCCCTTTCGTGGAGTGACCGTGAGTTAATATATAGTCCGTTACAACCACCAACTTTTGGTTTTGAAAGTCCGATAAAGAGCCAATTTCAGGCAATATAAAGCTACGCGCAAGCTCTAGTTTTCCTTAAGAATGTCAATGAGATTGGCTTACTGAAAAGCTCAGTCCATAGCTAGAGATCATAAGATAAATGGGACAAATCGAGTGCTGCAGATGCTGAAACTGTTGTTTGGGAGCTCATATGATCTTGACAACCAAAGAAAGTTGTGCTTCCCATGGAGATTAAAAAAAAAAAGGTACAAGAGAATAATAGTGCACTGCGACCGACCGGCCTACTCGAATCCCACCAGGGGATTTCCCCTCTTCTTATGGTGGCCGTCGGCGATATATATATATAGAATAATGGCAAATAGCAATAAAATGTAATATTTATTCACTAAAGATAGTTGAACACGTTAATGTCCAATATGGACAAAAATATGTGGCTAGCTACAGCTAGTACATTTAATTTAGACATCGTTTCTTTGTTGGATTCAAAAGATTGATAGATAAAATATATATCAATTACTCCAGTGGTTAGAAGAAAATCCACAACGTGAGGATCTTGGCACATTAATTACTTGAGAGTAGTGGATCTGCTTTAGTGGTATCTTTGTCACCAATTTTGTCCACATCCTCTACTACTTACGGTTCCGACTGCAATTTATTGGGATTGGCCGCCTGAACCTAAATTTAATGAAACAAGTTAGAAGTTTGCTTGTGGTTAATTTCTTCATCATCTATGATGACGTGCGTAATCTTACAACAGCCGAAGGCGCAAAGTGAAAAAAGAGCTATATATTTCTTAAGTTACCTTGGTGTATGCTGGCACAGATCCGCTATGATTTGTAATTTTTCTCATAGTTTATTTTTTTTTTGGAATAAATTGAGATTTTGATTAAAAAAAAAAAAAGAGAGCTATATATAAATAAAAGAAAATTCGAGAAAAAAAAAAACCATGATATTGGAAGATGATAAGTATTAATTACTATAAATCGATCCTGTCAATATATATACAGGACATATGTATATATATGCAGGTATTATCTAAATCCCAGTTAGGCTTATTCTAAAAACCATTTTGAGTCTGTAAAAATTGTAATGTGTAATTATTAGTAACAGGCTAGCTCCACTCAAAAATACGATTGCACAATTAAAAAAGAAGTCTAAGGACTAATTTGTCCGAAACAGGATTACGAATTTACGAGGTACCTTTAGATACCATATATATTATGGTTGACAAGCTTGCAAGATTAACATTTAAGGGCTAAGCAGAAACTAGCAAGCTGAGAATTGTTTTCAGCGATCGATCTTATAACGTCGATTGCGTCCGTACAGATTTTATCTCGTAATAATAAGCCCGGCCCCTATATATCTAGGTATATGCCCACAAATGCACGAAACAAGAGAAGCATATAAGTTTTGGAGTGGAGAATCTCTTGAGGAAGTTGTTGGTGTTTTCCTATATTGGATGATAACGGACATGTAACATGACCTAATTTAATTAGAACTCTCAAGTCTCAAGAGATCAGATCTTGCTGCCTTGTTTTGGGAGAATTCCAAACGTTCAAGCTATATACTAGCTAGCTATTGCTTTTTCCCTTTCTTTTCCTTTTTTTCTTTTTCCAGTTCTGCAGCAAATAAAGAAATCCATATTGTAATTAGATGTGCATTAAAGTATACCGTCTTTAATCCCTAAAGAAATTTTTAGGATCTCGGTCTCCACCGTATCTTCCAACACGTGACATAGACATGCTTGCCAACAAACGAATTAAATTCAATATTGAGACCAACAATCCTTCTGAAAGCCAAGATATATATGCTTTTATCCACTAAGATATTAATGGATTTTCATTGGAGATGCAGCTAGCAGAATTGTGCGACCATTAACTATCAACCGCGCGCATGGATTAGTTGTTGAGCTAGGATATATCAACTGGTTTATTTAGAAATTGATTGTCCAATCCAGGCAAGAGCAGATGTGGATCCTTTAATTTTGACCAATTACGTGGACATGTGTTGATCATATCCTCAATGCAAACAGGTATGTATAATAAATAATGGGTTAATTACAATTTTTTCCCTCAAACTATCACCTGACTCTCAAATACTCTATAAACTTTAACTTGTTGCAACTCACCCCCACAAACTATACTTCTCATTACGATTTCATCCCCTAACCTATTGAAGTTGTTATATCGAACGGTTTTATCCCATATAAACAACACGTGACCTTCTCCTTACATGAAAAGATAAATTTGACTAGCTCAATCTAAGTGAGTCATCTTTTTTTTTTTAGTAAAAAAAAAAAAAGCAACTAACTTTGGCTCTACGAATTGCCAGAAACATTGTAGAAGGCTAGAGAGGACTCAAATGAGAGTAAAATTGTATTTTCACATAAGGAGAAGGTCACATGTCTGTTACATGTGAGAAACCGTTTGACATAATGACTCCAGTCGGTTGAGGGATGAAATCGCAAAAAGAAGTATAGTTTATGGGATGAGTTGCAACGAGTTAAAGTTTGTGGAGGTATTTGAGAATCGGATGATAGTTTAAGGGGGAAATTTATAATTAACCCATAAATAATATATATGTATGAACAGTAAGATAATAATTTGGTTTAACCCAATTTGATTAATTAATATGTATCAACATTTGATTTAAATGTAGAACTACTACTAGGTACTTAAGGTAGAACATTTAACAAAATTTCACCATACATACTGGCTTTGATGTTATTATAGGATAATGATGATCACCACAAGAGTACAAAACTTGTGAAATAGGGTTTGTTTGTGCAAGCGGCATGCGACTCCATGGTAGCTGATGCTAATCATTACACTAGTCGGTGCTTCATCATACAGTACTGGGACTTCATTTTCTTAATTATTGGAGTTTTGTTTGTAAAATGTTTTCCAATGATCATACAGTACTACGTACTTCAGCAGTAGTTTTCAACAGCAGAAGCAAGTTGATATGAAATTAGTACTGTTGGCAAAGAGAAAGAAAAGAACATTATAGAATAAATGGAAATGGATCAAACAGAAAACCATACGGATGTAAATTCTAATATCCGATCTGGGATGAGCTAACTGATAAGATAGCTCATTAATATGCTGATGCTGTCGCCTAGCCTCAGTGGCTATAAAAGATTATATATGCATACCATGTGGAGCTAAATCATTGTTAATACTAATTGATCACAAAAAAAATCATTGTTAATACATAAAACGAAAGCATAATCACCCTGTTTTCTCATAATGTGCCTCATTAAGCAGTATCCAGATTCACATTCTCGTAGTAAATATCCAAGATTCTGTAGTCACTGGAGGAAGTTTAATTCCCGCAGAGACGTCATTAATTAAGCAAATTCTTTGCGCGAACGTACGGCAGATCATGACTCACCTTTTAAAATTAATATATTAATTAAGGAGACAAGTCTAGGGGTTTCTCCACTAAGAGAAAGACATGATAAAGGTTTATATCTACGGCTTTTAACTGTTTTAGTACTGATTATCCTTGCTGAATTTAATGCGCGAGCTTCATCGTATATATATATATATATATATATATAGTAGACGTTTCATATTGATCTTGCAGCTAATTGGCTGTTTTATTTGTTTTATATTTAACTATTTGGATGCAAACTGCATATGCAAGCGGGCGACACTTTTTATTAAAAAAAAAAGGGTGAGGGGGGAAGAAGCATAAATCTGATAAATAAAAGAGCGAGACAAATTTACTATACTCCTCTGGAGTTGAGAAAAAAAATGTTCATTTTAGTTGATGAAGCAATTAAAACCAGATTTAGACAGAACTGATCATGTACATGCTTTAATTAACGTTTGTGGAATGACCTAACTGAAAAGATGGCTCCAGGACAGGTAATTCTCCGATTACCTCCATTTTAGTGGCAAGAAGCTAAATCATTGTTAATTAAACTTTTAAATCTGGTAGGCAGACAATGTTTCCTATTCTGGCTACTGTATCCAAATCCGGATTTGCCATGATCATGAAACGCGTCATAAGCATGCGCATGTTTTAGTGCTCTAAATCCTTTTTCCAATCCCCAAAGCTTGAGGGGTCATGAATTGCAACGTACACATGGAAAAAAAATTAGGACATGGTAACGATCCTCCTTTTGAACCGACCCTACCAGTGTTGTTTTATATATATATATATAAAAGGATCGAAAGCTTAATAGATGATAATACCGCTCAAGGTACATTTGGTTCCCAAGCAATAGGTTTGGCTTCCATTCCTAGTGGATAACAACGTCAGAATTAACTAACCATGGTCATAATCTCAATGATCAATCCCTGATTATGTTTTTATTAGTCATTACTAATATAACATGATTGATGATCAGCTTAAAAATATCGCCGATCGATGACACAATCAGTACGTCAATGAAATTATAAATAAACCGATGATCGGTGATAAGTGATGAATTCAAAGACTGGATTAATACCTTAATTAATTAATATTCGAATATATTAATTGACTATTTGCTTAATGGTGAAAAAGAAAAAGGATAGAGATCCTGATTAAAGAGCCAACAGTAGAAAGAACTAGAAGAAAAATTGCTTCCTTAGATGGGAGCCAAAGAAGCACAACCAATGATCCTCTGGAAGTGTGCTAGTTATAAACATGAAAAAATGCTGGTCATTGTCTGCCGCAATATAGTGGCCGTGATTATACAGAAGCAAGTTTTTTCCAATCAAGTGGATATCCCCATTAATTAAATTCGGTCACGACGGTGATGTTTTCTGTAAATGATAGTGGGATCTGACTCGTATACACAGACTTAATATAGGCATAATAATTATAAAAAAAAAAAATGCAACAGCAATGGAAAACATGGTTGCAGATGACACAGGCCATCTTTTGGACACAAATCAACATCGCTTTTTAGTGTGAGAATTATAACATATTGTGTATGCGTGCAAGCGTCAGAAAATCCGAAAGGGTCTTCATGGTGATGATGTTGATAAGCTAGGGCAACGGCATAATACGAGCAATTGCGTTTCACCCTCATGAGTTTGGTGATCTCTTTCTTAATTAAACTTGAAAATGAGTTTCATCCATTTAAAGTACTTTCGCCTGCCTAGCTAGTTTGCGCTTCTAGTCATTGATGTATTTGTTCTATATATAATTACAATCAACAATTGCATGGTACCCGTACCCCACTTAATTGTGGCGTGAATGGTGGTCGTGGAGTTTGTCTTCTTTTCATTCTTTGCCTTTTATTTCTTTATAAAAGAACAAACAATGGGTGCGGATTTGGAAATTTTTAGGTCATATATATATATATATATATATATATATGCTTGACAGTTGTATTCCCCTAAGAACCATGTTTCGTCTTTGTTATATATTTATAACTTTCTGCGTACAGAAAGGTGCCGAGCTATTTACTCACGCCATCAGTGAAGTTCCCTGGATATGGAAATTAATAATGAAGCTAAATATATACAAACTGAATGAATTTCATTCATGTCTGTCATTAATTAGCTGCAGAGTTCACAAGCGATCATTATAAGCTGGTTGAGCGTCAGCAAGACAAATTAAAGCATATTTTTTAAGTACTTCACTTGTTTGATTGAGGAAGATCATCAAAAACTCGTTATCCTAGGTTTGGTAAGTGGACTAAACTTGTGCCTGCAGGTTGATGGAAAATAGAATCTGGATTTGGGTACATAGAAAAGCAGGTGTATGCATGCTGCATGCCTCCTTTTCGGTTTCGGACGATAGGTATTAAGTAAAGCCTAATATGTGGTACAAAAACCGACACAGCTTACACGGGCTGCCTAATTTTCCATAGCAATTGGGAAACATGTAAAGAGCACTTTGCCGATCGTTTGAGAAGTTACGATTTTCCTTGTCATACAGCATATATAGTAGGCTTTTAACGTTACAGGAATGGCAAGTCTCGCACAGTAGTCACTTAATTACCAAAAAAAAAAAAGTGTCGCACAGTAGCCTTTTAAAAATGGAAATAAATATCTTTCAATTTTTACTAAAAGTAAGGACAAATAGATGGTCGCTAACCATGTCTGCATTGATGTGCAGGAAGCAACAATTACCAAGCCCTTAATTTATAGATTTAACTAGTAATGGCAACAGGAAAAAAAAAACAAAATTATATACAATTTTTTTTTGTTAAATAAATATACAATTTCACCACACGCAAACCAGAAAACTAAACAATTATAAAAATGAATCTAAGCCAATGGAGCAACACACACGAGCGCACCAAATAAAGGTAGGAAAAACTACCGGACAAATTCAAGATCAATCCACTATAATATAATAGAGATTATATGGCTCAAGTTTTTGCATGCCCCACACTTGAGTTCATAACAAATTTGAGAATTCACATCTTAAAAAGACAATATGATTCCACCCAATCCAAAAATCACAACTATCACTAATAAAATAGTCCAGAAAATCTCTTAGATAACCTCCAATTTGCTCCAGAACAAAGACTGTGAAACCAGCACCCAAGATAGAAATAAACAAAACGCTCTTCTTCTCTTTTTCTTTTCTTTCTCTCCTTTCTCTTTTTGTTTTTCTCTTACACGTGGCACCAAGGATATCT
Organism: Morella rubra; assembly: GCA_003952965.2. Classification (NCBI taxonomy): domain Eukaryota; kingdom Viridiplantae; phylum Streptophyta; class Magnoliopsida; order Fagales; family Myricaceae; genus Morella; species Morella rubra. Next base: position 9,071,005 of record CM025852.1, read on the forward strand.
AACAAAACACTGTATGATGTTTAGCACCTAAATAATAATTATCGAGATTTAGAGACATACCATTGATAAAATGAAGAAAGTACTTTCTTTCCAAAACCAATACTTCATTTTCACTCATGTGGATCGGGTCAACCACTCGTGCCATAAATTTGATAAAGAATTTACCTTCAGTTGCATTTGTCATAGCATTACACACTTTAGTTGTGTTTTGTGAAATGTTCAACCAATCCTTCCTGTAGCAAACACCATTGAACCGTTCATGAGTTTCTATTGTCCAAAATAAATTTGATACCCTGCTTCATCAAAGGCATTAGTAGAGAGTAAATTCAAACGCATAGCAACAAAGGTTTTAGCCAAAAAAACTCAATCTCACAGAGTCATATGCTTTGAGTAAGTCCACTTTCAGAGTACATCTCAATGTATCCTTATTTCTATGATAACATCTGAATCATTCTTGCACCAACACTATGTTGCCCTCGATCCTCCTTCCTTCCATAAAGGCACATTGTTAAATTCTCGCCAATCCACCAATGATCATCTTTAATCTCTTTGCTAAAATTTTATAATACACTTGTACAAAATATTGCACAGAGAAATCAGTTAGAATTCAATAATCTTTGTTTGATTTTTCTTCCTGGAAATAAGGGAGAAAATCGTGTAATTCACTTCTCTCAGGATTTTTCCAAAAATAAAAAAGAATTGTACTGCTCTTGTAACCAAGTCATAAATAATAGGCCACGCACCTTTAAGAACCTCAGATTGAACCCATCAGGGCTCGAGACTTTGTTCTGCTTAATAGAAAAGATTGCTTTAATTTTGTTATCTATGACATCTTTCACAAGTTGGCCATTTTGCTCTTCACTCAATCTTACCTGTATAGCTCTTTGAATTAGCCCATTATCAACATGAAAGAGGTCTCTATCATTGCTGTTAAATATATACATGTGAAAGGGTAAAAATATTATCCCACATTGGAAAGAAGTCATATGTGTGTGTGGTTAATATAACATATAGAGACGCCGTTCAACCTAAAAGCTTAAGCCTATAGGTTTGGGCCCAACTATGTTATAATAACCACCCAAACTTATTACTTCTTTTTAATGTGAGACAATATTTTTACCCTCTCATACATGTATATTCAACAATTGTCCCCTTACATGTGAGTCTATCACCACATTAATCCACTTCCCCTTCAGTAGAAGTTTTTTTTTTTTTACGACTTGTTTTCCAGATCTTCTTGACGATTTGAGAGAATATCTCATTAAAATCAATCTCTTTCTTATGACTATAACTTTTTACCAGCAATTGAGCTTTATACTTCACTAGTTTTTCACCATCTTTCTTCAGCTTCAACATCTATTTATTTTGTAATGCCTTTTTGCCTTTAGGAAGCTCCATGACCTCATAATTTTCATTCATCTCGTACTGCAGTGCATAGCCTACAGCTCTGCTTGTCCTTATGAAATTGCACTGCTTGAAAGCTTTCTAAGGTAACCACCCACACTTTATGACTTCTTACTATTGTGGGACAACATTTTTACACTCTTTACACATATATATTGAACAGTTGCCTCAAAGCCTTTTGAAGTAACTAATAGCTTTCTCACCTTCTCTTTTTGCTGATCCACTACCACTTCATCATTTGTCTCAAAAGTAGTGATCTTAGAGAAGCCATAAAAAATTTTCACTTCCTTGAAAGAGAATCATGTTTATGCATCCCCAAGATTGAACCAATTCACTTGCAATTCTACTAATAAACTCTTTCTTCTCTCATCTTATCGTTGCATACTCATGAACCAAATCCTTCTTTTTGCATATGTCATGACCATTGAGATTCACCTAGAGTTGTTCATAGGCCTCTTCCATGATCTGTTTTGCTTGCTGCATTCTCCCTTCAATATTCGAGAAAAGTTCTTTATTGAAAGCCCTAAACTATTTAACTCTCTTTAACTTCGTGGTCAACTGGTGCATAAAGGTTCCATTGACATGCTCTCTCCACATGTTAGGGACTATTTTAGTTAGCTATACTTCAAATATAATTTAGTTTAGTTCCTGAGATATTAAGGTGTTTCGAAGCTACTATGAAGAACTGAAGATAGAAGTAAAAGGCTGAGTTTTTACCCAGAAATGTCAAGTTAGCTGGAAGTCAGACGCAAGTCAGACAGAAGTGCGATTTGGGGCACTGCAGTAACAGAAGTTGATTAGTCCATTTATAACTAAATGGATGACGTCATGAAAGACCCAAAAAGCCCTGGACCCTTCACTAAAACCGTTAGTCACCTAGAGCTTATAACTCCCCTGCTTTCATTACGAAACATAGTTCAGAAAAATCAAGAAATATCGTGCCTTCTACGTGAAACCTTCTCTTGCATATTTCTACCCCCCCCCCCCCCCCTCAATTTTTCTGAGCCTTCGTGTGTATGAACTGAGAATGGAGCCTTGAAGATAAACCCCTCTCTTTAGGATTCTTAGTTCATAGATTGATCACCGTGGTTATTTCCCCAAAAAAGTTTCAAGAATTTCGGAGGTTGCTGAAATCTTAAAGGTCCAAGTGCCAAGTTCGTGCGGTTGCTGTTGTTGCGAGTTCGCAATGGAGGACGACAAGATATGAATTGCTAGGTAAAGGTAAATAGCTTTTTGAATGGATGAGAGGTTCTCATTCCCTGCATTGGAGCAGATCCGAATGGTGTTGTTCAGGTAAGAAATCAAGTGTGTTAGACTAGGATATTAGGTATTCTTGGGTTTATGGATCACCTTGTATTTCGAGTTTGAAAAGCTAGTGAAATCGTTACCTGGCCTACGAGCCCGAAGAGTTTTTCTCTCTTGGAATTTGTTTCCAAGAGATTTTCTCTTCGTAACCAAAAGATTATGTCTTTGTGTGGTGATTGATCTGTTAATTATTGTTCTTGATTAAAGAGTTAATAATCGTGAACTATATACTGAAGTTTCAGGAGTTCTTATTTTGAAAGAATCTTGAATATAGATTCAAACTTAATTGATTTACTGTCTGTTGGTTTATTTGCATTTCTGTAAAACGTGTGGGTATTGAACTTACTGATCTGGTTTGTGTAGTTTGTGCAGAAAACGTTCTGTTAAATTGAAAAGATTTGAAGTCTTAGCTACAGAACCTATTCACCCCCCCCTCTAGGTTCAGTTGTTGTCGTATTAAGTCTTAAATAATTCCGTTCACCACACTTCCTCAACTACCCTAATAAAATTTAGGTGATGTATCAAAAAATTGAACTTGAAAGGTTTTCTTCTTTAAGCCTTCAAATCTTAACAGTGATTGCAGAATGATCAGAAATGCCAACTGGATTAAATACAATACTTAAAGCACCAAATATGTCATCTCATGCTTCATTGATAATAGCTTTCTGCAGTTTCCTCATTACCAGACCCTCTTCACTTCAATTAGACCATGTTAATCCCTCTTAGCCTCAAATCCACCTATTCAGCATTTCACATTAACTCATCTAAATCTTTTTTTCATAATTGTCATTGCTAAGAACCATCACATGCTTCCTCCCTTGTACGTACAGCTTTAAAGTCTCTCATCATTAGTCATGGGATCAAAAGGTTTATCTATAGTTTATGCTTATTTTCTTTTTCTTTTTTTTGGGTAAGTAAGTTTGTATTAAACGAAAAGCTTAATTAGTCTACTGGTCCTTGAGGTATGGTTTAATCTCAAACTGGTCTCTAATGCTTATTTCTTCCTAAAGTATTCCCTGAGGAATTCTTCATGTCCTACAATGGTCCTTCCATCAACTCTGTTGGCTCTATTAACGAAATAAATCTCATATGACTAACAGGGACACATCACCACCAATTGTAAGTAGTCACGTGTTCCCAATTCACTCAAACTGTCAAGTTGGTCTGGTTGGTATTGATTTAAAATTCATATCGAATTGTCTACGCCATCTGGACCTAAAACGCCAACTCATAACTCTATATTGGACAGATTTTTTTTGTTAAAACAGCATACCCTGAGTGACTTGGAGCCACGTTGTTGTTTGTGATTAGTGGCGATGTGTCCCTGTAGTCACCTAAGATTTATTCCATTAAAGGGGTCAACTAAGTCGACAAAATAACCACTCTTAGATACAAAGGATTCCTCAAGGACTAGTTTAGGGCGAAATAAACCTTAGGGACCAATTGAAGATTCGGGCATACCCTATGTATTAGTAGACTAATTAAGCCTAAACTAAAAAGAGAAAAACGACTCTACAAAAGAACAAGCAGAAAGCACCCGCAGAAAACAAGGATTACAAGGAAGCAACAACAGAGCAAAATAGGGTAACAAGAGCCTAATTATGCCCGTCATCACAACATGTAACACACCACACCCCATCACAAGAAACAAATAGGGAAAGAAATTTCAATTGACACCACAACTACATCATGTAATGTACTGCTCGATTACTAGACCTAACCATTAACACCCTTAATAATTCAATAGTTCATCACACCTAAATTCTTTCTCTTAGAGAATCACCATAGTTGTCCAAAAACATTGAACTTCTTGCAATATTATTTTGAATGCTAGGGTTGTTTACATCCTTTCTCATTTTGCCATGCTTAAGAAGGTTATTCAGACCCCAGATATTCTAAGCTCCAAAATCATGATTAAAACAAAAACAAAAGTTTAAAATGTTCAAAAAGAGAGGGAACATTTCCCTCTTATCTCTATCCCCCCTAGATAACCAGAGAGTGTTCCACCTTTGTTCCTTTCCTAATTATTTGCCTTCTTATCCTAGTTATATCTCCCTAGAGAATTATTTACCTTGTTCTCCAAAATGTTACTAACCAGCGATACGTCCTTGCTCCTCCCACTCATATATAACTCCATCGTTTTGTTTGTTCAACTCTAACATGAATCAATTCATTCCCAATAAATGTGTTATCAATTAGTGCAATTACTGGCTCCACCATAGTTCCATTTCGGCTGGGAGTTATTCCATCTCATTGTCACATACGTTCTGCAACAACTATTTCCTTCCCTTTACTTTTCTTCCTTTTGACTTCGACCCACTCTTCTCTTTTTCTCTCTCACACGTAACACCCACTCCTTTTCTCTCACATTACTCTAACTGCATGAGTAATGTCTGGCCATGTATAAACTATGTCATATATATCAAGCTCACAACTACATAGGATAAGTAATAGTATCATTCTTTCATTCTCTTCATTTATAAAATGACAAGTCTGTTTTGGTGAAGTCGAATAACCACCGAGTGTTCCAACCAATTTATCAATCTCAATGTTAAACCTCTACATCTTTAAAATTCACTCAACATACTTCTCCTGTGATAAACATAGCTTTAGGATTTTCATATCATAAAGAATCTCCATTTTCAAAATTTATCATGCGAAGGCAAGATACTTTGTGTTAAAGTACTCGAAAAATTTTGCTTTCAACCTCCAACTACTCTGAATATTTTGCCCAACTATAAATATATCATCTACATATAGCAGATTGATGAATAATGAAGTCACTGCCATGAAATTTCCTAACATACACACAATAATCAACACATGTTTTTGTATGGCCATGTCCTACAATGAATAAATCAAATTTTTAACTAACTATCTTAGATCCTACTTCAATCCATTTAGACTTTTATTCAATCTGTAAATCATGTCTCTTTTTTTTCTGAATCCTGTAGGCTAAACTATTTAGATTTCCTCCTCAAAGTTCACATGGAGAAAGACAATCTTCACAATCAATCACTTTCTTTTGACTAAAACATCTTATCACCTATCAAGTTTTGTACTTCACTAGATTTTCATCATCTTTCTTCAATTTAAACATCTATTTGTTTTATAATATCTACCTTGAGAAAACTTTACCAACTCATGAATTTCATTCCTTATAAACGACTAATGTCTTATTGCATAACCTTTACCAAATTATGCTTATCTTCATTAGACTGTACTTCCTAATAGCTTTTTGGCTCACTTTCATCATAATGCACAATATACTCTAGATTAGGATAATGGTTGATGGACGATGCTTTCAAATAGACCTTATGACCTATTAATCCATTGAAGTAAGTTGTTCCCCGGGAACAACATCCTCCTTATCATCCTCCTCAATAATTGTTGGCTCATTAACAAATTTTATTAATGTTGATCTCATTTGATTTGAACTTGAAGAAGAATACACCTAAGGCAAATAATAATGTTGCTTTCCTTAAACAATATTTATCCCCACCAATTTATGCATAGAGTTTATGTAAATTCGTTCTAGGATACAATGGAGCCCTGATTATAAATCAAGCGTTCAACTGCATTGCACAAGAACTAAAAACCCAAATGCTTGTTGTTTTTTACTTCTAGATATGTTGTGTATATTCTTTCATATTAGAAGAGATTCAAAAATAACATATAAAATTATTCATTATCTGCTAATTAACAGCTTAAAATCATTAATCACCCGCGCGTTGCTCAAGCAAAAGGCAAGCATGAGGTGAGCATGAAGCCTCTGTGACTCCCGTACTTGAGCACCATGCGAGCTCCAAGACGTCTCTGTGACTCACTCATGCACCAAGCTAGTGCCAGACGAGCTGTGAACCTTACCAATCTAGAAGATCTTCCAATCTACCGTTGGATTAACACCAATAACAAAATATGACCATCCAATTAAAAGATCTAAAATTGCAGAGCTCAAATCCTTGCTACGATGTTTTGCACTAAGTGCCAAATGTGCCGTGTCGCTAAAGCCTTACAGCCTATGCCATATGCATGCTTGTGGTGCATTGTAGCCACCACATATAATTTTGCACTAAAGCAAATGCTTGCGGAACTTCACCACTTAGAAAGACCTTCATATTTTTTTGGCTTTCCTTTGTGAGACTCTTCCCATTAATACTTTTCTATAAAAGTTTCTCATTCCCAAAATTACTAGGTACATATAATACTATTTTTGAAAATTTTAACATATTGTTTAGTATGTGTCTCTTCCCTTGAGTGTTACTAAGCAATTTTAGTAAGTAGGTTCATTATCGACACTGTCGAGAGACAAATGTGGTCAAAATGTATTGAACAAAACATATTGGTTTCTCCAATTTCTCAAAATCTGCTAAAATCTTATTTTCATGAAAAGGCACAACTCTAGTTATCTTCTTTGTAAGCCTTCAAATCTTAACAGTGTTTGCAGCATGGTTAGAAATGCCAATCGAATTAAATACAGTACTTGAAGCACCAAAGATGTCATGCCATGTTTCATGGATAATAGGGATCTACAATTTCCTCATTATTAGGCCCTCTTCTCTTCAATTTGACCATGTTAATCTTTAATCTCTTAACCTCAAATCCATCAATTCAGCATTTGAAATTAACTCATCTAAATCTTTTTTTCATAATTACCATTGCAAATAACCATCTCATGCTTCCTCCCTAGTGCGCACTACTTTAAAGTCTCTCATCACTAGTCATGGGATCAGAAAGTTTATCCATAGTTTATGCCTATATTCTTAACCACTATTTCCATAAATAACTAAGATATAGGCAACTCCACTTTCTATCTAGGTCCTCCATCATACAATGTACTGCTTGATTACTAGACCCAACCATTGACACCCTTAACAATTTACTAATTTATCCTACCCAAATTCTTTCCCTTGGAGAATCATCATAGTTGTCCAAAAACATCGAACTTCTCGCAATATTCTTTTGAATGCTAGGCTTGTTTACGTCCTTTTCGCACTTTGCCATGCTTAAAAGAGTCATTCAGACTCCTAATATTCTAAGCTTCAAAATCATGAAAAAAAAAAAAAAAACCAAAAGTTTAAAATGTTCAAAAAGAGAGGGAACATTTCCCTCTTACCTAGCTATCCCCCCTATATAACCAGAAAATGTTCCACCTTTGTTCCTCTCCTAATTACTTGCTTTCTTATCCTAGTTATATCTCCCTAGAGAATTGTTTGCCTTGTTCTCCAAAATGTTACTAACCAGTTATACGTCCTTGCTCCTACCACTCATATATAACTCCATCGTTTTGTTTGTTCAACTCTAATAGGAACCAGTTAGTCATTCCCAATAGAAATGTGTGATCAATTAGTGCAATTACTAGTTCCACCGTAGTTCCATTTTCGGCTGGGAGTTGTTCCACCCCATTGTCATGTACGTTCTGCAACAACTATTTCCTTCCCTTTATTTTTCTTCCTTTTGACTTCGACTCACTCTTCTCTTCCTTTTCTCTCACACGTAACACCCACTCTTTTCCTTTTTTGGCTTGCGTCTGCAGGCTTCAATTTTTTTTCTCTCCCTGACTCTCTTGTGGTAGCAAAAGTTGCCCGATTTTTTTGTTTAATTCGTTCCACATACTAAGCCCTGCTTTGGCATAAGTAGGTTGGACGCCCACTTCAGACTTCAGACCCTTAAAATAAGACCTTACTTACCCCGTGGCTTAATATTTCCTCTTTGTAACTTGGCGGTAAAAGGGACAAGTACAACCCTTCCTTTATAAAAAAAAAAAAATTAATGGAGACAAAAAGAAGTATATTATATTGTCAAAAAAAGGGGCATATGGAATATTATCTCTTCGCGACACGGAGTGATACATATTATTCACCAAAAAAAAAAAAGAGACTAATTTTACAGCTGAACCCGCGGCCTGCCCCCTAACTATTGGGAGATACTTATTCTGTGGAGGGCAGTACTTGTCCCTCTCACGTAAGATAAATGCAGTACTTTTACTTGCATGATACATCTATTCTATCAACGATGCCATATTGTACCTTATTCATGATCTTCAGACCTAACTAAATGCTACATTTGATGGCAACAAATTATCGGGGAATATTTCCTAGCTAGAAAAGGGAATGTAATTATGGCCATGATCGTAGAACTCCAGAAGTTAGATGTCCTCAATGCGTTACAGCCATTAGACTAGTCTTTACCAAAGTGATCCCAAAACAAAAACAGAGAAGTTTTTTGTTTTTTCACCGAAAGATGTGGAAAACCTGAAATTCTCAGAACTCGATCTTCTAAGCATTTTATGGTACGTACGTGATCTTGTCTTCCTAATAGGATTCGACCCTGCATGCAGAATTTTGAGACGGGTTTCAGGATAAATGATTCTTCATGTCGCGCTTATGGTCGATGAACTTCGCGATGTTTAATTTTGTGGACTAAAACGAACGTGTTCATTTGGGAATCGATTGGCCAGGGGGAATATATAAAGCAGGAAAGAACAATATATAGCGCATATATGTCATCTTCTGTTGGTCACGAAATGCATGGGGAAAGCTACAGGCCAGAAACACACAGAAGGGAACACACAAGAAAACTAGACCAGTAGTTTACGCTTGGAGACAGATGAACTGAACAACATGCAACCTCGTGATTCATGAAATACTCTTTAAGTAGCATAAACTAATCAACATTTTTACTACATATGCACATAGAGACCCCTGTCAATTGTCATGTTACTTTTCTTTTCTGTGTCTAAGTGGACAGAAGAATTTTGGGTGGAGGGGGCCAGAGGGTATTACGACAAAACTATATATAAACAATTTAGATCAAGATAAAAGCTAGCTAGAGGGTACAAATTAAAATTATATTATTATATATCTTTATAAATACGTCAAAAATTATCTATTAAATAATTGCAGATAAAGTGGCGTTGAAGACAGCTTAGGATAAAAAAGCAAATCGGCATATGAGGATATGTGTATGGGAATGTCTTGGCAACTAGAGGAAAAGAAGTTGTATTATTTGCTCCTAATTCAACATTCACTTAAAAGAGATGATCTGTATATCCAGTATGATATATGCCAATGTTTCCACTAAGGAAAGGAAACAAAAATGTAATCTGGTGTGTGTCATCGAAGGAAATATGGGTATATTATTGCTAGGGAATCCTGTCCTCTTATAATAATTGAATGGCTAAGGCGCAGAAATGTTTGGTGCTTCGATCTCTGAGTAAAATACAATTAAGGAATTAATTCGTTTATTCCATAAGATGAATTATTTCTGGAATCATGCATCATCTTATTCTTATCATGAGATCAGTAGACTACAGTTATGTAAATTAATTACAATGTATATAGGAGTGCGCATGTTTGAAACAAATTTTTTAATTAAGTATATCTTGTTAGTAAAAGGGATAAAGGAATAAACCCCTCTGCCGCAACCCTTTGAGATGGGCTATTGATATTCTCAAACAAGAGACTCAAGCTTTTGGAGCATATATATATATATATATATAAGAAATTTAGAAAAGGGTTGTCCTTTTATATATGCAGGACAGTCAAATATTAATTAAGAGTCGAAACAAAAATTAATAGGATATTGTACTAAGACGGCGAATTTTATGCTAAATATTTAACTATCCAAAAAAAATTAAAATTATTTTCTTTATTTTTTTTAGATGCAAAATTGTAAATTAATCAAGTGTTTTGTATTAACTTTGTTGGTATATTATTTTTTTATAAGTCATTATTACTACTAATTCTCTTTTTTTATATAATAAATTATTGGTTATATTCTACAAACAACGTATGCATTAGACGAAAAAAAAAATTACGTGATTACGCATCTTATCATCAAGAATAAAAAAAAAACAAGCTAGTTTTTGGTTAAAAAGTCCATTCTCCTTTTAACTCTCTTTATTCCTCAAAAATATTCTTTATAGTTTAATCTCTAATTAACCTCTCTTGACCTTCAGTTAATACTTTTTTTCGCTAATTACCCACGGACCGGTATAAGTTATCTCGGTGTAATTCTATGTCTTTTCTTAAGTTAATTCTAATTGTAATTGCTTCTCCGATGGTAATTAATTGTTTTTGTGGGCTTTTATTGCTATATCCAGATTAATAATTTATTTCTGGGGTACGATCTTTCAACATTATTCCTTCAGGGTCCCTTCTTAGTCTTAGCGACAATTTATCCAACTGGTTAGACATAAACCAAGAGCTGCCCCTGCTCCTCTGTTTCTGGTAGCAGTAGCTTTTTTAAGTCAATATAAGCCACTAAAAATTTGTAACATTTCATGCGAAATTTTAGTAAAATACGCAACAATCAAACTTGACTCATTTTTTACTCCCACTTTTCTCAATGACACTATTTTGAGAGGAACAAAACAGGGTACTCAGAATCTGTCACAACTAATGAACAAGCTACTCGTACATGCATACTGATTCTGCAAAGAATTATTCAGTATTTTTGTTCTCAACTATATGGCCTAATCTTTCCAGGTAATGTTATTACAATCTAATCCAATTTGCAAAATCAGAAATGCCTACAGACTGAGCAAAGTTGATATGCAGAAGAAGTGGACAGAATTGAGCTCTCCCCCATTCCTTGGCATAATTTAAGAATTTACCCTCAACATAATAGTTTATGTTCTAAAATCTCTCATTCTTCATCTTTTCCTGCCCTGCCCTGCTATCTGTGGGAGATCAATCTGACTTTAAAGTGGACAGATCGGAGCTTTCCCTCCATTCTTCTTGTAACTTTAGGTATTCACCTCTGTTCTTTCGAATATATGTCAGTACTTTCCTTCTTCCTCTCTCCTGCTCTTCTAGGGAAGGTGGGCACTCCCCTCATTTCCCCCATCTTTCTTCGCTACACCTTTCCACCCCCTTTCTATCGCTCTTAGTAATACAGTGTTTACCCAAGATGTGGTATGTATTTTCAACTTTTCATCTAGAAAGAGCATATTGGAAGGTCTACGAGGGAATCCTCAGCTTAGCATAGCCCCTTTAAGAGTGCGTGTTTCAAATCTGTCAATGTCAAGTTACTTACCTTATTAGAGACAAACGTGGATATAGAAGAGAGAGAGAGAGAGAGAGAGAGAGAGACCCTTATACTTTTCTGCAATTCACTCTCATACCTAAAAATTAAAGGGCAAAAAGTCTTGCCAGCCCATTCTCAGTCCAAACAAATTGCATCATATAAAATTGTGGATGATTTTGCATGTGGGTGTCCCTGCTTTATTTCTCTAAATCTACACCGTCCAAACAACTCCCCCTTACTCTATTTATACCCCGTCCTCATTTCATTTTTGTCCCATCCCCTTCCTCTTCTTTGACAATCACCAAACTCCTCTGCTCACATCCTCTGCATTACACTGCAAGGATCTCTTTTTCAGCGTCTACAATGGCTTGCTTAGAGCTGTGTAAAGAGGTGAGCTAAAGTTCCATACTGTATCCCTTTTTCTCGAGAAGAACAGAGTCATTTTCTCCTCCTACCCCTTTATATCTCTCTCTTTCTCCAAAGCACCTACTGTACTCTTGCATGTCCTATTCTGGCTTAAATTTTGTGGTTCTAAAAGAAGAATTGCAAAAAGTTTTAGTGTGATGATGATAAGAACATCAATTATAATTTCTAAGTTTGATTAAATTTTCCTTTGTTTGTGTAGAATGCGGAGTTCAAGTTTAAAGAAGAGCGAGAAGAATGCACTCTTGATGGAAGTGTTGATTTGCACGGCCGCCCAGCAATCAGAGCAAAATCTGGACGATGGGTTGCTGGAATTATCATACTTCGTAAGATTCCTGATAATAGTTTACATAAACATGATATCTTAGTTTATCTGCCTCATCATAGAGACAATAGGATTGTCCATCCCATCTTATTAGCTGGTGTGCCTAGATTTCACTCCAACAGAATGTTGAATACGTGGTTCATACATTGTTCTGCTCTGTTTTTATTTCCTTCCATTGTCTTCTACTTATGAGAATTATTACACCGTCACTTCCAAAGACCCTCTGCTTTTTCCCGGCGGAGACAAAGTTTTAGCATATCCTTCCTCCCAAGTATTATCGATGCATGACGAGGGAATATCTATCCTGTTTCTATTGCTTAATCACAACGCACTTCAGAATTTATATACACCCATGGGCCATGCATACATACCTAAATATATAACATTCATGTATATGTGCGTGTATTTGTGTGCGTCGACTTCTACAAATTTTAGGGGCGGTTTCAGGACCAAGAACATTTAAGGCTTTCATCGAGTGAGGTGAGATTTTTGTCTGGACGTAACCTACTCAGATAAGCAGTTACAAAAGGTGTTTTTGATAAGGACTCCTTCCCCCGATAAGGACAACAGGAATAAAAGAAGGTCGGGTACTGTAATCCGAAAACTTGAGCAACCAGGTGTTGCTCCCTTGCTAAATGCTGAGCTTTAAGCCAGCTTAACCCTCGTAACTTTAGAGTAAGAGATAGGAACTCCTCCTGGGCTTTCCAAACCGTCTAGAGTACTAGACGACATGCCTTTCTCCGTCCATAGAAAGAAAGATAGAGAGAGAGAGAGAGAGAGAGAGAGAGAGGACGAAAAGGAGAGCCTGGAAAACAAAAGAGGAGGGTGAGGAAAGCATGCATATAAGGTAAGACGTGCCCGACACGTAATCACTGCCTTGATTTTGCATGAGGTGAGTCTTTTCCACGTGTCCTTCGTCACAAACTTACATGAGGAAATCCGCGAGACTGAAAGCCAAGCCCACTTCACCCCTCACGTGACTTTCGCACCTGGTCCTGTACTCCACCTTCTCAGCCCAAAAACCGAAAAAAATCCAGAAAAAAACAAACCGAAGGAAAAGATAGATCAGAGGGAAGGAAAGAAAAAGATCCAAAAGAGTAGAAGGTTAAGAAAGAAAGAAAGGATCCAATTAGGGAGAGATTTAGTGCTTAGTGGACACACAGGCGTATGTTAAAAATACACCGCTGAAGCACTGAAATGTTGGACCAAAAGTGAAGAGAGTATTACACCTTCAGTTTCTTTGAAAATTATATATATATAATATATGCTACATGAGGTGCTGAGAAAGTATTTTGAGTAATTTTAAACTGTCTGTTTTTGGTTTGGTGGACGAGTGTCTCTGTTTTTTCTTTGGTGGATGAGTGTTTCTTTTTTGCTGCTTTTTTGTTTTGGCGTGATAATATTAGGGGTCCCACCCTCCAAACTAGTGGCAGTCCTTTGTATGAAAGTTTGGTCATCAAGAGTATTAGAGGGCTAGAATTTTCTTTCTTCTCTTCTGTAGTGCTATATTTAAAATTGACTCAAACGTGTGGCTTTTGTTCGGTTGACCATTTCACAGTACCCATGAAACATCCCTCTAACTGGCCAAGGATTTAATGACACGAAAATCACTCGCATCGAGTATTAGTGGATCTCTAGATACATGCCACTACAATATGCACTGGTCAAGTTTGAGTGCACGTGGGTTAGTAACTTTTAGGCATGCAATTTGGTTTCATTATGATTGAAGACTTCCTTTGGGCTGTTTCTCAGAATCTTGAAGCAACACTGCAGATGATTTCTCAAGATCCTCCTTGGTGTAAGATCAATGGATGACACCATTTGACCTTAACCTGGGCTAACCCCCAATGTCTTTTTCTTCTGCTAAGAACATAATGGAGAGATGTTCCACAATTGAATATTGTTCGGTAATTCTGCTAATTTGCTGAACAGTGTCCACAAACTAAGATAACGCAGACCCTCAAAATTCGACATCTCCTACTTTAAAATTTCCAGAAAAAAACTTCTCTTTAAGCATAATATATCTTATTCGAGGTTTGCTGTTTAAATTCTCTGATCTGGGACACTCTCAGTGCAAATTTAATACCCTTCATTAATGTACAGATATAGCTTCTAACTTTGTGTTTTCGTTGATTGCATCAACAGTGAACCAAGGCCTGGCTACCCTAGCATTTTTTGGAGTGGGAGTGAACCTGGTGTTGTTCCTGACCAGGGTTTTACAGCAAAACAATGCTGATGCTGCTAACAGCGTGAGCAAATGGACTGGCACAGTCTACATCTTCTCTCTGGTTGGTGCTTTCCTTAGTGATTCCTACTGGGGAAGATACAAAACTTGTGCCATATTCCAGCTCATCTTCGTAGTAGTGAGTATCAAGAATTTGCTATTTTTGAAGGCTCCTGTTTATTTATCTTTTTGTTTCCAAATTCCTGGACTCAAGCGGGATGATCAAAAGAGAATTCAATCAGTATTTGTCTGACCATCCTTATGGTACCTTTGTTCATTTGGTGACAGGGTTTGATATCATTATCACTTTCATCCTATATCTTCTTGGTCAGACCTAGAGGCTGTGGGGATGGACAAACTCCATGCGGTACCCATTCAAGCATGGAGACTGGATTATTTTACTTCTCTATCTACCTTGTTGCCCTGGGAAATGGAGGGTATCAACCAAATATTGCTACATTTGGGGCTGATCAGTTTGACGAGGACGACCCCAAGGAGGGAAGCTCAAAGGTGGCCTTTTTTAGCTACTTCTACCTGGCTCTAAACCTTGGCTCCCTCTTCTCAAACACAATACTGGGATACTTTGAGGACGAGGGGATGTGGGCTCTAGGATTTTGGGTGTCTACCGGGTCCGCCTTTGCAGCATTGGTCTTGTTTCTTGTTGGGAGCCCAAGGTACAGGCACTTCACACCAACTGGCAACCCCATCTCCAGGTTTTGCCAGGTCGTAGTTTCTGCAGCCAAGAAATGGAGGCTCGAGATGCCACCAAGTGCAGAGGACTTGTACAGTGCAGACGGAAAAGAATCTTCCAGCAATGGTAGTAGAAGGATACTCCACACCCATGGATTCAAGTAAGTATAACAACATAAACATTGACATATAATTCGCTTATACGGCTCATAATAGTTGACTAAAGGTCCTTCAATTCCTTAGATAATTATGGTTTCAGACTGTACAGCAGGAGATATAAAATTTAAATTGATTTTAATCCCTAAACCCTTAACGGACCAACTTGGTCTTCCAATATTCAAGCTGGGAACCCTGATCGTGCTAAAATACTATTGCTAGCCCAACCAAATAAGCATTAATTTTATATGGTTGTTCATTATAACGGTATCTCATATTCACCTATGTTGTAGGTTCTTGGATAGGGCAGCATTTATCACTTCAAGGGATTTTGAAGGCCAGAAACAAGGAATTCGCAACCCATGGCGGCTTTGCCCAATTACCCAAGTGGAAGAAGTCAAATGCATTCTGAGACTACTCCCAATTTGGCTCTGCACCATAATCTATTCAGTGGTGTTCACACAAATGGCCTCTCTCTTTGTAGAGCAAGGTGCCGCCATGAAAACTACAATCTCAAGCTTCCGAATCCCAGCTGCAAGCATGTCTAGCTTTGACATCCTCAGTGTAGCAGCTTTTATCTTCATCTACCGGCGAGTTCTTGACCCATTTGTGGGTAGAATCAAGAAATCAGGTTCCAAGGGGCTTACTGAGCTTCAGAGAATGGGCGTTGGGCTTGTCATAGCAGTGTTGGCAATGGTGTCAGCTGGGGTACTGGAGTGCTATAGACTGAAGTATGCAATAAAAGACTGCACACATTGCGAAGGGTCAAGCTCCCTGAGCATCTTTTGGCAAATTCCTCAGTATGCATTCATTGGAGCTTCTGAAGTATTTATGTATGTAGGCCAGTTGGAATTTTTCAATGCCCAGACACCAGATGGGTTAAAGAGCTTTGGCAGTGCACTTTGCATGGCATCTATCTCGCTCGGGAACTATGTCAGTAGCTTGCTCGTGAGTATGGTTATGAAAATCTCGACTGAGGATCATATGCCCGGATGGATCCCAGGAAATCTCAACAAAGGTCACCTGGACAGGTTCTACTTCCTCTTAGCCGCCTTGACCACAATAGATTTGGTTGCATATATTTGTTGTGCGAAGTGGTACAAGTCTATCAAGATGGAAGGAAGATTCGAAGAGAAAGATGAGACCGATGACTCTGAAGTCTGACGAGGCAGATGAGTTCAAAATCTCCTCCACAAAAAGCCATCAGCAGTCCAGTTCCAAGGCCTGCGGTACCAGGTTATATAAAATAAGAGGAGGAATGGGTTAGCCACGAGCACTGGAATAAGTTCCTGTTTGGAGAATATATGGGGGCAAGAGAAACCCAGTTCGGTCCAAGATCTCTTGCACTGCATGCTTGCTGTTTCTACAACACCTAACTCACTGTAGATTTCTCTCCATAGTATTGGAGCTAGATAGGTTCTGTAGAATTGGGTTTGAAGAGGTGGGTAACGATTGGATTGGCTTGGCCTTCCTAGTTCTACCCACCTACATCTTTCTTATTTGTTGGTTCCAGGGGCTACACTAGACTTAACATTTGATTGTCAGAAGTTCTTAATGTAAAATGCCTGGGCTCTCTGTATGAATTGCAGAATATATCTGTGCATGAGAGCTAACTCTGTTGAACAATAATAGAAGCACCCTTTCCCTCTTCATTTATTTAAAGATCTTTTAGCAGCAAGCGATTCACTAAATATCTGTCATAGGTTAAGATGGGCATTGGCACTTTGTTACTTCTTTGTAATTTAACGAATGAAATTATTGCTGTCGGCCCGAAAGCAGAGCACAAGAACTGGCAAAGTTACACGTAGGGAGATTTTGGAGACAATAAAATTTTCATAAAATTTTGGTTTGCAAACATGTCCATTATTGCTTGACATGTGAAGAAGATTACAACAGGAAAAGGGCTTTGAGTGAACATCAGATGCTAGCAGCAGTTTTTGTTCCACAGTGGACAAGAGAGTAGGGTAGGGACTGCAATGGTTTCGCTAGAGAAATAAAACAGTATTTCCCATCCATCCCAGATAGGTTTATATGGGATAGAAAAACAAAGAAAGCATCAGTTCGCAGATCAGCACTAGATGGAGCTCTGGACTTGATATTATGGAGACTAATACGAGGCAGTAACCAGTAACAGCTTCCTCTGTAGGGAACCCTACAGTGTTTACACTCAGCTCCGTCACTGCCTTCTTCTTCTTTTTAAACCCCTCGCTGTATTTCTCTAAAGAGCAAATACGAAGTCAAGAATGTAAGTATATCCTTTTTTTTTTTTTTCTTTTTCTTGGCAATAATGGATTTCATTTCAGAAAGGGGAAATTACAAGAGGGCTACATACAGATGGGCCTCGAGGTGTAGATAACAAGGACTAAAATCCATAACAGCAACATCTAAGGCCTAAAGGGCCATAAAGCAATAGGCCTTAAAGGCCTCAGTCCAAATGGCCATAACGGCCTCACAAAATAAGGCCTATAATACCTAGCCAAGTCCAAGGACCCGGTTCTACTCTAAACCATCCCATGAACGGCAATTTCAGTCGCCGAACGGGGTGGTTGAGCACTTCACTCCCACTTCTCCGGATGAGCAATCATATCAGTAAAAGAGGACCCACACGCAGTTCTCAGTAGTCTTCCTTGCAGATCTGAGGCCTCTGAAGCCAACGTTGTGGCGCGTGTTCGCCGGAAGTCGCCCGAACATGGTGGTCGTCACTCAATCCATCCAGAATCCAAACCCTTTCAAAATGAAAGTCAACCAAGAAAAAGGGTTAGACAGACGAGAGGAGTCAGAGCTCCACTTGTCTGACTCCTCTTGTCACCCAGGGATTAGACGGACGAGAGGAGTCAGAGCTCATCTTGGCTCTTGTCACCCAGAGAGAAGTTTGTGGGGGAGAGGTGTGCAGGCGCAAAAGAGGGAGATCAAAAGTCTAGAGAGAAGGTAAACCGTCTCTCTCTTGACTCTTTAAATCCTATACGTATATCCAAAGGTCGAAGCAATGCTTTATATCTTCCATAATACCCACACCAACTGGGTATTGTGGTTGACTAAGAGAGATGGGTCTCATGTCCAGATTAACATCTAAGGGCACTAACATGAATGAGTCCTACAGTAAACGGGGAAGAGAACCTCAAAAGAAAATGCAGGCTAGTGAGAGAAAAACATTAGCATTCACAGACTAATTGAAGATGCGGCATTTTTTCCTGTAAGTAAGATACACTTCCTACCAAGTATATTTGTAAAGACACTCCATATGGCCAAACTTGGCAAAATCCCAAGAAGCAAACCTATAGCTGTAAGACTTGTATTGTACTAGAGCCACTTCTTGAAATTCCAAGTCGAGAGATAATTGATCTACATTAAATTGCCAATACATAGCCAACATTTATGATTCTCAGACCATGAACACGAAATCCGCAAGATTTCGGGAAGTCAAAATCACATATTTCATTTTAATAGGAACTACTATAAACTAATACAAATTGAAGTAAAGCCTCTTAACTATTTGAAAATCAACCTTGGACCTTTCGAACTTGAATGTGGTGAGTGGACTCTTGACGCCAGATGGGTTGTGCACCACTTTGGACAAGAGTAACGTGCTCGCCCTCCTTTAACATACCCTTAGCCTGAAGCATCGAATTTACCATTTTACCCTAAGAAGATAATTGATGTATAAAAACAGTGCTATAGCATTGAGAAATCACTGACCACTAGGAACTTGAGTGCTCTGGAGAAGGTCTCCTCTGAGTCATTTGAGAACTGCATATAGATGGGCATGACACCATGATAAAGGACCAGCCTCTGCTTAATCCTTTCCCTGCTATGCATGAAATGATGTCAAATAAATACATGAATAGATAATGCAATCTCCACCTCATACAGCTATTCTATTCTCAATATGAGCAAAATTTATTAAAGGAATCAACAGACAGATTTTTGTTTGCTGACTTTAAATGTTTCTTAGCAGAGAAAGAAAAGAAGACAAGAAAAAGGAGCCATAATGCAATAAACTTGTGCTGGTAAACCCTATTCAGATGGTGCACAGATTTTCTCTAAAAAGACTACAGACCCTTAATGTGTATTTCGTTGAACATGGCCACCATCATTATGCAGCAAAAGAATTGTGGACAGCCATCTGTCTCAATGCGAAAACTTTTAATCCTGTCTGCCCTAAGGTTTCATAAAACTGCCTCGCTCCAAATGTTGTGAAATTTTAGTTGAAGATTGAACTCCTATCAGTGAAATACTAATTTTCACATTAAAGCTATTAATGGAAGCAAAAATGGAAGAACAGGGAGTGGAGAGAGAAATAAATTGTGAGAAAGCAATGCTGTAATATCAAACTATGGGCTCGAAACAAGTCACGCAGATGTAAAGACTTGCAGAGTGGAAATATGCGAACGATGTTTTCTTTTTTCTCTCTCTTCATGCTTTCCTTGTTTTGGCACCACTAGAAGCCACTTTTCGAGCTACTTGCCTTTTCGACTGTTTTAATAACCAACTTAGAACAGAGAATGAGTGTCTACTTTCTCCAGAGATGCATAAAACAAGTGACCAAGGCCAGACAAGTACTCCTATCAACACCCATGCAGATCTTCCCAACAGTTACATGATTTATGTTACTTATTACATAACTGGACAGTAAGAACATGCCCTTATGACACAGAACTTCTAGGTCCACCAGCTCACCGGGTATAATAGTGAGCTGGTCAATCAAACTATGAGCATATTTGAATAAAAACATACAAAATGACAGATGTTAGTGAAAGCATATATACAGGATACTGCTACTGAACTCACTCGTTTGTGAAGGCAAAGATTGTTGAGCAAGGCCGATAATGACTTAAAAGGATAGCCATGGATCCCGTTCTTGTGAAAACAATGATTGGGGCATTCAAAGTGTTGGCCATAGTTGTGGCATGGAAAGCAAACATTTCGCCCATATGGCTCTGAGATAGAACATTCACCATGTGATCAGATAGTGAATCAGAAATTAGAGATGGATACTAATAAACAGTAGTTAAGCCACTTGCAGCATGGTACCAGAATCCATTTTCCCAAATCCCGTGGAACCAAAAATCATATATTCCCAAATACTACTAAAATATGAACAATATGCTCAACCTAGCACATATAGCACATAATGCATGAAACAGGCTGTGACTTTTTATTGTTATGAATGATACCTTAAAGGCACCCAATTGAATTGGAGGAGTTGAGCTAATTGGTAGACTTGATTCAGTCCTTAAGGCCACGGTGTGCATTACTTTAACAGCTTTCAATGGATACCTTGAGCCATTGACATTAGAAAAAATCAAAGAAACATCATTACAAGAGGGAAACAACACATTCAAACAGGAAAAGAGCATGCATGATAGAAAAGATCATTGATGTTCTTTCTTGGCCACGAGAGACTCAATGTTGGACCATATCTTCTTGGCCATGAAAGGCTTTAGTCCAACATCTTCAACCCACCAGCAACAACAGCAACAACAAACACATAAACAAACATAGAAATAGACTAAGGGTGTTGTCTTCCCATGAGGCTCTGAATTGAGCAGACGCCATGGGTGTCAAGGGCTTAGCCCCCAAATTCTAGCCAGCAATCTAAACAGAAAAAAACTGATTTGGCACAACGAAAATTCTCCCAGCCACAACCTAGACAGCTTCACATATGATACTATGACTATTACCTTGTCAGAACCTACTGATCTAATAATTCATCTAGAATTAGTAGATGTACTGCCTCCACCTAAAAAAAAATGCCTTTCTTCCCTGTCGGAAAGATCCCCGCATATGCATCCACTTTCAAAAAGTGGAAACACTAACTTTGACACTTTCCTAACTACCTCTCCGTTTCAGTTTAGAGAAAAGCAGAGTAGATTTTCAGTAAAAGCCATGTCCATATGCAATATATATGAAGGGCCTTTGAGAAAAATTGTTGGAGTTCTTATTCTTTAGCTAATAATGATGAGGCTTAGAACCAAGACATTTTGAAACAAAGGGACTAATTTATACAAGTGATTGAGAAATAATATCCTCATTACTTCTATATGCAGATTGAACAGAGTGGATTGAAACAAAAAACCTAACTGACCCATAAGTCACTTATAGACAGCTTCTGTTGACGAAGTATTTTTCTTACGTTGATTATGAACAAGATATCACAAAATAACTACCCAAATAGCAGTCACTGGTCAAAACATGGACCTAGAAAACATTAGGTTCTTTACACACCCTCTTGTGCTTAAAGAAATAATAACTCCACACAAGGGGGAAAATAAAAGACAAAAGACAGGAAGGAAGGATAAACTGCATAAAAGCAGGTAAATCATTCAAAATAATTCGAAGGGCATATAAACCAAAACTAGTTACCAAGGCAACCAGTTGGAAACCAGTAAACTTACTTTCCATGGGCAGTTTCTCCTGAAAGCATGATTGCATCAGCACTTTCTCGAACAGCAATTGCAATGTCAGAGACCTCTGCCCTTGTTGGTGTAGGATGATTGATCATACTTTCCAGCATGTTTGTTGCTACAATAACTGGCTTCTGCATACTGTGACACCGCCGGATGATGTCCTCCTGTTTAAACAAATTGAGGATGCAGCTACATGTTAATTCAGACTACTACATTAGTCATACCCCACAAAGAACTTCGGAGCAATGAGGGAAATTAAATAATCACATGAAGAGGTGATACCAAGATGGATAGCCAGAGAAAGCAATTCCACCCTTAAGTATTCACAGCGCTAAGTATGATTGCTAATGAAAGCTTGATACGATCAGAGCTTTAATACAGAAGACAGAGGAATTTTGACATTAGTCATACTCCCCAAAGAACTTCAGAGCAATATGAAGAGAAATGAAATAATCCTATGAAGATGTGATCCGGTGATGGATGGGTAGAGATAGCAAGTCCACCATCAAGATTTCAATTTTGCCCTTCAGATTCAGAGTGCTAAGTATAATCATGCATGCTTGATAAGATCAGAGCTTCAACACAGAAGACAGACAAACGGTATGCTGCAACATATCTATCCATCATAACTGAGCCCAAAGAACTGATTGTCCAAATTATTGTACAAGTTCTATTTGGGGCATCAAGTTACTTTCTAAAGTCCTTTTTTTTTCCTCTCCTCCTTTCCTTTAGGTCCATGAGCAGTGGAGGCCCAATGGGAGATGACTCACTCAAGCCATAGGACAGAAGTTGATGCAGGCTATATTGGGTGCTTGAGATGCTCTTGGATCCATTAAAGAAGTTGAAATGGGATGCAAACAAATATGAAGAGAAAAACATAAATGTGATATATGCCTCTAACCATTTTCATCAACTTTTGACCTGAGCTGAGAAGCTGTCTATTTTGATCAAAAGTGATGCATAATACTATATAGGACCAAAATTCCTATGTAAACCTGGATCTAAACAACATCAAGACTACAAGTGAGACTCATAGCTGCTGCATACACCGGATTCCTTGAACTTACTTGTTCAATTCAACAAAAAGCATTATGAAAATGTACAGTATGGGGGGCTCTTGCTTCAATAGTTCCATTAAACATAGTTATGAAACAAAAATTATTTGATGTTTATAAACATTTTTCCCTGGATAGATGTACAATATTTGGATGGTTAACAAAACAATAATACTGGTGAATATGTAACACAATAGCGATTCATCTCAAGCAACTTTGCGGTAGACTTAACGTGCATTCGGTCGATGATATTATGTATCTTATGAACATCGATTTACCTGCAACAAAGGAACTTCCTCAATTGGAAGTTCTGCTCCAAGGTCTCCGCGGGCAACCATTGCCTATAAACACAAGATAATTAGTTAAAAACTAGGGAGGATGAGATTAAACAATTCAGGATCACAGTATAATTATTGATTTACAAAGAACTCATACCAACAACAGTTTAATTCAATATAATCTGTATACCCACAACCACATTAATGTATCTCTCCCCCTCATAACTTAAGAAAGGCAATGGAAGTGACCCAAGAATTCCACGGTGATATGCCACGATACGAAGGATAACTGTGCAACAAATTTTAAATTTTAACAACTGAACTACAATTATCAGTTGATTTTCCTAATAAGTGGAGTATTTTTCAGTAAATAGAATATAGTCTTTAGGATATCTATTTCCTTCCGAGATGAATTATTCCATTGAACAGAAAGAAGCTGCAAGACAGGTAACCACCATATGGTTTCACTCCTTTTTTTTTTTTTTTTTTATAAGTAAGATCAATTTTATAAATAATCAATAGTGAAAACAGTACAAAGATTGTACTGAGAACACTTAAAGCATACAAACAAAGAAGCTAAGAAAATCAGGAAAATCTAGAAAGCGACCCCCCCACATAGCAGAAACCCAACAAAAAAGAGAGTGCATAAGAACACCCTGCAAATGAACTAACGATGAGGCCCGATCCTCAAAACAACGAAGATTGCGCTCCCTCCAAAGATACCACCAAACACAAGATGGAACCATATTCCAAATTGCCGTAGCCACAGGATCCCTAAACTTCCTATCCCAACAAAACAACACATCAAACACCTTAGGCGGCATTACCCAATGCAGATTAGAAATACAAAAGACATAAGCCCAAAGCGACCTAGCCATAGAGCAGTGCAATAAAATATGGTCGACAGACTCACTATCCCTCTTACATAAATAGCACCAATCCGTAACATAAACTCTACGCCGCCGAAGATTATCAATTGTCAAATTTCGAGAATGCGCAGCCTCCCAAACGAATAACGAAATTCTCATAGGAACCTTAGTCCGCCATACCCCGCGCCAAGGGAACAACTGAAAAGCACCACCATAAATAGAGACGTAAAAATCTCTAACAGTGAAAACACCATCCTTATCTCCCATCCAAAACAAACGATCCTCACTATCGCGACGAATGACCATAGCGTAAATCGTAGAATAGAAAGCTGTAAATTCTGACAATTCCCAATCATTGGCAGACCGCAAGAATTGAATCTCCCAAGCTGAAGAAAGAGTATCAGTCGACAAATAGTCCACTACCAGCCCATCCTTACACCAGGCCAGAGAGAACACAACGGGAAACAAGCAACGAAGAGGACTATCGCCACACCAAACATCATGCCAAAACCGCACCCTACACCCATTACCCACCACCAGCCGAGTATACGTAGCAAAGCAATCCCATCCCTGACGAATATGCTTCCACAAACTCACCCCATAAGTTCCTCGAGAAGGCAGAGTTGACCAATCTCCCCCCATTGTGCCAAACTTAGCCATGACAATAAGCCTCCATAAACTATCCCTTTCATTGGCAAAGCGCCAGAGCCATTTCCCGAGTAAGGCTTTGTTAAACACCAACAATCGCCGAAGACCCAACCCCCCAGAGGGAATGGGAGAGCAAACCTTCCCCCAATTCAGCAGGTGAAATTTGTGACCTCCCAACTCACAACCCCAAAGAAAGTTCCTTTGTAATGTTTCAATTCTAGCAGCCACAGAGGAAGGAATGGGAAAAAGAGATAAGAAATAAGTAGGTAAGCTAGAGAGGGTAGATTTAATCAACGTCACCCGACCACCTTTAGAAAGATACATGCTCTTCCATCCAGCCAAACGCCTAGCCATCCTCTCCAAAATACCATCCCAAATATGCACACTTTTAGATCTAGCTCCCAAAGGAAGACCCAAATAAGTAATTGGTAAAGCAGAAATTCTACACCCCAAAATCGAAGCCAATTCGGGCACATTAGTAACATTCCCAATCGGAATCACCTCCGACTTAGAGAGATTGACTTTCAAGCCCGAAACTGCCTCAAAACACAATAATAAACATCGAAAGTTTCTAAACTGCTCCACATCCGCCCCACACATAACAAGAGTATCATCAACAAACAATAAATGGGAAACACCAATACCTTCACCACTAACACCTCCCACTTTAAACCCAGTGATCATCCCATTAGATACTAACTTTTCCATCATGCGAGAGAAGGCTTCCATGACAATAACAAATAAAAGAGGAGAAATGGGATCTCCTTGGCGTAATCCCCGAGTACTACCAAAAAACCCCTCAGGCGATCCATTAACAAGCACCGAAAATTTAACAGAAGAGATGCAAAATTGTATCCAACGACACCATTTTTCCCCAAAACCACAACGCCTCAACATATAAAGCAAAAACTGCCAATTCACATGGTCATAAGCTTTCTGGATGTCCAATTTACACAACATACCCGGTTCATTGGACCTCAACCGAGAATCAAGACATTCATTTGCAATCAACACCGAGTCCAAAATCTGTCGGCCCCTCACAAAAGCATTCTGAGTGGAGGAGATAATTGTAGATAACACAAGTTTCAGCCGATTAGCCAACACCTTAGACAAAATTTTGTAAACACCTCCCACCAGACTAATAGGACGGA
Organism: Morella rubra; assembly: GCA_003952965.2. NCBI lineage: Eukaryota > Viridiplantae > Streptophyta > Magnoliopsida > Fagales > Myricaceae > Morella > Morella rubra. The sequence goes on from CM025852.1 coordinate 9,096,970, forward strand.
AATCTTTCAGCTCAACAGCTCCCGGCTTCTTAGGTATAAGGACAATGAAAGATGAATTCATACTTCGGACAAACTGGCCACATCTAGCAAACTCATTGAATACAGAGAGCACATCCTCCTTAATGACATCCCAACAAGTTTGATAAAAAGCTATAGAGAAACCGTTTGGGCCCGGGGCTTTATCCCCATTGAAACCCCCAACCACCCAAACACCGCCTCATCCTCGCTAAACAATCTCAACTTGCGAATGTGAAGAACACCAAAGACCTCCCGATTCCAACTTTAAGATCACCCTTCAAAATTTCAAATTGAGAACAGAGCCTTGAAAATTCAAACTCAGGCAACTAACTTCTCTCCAAAAAGCAAACAATCTAATTCCGAATTACTCCGGACCCCCCTCCCCCGAGTATAACTCGCTAAACAATCTCAACTTAATGTGAAGAACACCAAAGACCTCCCGATTCCAAACTTTAAGATCACCCTTCAGATCAATTTCAAATTAAGCACAAAACTAAGGGACCCCGAAAACTCATAACTACTCCACCATCCTCTAACACGCTCCACAAAACCCTCCTCCTTCAACCACATATTCTCAAAGCGAAACGGCGTTTTCCCTCTACCAAAAACTCGCTAAACAATCTCAACTTGCGAATGTGAAGAACACCAAAGACCTCCCGACAAACTTTAAGATCACCCTTCGCTTCAATTTCAAATTAAGCACAAAACTACTCATAACTACTCCACCTCCTCTAACACGCTCCACAAAACCCTCCTCCTTCAACCACATATTCTCAAAGCGAAACGGCGTTTTCCCTCTACCAAAAACTCGCTAAACAATCTCAACTTGCGAATGTGAAGAACACCAAAGACCTCCCGATTTCAAACTTTAAGATCACCCTTCAGAGCTTTCAATTTCAAATTAAGCACAAAACTAGGGGACCCCGAAAACTCATAACTACTCCACCATCCTCTAACACGCTCCACAAAACCCTCACTCCTTGCAACTGTACTAACTGCAGAAAGAAGAGTGCATCATGTCACCATCACTTTTTACACTTTAATTTGCTTTACAGAACACCCCAACCTGTAATTCTCTCTATGATTCAGCAAAGATGAGTACTGCTTCCATCCCTGCTTCCCCCCGAACATTTCAGTCCCCAAAAAGAAGGGATATATAAACCTTATGGTCTTCATTTTCCCCTTATAAAGCTTCCCTTACAAATCCAACATATGAATCAAAACTTCTCAAGAACAACTTTCACGGTAGTTAATCTTTTTTTTTTTTTTTCTCAGCAACGGTAGTCAATCAACAGCCAATACTTAGTCATTTCATTGTTTCTTTTTTTCTCTCCTTCTTAAGCCCATGTCACCTTAATGTGCATAACTTCCATCATTTTGAGTAAGATTGTTCTTTTCTCCCTAAATACAAGTACATTTGTTCTCTAGGGTAAAAAGCCTTCACATCTAGACCGTTTAGAGAAATGGATTAATAAAGCATTCAATCCACTTCTGCATATTGATTAAATCTCAGTACTCTCCTCAAACACCAGCTAAAAGAGCATGGATGGCCTTCGGGATTTATCTTTCCGGGCTTCTGTGGAATTGAGCAATATGTCTGATTGTCTCTACTTTCTGCATCATCGAGATAAGGCATCCACCAAAATCAAGAAAACTGGAAATATTTATGTTTCACCAGATTCTGACATGATCTGTGTTTTCACCAAACTTCTGAAAGCTCTCTTGATGAATTTGGAAACCATCAAGCCCTTAACAAGCCCCAGAATACAAATGCAGGTCTCCAGCAAAAGATCTCTCACATCAAAACCTCTTTGAATATTTACAAACTGAAGAAGAGAAATTTTCTTCTTTCTTGGACTTTTGTCTCCTGAATGCAATAGCTCTGTCTTTCCTAATTGGTAACTTTTGCTTAAGGAAAATCTCATTCTCAGTTAAATCCCTTCACAATTAAGAAATCTCATTTCCAAACCACAACCAGGAAAGGAAAATCTAGCCAAGATATAACAGAGATGGGCAAAATACAGCTTATTAGATTTTTTCTCGTTATCAATTTCTGATGCCAAACATATCTAGTACATGTAATCACTAAAATCATCAAGTTAGAACTAACCCCATCAGATGCCACAATTATTGAATGAAGATTTTTAATGGAGTCTGCACTCTCAATTTTGACAATCACATGTATATCTGCATTGCTACCTACAGAAGGCTTGCGATAATCAGTCCAGAGAGAGAGAGAATGAAAAGTATCAATAAGATGAGACAAACCCTCAATAAGCATATTAGATATTAAAAAGAAAGAAAACAAACATATAATAAAATTTTACTTTTTAGGTAATCCTTCAACTCATGGACCACTCTAGCATCCTTTACAAATGAGACCGCATAGAAATCAACTTGGTTGTCCACACCAAATTTTATATCTTCCCAGTCTTTGTCTGAGGAGACAACACAGAATGAATCAAAATGTTGACTATAAATAAGGACAGAGTAAGTAGAACCTCAAATCAAGAAAATTCTCATTGGAAAGAGAAGACTACCTGTTATTGAAGGCAGAGTTGCACTTTTTCCACGCACATTTAGATGACGCCTCGATTTTAGTTCTCCACCATCCACTACTACACATTTGACCAAATCTGCTGTCTTTGACTTAACAGCTAAAGACATCATTCCACCTAGCAGATAGACAAAGAGATAATACACCAGGTCTCAGATGAAAATAATCCCATCACCACTCATAAATAAAAGAGAGAGAGAGAGAGAGAGAGAGAGAGAAATGGTAATTCATCAGGTCTAATTGAACAGATCAGCAAACTTTAGGCTTTCATAAGTTTAAGATTGCCTTTCTGTGAGGGGGGGATTATGTCATCACCATCACCAATGTCATGAAAGATTTAATAAATTGTAAATCACAATCACAGACTCAGTGATAGGAAATTTCTCATGTTGCTGCAATTGATAAATCAAACATATGGAACAAAAACTAGCCAACTAAAAACAATGCCAGGATAGCCATCTTCAAATTATTATATTACAAATGTAAACCTATTCTTGGAAAAATGCAATCTTTGGAGAAAAGTGACAGCGACACCTCTTTTACCTCATCTATGACCTAGAACAGCAATATAGTTCAGTTCTTGCCAAGAACTCAACTAAAATAATTCCAATCCCGACTAATTGAGTTAACTACAAGCCAGCTCAGCATAACTCTCAGGCTAATTTTCTAACACGGCAACTTCACATATAGAATTGACCAAAAACACAACAATCGAGAAAAAAGATGGACAAAGTATATACTATTCAAGAAGATCTAAATTCACATTAGATAATTAATAATTTAGTGAGTTTCAATAGATGAAGAAACCTCTTTCATCCTATTTCCAGTAAAACTCTGATGAGTCAAGGACTTCCATCCGTCTTTAATAATTCAAATGACATTTGCATGACAAACTCTCCATCAGATATTATGATAACCTGACAATTCCATTATTCATTGACAAATTCAGCAAGAGGCATGCATACTAACCATCAACCAGCAATATGTCTCCAACCTCTACATCATTCACGAAGTCATCATAATTTACACTGACTGTGTCATCTGTGTTGACTCCTCTTTTGATAGTGAAGTTAAATTCTTGCCCCTCCTTAAGCGTAATTGGCTGAGGTACATCTCCACTTCTAACTTCAGGACCCTACACATAAATGGTACGGCATAAAAAACTTCAAAGTAGGGTTTTCCTCGCAAAAACAAGAAGAAAGAAAAATTCTATCTGCACATATATAATAAATCTGAAAAATGAAATGATTCAATGAAAATTTAGTGAGTTCTTTATCAGAAACAATAATTTTTAAAAAAAAAAAAAAAAAAAAAAAAAGGAACAGTGAAAAAGCAAAACTAAACAATACATAGACCGAAAAAGTAATGAAAACTTTCAGCTCATACATTCCCTTTCAACACAATAACGTCAAATTCTTCTGTCAATGGAGAAATAAATATTTCATACAAATCAACACAAGGGAATAATCTCCTATACTTCTAAGTACAGCATATGCAATTATTTTCGTAAAGAAATCATGCATATTTGTTTTAAGCAAAGTGACTGTGATACCTTTGTGTCCAGCATTATGGCTATAACCTTGTCTTCAAATTGAGCATTATATTCTTTCACCATGTCAATGGTCTTCTGATGTGATGCATGGTCTCCATGTGACATATTTAAACGTGCCACATTCATTCCAGCTTCTGCCAGTTTCCATATCATTTCACGTGTGCTCGTGGAAGGACCAATTGTACACACTATCTTCGTTTTTCTTTGAGTATTAGAACTTGCCCTTTCCTGCCCAAGACAATAATCCTTAGACAGAAGCTCAAACGGAGAGTTCAAATCTTCCTGAAAGAACAAATAGATGAAAGCAGAACTGAGCATAAGAAGGTTAGAAATTGCATAAACAAGAGAAAAAATTGGAATGAGAAACATATAAATCAAATAAAGTGCTCCAAAAAGTGAAGCAATAAATGTCACTCTTGTAACAAATGTATTCAGTAGAAGTTGATATACTCAAATGTATCCACAAAGCATAAGGCATGTAAGAACCATCTCTGCGATTAACAGAAATATGAAATTATACCGCACTTATTCCTAACTCGAGGTTAAAAGATATTTCTCTAAATGTAAAATTACTCTGCAGACACGGTCAAACCAGTTGCAAATTACTCTGGTAAAATATGAGGGCAAGGGGGAATGCAGTTGCAAATGGCTTGATTTTTATATTTGCTTCCAATAATAAGCATCTTAAAAATAGAATATCTTTAGCCTATCTCTTTCCTTCCTGTTGTATTTGCGAGGAGTCAACCAAGGGTTAACATTCGACATGTCCTGGCTCCTCATCTTGAAGACAAGAAATTATTTCCCCAGAAAAACCCCCTAAACTTGGATAACATAATGCAGGTTTTGTCGGGATCAGTAGAGAAAGTAGTTCAATAAAGCTCGAAAATGAAAAGAACATTAAGGAAACAATTAAATTAACCTCCATCTGGTTACCAGAAATTGCAAGGAAAAGAAAGAAAAACTCTGAATCAAATACGATCAGATCACCCAAACTGTGTCAGAAGAAATTACAGAGCTTTTTGTGATAAGAAAAGCCTTTGCAATCTCAGGTGCTATAAAGGGAAATCTCTATTAGTTACGATTTTTTGTTTTTCATATTACTTCTCCCTAGGAAAACAGCGAAATAAAAATTCCACTCCTAAGGAAGCCTTGGATAGCTCAGCTCTTATTATAAATGAACGAAAAGAAAAGAAACAATCACTCGAAGGGTTTCCCCACACTCTCAGTAACAAAACAGAGCAAACAGTTGTGTAAAGGAACTATCTGCGAGCAACTATCTTCATCTTTAGTTACCCAATAACCAAAAACAACACACGAAAAAGACCCACAAGCCTAAATTATCCTTCTTTTTTCCTTTCTTCCACCCTTTTCCTCGCAAACAAACGAAGCACACCACTCGAAATCAACAACACTTCAAAAATACAGTTAACGAATAGAAAGAAAGTAAAACTCACAACACCCAGAGGACCATTTGGGGAAGTGAGGTGGCCACGCTGGCTCTGCTCCGTGATCCCCATGGATTTGACAGCAAATATTTGCTTCTGGACGCATTTCCTTAGGCGCACTTCCGATTGGAACGCAGAGTCGCTGAAGCACTTGTAGGAGGCGAGGCGATCAGAGGCCCTGGTGGGTTCAGGATTCGTTAGGGACATTCTCGAAGGAAGATTAATCGTAGCCATTTGAGAGAGATGGAGAGAACAGAGGGTGGCGGAGAGTGCTCTAATTGACGAGGTGAAGGAGAGAGTACAGGGATTAAAAAATAGAAAGGAGAGAGTACCGGTTTTGTTTGCGAGCGAGCGTGAGGAGAGAGGGAATGCGCGGACGCTAGGCGATAGAGTCTCGTTGGAATGTTGAGAAAGAGTCTCGTTGGAACAGTTGGACTTGTCCCCTGCGTCTGTTTGCGGCGCTGAACTGCAGAAAAATCAGCAAAATATCACTAGCTAGTAGCTAGTAAGAACTACCTCCAAAATTCTAGGAAAAACAAATAACCGTTTAAAATTAAAAATGAATTCCTTCGCCCCGCCAAGCCCAAATCACAGAATGGTAAAATCCTCAAATTTTTTTCCAACTATGAATAAAAGGGCCGAGAAATAATTATAAAAGGTGTCTATGTTTGGTTTTGGTTTTGGTTTTAAAATTTTTTTTAGTCATGATTAAGATATATTTTTCTTGCAGTTTATAACATCATGGGTTCCGTTAGGAAAATAAATTTTCAAGTATATGCTCTTGGAGTATGTATTTAGAGGAAATAAAATTCCCAATTGACCCGCAATTACAAACAAACCCGATCGGATTCGGGTTAGAATTTTCAAACAAACAGGCTGGCTGTCATAATGATCTTTTAATTTCCATCAATTTTCAAGCGGAACAAAAAATTTTGTTGGGACTTGAAATAAACATTATATTTGTATTTTATATTAGAGAAACATTACAATATGCTTCATATTCATGCAGCAAAATCAAAGTGTCCCTTAAATATTAATTTGTCCTCTTAAGTTTCAAAAAAAATAATCTCCCCCCTGTTCAATTTGGCCGCTACATCAACAAAAAGTAATGCATAATGATTATATTATCTTTCCAAGATAAAATTATTAAAAATATTAATAAATTCAAACAAATTAAAATGATAATACAATTTTTATTTTATTTTAATAATTTGTTTAATTATTTAAAATTTTATCTTAGAAAAGTATTTTAATAATTTTATAATTGATTTTTTTGCAACTTACAAGGTATAACCAGATAAATTGAAATATGAGAAGGGATTTTTAATTTTAACCTATAAATAAAGAGCCTATGAAAACCCAGCTACTATTACAGAAAGTTATTATTCATCGATATCGATGGCAGTACTAATGGTGATAGAACCATCTATTCAATCGATTCCTAATAAAATGTTAGAAAATCATAGTCCCATGTATGCACAAATATCAATATGCCTCAGTGGAATTCCCAGTTACTTGCATGTGAGGTTTTGTAGGTTGGACGTCTACTTTGTTTTAGACCTATTAAAAAGAGTCGTGTATATATTTAAAACATGGTCCAGACTAATTACTTCCACCTAGTAACAGTCTATTAATACACAGTCAGCAAGTTTTAAGTTGTCACGTTTTATAATCTAGTGTTTTTTTTTTTTTTTAAGATGGTCATTAATCCAAGGAAAAACAGGGAGATCATGGCCTCCCTCGAGTTTTAAAAATATCCTGTCCCAATGTAATTTTTAAAATATAATATATTATATTTTCCGAATCTTCTCGAGACAACCTAAACAGTCAACCAGTGTTTCACTTTCAACCTTTGAAATTCAATGGAATTTGAAAAAAAAAAAAAAAATTAAAAAAAAAGAATATGGCGTTTGCCGAGGAGAAAAAGGATATGAAAATATTTACCGACCGCTTAAATCTTTCCTGCTGCAAGAACCTTCGTTTCTTTTTCAGATATTTGCGACCGTTAAGCGGCAAGTCGTTCTGGGGCCCACTTTTTCCCGTCTTGTTCTCGACGAGAACCTTTCCCCTGGCCCTCAGTGAACTATGCTTTTACTAGATTTTTGCCACGTATGTGTACCCGTCATCCAACGGCCAAGACACCCCATGTGAAGTGAACCAAAGTGCCAAAATCCGTGCTGCAACCCCTTTGACAACCGCTAGCACGGAACTCGCTCTAGGGCTGTGACGCGTGGGTATACTGGACGTCGTATAGTCTCTCTCAGGTCACGTCTAAACATAGGCATATTCTGTTTTCCCCCCGAGTATATCGCTCTGCCTAAAACACGTGCATCGTAGCCAAAAACACACTGCCCAGTTTTCCGAGACGAGGATCCCTGCAATTCGGAGAGAGAGGTGTGGGTCCCGGTCTCTCTCTCCGAATGGCTACTGCAATTCGGGCCCTGCCCAGTTTTCCATGCCTTGGATTTAGGCAAACCAGACACGTGGTTTTTTTAAAATTTTTTATTTTATTTTACTGATGTGGCACAATAAAATTAAAATGGTATTTTAAAAAAAAATTTGTCACGCATGTCAATTTTTTTATTAACCATAATGTGTAAGACAATCAGTTGACTGAATAATTTGGTAGCGAAAGTGGATGAAAAGATCATTTTCATAAAATTATATAAAGGTAGAAACTATGTGTAACTAACTTGAAAATTTGAGATGAATTTTAAAACATTATGAAAATTCGGGACGAAAATAGTAATTAACTTAAGTTTATTTGCACTATATTGACCCAAAAAAAATAAAAAAAGGTTTATTTGTACTTCACTGGCAACAGGCGGGAACCCCTCGTTTGATATGCTAAAAAGACTTAACCCTCTTCGAGCCAACGATGTCACATTGCCCTATAAAATCTGTTAAATCTTTTTTTTTTTTTATCGGCATTGTCTCTGCTAATGATATGTTTTGTAGTGATAATTTCAATTTTTTTTTTTTCATCCCTATCGAAAATGTACCTTCTAATTATGAGAAGTATCAATAATGGTGTACATCTTGTTTTGGGTCGTTTATAATTAGAAACGATGTTGCCATTTCATCTCTCACCGGTTTAGATTCAAGGAAAGACTAATCATATCAAGATCTTTTCCAATTCCTTGAATTACATGGTAGAACAATGAGAAAGATAGACACAACCTTATATTATTTAATGTTATCCATATCTATCCATATCAAATTTCAGATATCATTAAGTCCTACTATGAGATTGAGATGGATTTTTCAAGTAGCATAAATCCTACTATAGATAAATCCAAGCTAATTAAGGAGATACAAAGTTTGAGATTGCAATAATCCTAGTTCTTGCAATAGCTTCTATCTTAAAGACCGATAGGCCAGGAGCTAAATACATCATTTGCGATTCATGTGGACAGTAATGATATTGATTTATTCATACACAAAATTACATAAGTCAAATCTATTAGCGTTAGCAAAACTTATACGTGTAGAAGTTACGTAGCCTCTCCCACACATACACAGTGGCGGAGTCCGGATTAAAATCTAAGGGTGGCAACTTTAAAAGGGAAATGACAAAAAAAAAATTCCTTCGTAATGCAAAAAATTATCTTAGAGTTACAATGTCGAAAATTAAGGACTAAAAGTATTAGAAATATTAGAATATATGTACTTATTATGTATTGTGACTGAGAGGTGATAATTGGATCCTACGCTTTTGCATCATCTGAAAATGTTGCAAAATTGGATCCTACGCTTGGCACATGTGATGCTCTAAAAGAGGAACCTAACTAATAAATGCAGACAGTGACGTTGATATAGCTAATGAAGCATAATAGAGGGCTTTAGACAAGGTAATCCAATCCAACTCAAAAATCAATTTAGACTCAATCTAATTACATTGAAAAGGATAGTACACAGACTCAAACTACATCTCAATTCTCAGCCATATTCACATAATCACAATGGCATTACAATCAAATCCATTGGTAGCAAGATTCTATATTTTGCCAAAGTATCGGGCAGTACAAGAAATAAGACTTTATGGAGTAACATTTCGATTGTAATTTGAATAGAAAAACCCAAATAAACCCACCATTTGTTTTCGGGCTTTAAGGTGTTCAATGTTTATAAAACAAATCAGTACTGGAGGTTTTGAGTTTTGATTGGTTAAGTAGAGAAGAGGAGCTCACTGTTGATGGGTGAACTCGAAGCCAAGCCCAAACCAGTCATTTTGCTGGTTCAATTCCAATTAGAATGGTTCAATTTCGACCACAAATTGAAGAATTTATATTCAAACAGCAATAAAAATTATTATGGAATGCAATGGATTTCAATTTTCAAAGGGCGGTGCAGCTCCTCTCTGGCGAACTCTTTTTCTTGATGTGTACGTGTTACCCAAGCAAGTCTAAATTAAGCAAGTTATTAGCTTTTCCTTGGTGACCCAAAGTCGCTAATTCACAAAATCCCTAATTTCAATTTCTCAAATATTTGCAGATCATAAAATTGTTTACATGTGAATATGTGATTATGTGAAAGAGAGAGAGAGAGATGAGAAACCGACTGATATCATTGATCTGTGAGAGTGAGAGTGAGAGGTGAGAAAATTCGAATTTAGAAATGTGGAAACCGGCGGTTATACCTGGTGCGGCAGTGGGGCAACTGAGCTGTGGGCAGGGGCCAATGGCGACAGGCGGCTCACAAACTCATGATTGAGAGTGACAGTGAGACGCTGTGAGAGAGAGGGAGAGACGAAGTCACAAAGAAGGGAGGAATTTTTTAAAAACAGGATAAAACGCACTCTGTTGTAAATTTTTTTTTGTTAAGCAGAGGGTGAAACGATGCCATTTCACCCTCTATTTATTAAAAAAAAAAAAGGAACCTGGGCCTAATGAGGATCGAGCCCAGACCACGCAGACTCAAAATGCTGGGTTAGGGCTATTGAGCTCTAGTTGGTCTGAGCCTAATGAGTGTCGAGCCTAGGCTAACTTATGAAAAAAAAATTAAAATACATGTATTTTTTTTGGGGGGGTGGAGCAATGGGTGGCGATCGCCCTGGTTTGCTACCCCTTGCATCTGCCACTGCACACACACTGAAAAAAAAAATGATAGAATTCAAAAATTTTGAACTAAATGCTATGAGAATCTAAGATTAAACTTGGGGCCATTTATATATAATAAATATTTAAGAGTCAAAAGGTAAAATATATATATATATATATTTTTTAAAATTTTTAAACAATCTGCTAAAGCAAAAATTTCTTATTAATTTTTAGATAAATCTACTTTACATCCTCGATTATAGGAGTTTTAACAAGTTGTACTAACTGATTATTGATTTTCTAATATTTTGTACTTTTTATTAAAAATTTTCTTTAATTTGAAAGAAAAATAATTTTTGACATGCGAAATGATTATTTTATAAAGATAAAATTATAATTTTAGAGATTAAATAATTTTTTTATTAAAATTGATCGAAAATTTTAATAAAAGGTGTAAATTGGCTGAAATTAAATAATTAAAAATATAAGTGACAATAATTAGATGTTGCAAATTTTCTTTCATAGGACCCTAATATGAGAATTCACGATTTGCTTTCTTCCTTTTGATATTATTATATAATTATTACTTTTCAACTGAAATGTCCCTGCTGCCGTGTTATCGCCAAAATTCCAACCCAAATCCCGTGAGCAGTCTGCTCTTTCCTCTAATCAATACCACGTCTGTGGTCAGCACTGACTTTTCTTTCATCCCATAATCCCTTGAGCAAAATCGAACCAGGAGATATGAAGCTCTCCCTCAGGTTTCAAGACGACCCCAACGACCCTCACCACCACCGCCACCAGAACCAAATCCAAATCGTCAAAGCCAAAATACCTATAGCCATATTCCGCCAACCATTCATCTCCACCACCACCGGCACCATAGCCACCAGCACCTCACCCTCAGACCTCTCTTTCTCCCTCCGCACTAACTTCCACTCTGGCCCATCTCTCGAGTTATCCTACTATCCCACCACCACAACCACAGCCTCCGCTCCTTTCTCGTTCTCTCTCAAGTCCGGCCTTGGCCTTTACGGCTCCCCACACGACTCTCCCCTCGTCTTCTCTGCCCATTTCTCCCTCTCTCCCGCAAATACTCCCATCCCCACCTTCTCTCTTCACTTCAAGCCCCAATTCGGCAACTTTTCCCTAAAAAAATCAACTTTCTCGGACCCCGGTTCTAAACAAATTTCAGGTCCATCCTTCAACGGTTCAGATAAACTGAATTCTGGGTCCTACTCCAACGGTGGGGTCAATTTGGTTTCGGATGGTGAGTACGGAAGTGGGTTTGCCGTAGATGGATCATCTACATGGCAGGAGCTGAAATTGGAGCCATGCAGTGGCAAAGATGGAGTTCCAAAACCTGATTCCATGGAGAATTGTGGGTGTCCTTCAAATGGTGGAATTGGGTTTGTCCCAGGGAGGCAATTGGCTTGGAAGAACAATGGGAAAGATGGGTTTTTTTCTGGAGTTGCTGTTATGGCGAGGACGGTTCTGCCAGTGACCAAAAGTCTTATGGTAAATATGAGGTGGGGCGTGAATTTTCCAGCTGATTTGAGGAAGAAATTGCCCTACTTGACTGTGAATAAGATTTGTGTAGAGAGGGTTGAGAAGGTGAAGGAGAAGGAGGTGGAGAAGAACAGTGGTGAGGGTAATGTGGGTGATTTGGAACTGTTGAAGGGAATGTGTTTTTGGATGAGAAGGGATTTGGAGGCTTTGGAGATGGAAAATAGAGAGATGAAGCAGACTTTGGAGGAGACGAGAACCAGAATTGTCGCAAAAAAGTCTCGTGGGGAGGCTGGTGATGGTTTAGGGAAGAAGGTTGCACCGCCTACCGGAGAGAGTGCCAGTGGGTTTGAGCAGTGGAGGAGCAAGAAGAGTAACGGAGAAGAGAATGGGCGAAGAGAATCGAATAAGCCCATGAATCGGGTGAGCGATGTGGAATCTGAATTGGAGAGAGCTATCAAGGCGGCTTCCTCTTAACAAGGTTTGAATATTTGCTTTGCATTGGAATTATATAGTAGTCACGCTTTTGCTTTGAGGGAAACCTGGCCATCCACTCAATGCACTGAAGAGGTAACGTGGATAATTTGGCAGAGTTGTTTAAATTGGTCACAAATGCTTTGTGACACACTAGGAGATTGTAAATATTTGTTCAACGAATCCTTAATTCAAGTGCTTGATGTTTGTAAAATTTCACTAAATTTATGTTTGGAATTTTGGCTATTCGTAGAGTTCTCCTCCATTTATCCTCTTTGATTTTTGAGAGTTGAGTAGCCTACTTTGGGTGAGGCGTTGGCAGTTAGCTTAATAATGAAATTTGACCAGAGCTGTTTCGATCTTTTGAATGTAGTTCAGGGGAGACGCCAATGTCCATGGTCCTATTTACCGTTTTACAAGAAATGGTATTAGGTTACATACGCTTGACATAACTCTCCAGATCTTTTCTTGGGGTGAATAAGACTTTCCAGAAGTAAACCCAATGCTCAGTGACATTTGAACGTTAAAATTGGGAAAATTTCCTGAAAAGTTCTACGCAGTTCCTTTCATGTGTTAGTGGGATTACAGATGATTTTGCGAATTTGCATCATAAGACTGCCCAAGAAGGGCACTAATACTCTTAAGTCTTATCTTGATCGCAAGCTTATCTGAAGTAGAAAAGCGCGGGTCGTTTGGGCGAAGCTTATGACGCATATCCTTCGAACCTCAAATTGGTGAACTCAGGAAATGAAAAAATATCTTTGACAACAATCGATCTAAATACAGACCAATGGGTGGGAAGATAATGCTCCTTAGTTCCTAGCCATTTTGAATAGAAATCTACTAGCTTGAGACCACAGATCCTGGAGAACATTAAGCCAAAGAGTGGGTGCAAAAAGGAAGTTAAGCGGAAGGGCTTTCACGTCTTTTTTTTGAGCCCTACACATTTTCTTGACTTTTCTATCTTTCTTTTTCTTTTTTTTTGTAAGCAAGTTTTATAGATAAAAAAAACATCAACATATTACAAGGTTCAAATTTATACCATAGTACGATGGAGGATCTTTATCTTGGTCAATATCCGAATGTAGCTTGCGTGCTGAAGGGTGGGTCTTGTTTATACTTTTTTTCTTGAGACTATGTTCATTTTGCTTAGAAGAAGAGAGAGAGCCAAAAAAAAAAAGGATAAAGCTACTGGAGATTGAATTGAACATTTTCTTTTAACCCATTGATCAATGTATGACACTTTCTGGAAAAAGTATAGACGGATGACATATTGCGCCATGATGATCTTATGTTTTGCCTTCACTGTCAGATTCTGGTATTTTGTGTGGAGAACTAAGAGATGCTGGTTATGGAATGTGTAGCAAAGGTTAGTTCCGAATCTGTCAAAAGTATAGACTGCATTTAAAGGCTATTGGACTATTTGTATTACTTTGGGAACAACAATTAATGACCAAAAGGTAACCATATTCCAACAAAATCCAAGCCATTTGCTAGGTGGAATGGAGACACATGGTCGTATTATATCCAAACTTCTGCTAGCAAACGAAAAATTTGCTAGGCTAGTATTGAATGTTTCACGTATTAGGAAAGTTGCTGTTTTGTTATGGGCTGCACCAGGATTAGTTGACTAATAACTATTCCATGGCTCTTGAAGCTTGACACTACGGATGCATGGTTGATCTACTGAGCAAAGCAATGCACTAGAGGTGATACGAAGCATGAAAGTTGAACCCAACTCCGTTATTGGGGCGCCTTGTTGCTTGCGTCGGGGTTTTGGGCTTCTCAGCTCATTTTTTTGGTGGCTCTCTTCCGGCTTGGCTTTTAGTCTTAAGGTTTTGTTTCTGCCCGTTTCGGTCTATGTTGACCTTAGTTATTTCTTTTTATGTTGTTCTGGCTCTGATGGGCTTCTCTAGTTTCTTGTGGATCTTTTCGGCTTCCTTGTGGGCCTTGTTGTGCTCAGGTTGTTGACCTTTTTATTACTAGTCCATCTAGGTCTCTCGCTAGTTTCATCTATTTTTACCAGCCACTGCTCTCTTTGCTTAGCATGAAGCATTTAGTAGTTTTCCTACTAATTTTGCTTTAATGAGAAAAAAAAAATGCTTTTCTAAGAAAAAAAAAAAAGTGATGATAGCAGTGCCAAACAACGGTGACTATCACAATCTGCTGGTTAACATGTATGCTGATGTAAATAGGTGCGGTTAGGTTGCGAAAATTCTGGCAGCCATGAAAACTCATGGGGTAGAAAAGAGAGATCCTGGATCTAGTTGGATTGAGATGGAGATGGAAAAGAAGATTCATCAGTTTGCAGCATCTGAATTAGATGTGCAGCTGAAACTTGCTGGCTATGTACCTGAAGTAAATGGAGGAATTTAGAAACTGCATTCATCAAACTGACTGGTGAGTAAGAAAGCGCACGTAATCAATATTTGAAGCATTGTTCATCAGTTCATCATTTTGGTTGCAAACATTCTTTACGGTAGTGGTATTTCAGAACCTCTCTTTTTGATATTTCTGTACTCAATCCTTGCACAAAACTTTTTTACCAGATTCTATTTCGGCTGATGACATTTTAACAACTGTTTTTGATGTTTAAGCGTCCAAAAAGAGGTAGAGGAAAGATCCAGAGGGTAGAGAAACAAGAAAGCTGTTGGGGAGAGACCGAGAGCAATCGGGGAGAAAGGCAGAGAGCTAGCGTTTCTGGAGAGATTGGAATGACTTTATTCGACGAGCAAAAGGACACCATTCCAATGACCAAACAAAACAAAAAATTAGTAAATAGAGCTTCACAACAACGGTGTAATCATATCAAAGTTTAAAAGAATTAGCTTAAATACAGTTGGGTAACTACTTGGGTTGAGTCAGAAAATTTCGAAAGTTCATCTTTCAACCTACAACTCAAGTTTGATTCACAAGCTTCGACATCTTCACCGCAAGACTGACTTCGACCAGGTCAAAACGGAAAGGCAAGTTAGATAGACGTCTACTGCACATATAGTGATGTTTGGCCCATGCTGGGTGGAACAATTTTTTTTTTTAAAAAAAATTCTCATAAATTCTAATAATTTTTATTTATTTATAAATTTCAACACCTATTTATAAAATCCAACACTTTTTTCATCTATCCCAGGAGAATTTATATTACCTCTAACAATTTTTTATTATTATTATTATTTTATCTATTCAAACATTGCCCAAGATCAAAAAAAAGTTTGTAACTTGCTTCATTTTTTTTTTCAAAAATTTCAAAGTTGTTACAGCCAAACATCAAAATCTTAAAATTTTTGTACAAATTTTAACACAATTTCACACCAACTTCAATATTTTTCATAATATATATATATATATATAATATCAAATATTTTATTTCCTTACTTTTGAGAAAAGTAAGAAAATTCGAGGGATACTAGGTTGATTCAAGTACTCTGAACCTCCTTAATTCAACACAAAGAAAGAATAAAACTTACATACCCCTCAATTAACATATAGCTCTATAAAATAGAGCTTATAAGAAAAATTTCACTAAAACAATAACTCTGAATCCTACACTACTATGGATAACAAGCATAAACCTTACCAAAACCTATCTTTATCTTTGCCAAAGATCCTGAAGGAAAAAAAAGAGTTTGAACGACGGGAAATCGATCTTTTTACTTGGCGTAATATTAGAAAAAAGCATACTCTCCTACGGGTTGGGGCTATTCCAATGCCCCAACTATCTAGAGAAACAATATATAGAACCGAACTAAACCATTGGAATCAACGGTCTGGTTTGTCAAGGAGAAGTTAAACGACCTCGCATATACAGTTAAAGATCTGGCTAATTCACTATGGATAGAAAGACACTCAAAATGAAAAGGGCTTAAATTTTAATTCACAAAACCAATTTAATTAAAAAAAAAAAAACCAAATCCATGTTTAAAATGCCTACGTGTTCAGCCCATTATGACACATATAATTTGGCTAAAAAAGGCTCAATTATAGAACTGAATTTATGGTTTTTGAGTCCAAAATTTTCAGTTCCATCCGGTTCTGCTAGTGGAACTGAAATTTTTCATCAGTTCCGTATTTAGATCTAGCGACTTTCACAAAATGTAAGGGTGAGTATCGAAACGGATGGAACTGGAATAACCAATTTCGGTTCCATTCCAATATTTATCGGAATGCAATTTTTTTGTTCCGGTTCGACATTGTGGGCTTTTTTGGACATATTTTTTTTGGGTCATAACGAGCTAAAAATATTTTTTGACCGAATTTTTGGAAGATTTTTTTATTATTCATCATAAATTAACAATAAATGTAAAACATTCATCAAAATCTAGATTCTAAAATAAACATTAAAGCAAATTTGGTACTCATTATATGTTATATTTTATTTTGAGCCCTATTTTTTTTTTTTAAAGAAATGAATAAAAAATTTCGGTATTTTTTAGTTATTCATCATAAATTAACAATAAATGTAAAATTTTTATCCAAAATCTAGATTCTAAAATAAATATTCAATCAAATTACATATGTTATACTTTATTTTGAATACTACTTTTATTTTATTTTTAATTTTTTTAAACTGAAACCGAAAATTTCCGGTTCTGATTCCAGAAATTGTCAAAAATGACTTTCGGATATATCGGAACCGAAACGGAATTTCTAGAATCGAAAATTCCTATTCTTATCATAATTTTTTCTCATCCTTAACAAAATGACTGAAATACTTGCCCAAGGGGATGTTCGGTTTGTAAAAAATTGTAAGATTTTGATTAGATTGTGAATATTTATGTAAATTGGAGTTTTATAGGTTTTTGTGTAAAAATTGGTGAAAAGTTTTAAAGATATTTAATTTTTGTTGGAGTTTGTAAAAAGTATATAGAGAGATGACTTGATGTAATTGTTTAATAAAAAAAATATTGAATTAGGTGAAAAAGTATGTAGAGAGAATATTTGTTATAATTTTTTTTTGAAAATGTATTGAAGTTTGTGTGAAAAGTTATTAGAGATTGTGTAAAAGGTATTAGTGTTTGTGTAAGGATTTTTAAGATTTTTGATATTCGTTTTATAAATTTTGTTAAATCTTATTATATTCTAGAATACTTTTGCAAAGGAACATGCTTTTGGACTTCACTTTGAATGAACTTGACAGGAATAGGATGTCATTTGATAGGCTGTAGGAATGGGTTGAGCAATTGTTTATACCACCAGCCCATTATTTATACCGGTGGCAAATGTCTTCTAAAATGGTGTTTGGGAACAAAATTTTAAGGTAAAATTTTAGTTTAAGAAGTTAATAAAAAGGTGAAGAAAGATAATGAAAAAGTTTGTAAAAAAGTGAGTGAAAAAGTGAAGAGAGAGAAAGAATTGTAATGATGATAAAATTTTAAGAGTTAAAATTTTAAGGCTAAATTATTCCGTAAGTCCCTGGGGTTTGACCTTTTCCCCGTTTGATGCTCAGAGTTCGATTTTCCCTAAAAGCATCCCTGGGGTGAGGACAAATTCTCAAACAGATCCTGGCGTCAACTCTTGGACGAAAATGCACACGTGGCTAACGAATTACACGTGGGCACTGACAGCTAGATTTTTTTAAAAAATTCATCCAATCGGAATGTGACACGTGTCAGTACAATAAATTAAAATAAAAAAATATATTTTTAAAATAAATCTAAAATTTAAATTAAAAAAAAAAAAAAAACCCGGATCGGGGGAGACCCCCGATCCTTTCTCGGTGGAGGGGTCACGGTGGAGGCCCCCTCCACCGGCCCATTCTGGCCGCTCAGAATTGGGCAGCCAGCGGAGGGAGGAGGACTCCCTCCTCCACGTGTCACATTGCGATTGGGCGAGATTTTTTTTTAAAATCCAGCTGTCAGTGCCCACGTGTAATCTGTTAGCCACGTGTGCATTTCCATCCAAGAGTTGACGCCAGGATCTATTTGAGAATGAATTCTCACCCCAGGGATGCTTTTAGGGAAAATCGAACCCTGAGGACCAAATGGGAAAAAGGTCAAACTCAAGGACGTACGGAGTAATTTAGTCAAATTTTAATTTGCGAAATGACACGTGTGAATTGGCCTACTGTTTATCACAAGTACACAGAAGCGAGCATATTGGGCCTTTATTTATTTATTTATTTTTCTTCAGACAATCGCTGGTTCTTGTTTTGCTTTGCTGTTCTGTCGCCCGGACTTTGTGAACGATGGCAACCTCAACGACCGGCGGGAGCAGCAGAGAAGGCACGGCTAAGTCCATGGTGGCTGATCAGATCTCTCAGACTGTTCAGTCGACCTCCAATCTCCTTCACCTTATGCAACAATCCTCTGCTTCTGAGGTAAACTCGCTCTCTGTCTCTGTCTCTTTCTGTATTCCTGTCTCTCTCTATGTATAATATACATTTATATGTATGGTTTATGAATATGTATTTGTGTAATTAGATCTTTGCGCTCTTGAAGCTTTTGTGCATAGTGGTAAAAAATGGGCTTCTCTTTTCTATTAGAATAAAGTGGTTTTGCATGTTTGATTAACTTTGGAAGATTGAATGTGTTCGAGGAAGAAATTTTTAGGTCATGCACGTGTTGATGACCTTCCAAAACACTACGTTTGATTAGAACTAGAGTACAAAATTTTGCCTTTTCTTTTGAATGGGGAAAATTGCATCGGCGAACGCAAATTGAACTCTTAGGATGGGCCCTTCTGGAAATGTTTTGCCAAATCCATTTGGCTCCCGTAGACCATAATGATTTTTGTGCACATATCATATGTGTTACGGTTTAGTAGCATAGACGTTACTTTTTAGAATCCGATACGGGCTTTCTAGAGGTATTGTAGATATGTTTGGCCTTTGTAAGAATCTTCTAATCACTCCCATTGCTCTTGCTTAGACTTGGTGTTCTGGTGTTGCACGAATGTGAACAATCATTCCTGGTTGACAAGCAGATGAAGCAGCAAGAACAGCTGGTTAGAGTGAAAAAAGGACATGAAAGTAACACTAAGGCAAGCTTTGGTCAATTATCTTATATGTGCAGTTAAGTGGGAGAATAATGGAGTGGTTGTGATCAACGGTCTGTTTTAAGGGAGACATATGATATTCAGGAACAATGCAGCAGCTCAAGTTCATATGGCATCCTCCTTACCCTGTAAGAACAGGATGGAGATTTAGTATGTAGGTTTACCACCCTGGGTGCACATGCAACATAGGTATCAACAAGATTAATGATTTGTATAGAGTAGAAATTATATGCAAATGTATTCTATGGAGAGTAACAATTTATACTAAAATCAAATGTAAAGAAATGTCAAAGTTTGTGGGGGTCTAATATATGTGGACAATGAAACAAGAAGCATAGTACATGAGCAATGTTTTGATAAGTGTCTTCCTCCACTTTGGGAATTGGGTCAGAAGTTATCATGAACATGCAATGGATGTTCCCTTGATGCTGCAATGACCATTAATCTTCGCCATTGCGAGGGACCGGAAGGCTTTATGGGCAGGTTATGTGCATTGTAGTCAATACAAGATGGTTGGGATTTTGGAGATGATTACATCTTTGAGTGTGTAGGGTTTGAATTGCTGTCATTGTTATTGCCATGAATATTACCTTCATCTATGTTGTAGAGCTTTTTTATGGTTTGTAACACAAAAATGTTCGCCTAAGTTGATAAGGGAAATTTACTAAACCTCTCAAACTATTACCAACTCGCAATGCTGCCTCCAAAGTACTAATTGGTATTTAGGATCCTAATGTGTGGAATTGATGTCAACATGCACCTTCCATCAGCATTTGGTACTGAAGTAGAAGGAAAGTAGGTGATTTGACACCAAGTCCAGATTTTCCTACTTAGAATAACCAGAAATCCCTCAGTGTTGCCAGGTTCTTTTTAATGGATGTTTTGTGAGTATTGAAAACCAAATTGCTCTCTGTACGTGCTTTTTTAGACCGATCTTCTTCAAGAAGCTTGCAAACATCAGTGGCGTCCACTTTTGGGTGTGAATCAGGGAGGTCTGGCTCACCTTTGTATTCTCCTTCTGCGTGTCCTTGTCCTATTTTGAGCTTCACTTACTACTAGCTATCTTGCTGCTAAAACACATGTCCGACCCCATCACCAGCGATTGGATCAAAAAATCCAAATGCATAGGAATTAAACCTTTTTGTCTTCTTTTCTTTTAATTGATTGCTTTGTGCGATATCCATATGTAGCTTTGGAAGCTGAGAAGCTTGGGAGTTGTTTTTTCTTTTCTTTTTGGGTTTTGGCTTTATTTTTGCCTTTAACGAAAGGTGGGAAATGGACCAGCGAAGACAAATAGTTGTAGGAGCATAGTGCAGCATTGATGCGGAGGAGCATCCAGCAGAACCTGCGCAAAACAGTGGTAATAACAGGTTCTTCCTTGGCAAATTTTGCAGTTTGTACATGGCGGACATTGGAGACATACCAATGTTTGGGGTTATCTAAGATACTGTGCCATGGGACCCATCACTTAGGAAGCCAAAGAAGGGTACCAGCCAGTCCAGGAGATCCATGTTGCGGCCCACTGAGGCTTGCATATTTGCATAGGGGTGCTGCTGGAAACTCAAGGCAAGGGGGAAGGAGAGAGCGCTTTAGCAATCTTTAAACATGTTATTTGATCATTTCTGCTATTTTTTTGTTGTTTTTGTTCTTTGGTAAATTAGTAATAATATTTCTTTTGATACTAAAGTTTGTTTGATGTGGTAGGTTAGCTGTAAACAGCTGTCCAAAACTGTTTAGGTTATGTGTCAGGATAATGTAAGTCCATTTGTCAACCTTTGAAAAGGATAATTACCAAAGTGGTTTCCAAAACACTAGATGCTAATGGAGGGTGCATATTGAAATGAAATTATCAACTTGGGATGCCAAATACCGACTTTGGTAGCTTAAAGGTAACATTGCAAGGCAAGCGATAGTTTGGGAGAATCGGAGTAGTAGATGAAGGGACAAGCCTAATTTCTCCAGTTATTATTTCTTTTTTAAGAATGCTCTGCAAGTGCATTGTTATCTCATTGTATTGGTGATGCAAGTTGTCTCATCACCTGTTAAAGTTTCTCTTTACTTTTTGATGCAATTCAGATTTGAAATGGTCAGATCCTCTTACTCTGTTACATGTTCACAATGACTACAATCATCAGGTCACCACCTACCAAAGCATTCCAAGGATCTAAAACTACAGTATGAAACTGATAAAATTATGCATGTTCTACCAGACAAAAAAATAAGAAGGATCACAATATTTATTGACATATGAATATCAATCAGATTATTGGGTGTAATATGTTCTCGTTTGCATAATGTTACATATAAATCACCTTCTCTTTTTCGTGAACCACGTACTTGAGATTGATACATCTTGAAATCATCTCAAATTCTCACAAACCAACTGATATTCCTCTGTGGTCTATAGTTCATGGTTACTCGCAAATTAGTTGGTCTATGGTGTGCTCATGGACTAAATTTGATCACATCTGCAGGCCCAACTGATAAAGCTTCCAAAGAACCTATTGGCAAAAGCCTCTACAATCAAGAATACGGGGCAAGTATGTAGATCAACTGCACAAAGATAAGTATGGGCTATGTATTTTGACAATTATAGTAATTTTTTTTTAGCAAAACCCTCAGGTCTAATCTTTTTACCCTTCTCTTTTCCTGCAGGTGTTAGAGCAGATGCCTCGAGTCATTTCATCCTTGGATGCACATATGGAGAAAGGATTGCAAAGGTTGTATCAATGCACTACTCCCTTTTTAGAGTATCATCAGCCTTAACTTGGCCTTTATTGCATGAAGAAATTACTGTAGTTACTTAGAGTCCACACAATTGCGTACCTGGCTCTATTGTCTAAGTTCATCAATTTTTTTTGCAGTGTTCCTCATCTGCAAACTGTAATGCAGTTACTTGCGAATATGGAAAGCAGCCAGCTTAATTCTCTATCTCAAGCTCATCTGTGTCAAGAGGTACTCTGCCTCTCTCTCGCTGGTCCACAAATCATTTAACACAAAGCACAATCCTGTATTTTTTTTTTTTTTCACATTTAAAGGTGTCTCCACAGAAATCCCACAAATCTAAGGTTAATTAATAAGTCTTGTAAACCTTTTTTTTATTGCTTCCGTGTTTCGATCCGTCTTTTTCTACAGAAAGATGAATCAGCAAAAGCTTCGGAGGTGCCTAAAACTACTAAAGTTCACTTTGCTGGAGGCCTGAAGCTGCCAGAATAAGACTGTAACCTATGTCATAGCAGGCTACCTAATTCTAACTCATGAACAATGAAGTCCTCGTGGGGTTGGATTGATCTTTCGCTGGTCTCAGTGTAACATCATTGAACACAACCAGAAATCCTGTATACATCAAACATAAGAAGAAACTGTGTAGCCTGTGAATTGGTCCTCTTTTGTGTGATATTATTAACCAGAAAGTGGTCCTACTGTTGATTTCTCCAAGCGTTTGAAACACGTTTACGGCGTCAAAAAGCATGTTGCTTTATACTAATAATACCTTGATCTTATTCCCTCTTAGAGCGGTCCTAATTCAAGGAACCAAAATCATCTCTCTCTTTCTTTTTATCTTTCTCTCTCTCATATGCTTCACCTTTATGTAAAAAAAAAAAAAAAATCCTAATTTTTTAAAGTCATAGAAAAAAAGGGTAATTTTATGTACATAATATATATGCATATTTATTCAATTCTTTAATGTTTATAGATATCCCAAGATTGGGATGTTCATGGTTGGTGCATGCTCCATAACAGTTGTGAACAGATAATATAGACAGCTTAGTTTTGGGAAATGTTTCCTTGTCTGTCGTTATAAGTCCTCGTGCCACAAATACAATGAATGATGTTGGAACACAACTCTGAATCTAAGAAGAAGTGGAATAAAAAGTGAAAGGAAACAAACTTGGAGGACCGAGAGAATAGCGAACTTGGAGGACTGAGTCAAATTAATGTGAAAGGAAACAAACTTGGAGGACCGAGAGAATAAAAAGTGTTTTCTTTTCCCATGCTTTACGTTCAAAGGTCTAAAGAAAATGAAAGAAAGTTGATTTGTTCATGGACTAGAAAAAAGAAGCTTTTTATTGTATGGATCTGCTTACATTCTGATTTGCCACGTGGAACAAGTGGAATTATTTTTTTAAGTCTTTTCGTGCTTTACTTGGGTTTTGACAACCGGACCAATTTGACTCGTAAATCCAAAAAAGGCAACCCAATTGCCACAGATAGAGACAAAACCAACCCCACCTCGAACGGCGCCGTATTTGGCTCCGTCAGTGCATCCCTACTGGCTACTGCCCCCTTCTATTTATGCGAAAATCGAATGTCGTGGAAAAACAGAGAGACCCGCCATAGATAAACAAAAAGGTGGAAGAAGAAAGAGCGAGCTCCAGAGAAACAAGGCTCTCTCTATCTCTCTCCCCCTCTCTCTCTCTCTGCGTTTGCTTTTTTCGAAAGCACTACCTAAACCCTAGCCCTAATTCGTACGTAACCCATGGCTGCTGCCTCACTGACTCTGTCATATACTTCTTCTTCCGCCGCCGCCGCTTCCGCTTCTTCTTCGGCCGCTTCGTCTCTGTTCTCTCGCTGCTCTCTTAGCCACGGGCGCTTTGTTGCCTGCGACTCGCGCTCTCGAATTTACGCCTCTAACACCATTGTAATCTTTCTCTATCTCTTGAACATGCACATGCCCAGCGCTGTCTTTTTTTTTTTTTTAATATATTGTATGTCATCATAACTTGATTTTTGGATGTTTCTTTTCCGGCTATGTTGAATTTGAGTGCCATTTCAATGGGAAAAGAATAAAACTGAAGCTTCAATTCAAAATTTCTCTTTATTCCGTTAGTTTTAAATTTTTGGTTTTGGCTGCAATATCAATGTCTCTCGTTCTTTTCATTTGCGGGCCTTGTGTTTGCCGGGATTTTTTTTCTCCCTTTTGCTCTTTTTGACGTTGAAACTTAACTTTAGTTAACAGCTGCAAAGCATTTTAATTTATTGTTGGTGATACAATATCTGTTACTTGAAAATTGAATCGTTGGGCGCGGTAAAGTTATGACATGGTTATACCCGCAATTGTTTTGTTTTAAAGATTTTTGAGTTATAACGAAATTAGGTCGTTATCAAGTATATTTACATGTGGTGTCTTCTGTTGTACTAGAAATGCGATCTTTCCGAACCGTTCAAAAATGTAAATGGGAAGCCAATTGTTCCCATCCTTAATGACCGGACGCTGCCCAAGTTTTTGGAAACCGCGCGCATGGAGAAAACAGTTAACAGGAACAGTACAAGGCTGAAACTGTTTTCTGGCACTGCAAATTCTGCACTCTCACAGGTGAGACTAGCACCTTTCTTTGTCTTGTTTGTTTGGAAAAGGGGGGGACTAGTAGGATATTTTTAATCGAGTTATTTCTGATTAACTGGTCAAGATAATGGGTTGGGGGTTTTGTAATCGTCTTCTATATTATCATCAATATTGGATGTTCACAAGTGAGTGTATGGATAAGTCATTTGAATTATCATTTTTGTGAGTTGATTGGTTTACCCTGTAATCATTTCTGAGCTTTTTTCATTCTGTGGTTTTGTTGTTGTTGTTGTTTTATTTGTTCTTACATTTTTTGCCTCTATTCTATTTGATGATATGGGTCTGACCATTATTTGCAATCATTGTTGAGCTGTGCTCACTGTTTTAAAGTTGTGGCTTTTGTAGTCATTGGATGGCTTTTTGTTTTCTCACGATACTTCGGGGACCTTTTCGCTGGTCAGATGCCAACGGTCTGAAACCAAAATATGTGATCTTAGCTTTTAACCAAAAAAATGAGTAATCTACGATGAAAAAAGGCCAGTGCTTCAGAACCAAAATTTGTGTTCTTTTAACCTTTTAAGATGTTGGGTTTTGCATCCTTATTTTTGCTTATTAATATTTTGTATTCAACCAAAATGTGGAGAGTGTAGTTCTTTCGATGCTTGAACATGTTTGTGATGTCAACTGTTTATCCTCCTCTTAATCTACACTCAAGGCATGTATAAATATATAATTATTTGAATTCGGGGCTCATGTTGCTGACTCTTTGTTTTTGACACAAGGAAATTGCTTGGTACATGGGCCTGGAACTTGGAAAGATCAACATAAAGCGTTTTGCTGATGGCGAGATATATGTTCAGTTGCAAGAGAGTGTTAGAGGATGTGATGTATACCTAGTACAGCCTACCTGCCCTCCTGCAAATGAGAATCTCATGGAGCTTTTGATAATGATAGATGCATGTCGTAGAGCATCGGCCAAAACCATTACCGCTGTGATTCCATATTTTGGATATGCCAGAGCTGACAGAAAGGCATGTTCTAGATTGCACTTGTAATGAGCTTATGGGATACATCTGTTGTTATAGTTCATGTAGAGAATACATCTTACTGTCAGAACTAGGAAATTTTGTACGTGTGGCTGACTGGTGAGATGTGCAACCATTCATCTTTTTTCTGTCCGGTTTTCATTTAGGAAGAGACACCCAGATGATCCTTTGAGTTGCCATTTCCTTCTAGTGTTTTTTTTGTGTTTTTTTTGGGGGGGGGGGGATATAATTTCAAATCCAGGTTCATGCATATGCTACATATTAGCGGAAGTTGAATTTGATCAAAGACAATGAGTTAATTTGGTCAGTTCCACCAAATCTGGAGCAAAGCAATGGTGAAGATAGTTCAACAGGATGAGTTGGATTTAGATTCATGAGAGCTTGCAGTAAATTGTGTTCAATAGATGGTCTTCGCCTTATAATTTTCCTTTTTTATTTTTGCCAGACTCAAGGTCGTGAATCGATTGCAGCCAAACTAGTCGCAAATCTTATCACAGAAGCAGGTGCAAACCGTGTTCTAGCTTGTGACCTTCATTCTGGGCAGTCCATGGGTTACTTTGATATCCCAGTGGATCATGTCTATGCTCAGGTAAATTTGTCAATACTCTTGGTTGTTGACTGCCACTGAGTTAATGCTTTCTGATGCTATTGTTTCTTATGTCTACTCTAGCCTGTGATTCTTGATTATCTTGCCAGCAAGAGGATTAATTCTCAAGATTTGGTAGTGGTTTCCCCTGATGTTGGTGGGGTAGCAAGGGCACGTGCTTTTGCAAAAAAATTATCTGATGCGCCTTTGGCCATTGTAGATAAAAGGCGTCATGGACACAATGTTGCTGAGGTAATTGTACTGTGACATTGTCATTTTCAGTTTGCATGTGCCCTCATCAAATTCTTGATTGTCGTAAACAAATATTTAAGCTAGATTTCAGTGAAGGCTTTTTCTTTTGTATGTTATGTGCTTCACATTCTCAAAACCATGTATAATGTTTACCTTGCAGGTTATGAATCTGATTGGAGATGTAAAAGGAAAAGTTGCAGTCATGATGGATGACATGATTGACACTGCTGGTTAGTCAAGTATTTTTGAATGCCACACTCCAATCCTAAACATTCCTGCACAAGGAAGATTGAAGTAGAAAATAAAGAAAAAGAGTAGAGACCAATATTGTTTTAACCAGTCTTTGATGTTTTGCTCACGCTTGGAAGTTTCTCAATTGCTAATGATTTTTCTTGTCCATTTTGTTGTTTGGTTAACTTTCTTTATCTGCTAATCATTTGGAGAGAGTTTATGCCCCCATTTTGTCTCTTGAAAATCTTCTCCCCGAAGTTTTCAATCTTAGCTGATGTTTGGACATATTTCATGTCCTACTTTTTACAACCAAACATCAAAATCTCAAAAATTTTACACAAATTCTAATTCATTTTCACACTAACTTCATTACTTTTTTTTGGTAAGTACTTCAATACTTTTTCATTAAAAACAAATTATATCACATATTCTCTCCTTACTTTTTAACAGACTTCATTACTTTTTTCATTAAAATAATCCATCAAATCTTCTCTCTTTTTTAACAAACTCCAATAAAAATCATTCTACAATCAACATTCTTCAACTTTTTCACCAATTTTTTTACAAACCCCCATAAAAAGTTAAACTCAAAAATTTTCTATTACAAACTCAAAATTCTTTTTATTGTATCAACTTATAACTAGTGAATTTGTTGTGCGCTACAGGGACCATTGCTAAAGGTGCAGCTCTTTTACATGAAGAGGGCGCCAGGGAGGTTTATGCATGCTGCACCCACGCTGTTTTCAGGTGTTGACTCCATTCGTGGCATTTGATCTTTCCTTTTGTTTTCCTGGATGCTTAGGACGAGCTTTTTAATTTTTATAACGAGAGGATTATAAATGTGCTTGATCACGTTGGAGACACTCAAATTTCTTAGATAATTTTTGTTTTACTTTCCTGAAGTCAATTAATTTTGCCACATAGTCTAGAAATGAGATGAGGTTGGCAGTTCTCTTGGACCGACTGAACTTCTTTTGACTGCTGGCCCCTCCCCCCTTCCCTTTTCTTTCAATTTTTGTTTCTTTTCTTTCTCTTTTTTTTTGGGGGGGTGGGGGGTTGAAGTTTTGGTGAGTTTTTAGGACTGCCACTCCGAAAAGAGTTTCTGAGTGGATAATGCCAAATAAGTGATCATATCTACTCTTACTTTTCACAATTTTTTTTTCTCAAAATGATGAAAACACAGCTTTTTTTTAAAATAAAATAATTCAGCCGCTGCCTGCACTTTAATTGTAGTAGATTGTGATTTGAAACATCTACTATCAGGCCTTTTTTTTTTTTTTTTCACTTTTTGAAAGTAGTGAACTCGAGTTTCTAACCATCTCAATAATACTGCTCTTTTATTGCTATTTTTTTTAACAGCCCTCCTGCAATTGAGAGGTTGTCAAGCGGCCTATTTCAAGAGGTGATTGTTACAAACACAATTCCAGCTGTGGTGGAGAACTACTTCCCGCAGCTGACTGTTCTTTCAGTAGCAAACCTTTTGGGTGAAACTATTTGGCGCGTTCATGATGATTGTTCAGTGAGTAGCATTTTCCAATGAAATCATATTGGGAGAGTGGAAGGTATCAATTAGCTTAGCTGATAAAGTCAAATTGAAGTTATAGCGGAGACCTAGATCAACTCCTGCACTCACCAGGGATCAGAAGGAGTTGAAGAATAGAAAGGGCTGCTTCTTGTTTGATTGCCCCCTTCTAATTCATGTGATTTTAGTGTCTTAGGAAAAAGGAAAAGTAAAAAGAGTATAGATTAGAATAGTCAATGTTAGCTGCTCCTTTCAGTCTACACATGGTTCAAGTTTATTTCCTTTTGTTTTCTACATTTTAATATAACTTTTCTTCCTATATAAGCCATTTTTGGTTTCATATTTCCTTCTGCTTATTTTCCTTTTGGGAAAACACAACAAATTTCCTGTGTGCTTTGTATCTTTAGGGTCTTTTGAAATCAAGAACATTTGCTCATTTATACCCGTTGATACCTTTATAATCTTCATAAACAAGAATCCCAGAACAGATAACAGGAAAAATGCCATCAAAATTGGGGCCGTGGTGGTAAATGTAAGGTGTTAGAGGTTAAAACAGACGAAGATTGTAGGCGTTTGATTTATTTCTCTCTTCCTTGTCCTTTCTTTTGCTCCTTCCATGTTTCAAAAAGTATGAGTGGTAGTCATAAGCTGCCCATAAAATTGGCTTCTTCTAGGTGGGGCTTTTTGTAGCGTTTCAAGATGGATCAGGAGTTTTGACTGTTATCTCTGAGATTGCAGGAGCCATATACTGCTTGCATTATTGTCCAAGCATACTTGTGGCGGGCTGTCTACAAAATGCACTCACGGGGGCCTGGTTGTGGAGTGAGTAGTAACAAAATGAAAGAGAAATTACGCTTAGAATCTCTAACTACCGTTAATTTTGTAATTTGTACTTCAAACTATTAATATTTTTATATTTTTTAATTTTATGTTATAATTTCACGTTAAGATGGTACACGTGTTCAAATCTTTGTTGTAAGAGTGAGATTTTAACTTCAGGTGTAAGGTGTAATTTTATAATTATAAGTTTAGCTTGAGACTTTGCTATGGATAAATTGTAAAGTGAATAGTAGTTAGAGGTGTAAAATGTAATTTTTTTTTTTAAAAAATAAAACATTGACAAGAATGGGCTTAATAACTCTATTGGTCCTTGGAGAACGACGAAATCTCAAATTGGTCTCAGGGTATTTTTTGTCCTGCGTTGGTCCTGGAGAAATTTACAATGTTGTAGTTGGTCCTTCATGTTATTTGAGGACGAAAAAAAACTGCACAACCACGCATGATTTAAACAAACTAGGCCGAAACCATCTTTACCTTACCCGATTTTCCAACCCCTCCTTTTTTTTTTTCTGCGTCGATTTTCCAACCCCTTGCCTGCGGAAACCCATCTTCCCCTTCACCCTAAAATCTCACAAGTGTCAAAACTCATCTTCATCTTGACCCTAAAATGTCTTCAATGTGGTCAAACGCATCATCAATGGCAAATATCCTTATCTTTTGGGGATGAGAGTTGAGACTGTGATTAAACCGCTCGTGGATTATTTGGTTTTACTAAGTTTGCCGAAGAAAATTTAGGCTTGGATATTGGAGAAGAGACTGTCGAACAGAATGTTCAATTTATTGGGCTAGTGGGTCAATTCATTAGGAGGAAGCGCTTCCTTCAGCTATTGCTCGACACCCCCAAATTATTGGGTTGCCTCTGAAAAGCTAAGTTGTCTTTGCAGCATTACTTTTTCAATTTGAAAATCAAGGCTAAGTTGTCGTTGAGTTACTATTGGGGCGGGGGATACCATAAGCGGATGTGGCCAAGAAGTTTGTCAAATGTCCCCAGTTAGTTAGGGTTCTAGCTTTTGGGACATTTTAGATTGAAGGTGAAGATAGATTGCATTTGTGAGAGTTTAGGTTTTCGGTAAGGGTTGGAAATTTTTTTTTTTTTTGGTAAGGTGAAGATGGTTTTGGCATGGGTTTGTTTAATTCGCGCGCGTGATAGTGTAATTTTTTTTTTTAGAGCTGACATGGAAAAAATTAAATACATAGCAAATAAAAATGAAGGGCGACGCGACTGCCATTATCCACGTAGGATATTTCCGTCCTCAAATAACGTGAAGGATCAACTACACCGTAATAAATTTCTCAAAGACTAACTCAGAACAAAAAATACCCTAAAAAGGATTTCATCATACCCCAGGAACAATGGAGTTATTAAGCCAAAAGAATGTACCCAATTTACAAACAAAGAACCGCGGTTGTTCGGTAAGGGGTCCTGTCCTATTAAAATTGTTAATGGCAGGCAAGAAACACGAAGATATTTCTAATGGGCCTAATTCGGGTAAAGATATTGAACCACATCCAAATTCGAACCGACCCGATCCGCGCCGCGGCTGGCGCAGATTAGGGTTTCACTGTGTCCCCGTCTATAAATTGCCTCTTCCATGCACCGCTCTCAACCAATGTCATAACAAGAATCGCCCTCTCTGTTTTTCTTTGTCTCTCTGTATCGCTTTCTTTCCTTCTGCGTTTTGTTTTGAAAGGTGGAGCTGTGATGAAGATTTAGCTGTGTACCAGAGGCGGTCTCTCATGAGCTCCGTCGTTGACGGCAACACAACCCTCTAAGAAGTTCTGAGCTCTCCCTTTCATTAGCTTATCTTCAACACTCTATTGCTTTTTACCTTTTTCGAACCTAAGTTTCTGTTTATTTATGCAAATTATTTTGGCGGTGAAGTGAAATGCGAGGTGATGACAGAAATTCATGTAAAGTCTGTCAATCCACTGAATTTTATAGCGTGTTGACCCCATGAATCCCGACAGGTTCTGATCGCTATCTTCCTCTCCGCAATTACCATTTCTGATGAACGGGTACTTTGACCTAACAGGAATGGTCCTAGTATATTCGTTTGAACAATTCAATTAGGAACTAAACAAGTGAGAGTGCGGTCCTTTTTTTCTTTTCCATTCTTTTCGTTTTCATTTTATTAATTATGAGTCTGTCGTTGTCACCAGCTTCTGGATGGGCAAGTGATGAATCTCATTGTTCAAATGGGTAATTTGCGTCTGAATCTTTCGTTGATGCTACATCACCTTGGAGAACTGATGCCCTCTTTTATCCTTGCTGATTCCCTATTTTACATCTGATATTCGAAATCCTTTAAATGTCTTAACTCTTAGCCTATGATGGCCTTCAAACCATCATAGCGTGGTGGTAAAGACCTTTGTGGGGGGTTTAATCTGGTTTTATTTGGTATTGACAGTGATGAGTGGATTGTGATCTGATCAAGCTCGTGTTGGCTTTTCTGCTTTTTTGTTGGCTTAGTGTATAGATGGGTAATTTACGTCTGATATCTTCACTGATGCTTTTTCACCTTGGAGACCTGATGCCTTCTTATGTTTTAATGTTCTTGTGACTATTGTTATGTTTTCAACCCCAGTAGTTTGGTTGGTGCGAATTATTCTTAGGTTTTCAAGTGTTAATTGTTTCTGCTGGATATCTGCGATTGGCTAATAGTTAAGTTTGCACTATCATGAGTTTCTAAGTTACCCACCATGTTTTTGTGTTAGGTTTAACATTGATCCTCTGGCTAAAATTATCACTGCATACATTTTAGCAGTTTGGGATGCAATGTGCTCTAACATGATGCTATGATGTGTTTTAGAGCTCTGACCAAAATGTAAGTCTAACTAAACATTATATTATGTTCTATGCCATATCTTAAAGAAAGTATGTTTCATGTACTTGTGAAAAGAAGTCCATTAAAAATTTTGCTTGTTCTGATGGGTCTTCTAAAGTAAAGAATTTTCAGACATGCTGAATTTTAAATGGAGGCGGTATCTATTTTGATTGGTGGGACACAGTTCTTTTCTTTCTCCGTTTTAAGTGTTTAGGTCTAAGTATCAGTCTGATATTCACACTTTATGCATTGCTGGGCATGTTCTTTGATTAGGTCCTCTGTGCAAACCAAATTTTATGGAATTTTGGTAATATTTTAAAAATTGAAAGTGGACAAGAGTTTAATTGAATTTTGGGAGAAAGTAGTAAAAATGATAAAATTTTAGGAGACTTTGTAAATAAGTGAAGTGGAGATAATTTTGGTGTTTTTTTTTTTTTTTTTTTTTTTTTTTTTATATTTATTGTATTGTAAATAAATGATTTGATTGAGAGAGATTATTTTGAAATTATTTATTATTATTTTTTGACTAAAATTTTGAGTTAGATAATGTTCACAAATATGTTGAGATTTTAGTTAAAATTTTAATTTGCATACTGCCACCACAATGCGGGAGAGAAAATCAAAACGTCAAAGAATGCTTTGTTTTGCATGACACAGAATGAATTGGTAACATGACAGAATAAAATCAAAATGCCAGAGTGGCTACGAGAATTAAGCAGGGAGAACTGGTTGGAAAACAAATAATTGATCGTCTTTGTGGGATTTTCCTTTATACTTTGGGGTTTCGTTGACTCGGATCCTTTAACTTGCTAAAGTAAATATTCAAATTGCATGGAATATGAAAGTCAAGAAGGGGAACTTTGATTTCACTTATGCTTGTCGATGACCGGATGATCTATTTTAGGAACCAACAGACAGGAAGCTGTTGTGGTGAAAGATGGTCTGGTAGAAAAGTAAGTGAACAAAAATCCTCATTAATGTTAAAGCAAGAATGTGTCGAATGTGGCTCTAAAATGAGATGTGTTATAATTTAAATTTGCTGCATAGCAATATTAAACACAATTGCTTGGGCCGGATGTAGGCTGGGTCATGGCTTGAATTCTCACTACTCATTAGGCACAAGTCAATTGGAAGCGAGCGATGTTGCAAAACGGCGCTGTTGCAATTCGTATGGGTCGTTCGTTCGACAGCCAAAATGGTGCACTTTTTTTTTTTTTTAACACTATTAATATCTATAAAGCCGGACAACTAAGAACGTGTCAAAGTATGTAGAAACAGAGTCATCTGATGTAGAAACAGAGTGAATAAGTGGAAGAAAATGAAGAATTATGTATATTGTAGATGGAGAATAAATGTTGTTTATAACCATCTTAGAAAGTAAGTGAAGAAATTGATGAGAACCAAGAGCTTTAGCAAATATGTTAAGCCAACGGATGAGAAGACCGAATATGTAGAGAACGAAGTAGACCAGTTTATGATTTCTCACAAACAATATGATAATAAATCTCAATGTGTTTCGTTCTCTTATACAAAATTGGATTTGCAGTAATGTGTAACACCGCTTGATTGTCACAAAATAACAAAGTTGGTTGAGGATGAGAAATTTGTAAATCTTTAAGCAATGCAAGAAGCCATGTAAGCTCACAAGTTATAATTGCCATTGCGTTATATTCGGCTTCAGCTGTAGACCTGAATTTTGGAAAAAGCGTTGACCAAGCCGAATTCACATAGCCCTTTTCCAGCCCTTCTTTGATTCTTCTCGATCCCCTTCTACCGATACACTAGGTAAAAGGAGGCCCTACAAATCCCAAGTATACCAAACCATGAAGAAGTTGCACGCAGTTGATAGAGTTCATTGTTAGAAGATGACCCAATTACCCGACTCCCCTATTTTTCGCTCTAATCCAACACTGCATTAAAATCTCCTACGATCACCCACGGTCTTACAAACCGGTCACCCAGCTTCAATAGAGTATTCAAGAAAGCCTCTTTAAGATTCCAGTCAGTTGGACAATGTATAAATGTCAATGCCCAGGGCTGAAGGCTAGATTCCTCGTAAACCGTAAGGCTGATAATGTGTCTATGCAAAAGCACCAAATCGGACTCAACTCCCAATCTCCAAGCAAACACCATTCCACCTCTAAGACCAATAGTCGGATAATATAAAGAAGAAGAAAAGCCTACCCGAGAAAGGATAGCTTGAGCATTACCTACTTTTGTTTACATTAGGCAGATACACAATTTGATTGAGGATTCCGTTCAATTTGACGGCCAGATTAGACGAAGGATGCAAATCTACAACTTCAGGGTAAAATGTGTTAAAAGAAAAAGGGTGCAAGTGACCCCAAAAATGGAAGAGGCAAAGTTCTCGGATGTAATAGATGTGTCTAACCCGATAATTTTTCTATGCATGATTTTCATTACACGTCTCAACATGTGTTTTGAGATGGTTTTTGTCTCTTCGGGTGCTCTCCAACCATTTGGTCTAATACCATGTTGGAAATAGGATTTTGGAAGTCAACGTAAGGCTGTAAAATCCTCTCGAGGAAATTGTGCTATATTCCGACATAACTCGACTAGTTTTAACACTGCCCTTATGTAAGGCTGTGTATTTATAGGCACAAAAGCAACGCAACTCAACAAAAAATTAGAGGAGAAGTCACTTTTTATCCTCAAACAACTAGGTCAAATATCATTTAAAAGGTCTGAACTATCAAAATTCATCGATGTATGACCTAAAAAAAAATTCGACGGTCAAAATCGTGTAACATGCAATGTTAAATGGGTCATGTGGCACAATTTTGATGGTCGGATCTTATTTGCGGGCGCACATTGATGAATTCTGATAGTTCGAGGGCTTAATACGAAGAATTCGGTAGTTAAGATTGCCAAAGTAACATTGCTCCTAGAGTTTAGGAGTACAAAATGAAGTTTCCCCAAAAACTTGCCACCCAAGTGATATGATAACCTCCATGGAAGTTTTAAAATGGTTATTAATACCTTACTCCTTACTCTACGAGAATAATGATGAAAAGCCAGGGGGTAAGGAAAATTAGCACGAGCCTTATCCCTTTAGAAGTATACCAATAAAAAGTCAAACTTTTGACATCTTATCCATAAACCTTGCAGAAATGAGTTTTGTCATTAGACCAACCCTTCTGATGGTATTCATAGGTTTCCTTTTTAAAGTCTCAGAATTTTGTGAACTATACCCAATGTTGTAGGCACAGTAAGCGTCAAATATATAGTTGCTAATTATTTATTTGGATTACAAATTGAGTACAAAAAGTGGGTCCAAGTACTTTAGTTCTAATAAGCCCATATCCACTAGCTAGGAGTTAACAAACCTGCAATTCCTCCGGATTTCACCTTCGTTTCCAGTAAGTACATTGATATTCCCCATCTTGACCATGGAATTTGCAAAGGAGTCAAAGAAAAGCTCTTGATTCGAGGCAAAAGCCCACACTTGCTCTATTATCTCCCCCTCAGGATCTTGCGTAACTAATACATTATCAGATATCAACAAGCCTTCTCCCTGGAGAATATTGATGTAGTAGCGATTGTCAAATCTAGCCGGAGTCATTAAATCAAGCGGTGCAAACTCATTGTCGTGTCCTGATTCCGGGCATATGGAGCTTAGGATTCTTCTGAAAGTTGTGTATCTCTTATAATGATCATGGTGGATGGTGCTCGCGTCGTAGATCCTTTGCCTGAAGCTTAAACACCTTGCCTTTCCCATTGTATGGCTACCTGTTAACAAGCCCTTGAAGATTGCGAGGCGTTAAGACAGTTTCATGTAATCTGGAGAAAGATTTTGCCTGATTCCTATGAAAGTGAAGCAAAATTTTGATCTGAATATATGCAGCTTCAAATTATGATATATTTTAATTTATTCAAAACCCATATGATGGAAAGTATCATAAGAGCTCGCCTGATAAAGCAACCAAGTCTCCCACATCAAGTCCTTGCTGCTGGAACTTGGCAATGAGAGTCTGCAGAGAGGAATTTGGAGCAGGGATGAACTGGTTGGCACCACTGAAGCTTGCTTCCAGTGAATCTCTCCTTCCTAGCAAGACATTCCATCCTGGCCCACCTCGCTTTTAGACGAAGTGTACCCACTTGTTAGAATTAACAGTAGGAAATAGATGTATGTATAGTACTGTTGGAATACCAAGAATATTGGTTGGAAATTTAAAACTAGGGTGATTTTCTTGGAAGCTACCCTCTTTCACATTCCCAAGTCAACAAATGGAGCTTTATACAGAACGATACTGAAGAGAGAGGGTGGTTTTCTTGGAAGCTACCCTCTTTTACATTCCCAAGTCAACAAATGGAGCTTTATACAGAATGATACTGATAAGAGAGAGAGAGAGAGAGAGAGAGAGAGACCAATACAACGGCATCGCGAGCAACAATGGCCAAGATATCAGCACACGAAACTGTGTCAGGACAAGCCTTCTCCAGAATAAACTTAATCTCATCAATGACCTCAAATCCACGTATGGAGTTCAGGTTAGGCCCAGCTTGCTTTTCACTGACCATGCTCCCTTGGCTATCCAAAAGAACCGAAGCATCGCACCCCTGTATCCCAAACCAAAATCCAGACAAATAAAATCTTACACTAGATAATATATATAACAAGAGAGACAACAATAACTCAATAATCGATCTTGTCGTCAAGAAGACGAGGAAACTCAAAGAAACCAGAAAATTTGTACACACTTATTTGGATGGCTGGTGAAGATCCATTAAGCTATTCACTTTTTTTTTTTTAATAACGTGTGATGTTGTGAAGATGTAACTATTGAGATTGTGTCACGCGACTTATTTTTATCACCCTTAACAGTTTAGATCATTATTTACGTGAACATTTTAGAAAGAAAAAAAAAAAATACTAGTTTAGACGAGTGGATGGCGAAGAATGATATAATTTGAGGTAAAATAAGTTTAAAATAGTAATTTTGACAATAATAAAGCTACGGTGCAGATCGTGATCATAATTGGTACGCAACTGCCGTAGGCACTAAAGGAAGAGAGAGTGGAGACGGAGAGAGGGGCCTAACCAGGACAAAACAATCATGGAAATGCATGCGAAGGAGGGAGGCAGCCATACGAGGATCTTTCAGAACAGCAATCTCAACATTGCGTCTCACGATGTCTTCCACAGGGGGGCATGTTTCTTTGTAGTAGTCGGGGACAAGAGGTGCGTCGCCACCCAAGGTTTCAGTTCCATGCAAAACCAAAACAAGGGCGATCACGAGGAGTAATCTAGCCAGCTCCATTGAAGAAAATGAAACCGTTGCATGTACGAATTGCCTAATGGAATGTCTCAGCGCTTGACGTCTCTATATATATAATAGGCAAGGACCTGACGTTGATGTTCTACCCTTCCTCAATGTCTCTTTTAATGTTTCTAACCAACTTTGTCTCGGAAAAATTCCTTTGAGAGCTTTTTTCTTTTTTTCAAAGTTTGATGCAACTAACTTAACCTAATTGCACCTTTAGTTAGTAGTTTTGTTTAGTTTAATCTGAGAGATGTTTCCAAATTACAACTGTAATTTCTTCTTGGGCCTAAAGAGTGGCTGAAGCTCCAGAGGAGCCTAAACCCGGCTACTCCCAGTTGGACATCAAATTGATCTTTTATGAATCCAACCACGAGGAGGCCCTATATTACTTGGAGAAGGGTTTCTCCCTCATTTCAGGCAGTTCTTAATCCAACAAAATTAGCAAAATTTCGGTTTGATATCACCGTTATCAGGGAAGGGTTGGGAGCAAAAACGCAGAGTCATGAACACTTTTTACTGTGTTCGACTGTCATAGAATAAAAAACAGAACAAAATAAACCATAGGGAAACTTTAAATTCAAAGCCTTGTTCAGTATAGATTGGTTTATCCACCAGGTCACTCGGTGTAGAATACAATTTCCCTGATAAACTGTGGAATCCAATCCACGAAACAAAAAACAATGGAGATACATAACGTGTACGTAATTTGTATCTGACCAACGTATATTAACTATAGAAAGAAAACTAGAAGAAAAACTACCCATACCCAGAACAAAATGAAACAAAAAACCAGCAAACCATAGTTAACGGCGCACTTGTTTGGAGGTCCTCCAGAGACAAAAAAAACCCAATGGATTGGCCTTTCCTATATACATTCACCTGTTATTCCTATTACTGATTTGGCTTGTATACCAACTCAGAATTTACTTCTGATCCAAGCTCCAATACATGATAGTGAAGATCACTTCCCGTAAGCTAATAGTTAGACACTGATGGTGTTGTTCGGTGCCATCTTGAGTTCATTATCCATCAGGATACTAATCTTGCAGCCTTGCCAAAATGAATTGCAACTCCTGCTAGAGAGTTTAATTACGTTACTACAAGCATGTAACATCAAGCTATATATATTTTGCAAAGTACGCATAAGCAGGTCACGAATCTTCCAAATGCCAAAACACACAAGGGAAAAATTGAACAGCCTGGCTATCTAACCATCTTAGCAGGTTTGAGTAATAGAGTAGAAAAGATAGACCATTAAGTGCACTAAACAGCAGGTCACATCTAGTTGCTATAGAACTTTATCCATGTCATCATTATCATGGTTTGCAGCACATCTTGGGATGCTTCGCAATTGTAGACATGCAAAAGTTTCAAAAGGGATGTGTTCACAGAGTGAACTATCTGCAGAGCATAGACTAGGGGATTATAGAAACAGCAGTGGCTAGAATCATTTGCCATTCAGGAAGATAATATAATAAGTCTATTCAGTAATACATAAATCTGCAGATTGAGCTCCTCCACCTACCTTATCGATAAAGTCACAGAATCTGCAAGTCAAAACTTTTACAGCACCATCGTGCGCGTATTTAATCTAAGTTACAACTTGACATATATCTGGAGTAATGTTTATATTGATCCACTAAAAATCAGACAGAAGGATCAAGCCAACTTTCTGACTCGCATACAGATGGAAAATGACGCACTGTAGAGGTTTATGTCAAACTATTTTGTGCATTGATCTCCTAGGCGATGTGAAGGGAGGCAGTGAAAGTTTTCATTCGTACAGCACACCTTGATATAGATTATTTGACAGTAATAATCTCCCTGGTTGTAAGGCTCTATTAAAGCCTGTCTTTCATCCTTACTTATTTTCAATAATGAAGTGGATGATTACCTGGTATCTGCTAACATTATAAGAATCTAATGCTCTTCATCAGGATGTACAGCTGCACGATTGTAGTTGAGAGCCCTTTGCAGCTTCCGATGGTCTAGGACTTCAACTTCAACTAAGAAATTTGAACTGACTGGTCGATGATCCGACATTCTAATTTCTGCCCTTTCGTAGGAAAGTTGTTTTATACCTTTGCCTAACCATAATATACGATCACACCTGCATAGAAAGCACCCAATCAGCAACTGGTCTTTCGTACATTCTTTTTCATTTTTCTGGGTAGTCTATGATACATTCACCATCCGAATATTTTGTATCTGCATTTGTCTCAAGAAAGCTACACTTTGTCAAAAGTTGGTCAATATTCCATGGCACACACTTAGTTGAAAAATATAGTCTCAAGTTCTGAGGGATCAAACTCTATCAACTGGGTCTTGAGAAACAGCTAATCCCATAGTCAACTTGTTGAGTATTAAAGCAACTGCATTAAAATTAGCAAGAAACCCGTTAATACACTCAACCCAACCCCTACAAACGTGATTGGACTGGTTTTTTCCAAGTTTCCAGGTTGATGAGTTGGTTGGTTTTGGAATTAGAAAACAGAGTAAACACATTGGGTGCCAGTTCAAATTCTTTGACGAACTGAAGAAATGGACCAAACATCACAATCATGCAATATAATATGTTAAAAATACTGGATCATATGTTAACTACATTAATGCACTTGAGAATTATTAATATTAGAACCATCTTATTATTGCTTTTACAATTCAAACGTATATTATCTTGATCGATTGGGGGCCCAGAAGGGTATCGCTTGCAAAATCCAATCTAGTCCAATTTAACCTCATACTTTATAAATGGATCTTTAAGTGTTTTCTAGTCAAAATATTCAAAAATGGAAAACTGATGTTCAAATAATTGGGAACTTACGAGGTTAGCAATTCGAATGCTTAGAGAACAAATCAGCCAAAGTGATCATTATCCTTGAACAAGAAGGACCTAAATGGGCCCAACAGTACTGCTAAACCAATCCAAACTGATCCCCTTAGAATAGTTTTGGCTTGGTTTCTTCAGTTGGGTTGATATGGATATTACCCAAACAGAGGAGGCCAGTTCCAGTTTTAGAAGTCTTCCCAAACCCAACAAACTGAACCCAGGCAAAACCCAAAGCTGACATTTTATAGAAGGAAAATCTGTGATAGTTTCCCCTACCTGGTCCTTTTCCTCGGGCCAGTTTTGTGCTTTCGCTAGCACCAGGAAAGTAGTACTTACCAGGCTGGAGATCTCTTCTTCTCCCCCTCTTTTGGGTTCTCACCAACATATCTGTCAGAATTGATTTCATACTTGTAAGTGGGTGGAAAGTCTATCACCCCCTCTTTCCATCCACCAAATACATGCCCACTCCAGAGTTCTTTAGTTAGCTGCAGCATAAAAGGATAATATCAATGGAAAAGAAGAAAAGGAAGGGGAGCAGCAACAATTCCAGACAAAATTACTAAAACAAACACAAAAAAAGAAGTGACAAATTAATGTCTTAAATTGACATCCATGGTTAAAATGTTCAACTAATATATTTCCATCAGCCTGAATCTACAATATCTCGTTCAGATGAAAGAAACTAACACAGAAAACATTAGAAAGACATTTTGCTTTGGGTTCAGAAGAAGTTGGAAAGAAAGTGTACAAAGCACCAAAAATTCTTAAAGTGGATGGTTATTTTCCTTATGGGGGTAAAAAATTCGAGCTGGTATAGGAGATAGATGCTCATATTTTATTTGGCCCGGAAAAAGTTCAGATAATAAGATCAATCCTTGCCATATCATATTTGAGCAAAATCAAACATAAAGAATCTAACCTGATCGTTGCTTAGAAGTTCATCCCACCTTCTAAGAGCAACCAATTTCCTCATGTCCGAATCCAACATACTGATACGATAATTCAGATCGCCAAACCAGAATATCTGACTGTTTACAGTAGGATCCAATAAAAAATTCACTTTCAAGGTAAAACTTAACAGAGACAAAAAATAATAGATATTCGGAAAAGAAAAAACCACCTAAAGTGGTAGGACAATCATAAGTTAGTCAAGTCAGTTCTTTTTGCAAATCTACTTGGACATACTCTGACCAACTATAAGTATTGAAGTAAAGCATCTCCTTAGTCCTTATGTTCAATTCCTAAACGTCCCCAAAATGAGAGAATCTGGACCACTATGAATTGGTAATTTTTGTAACTAGTCTCTGCACATTAATGAACAGCAGCATGAAAAAGAACAATTTGCTGATTTACACCAAGAGTGAAGACATCAACGATTTGGTTTGAAGCATATTTTCCTAAACTTTGACTTCGCCAATGTCCTTGTGCATATATATTCATAGTTGAGCAACATGTCTACCATTCATTGTTCTTCTCAGTGTAAGATAACTAGGTCATCGTAGTTTCAATGGTCCCTATAGTCTATAATAAAAAGATACAACTAGGAAAACATGTCTGCTTAAATATAGAGCAGAACATTTGAAACTGCTTCTCCATTCTAAGTCCAGTTTTCCAGGCGCTCCTTTCTGGCCTAAAGTGCAAAAATATAAGCTACCCATACAGAGGGTTTCCTGTTTTCTCCCTCACACAGATGCCTCAACCTTAGGAGGTATAGAGCCCTTTGTCAACAGCCCTTGCTTTTGAGCTTCAGTCTGTTCTCTTTCAACAATTCTGTTACTTATGAAAGGAGGTACAAATATAGGTCCAGTATAAATAAATATACTAGTACATATGGTGTATAAGTTACTCGAAGGTTTAATTTCCCATCCAAATATCAAAGTACGGAAATCACATCTTCAACATCAGAGACCAATTTGAAACATAATGCAGAAATAGAGGCCAATGACAAACTCCAGATTCTATGCTCCAATCAATTTCCATGCAAAAAAAAAAAACACACATGAACATATTGTGCTATGTATTTAGATGCAATTCAAGTTCTGAAGTAGTGCTTACTCATGGCAATGAATAGTCTGTGGTTGGTCTGTATCGAAGATAGATGAGAAACGGGTTCGTTTTATAATTTCATGGACATCAGAATTACGCCTTTGCTCAGCCCCATCCTTCTGACCAGAGGTCAGATGAGAACAAACAAAGCACATCCGTGATTGAAACAAGGACATGCTAACAGAAACAGAGCCCTACATCAGCAACCACATGCTGGTTATGACTTCCAGTAACATCAAAACAAGCAGGTTCAAAAATCAACATATATACGGTGAGATCAACGCCTCTACAATTGATGTAATCTCCAGACTGCAATGAATCACCATATGGAGGGCACCATTCTAGCATCGTTAAAGTACATAAATGAAGTTAACTAATCATAAATTGATCACCCGAGATTGGTATAGAGGCAACAGCCCTTCATAGCATGATGCACTGCGATGTAATAATCTCCAGACTCTTGCAATGATGCATACGAAGTAATTGTAGAGGTTATGAACCAAATTAAGACACTACTTGGGGGGGGGGGTGCGCATATGTGTGTGTGCTGAGGAAGAGGAACACTTGCTATGAATGTTGCACTTCTGGTATGAAATTACAGCACTACCTTGTTCCCCATGTAGCCCATTAGACCAACTCCAACCAGAGAAACTTTCAAATTGTTAATATGCCTCCTCAACCTCTTCCGTACCCAAACTGAGACATATATCCCAACCATCTGCTTGCTGACAATTCGCACATATCTAGGACGTGACTTCACTCTATTTTCGGTAAATTCACAATTATGCTGCTCCTCTGGTAATTCAGAAAAGTGGTCATCCTGCTCATCCGAAAATGTGTTGGACACATCAGAGAGAGACTCAAGAACTTCAGGCTTTTCTTGCTGATGCATCCACATAAGGCCTAGATTACCGGAGCTATTATGTGAACGTTTTAATCTATGACCATCTAATGCATAGACTTTTGGACTCGATTGTAGAGAATTCTCTATCAAACTGAAGCCGATTCTTCCGGAACTGCTAAACACTCTACGCAATTTTGAATTGGAAGGCATCACTTGAGGGGTTGCATCTAATGAACGTTCAGGCCAGTCTAATCTACTATCGCAATCGACACCATACATTCTTTTCAATTGTGAAATCCTTCCAATGCCAACTATGTTATCCACTGCCTCTTGTTCCATATCATAACATTCGGTTTTGCTGAGACATTCCTCACTCATCAAATCTAATGGATGAGCATCAAGCTCAGCTGCAAGCACATCAGAAGCGGAAGAAGTCCTCAACACCGGGGAGGGTGGGGCACTATAGCTTTTGTGTTTGCTTTCAGGTTCCAAAGATTTGTTGAGAGTTTTTCGTATGATTGCGTCCCATTTTGGAATGGGCTTGCTATCCTCTGCTCCCAGTACGTTCCCAGCATTCAAAGGGATTACCTCCTGGAATCTGGGAGAAAAATTAAATAATTTGGGTTAATTCGAAATTGAAATAACAGTTACTGTGCAAGGACTGATTTATTTGTTTCTAATGTGTATGCATAAAAGTATAGGTTTACTTTTTAATATACGAATTATCCAGAGCAGATGTACATAGACTAATTTTAATCCATGAAGAGTTTGTAATATTACATGATATGCTACCAGAGCCCAGGGGAACACTCATGCATTTACTGCAGAAGTCATGGAAAGCTTGTTGGTAGAAGAAACTTTTCAAGAACAGTTGG
Source organism: Morella rubra (assembly GCA_003952965.2). NCBI lineage: Eukaryota > Viridiplantae > Streptophyta > Magnoliopsida > Fagales > Myricaceae > Morella > Morella rubra. The sequence goes on from CM025852.1 coordinate 9,141,023, forward strand.
TGGGCAAGGAAATTTACCATATCGGCTATGCAGTTAAAACACCTGCAGCCAATAAATTACAGCCCAACACCTCCTAGACTAGCACATATGCGATATTGTGTTCGTATTGTGTTGCGCATGACGTAGATTACCAATGGATGTTGCACACTAAAAGATTCATATTGTGTTCTGTATGGCTATTGATGCAAAATTCTGATCAAATAGTGGGAAGCCTTTGTGTATGTACGTGATCCCTACTGGAAACTGGCCTTACAGGTAATCCAGTCAGAGAAGGTTTTAAAAGCAAACAAGCATCATGTACAGTCGAAACAAACCACACTAACTATTACAAACTTATCCTTTATGATTTAGTCCATATTTGGATTAGTGCTATGACAACATCTAACTACGATTCTAGGCTAATTTCAGAGGTTTGGAAACTGGGTTTGAACTTGGTACATATATGCTTTCCTTCAACAGTATCCACCCGAACATCCTTTTCCCCATGCTGCAGTAATTGGAAAACTACAAATACCAATTCAGTCATTTAGGATTGAAAGGAAGTCAATAACTTCTTGTTCTGCTGACATATCTAAGCTCTTGCACATGGCGTCAACATAAGAGCTGGTAGTGTATACACAAATGCAAATAATTGAAGAAGGCTGGGAGAAATTACAACAATTGCAACAGTAACACACTTTATCTGTCAAAAGCAGAAGAAAAATAACCAACTTTATGTACAGTGGTATTGATTCATTCAATTTCTACATGACGTGCAAGCAGCCCCTTGCAAAGTTTGGCATTTTCAGTTAAGTCTATTATTCTGCTGTTCTTTAACATATTTAGTGAGATGGCTTTTACTATTACCCTATTCTTTAACCATAAATTCTCAAAAAAATGTCGTGAGGCACAATTAGCTTTATGATCAACTGGATGTTCTCCAAGTATGGATATGTCAGGTTATGCAAGACTCATAAATACAAAGCACTGGTCCCAAGGATGAGAAACACTTACCCAATAACATAAATATCTGCAGGCTCTTCTGTACATAGCCAGTCATCAATCTCAAGATCATCATATGGTAATCTTCCAGCAACATTCCAAGTGCCAATTCTCAACCTACAGCAATTGAGTGTCATACAAAATTAAGTAAGAAACAAAATAGTGCTAGCTTTAGATAGCATAGGCAGGCCAAAACCCGAACCTCACATCCTTTCTATTTATGTACTGCGCACGCAAAGTTTCTGATTTTCCCCTCCTGTGCCTTAACTGATAGCCCTTGGAAGGTGTATCTGCAAGAGAGGAAACCCCACAGATGATAATCATCAGATGACAAAAGCATTAAAGGTTAGGAAAACATTCCAAAAACTAATGACCAGATTGACTGAAAAGTTACTGCCATTCCATTCAGATCTGAGAACGTAAAAGACAGAACTAAAAGAAAATGGCTAACAATTGCTTGAAATTTTGTCCTGCTTTTAGCGAAGTTAATCTTTCTCCTACCTTTTCTCTCATACTTTCCACTATGTACAGAAATGTTTCAGATCCAAGGTCACATCAATGATATCAAAAAGCAAAACAGATTTTGCTCATAATAGCCTCCAAATAAGAAAAAACAATTTGAATCTTCAACAAAGAAGTACTAGCAATATTACATAGAAACAAAACAACCGAGTGTCCCACAGACGAGACTTGCACATGGTATATAACCTGAATCAGGCAGAGTCGCATAACAAGTGTTCTTAGAAAAAGTACCGCATGTAAATTGGTAAAAAGTTCCATTAATATTAACAACGACAACAAGTATGATGACTTTAAGAAAAAATAGAACATGATAAAGCAGTCTCATCCTAAATAATTGCCAAAACAGAAATCAAAGTACTGCCTGAAGTTTGACTGGGGCATATGAATTGGCTCCCCTGTGTCCCATGGGCACGATCCTCACACGAGTGCATTCTTGTACCTTTAGGAGAGTAAACTGGACAAAAAATGCAAAAACCATGATCAAGCACAGAAAGCAAACCAATTAGTTGTTATGGTAAACATGCTACAGCCATACCATCATCTTCACTCTCTGTTTCGGTGTCAACCTCATCCTCGCTAAATTCATGTACTTTAGGCGTTATATTTAACCACTTCTTCATCACAATAGAAGGCCAAAAGGCCTGCAATCAAATGCAATTGGCCAAATGAATCCTCAAGAATCATATATAATCTCCATACATAGAAACTGGTTAAAAGGAGTACCAGATGACATCAAAGCATACCTCAGAGCGCTTCCCTCTCTTGGTTCTCATTGTCTCAATATCAAACATTAAAAGCAAAGGCCAGAAAAACAAGTATATTAGCGTTTCAACGAACAGCTTCTTGAATATCAGTTGTCACCGTTCTAGGAGATTAATCTTTATATACGAGGTGTTGCAGATGAAACAAGATGAGAAAGTCTGGGGGTAGGCTTATTTTATGCCAAGTAAAAGAAAGATTCACTTCAGGACCATATAGAAAGGACAGGAAAGGAATGGACATATATACAGACGTCTTCAACCTCAACTTGCGAAAAAGGAAGCAAATGGTCCCAAAGCAATCTCTCAATACACATCATAGATTCATAGAAGCATGATATTATTGATCATTTATGACAACCCAAAACTTTCAGAAAAGTGACAACGTCAGTGTCTTAACAAGTATAATCCTAAAGCCCGTTGATGCTGCAGCTAGTTCTTTTCAGCACAGAAGTGGGCAAGATAGCCATAGTGATGGAAGAGTGAAAAGCAAAATGTAATCTAAGAAAACCACTTCACCAGACAAAAGAGTTCCCCAGACTCCAAAATTCCAAATACAAACTAGGACTACACTTGCGAACAATTCAATGAACCCAAAAGCTAAGTACACCTAAGCATGAGGAAAATTCAGCTAGCTGTCCACGACAAAGGAAATCCCTGACTCACTGTGCTCCAACAAATAATAAGCTATCATCCCCACAAATCTAGAATTCAGAAACATAGGCCACAATGTACCTGCCAAACACAAACACCGATAAGACTGGCAACTAAAAAGCAATATAAGCATATCCTCGTAAAAAATAAATATAATAACAACCCCTTCAAAAAATCACAGCCAAGAATCGCACTGACCCCAAACGGGTTGACTCAAAAAGGCGCAAAATCAATGGGTGCACTTTACGGAGACTCTTGTCAAGGACAGCTGTAGACCCATTGGAAGGACGGCCGACCTTAATTTGTTTACTGTAAAGCTTCGACTGCATACATCTAACAAGGTAATGTCATAAACCAGCAATGTAAAATAAACTATTGTGCAAGAAAATGACCCATGACCTGAAAATAAATCTGCGTGACCAGAGGGAGTGGACCCGCTGCGCCACTATTTGCGAATGAGATTAACCCTCGAGGTTTCCACTGTTAGAAAACCAGCCACGTTTGTTACCCAAACGCACGCACGCAACCGACCAGGAGGGAAAAGAAAAATTAAAAATGGACCAACGACAACCATGACTCCATGAGCACTTTTGATCATAGCCATGCAAGTTTAATACATACAAAATGGGAAAGAAAGACTGAAGAGGATGGAATTTTCTATAATATGTGAAGCGTGTGCTGGGCATCTGTACCAATTGCGGACAGAACACAAGCATCTATACAGTGGAAATGGTGTGCATGTTTTCTTTGTCAACCGTGGACTTTTTCAAAGACATTGAAATATTGAATATTGGAAACAGCGACTAGTAATTAGGGACGACTGATGGCACTGGCCCTCGGCGCGATAAGGACACCGGCCATGGTTGGTTAATAATTTTAAAAACTTTTTTTTAAAAAAAAAATATTTTTCAATCCATGATTTTTTAAACACAAATCATTTCACTCTTCAATACAATTTTCTATCTAATTTTTAGTCTCAATTTTTATGAAAAACAACATAAAAATTTTTTTTTTACAAAAACTCATAAAAATTCTTCTCACAAAAATCTTGATCCAAACATACCTTTTAAATCTCACATTCTTTAAAGAGAATAAATTTTGAAAACTTTCTCTTTTCAAACATCATTTATGTAGACACTACCATTCACACAAACACCTAAAAAAATATATTTCATAAATTTTTATTAATCATTACACAAAAAAGGTTCTCAAAACCATACCAAACATAGTCAAGTTTAATTGGATGGTACAAAAATTTGTTATTTTTTATTTTATAAATTCAACGCCTTTTTCACATGCTCCTATACATCTCTACAAATTTTAACATTTTTTTATAAACCTTAATAAAATAAAATCTAGACACCTCATAAAAAATATTTTAACATTTCAAATTACACTCTAATGAGATTTGTAAAATTGTGTTGGAGTTCGTAAAAAATGTTTGACTTTTATAAAAAAAAATTCAACAAAGTATTTTTTATCCATCCAAACTAGAAGAAAATGTGTTCTTTTCCTCTAACTTACCACTTTATTTGTCAATTTTTCTCCTAAATGTCTTTATTGACAATTAATTCTTTTAAACTACATTTTGTTGATCTTTATCTCTTAAGTCAATTTTTGAGTACCGCTAAGATCAAAAAATATTATGCAGCATAATATAGTTAGATGGTAAGTGAGATGGGATATTGCTAAAAATAGGAGTTTATAAAAGTCAATTACTACAAAAAAAAATTGAGGAATAAATTATAAATGAGTGCATAATTTAAAGGGATAAAGAGTAACACGACCCACGTCGACTCATCTGTCTTTAGGGGAGAAGATCATTATTATCCGATCCATAAGTAATATTTTTCTTAAATTATATGAATTATTATTAAAAAAAATTAAATTATACTTTACTCCTTCCAATTATGATCTCTTTTACAATATAACATTTAAACTTGCAATTGTAACATTTGTTGCCTTGGAAAACTAAAAGAGTTGAAATGTACATTATTCAGGTATCTAAAATGTCTAGAAGGCACTAAAAGGATCGAATTATAATAATAAGTAGATGAAGGTACGTACTTATCAAATCAATTTTAGTTTGGGACCATACAGATTGCAACTTTTTATTGTTTAACGTCGGTGAAAAATTCCGAAAACCAAAGTTTTACGAGGTACCTTTGCAAAAAGTATAGCTTAGGGGTGAAAAATGTAACTTTTTAAAATATTAAAATAATATTTTATCTCATAAGTTACTTATATTTCATTCCGGTCGTTGCTTAGTGCATAAGTTATCGTTTTTATGCCTTTTAGTCTTAAGTTATGAGTTATCCTTTTTATTGAAGTCGTTGAATATTTGAATATTCCTTTTGAACCAAGACCGGGAGAACTATTCATCGAATTAGATTCCCCCGGGGGCGGGGGGCCCGCCTGGATTTTTTTCTTAAATAAAAATTATATTTTATCTGATATTATTATTATTTTATTTATGTACACATAGACTGGCTTAAATTGTTTTTTATTTTTTAAAAAACCACGTATACAGTTGATGTGTCTAAAATGTATCATATATAAATCTATCATTTATATATAATGATAAAATAAGTGGAGTTTTGAATTCACGAATGGAGTTACACAAGTCTCAAAATAAAAAAAAAATCAAAAAATTTAAAACATGAGCCTCGATTCTAAAATGGAATTAACAACAGGTAAGAGATTTACATTTTTCCTTAAAAATTAAGAGAAAATATACTTTTCACCCACAAACTACCATAAGTTTTGCACTTTACACTCTAAACTACCAATTTTGACATGTTGCACCTTCTAACTATTCATTTTTAACATTTTGCACCATTTATCAAATTTTTAACTAAAATAACGATAATGCCCTTGACCTATTTTACATATATTGAAAATATTATTGTCAATTCATTAATTTCTCAAGGGTATTATTGTCAAATGGAGGGTGCAAAGTGTTTAATATTAGTAGTTAGAGGGTGTAATGTGTCAAAATGGGTAGTTTAGGGTGTAAAATGTCTAACATTAGTAGTTTAAAGGTGTAATATCTTAAAGATGGTAGTTTAAGGTGTAATATGTCATTATCTCGATAGTTTGTCGGTGAAAAATATATTTTTCCAAAAAAAAAAAAACTAACGACTTTCTCCTAGAAAAATTTGTAGTAGCAAGTAAAAAACGTTACAAACAGGCTGCGCTCTCTCTCTAGAAAAGCTATTCTGCCGGCACCCCATCCCCCTCCTACACACAAACTCTGGTGGCCGGAGGAGACGAATCATCCCACCTCCGCCTCCCATATCGACACAGCCTATTGTGGGCAGGATCTGCACAAAAACTCCTCCCTCGCTTTGATTTTTCGTTTTTTGCTCGGAAAGATGGAGGCTAGATCCCAATGCTCCTAGTGAACCTTAGAGGAACGACCCTACTAGAAGGACTCAGCACCTTCAGGGCTATATCTGCTCTCATCTGGCACCATTCGGGCGACGCATGAAGCCCCACGCCTGTGGATCTCACATGCTAGACACATTTTATCTAGCTCGGACCGTATCCGACGATCTACGGAGGACACGCCCTTGGACGGATTCCGCATCTATTGGCTGCTGGTTTTGCCACTCATCAGCCGCGGGTCCCTCGCGCTGCCCAATTTTTGTCTCCTCCGACTGTTTTCAATGACCTTATATGTTTTTAGGCTCCATCTTTAGCTGTAGGTTATTATTGTGTTTGATTTGGCTCTATAACGGGCTATGCTGTTTTTTTTATTTTGGTTGTATCGATTCTCTCGTGGGCTTTGTTGTGTTCGAATTGTTTGGTTCTTTCCTTTATACTGGCACAACAGGTTCTGATAACCGTTGTCTACTGTGTCCAACTACTACTACTCTCTCTGCTAGACATGGAGCATTTGTGGTATCCTGACCCATGTTGGATCGTGCTAGTCTTGATTTTGCAATTTATTTGCTTGGATCTGTGGTTGGTTTTTTTATGGTATATTTTGTATTATGGTATAATATGCAATGAAAGCGTATTAAAAAAAAAAAAAAACAACTTACACATCAGTACTGGCGGCCTGAAATGCCCTCCTATTAAGCAAAGGATCACCCCAGAACTGATCTGGATAGGAACGCGAACGGGCAGGAAAAAAGAGTGTAAGAAAACGACTTAAAGTTTGGGTCCCCTGAATGTTGTGCCAGTTGTAGTACGTGATATTGGTGCACTCAAGCATTTTGTTTTATTTTATTTTTCTAAGCAATTGACGCAGTACTCAACTTGTTTGTACTGCCTCATGACACCCAGTAACATAATTTAGGGAAGCCGATGAAGATTCACAAAGCGGAATTAATGACGTCGATCGAGCGAGCAACGCATTCCCTGGAAGCTGTTGGAAGTAAACAAATTAAAGCATTTCTCACTGTGAAAAGCACATTAATTTACACCTTTCACTTGTAAAGTCCGTCTATCTTCTTGATTGAAAATAACCCTCACAGGCATGAAAAATTGTAATTAATTAATACGGATCAATTTTGCTGATCATTCACATTTACATAAAAAAATATTATATTTCTGGCCGGAGACGTAAGCATATTATGTTTATCGGAAATATAAGGGGATGCCCCCAAAACCAATATATAAGTCAACAATTGCAAAGACAGACTTTCACTCCTAAATGAACCGTATCTACTAACAAAAAGGCGAGTTCCAGTTATAATGCCATGACTTAATTGATATTTGAGCTGTGGTTTCAAGTACAATTAGGAGTTCACTGTTGATCGAATCAATACATTTTCCAACTAAAACACGTCTGTCCTAGCTGGGTGCAAGCTGTCGAGCGAGACATATGTACAGATCAGAGTGATCCACTGGCTTCATTGAATATCTTCTCAAGTGCCCAGGACGTGCGCCCCACCAGTGCCTAATCTGTGTCAATCGGAGACAATTCGCAAGCCGAGTTAGAATTGACTTCTGGAGCTTGTGGTCCTGCCTCATTGTTTCGTCAAATCCAAATCAATGAACACATCATGTCGTAAATAGCTGGTTCTTAATTAGCTCAGGCATAGTTTTTGGTAGAAGGTCGGGGAGGTTCCACCATATATTGCACCAGCGCATTAATGCATGCTAGCTAGGCTACACTCTTTGTCCATTCTCCTTTTCTTGGCGCGCACCTATAGAACCCATGCATGATGTCCCCATGCAGGCATCACGTACGTACGGGCGACTAATTATACAGTACTATAATTAATAAGAAGAAAATGTATATTCCAATTACTTACAATTTCAATTGGGATTATTTCTCCTACAAAAATAACATAAATTAAAACTATGCGATGCATATATATAATATATATATTGCTAATTATAATTGGCTGCCACTTAATTATCATGTCCACGAGTACTGGTATACGTACGTACTATAGTGCTACAGTGGTCTCTTATCTTCTTTTTTTTTTCTAAGTCTACAGTGGTCTCTATCAAAATGGCAGATAATGCATATATTGCTGTATTTCACTGAAACTTTATAATTAATGGTCTCTATCCAAATATTTGGATAAACCCACTGAGAATTTTTGCAAGAGTAGTCCCTATCGATCGGGAAAGAGCTTTTGGAATTTAACAGGATGGAAATGGGAAGGCCGTTATCCGTAAAGGGACAAAGTTTGAAAGCACATAAACTTTTAGCATGCTGCTCCCAAGAATGGACAAATTCTGCATACCATGGCAATTAAGAACGCCAACCTTTACAAAGTGGAATAAGAGAGAGGATATAACAGATTTAGATTAGTCGCAACTCGCAAGCAAGACCGACCCATAAACCTACTGTACTAGCGTTCATTTATTGATATCCATTTATTCTTTTGGCCGACCTTGAAATCAAATCTTGTCTGCCAGTATGTGCATGGGATATTGATCTGGAATTGGGTTCGTCATTTTTTACCCTTCAGATTCTGATGCAGAAGTTGACTCATCGCCTGTCCGGCCTGCAGTCTAATATATTCTAATCAAACGCAGTACCATATGTGATCAAGTCCAATTAGTTCCTCACTGGCCTGCACAAACAATAAGATATATATATTCCAAAACAACCACAAATGTACCCTCTGCAAACCCCCAAGTTGACTGTACGAATTCTCAAGAAATATATATATATAGAAAATGCATAAGCGCCATTTACAAATCACTGTTTGGTAGCCGACTAAGAAATCACGATGGAGATCGATCGGTTGACAGAGAACGACGTGCATGCATGCCTTATAGTCCCCGGCCTAGTCTATGGCGACGAAAATGGGTGCGTCTTTTTGAAATCTTTGGTTTGAGGAATAGAAATCTTGTGAGGGAAAGAAAACGAAAGGCGGAGGCACATCGAAATGGCGTACGTTATTAAAGATGATCATGTCATAGTCGTCGTACTTGTCTAGTTGTCTATGCAATTTTAAGAATTCGCCAATGAGAGTCTTCTGTGTAGCGTATTGGATCAACAGTCTTATTTCAACTGTAATTAGTGATATGTTGTGATACCTCATCAATATCACTTTGGGAGCGTGAATTATGATCAAGTTCTTATTAATAAGCTCTTGAACTATTAAACTTCATCAATTTACATAATCTATTTATAACAAATGTAACATAATTTTTACCGTCAAATTTTTTTTTTGAAACAAATAATAATGAATTTTGATAATTCAAGAGCTCAATTTCACGAACACATTAGTTTGAGAGTCCAAAATATCTTTTCACTTTGCATATATAATAACTGTTGCCGTAAAAGCTGAGGAACCTCTTTCCTAATTTTCTGCTAAACTACAACAACTTCCATTCACATGTCACTATTCTGCTTAGTTGCATTTATTTAAGAGACTTCATCGGATGACAGAATTTCCAACTTTATTAGGATATTTTTGTCAGCTTCAAGGGCATCTTTGAAGCTTCTAACATAAAGTTGTTTGAGGAGTGCTGGATTTGACCTTATATGGATAGAGAATAGTTTCACGCCTCAAAAAGTCTCAGCACTCACTTTCACACCTCAAAACCCTACAAAAACCCATGTATCTATCCAAACAATTTTACAAAAAAACCCGGTTCAACAATTCTACCCAATCTACTTTTCATTATATTCCTACCCACTACTTATTTTCACAAAAATCTAAAACGAAAATTATATGCAGAACTCTTTGGAAATAGCTTTTCTTCATAGTTATCTCCTCTTGCAAAATACCCAAAAAGACTTTCGCACAATTTTCCATGAAGTTTCAGGTCTACCAAACATGTTTGCTTGGATCTAGGAGGAAACCAAAAGTTTATATTAATTAACAAGGCACGCCACTGACGTTGCGCAATACCTAGGATCCAAATTGAATGACTAAAAATACATACCATTTAAACTTTTAGAGTTAAACAATGAATAGAAGTAGCCGGTAGATAAGCCATATTTCTTTCTTCAGATTGAAGCAACTGGACAGAATCTATTCATAACCCCGTTAATAGACTAGGCTCACCTGAATTCTCTATTCATAACCCCGTTAATGTACTTGAATTCTCTTCGTTTAATGAAGATTGATTAGAAAAAAAAAAAAAAAAAAGACTAGGCTCACCTGCAGGCTGCAGCTCCTTAAACACTACTGTAGCAGTACACGGTTTACACGCAAAAGGTAACAATTTCAGACGATATCACAAGGGAGAACACAAAATAATATCCTAAAAATTCGTGTTGCGCACAAAAACCTGAACAAAAAGAAACAGACCGACTGCGGAGGAATTTTGAAATCACAACATAGTTGTCCATGACAGCAATCCTTAGAAACCCGCCAACAAATTTTATATCATCCTCACATGATGGCGCAACGGCTCCTTTCCTCTGCTGGCTGTGTGGCAGCTTGCTGGAACCTGTGAGGCTCCGAGGGGTTGTAGGTGAACTCCGAAGTATCAAGCCCATACTGATACACATGTGCAAAGGAGTGGTATTAGCAATGCAGGAGACACTTTTTCCATTTTCCAGAAAGAATAAAAGATAAAAATAACTTGACACAAGAGTGTAACTATCTGGTCATCCATACTAGGATAGTCGCTGCTAGGCACACTACAAAGTAGAACAACTTGATTAAATCGTCCCTTCACTTTTTTTCCGCCCTTATTGGCAGAATGGCAGGATTTGTACTTAGGGTTTATCCTCTACTCGCCACTAGATGCTAGGTCATAAAGTGGATGGGACAATCAGCAAGCAAATAATGAATCAAATTGATTCCATTAGCAGCCTAGGAATAATATGGAACTAGTTCAATTTTGTAGAAGAACAAGAAAAGATTTGAAACCACCACCATACGACACAGTACAAAAGAGAAACGCAACATAGATGATCAGAGTAGCAATACAACTGAAGCAAGGCATATCAGATGAACAAACTTAAGGCAGTCATCAACGGAAAAAACGAAATATAAAGAATAAATTGACTCTTAGATGGCAACAATTTCACCTTATACCAAGATGGTATTTCCTTGGCCCAGCACAAGCTAGAACAACATGATTAAATTATTATTTTTCCCTCTTTCCCCTGCTTTATCATATACCAGTGGATTACAGGTCAAACAGTATACATTTGCACCAAGAAAGGTCCTTAAAAGACAACCACCCGGCAATGTGCACCTAGTTGATGGCAGACTCTGATATTCAACTACAACCTTCCCATGAGACATTTCAGAATCAGAATGATTATTTGGCAGCCTAGAACTATTCTGCAACTGGCCTAACTGGGAATTGCAAATTAATCCTGATAATCTGCACTATGACCATAAAAGCAACACAACAGAAGCAAAGCACTTCATGAAAACAATAAGGAAGAGATATGGAATAATCTGGAAAAATACAGGAATTAGAGCTAATGCAAAAATTTCCCCACAATTGCTAAATTCACTGAATGCCAACGAATGGGTGCATCAGATAAGCCAAAACCGACAACCATCCAGCTATCATCTAAAACTTTGCATTATGTTTATCTGTAGTTGTGCTGCGACAGAACACTGGCAGACGAGACTCTGCAACATGCAAACTTAAAATACTCAAGGAAGTTATTGTGCAAAAAAGATCATACCTTTTCTCTCATGCGTGCACTCCAGGCATCATTTCTACCAGGACGCTGATCAATTGTGCCAGCAACAGGTACACCTGTTGCAGGAACCGGTGGCCTATTGATCAATGGCTGCCTGATCTGTGGCCTTTGGGCAATGAGTTCATCATCACTATCATACTCTACTGGTCTGTTTGCTGCCCTGACCATGAGTGCTAAGAAGAATAAAAGTGCCTGCAATTTCATGCAGAATCCTAAAAAATGAGCCATTTGTCCCCCACAAGAAATAAACATTCTATGAACCAATGCTTTTTGAATTTTGTCCCAGATAAGGGTTTAAAATTACAAGGGAGAGAGAGAAACAAGAACATCGCCACATCAATATTTTTTTCTTAATCGATCAACACCAGAATATATTCATGCCCAACAAAAATTTTCTCTTCCCCATTTCATCCTAGAGGTTAAGGGGATAGATCAAGATGGTGCATGAGTCCACAAGGAAAGTTCAACCCAGATCTTTGAACTGTAATCAACATACCCTACCCCTACCACCACGTCATCAGGCATCCTCTACTCCATGCAGTGTTGTCAAAAGTGAAAGGTAAGCTAAAGTGTAAAGGTTTCATGGAGCCTAGGTGAGACGTGCAACATGCAAGTGCATGCCCAATAGAAGTAAAGTTCACACATAAAATCCATGTCGTCATTTTGGTTCCTAGCCTCTGCTAGGTAGGCATACTACCATGTATATGTAAGTGTTTATATACAGATTTATAGACATGCACACACATACATATATCTTCAGTTGTCATAATGCAGTATACTAAACTGTGTAACTCTATGGTTAAGCTCCTATACATATATTTGAGTCAATGCTATGTTTTTGGATGAAGCAGAGCAAACAAAATCAATCTTTTGCACCTCCAAACTGTCATCTATTAGCAATGTTTCCCCCTAAATTACCAACGTTGATACATGACACTCCAACCAACCAATAGGTGTCAACGTACACACTTGCCCTATTCCTCGATTTTTATTTTAAATCTTAATGGATATAGACACTCCTTTCTTTTTTCGTTTGGTTTTCACTTTCATACACACCGTTTATTTCTCTTTTATTCAATACAATATTAAGCATTAATCCCAATTTAATTAGTTAGCCCATGAAGATTCACCAACTAAATAGAACCAGCACATAATTTTTTTTCTGCTGTTCCCTTCTAAACTCATCTTATTTTTCACCTCCTTACCAATGTGACATTAGGCTCGCCTACCTACTCCCCCCCCCCCCCAACAACTTCGATTAGCTCACTCTTCTATCAGTGCATTCATCAAACTCCGTCACACATGACCAACCATCTTGAGCAATTCCCCCTTTTTCTTCTCCTTTGTCTTCTCTTCAATAGAAGTCACCCCTACCTTTGGATAAATGATATCATTCCTCACCTTAACTCTCCTAGTATTCCTACTCACCCAGAGTGATATCTGAGCTGCACTCATTTATAAACATGATACTTTAAAGAGCCCAAAATTCTGTCCCCTACACCAGTAAAAGAAAATCTAACCGAGAATGCAAATTTTAACCGACGACTATTGCAAAATCTTCCCAACATCAAGAGAAAAGGAAAATCTGAAGCACTGAAGGAAAAATTTCCGAGATCTTCCAATATGATGTCTTCTCATCTATATCTTTCTGCATATGCTCTTTCAAATAGATTTCTACCCCCTAGCTCTTTGATTTTGCTTCATGAGAAAAATACGTTTTCCCATTTACCAAAGGAACATACAGTACAAAGCAAGCTGATGCAATTAGGAAAAAGAATATTGCCATTCAAAAATCATTTGCATTTTAAGCTGAAGCAGCTCATCTTATTTCCACTTAATCAGAAGAAGACCACAAGACAAAGTCAATATTTTGGAGACATTATGAAACTCTCAACTCTTCAACAAAAGCAAAGGGCACCATTACCTCCAAAACAACAGCTCCAAGAGCAACCCATCTAACAATTTCCCAGTGCTCTTTCAGGAAGTCATATATCATATCAAAATCTCCAGTGCTGTCTGTTGGAATTTCCTAGAACCAAACCCATACAACTTATTAGGTGATGCTACATTCTAGGTTAAATTTTAAAAACATCAACTGAAAAATCACGTACATCTTCCCAGCTGCTGTCAAAAAAGATGAAGGCTGCACATCCCAGCTCTACCAAGATCAACAAGATCACCAATACAGAGTACTATTTCGGTTAAGGAAACCAACAGTCACCAAACAGAAAAGAGCAGCATGACACAAGCACCATACCTCTCCATTCAGTTTCTTTTGAGATGTAATGATGCATCATATTAATATGCAGGCTGTGGTGCATACAGTGGCTGCACCATAGTTATTCCTAATGGATAAGCTACATCAAATATGTTGTATAAACACATAACAGCATTTCGAAGAGAAATGTATGGTGATTTGGATACACAAGTCAAGCAGCATCCATTCCGTGTTACAGCTCCGACACAACCACAACAAGAGATTATGAAGAGAATTGCTCCTACACCAATAAACAAGTAAATAAACCTGCAAATACATGACGGAAGAAGACTCAGGTAGTTCCAAGGCAATACATGATACAAATAATTTTTATCAATTGCCTCATTTGAACACTCAAAATGATTTATAAGTAAGAAATATAAAGATGTCTGCATTTCAGTGTCAAGGAGAGATAACTAATGGCTTTAGAAGAATAACAATGGAGATGCTTCAAAACTAGAAATACTACATTTTTTGAGTTCAGCTTGTACATTTGTCTATTGGCATCTAACTCCCAAAACCCCACAAGACTAGCATCTGGAACCACATCCACCAACCATACTTATGGGGAGTAGAGATACCATTTGGCCCTAAAGGCCACTGGCTTTTATGGATCTGTATTGAGATCAAGGTACTCTCAACCAGTAAAAAACTGATGGATGCGAAAAAATAAACATGGATGTGCAGAAAAGCACAGAAAACTAGAGATGCCATAAGCCCAGAAGCTAATGCTTTCTGCTTTAGGTGTGGAAATCAAGATAGAATCTCGACCCAATTCTAGGCTAGTCACAAAGTAGATAAGGTGGAGATCAGCTCACTTGCTCAGCTCATACAGGATCTGGATTTGTATAATGGTCAGCATTTCTTTCTTAATTTCACGAAATTCAAGATAGGCTCAGTGAGTGGAAGAATAATTAGCGGAACCACCTTGAGTAGCATGAGGTGGCAATAAGTTAACTTAAGTTCATGATTCCTGTCATACTACATGCAATGAAAGCAACTGATTTATCCGTGTAATTGTAGGATACTAAAAACAAACTAAAAGACCACTAAGAATCTAAGAATGATTTCTCTCTAATTAAGCCAGCAAATAATCAACATCACTAAAAGCTAAGATTTCTCCATCTTAAACCTGGTAATCCAAACATGACAGTACCAAAAACCAAACAGAAGAACTCCTTTGTGGCAGCATCAATATCTCTATAATATCAAGGAAACAAATTGCAATTTTTAGGCCGATGAATCATTGGCAAAGAGTAGTATATACATGTTTTGGTTAGATGATGAGATTTCTTATAAAGACATGGTGCCAAAATCTAACGCCTTATGCCAGGAACAACAGTTGCTTCCAGCAATTAAATTCTACCAAAATATTTCATGTCTAGTAAAACAAAATCGTTGAATAGGTGTTTGTTAGGACCATGCATTGAAGAAGTTTCAAGCACCTTGTGCAGTAGATCTGGCAACAGGTTCTGACCACGCAAGAGTGAAGATTAAAAATAATAAAGAACTAGTATCACCGCAAAATATTTACTCAGACAAGTACGCCTCATTACATAACTGTCAATGATGACGTGTAACGATTTCCTCTACTACATTGATTAATAAGAAAAAGGAGTGAGCCCTATTTCACATGTTATTTCTGCAGCTGAAAGAGTGAGGATAAAAGGAGAATATCAAATTTTGCTTTCCTTCATCACCACTTTTAATCATTTTCCCTTCCTTCCTTTCCTCCAATATCAAATGGAAGTTGACATTGAACTATAAAATATCTGCAGTTTCCATCAAGTCACATTTTTCAATTTCACCTCATTTCTGCATTATCCATTAGGCCACATTTCAAATTTAAAATACACGGCAGTTTCTCAAAGAGAGAAACCATGCAAAACACCATCGACCATTCAGAAACTCAGAAAACATAGTAGCCAAGATGGTAAGCAGCCTACCAAGCAGTCGGCAGGTCATCAAAAATACTGGTCGAGAGGGAAACACCCATGAGCAGGGGTCGGCTGAGCTGTATCAAACTCTCACTGCCACTAACAGAGGAGGACATACGGGCGTCACTGGTGGATCTCTCGTACTCAACCAGCAAGTAAATCCCATAGCCAAGCATGGCCAGACCAGCAAGGCTCAACAAGAAGTTAAGAAGCTTCAGTAGACACCCCAAGCACCCTCTGCATGCCATTCTCAACTATAACTCCAATCTCTTTGATCAGAATTAAAATGGGTCTATACTATCTCATCCAATTGCCAATATTTCCTACACAAACACCACCACATTTAAACCGAAGATCAATAACATAAACATATAACTTTGACAAAATCTTCCAAACGCGGATTTAAGAAATTGGGTAATTAGTAATACATCCAAAAATTAACCTCCTATTGCTTTCTGGAAAAAACCAAGGGAATGAAGATTGATTAAATTTAAGCAACTTCGGAGTAACTGATTATTTCGGGTCCCCAAGAACCAAAAAGAAGGAAAATCCCATAGTACGAACTTAATTTCAGTTTGGCCAGAATACCTACACCAACCATTTGGCTCAGCTGAGTTTCGCTAAGAATCATCCAAAAAGAAAGCAAAAAAATTGTAAATTTCCAACTACGAGTTTGGTGACTGTAACTCTTATCTGTAATTCCCCCCTAGAATCGGCCATTGTTGAATGAAAATTCAGACTCCAATATCATCCAGCCCGCATGCGAATTAACATCTTACTTACTCATAAACCGAAAACAAATTATTACAAGACACGAAGAGAAAGAGAAAATGAAAATTTGAACAAAATCTAGCTTAGATCTCATTAAACAACACTATTAATAGAAATGAAGAAAAGAGAGCTTCAAAACTGAGAACTTACTGATAGAACCACTGGTTCCACACAGATATCGGATCGCAAGTTCTTTTTTTACTTCTGATTCTGGAGGCAGAGGGAGACACAGACACTCTAGAAATTCAAAGATGGACCCAAACGAGGCCCAGTTTGTTATGGCCAGCTGGCAGTTTTCATTGCACACACGTACTTTTGCTAGGTGAGCAATTTCAGTTTCCACATTACACCTATACCCTTGTAGGTGGCTCTATGAACCGATAACATACGGCACACAATCATATCTAGGTGGCTAATAGTGTCAATTCACATCAGACATATTGTCGGATGCCGTGGCGCCCGGATTGCTTTATTTTAGAAGGGAATCTATTCTTAAGCTAAACCACGTCGTGTTCGATTTCCAACCCCCCCCCCCCAAGTGCTTAATTAGAGGCAACATTAGTAGAGCATACTGCCGATGAACCTTAGGCTTAGGTCAATTGCTATATTTTTTATTTGGGAGGTTTTTATTTTTATATTTTGGGATAAGTTTCCCACATCTGAGTCGTCAGATCTTGCTAAAAATAAATCATTTAGGACAAAAATTTATTAATAATATATGAGTAAGTCTTTAAATTTAGTACTCCACAAAAAATATAATCACAAGATCAGTTGTTTCTAAATGGTCATCCACTCATGCGTGGATGAATGTTCATGATATATCTCTCATTTTAATCTTAGTTACCTTGCGGCATATTTTTAATCTTACTGCTTTCCAATTATAATTTCTTTTCTTTTTAACTTTTTTTTTCTTATTGTATAAAAAGAAATGATTAATAATTCCTAAGCAGCCCACTAATTTGAATCAAATAAAAAGCATTTTCCTTCTAAACAAAAATGATTATCAAGCAACAAGAGACTTAACTGTCTGGAGTTATTCTCGTGCAACAAAGCATCCGAAACATTAATAAATAAGAGAGATGCTTAATTACAAAGACATTGGAGGTCACGTTGAAAGATAATCTTTTTTTTCTTTTACAAAAAGAGAAGATATTTTAACTCTTCCTCCAAGGCAAGCATAATCAAGAGAAAATCTTATTGGTAAGTTTACGTTAGAATAGAATAAACACTAAGGAATTGGCATAATGGTTAAAGTTTGAGCTTTGGTGGTATCTTTTCTAAGGTCATAAGTTTAAAATCTCTTAGGTGCTATTAACTATTTAGGTTCATTTTAGAATCTTTGACTCGATAATTTTTTGCTTTGTGTGGGATGGAGGGACTATACAGACTTTGAAATTAGTTAAGATGCGCATAAGCTAATCTGAACACTCGGATAGAAAAAAAAAAATCTATAGAATATGTCTACTTAACATACATGCAAATCTTGAAGAGACTAGTATCACCATCCATGATCTTTGATCTAAAAAAATTCAACCTAAACTCGTAACCTAAACCCTACAGTTATAAGTCCATGTTTGCATGCCCTAAATGTCTCCCTTATTGCCTGGATATGGCAATAAGAGTTTATCATAACGACAATTGCAATTAAGAAAAAGAGAAGTCCTTGTAAGAAAACAAGGACAGACGGAAGAGGTAGGCGTCTAGGACGGAGTGCTAGGGCGGTGGGATTTGACTCTCCCTGCAGTGGACCGAGTCCACCGCCCAAGGGATTTTCAATTTTTCATGTCGTTTTCTTTTGAATCGGCCACTAAAGGAGTTAAACGGTAAAACTGAAAAGGTCGTAGAAGTTTAAATTTTGTTTTGAAAGTTGAGGTAGCACACGTAGTGTTGCTCCCTGAGCTGATCCACACAGCTATAAGTAAAAGAGGTAGGACCCGCGTCACATAATTTGGCGGGAAAAATCCACCGCGTCACAGGTACTAAAATGGGGGAAAGATGGGGGAGGTTGGTCCCAACGGTCGTTCTAGGACACCAACTACCTGTCAAGAAGAGTAGGTAGAAACCAAAACAAAAAAAAAAAAAACCTTATCTTAAGTCAAATTAAATTATTTTGTACTTCTGACTATACCCACAAATGATAATTCTAGTTGGATGGGTCCTGCGTTGCACATGCCTTGTCTTTCATTCAGAAACGAGAATTTTTTTATTTTTATTTTTAAAAAATTGTTATAAACTAATTTAGGAATAATTAATGTATTTTTTTTTTAAAAAAAATAGTTAATTATGGTTCGTTATAAAGTGAGAAAATGAGTGTGTCACACGTCTGTATTGTAAAATTCTCAGTCTGAATAAAGTCGATCTCTCTTTAGTTAATAAGAACAGTTTTCGAATCAAGAAAAACCAAAACCAGAAATATTATTGATGATGTCGAAAGTCTTCAGATCACCAGATGGGATAGGCCACCAAATTCCCAAAATAAAGTTCCGATTCCTCACTTGAAAGATATAAGAAATGAAGATGAGGTCACGAGAGAACAAAAGATGTTCGTTTTGTAAAAATATTTTAGATTATAATAAATATAACAAAATTTATAAATGAATATTTAAAATTTTAAAAAATTTACATAAATACCAATACATTTAACATAAATTATAATAATTTTTTACACAAATTTTAATATATATTTTTTAAAAAATTTAACAAATCTTCTCTTTCCGTTCACCAAACTTCAATATTTTTTATTACAAAATTAAATCAAATCATCTTTTTCTACAATTTTTTTTTATAAATTTTAATAAAAATTAAATATCTTTAAAATTTTATACCATCTGTTACACAAAAACATATAAAACTTCAATTTACATAAGTATTTACAATTCTATTAAAAATCCTAAATATCATACAATTTTTTATATAACAACATCCCTTGACGTCGAAGATAGCAAAATATCCACCACTAATCAAAATACCCTTTGAAAACCAGAGAAAGCATACCTCACTCCTTTATACGTACCAGAGTGAGCAAAGTATTTACTTTTCCATCAGGCCAATGTGGGCTTGCTATCCGCATTTGGGCAACTTATAAGAGCCCACCCGGCAATGCATGATGGGCTGACCGGCCCTCTGAACTTGTCCATCTAGTTAAAGATCATCACAAGCCCTGAACAAATAAGGTTGGGCTATGAACTTGGGCTGCACCAATTTTTATAGGGCTGAATATGTATGTTTAGGCATGGGCTTTACCTAGACCCCGAATGTCTGCTGGATGCCAAATTTTCGGGTCTCTTTGGTTTTTTTATTTTATTAGTAAATTGGAAAATATTTAGTTATTTACACATCAATTAGCACACCACAGGGACATCTCTGGGACTAAGTTTTTTTTTTTTTTTCTTGAGAATTATAGAAATGCTGAGTAAATACCGGCCCATTACAACTATTTTTAAGCCTCAAAAGGCTGTACATCCACTAACATTTTTAAGCTCCAAAAGGCTATAGCTATGTTTGTTTTGATCTCAAAACCTTTTTAAAAAAATTTCACAATCACTTTTTCATCGATTCCAATATATTTTTACAAACTCCAATAACTTTTAACAAATTTTTTATAAATTTCTATAACTTTTAACAAACTTTTTACCAATCCTAAGAGAATCCACACAACCTTTCAAAAAATACAAACACAAAAAATATTTTTAAAACAAACCAAACATAGCCATACCTCTACTAACCATAAAAGGCTCGAAGCCAAAAAGGTCTCATACAGATGGGCTACCAAGCCTATAATTTCGAAACGGGTTGAAAGGCCCAAAACTACCGGGGCCATTGTGGCCCCCGGAGGAGAGGGTGGTAGAGCATCTGTAGGACTAGTTAACCATCATAAAGTTAGGAAGCCAAAAAAAAAGAGCAAAAGCAAAAGCGAAAATTTTATTGCAGACAGGAACGAGTCAGAATCCATGAAAAAATTGAAGTGGAAGTTTATTCAATCAAAAGAGTCCTCAGTGCGGCGGAACAATACCTATCCCTTCCATTATTAGAGACCTACACACGGCAGGCCCACCCAACAATACCGAAAGAGGACAGACAGACAGTCCCAGCGCTGTCAATTATCCTACATTGCATCAGAATTAACACGCCCTCTGTCAGCAACTACAACACCCCTTATTTACAACCACAAGAGTTCTCACGGACGTGGCCTGCCCTGCACCGCTCGCATTGCCCACCACAAGCCTGCCCAACGTGACCTTGTTACTGTTGCCATGGACGTCGATAGCGTCCTTTCCTACTGTATCCACGTTTGTCCTGACAGGAGCACTGAGGTCTGCTTTCCACGTTGGATGAACTCTTCTATGTTTGGTTGACGATTTGTTGTTGCCGAGACCAGAATAGGTAGGTGGTCCAAAGAAATCAGGCCCTGACACCTGTCAAAACCTGCAAAACTTTCGCTGACAGATCTTCACGGGATGTGCTAATTGGATTGCCCGCCCCCAAACGGGACCAGGTGACAGGGTGCCGCGTCAGCGGTGGTGAGAGCCGTTTATGTGAGCTGGTGGGATGCTGGAGATGCCTTGCCTGCGGAGCTCGGTAAGCACGCTCTCCGTGGAGGGAGGTTTGAGGCCCACCGGCAAGGGAAGCCATGGCTTGCTAATTGCCTCTTTAACAACCTTGTCAATTACCTCCTCCGCCTGCACACAACACAGGAAGAATTTAATGTAAAAAATTTTATGGGCACTTTTGACATTGGGAGAACATTAATGTCACCCTCGTATAGGGCAACTGCATGTGCATGATGAATACATATGTACGACGACAGTACAGTACGAGGTCATTGTAGACCACGGACTATAGACAAAAGACTAATGTCATTACGAGCTTTGCAGAAAAGGACCACCTTAGTATATAACTAGCTTCCGTTTCAGATAGTTTCTGCTATTTTGGTTTCTAATATTGGTGGGAATAGAATAAGAGTGTGTTCTTGAAAACTTAGAAACTAAACTAAAATTCATAACCAAGCTCTAGAAATCATGCCATATGATCACCACATTTCTTGTCAGAAACTTTAGTTAATCGACAGGAAAGTATACACTAATGGGCAAGAAGGGTGGTGCATTTACCGGATGAAGGTCAAAAGAATTTTGTGGCGTCCCATAGCTATAATCAACCACACCAGCAGGTTGAAGTCCTGAAGGATTCTGAAATTTTGGAAAATTCGAAATAAGTGGAACAGATGTAAGTGCATATCTTCATGTGCATGATTCGATGTGGACGGACGATGTGCATCAGTATACTCACGTGAGGGAATGCAGGATGAGGATTGGGCGGAGGTGTCGCAACCGGGCAGCCCCAAGCATCAGCAGTGATCTGAAATATCACAAGAACCAAGGATCAATAGAGGCTCGAAGAAACAGCTTCTCTAGGACATGCAACAACTAGTAACCATCGCAATAAGCACATTAATTTTCAAGCAATTTAAGCCGTATTAGGATCTTGACAGGAACATGCATTACCCCTGAATAAGGCTTCCAATTCCAATTCTCGGTTGGTTGCCATCCAGGATAGCCAGGCGAACTCCACATTTGGTATCCGGCTGGGTGACCACAAGGTTGGCCCCACGTTGGATAACCTGGCGTAGTAGAGAGGACGTGATTAGAATGATATGAAGGGAACGCCATGACTTGTCTATATGGATAATAACTCCTTTGTATTAGCTCTCTTGCGTGCGGCCATCTCCTTTCCTCTTCCTTGGGCAAGATATGTCTTTTATGCATCCTGTATTTCTGTTTGACAACAAATAAATAATTCATCATATTAGCTAAGTCAGAAACCAATTTGAGAAGTGATTTTATAATTACTATCCAAAAGCAATTTAAGGAAGTGGTTTTAACTTAAGAAGTACCAGTACAAATATGAGACACATACATGATATCGTATCGAGACAATGGTATATCAAAGTTTTCACGAATTTAGAAACAAGACAACACGATATATATAAGTCAACTAATTAATCAAAAACTATCCATTTGTGTCTGTATATCATTTTAATTTTTGATTTAGAAAATACATGACAAGCACCAAAGTTTTAAAAACATGTCAAAAGGTAATAACACATACATAGTGTTTGGCTTAACAAAATTTTACTTTTACCAATCACACTTTAAAATTTTACTTTTACTTTTATCACTCATTCACCAATTCCAATACACCTCTTTTTTAATACCAACATAAAATTTTAACAAAATTTTACTAAAATTTTATATCCAAACGCTATCATAGTGAAGTAACACATGCTCTAGAGAGTAATCTATATATATTAATTATAGATAGTAAAGTAACAAATGCTTTAGAGTAGTGTGTGTGTGTGTGTATTTTTTGAGCAACTATCATCAAGGTCTAATTTTTATAGATATCCTCAGCTACACTATAGGTGAATATCCCCCAAAATAAAATCAATCAATCCATTATTCCATCCTTCAAAGGCTCAAAACAAATAATTTAGATTCTGTTCCCCAATATTTCAAAAAAAAAAAAACTTTGAGAAAATGGCATTCAAACCCCAATATTTTCATACTTTATTTTCTCCTCCAAAAACATGTCTGAACTATGTATTTGTGTCTGTGGCATCCCCCAATTGTGTCATCAAACTAAATTGGCATGTCCCAAACATTTCTGATTTGTAATTTTGATTTTCTAAATACATGGAAATGCACCAGACACATCCACAGCCGTGCTTTTGCCAGATTTGCAATACAATATCCCGATCCAAGCAAGCGTTAACCATTCTGCGCTTTGACTTTAAAAGAACTAGTCAAAATTACTTTTGAAACTCTTTGGAATCATTATAAGGCCCAGTCCTATGTCCTACATAGTAAGGAACGAATGTAGGACTTGGCCTTATACCATTCTTTTCTCATTAGTTCTCCTATCCTACTCCATGTGGGACTTAGGCTGTCACAATCTCTCTACCTTAAATCTCTAACGTTTTCTTTAGGTTTTGCCAAGCTCACGTTAGTCGTTACCAGGCTGCTCTAATACTATTTCTAATGACCCAAGGAAGCACCAGTAACATCTGTGCTTTGACTTTAAACGGACTAGTCAAGATTACTTTTGAAGTTATTTGGAATCATTATAAATCCCAATACTACTAAATAAGGAACCAATGTTGGACTTGGCCTTATACCATTCCTTTGTCACTATTTCTCCTCTCCCACTCCATATAGGACTTGGGGTAACACAACCACCTTGATCAATCCAAAGAAAAAATTTAAAGGATGGTCAAAACTATTGAATACTGTATAGACACACTTTCTCTTCTTCTTGGACATAAGAGAAGATGGGACTTTCATTCTGTAAAAATAACGTGAAAACAAATTTTATACCAGGTTAGAATTTATGATTTTACTTCAGAACTGATTTCTTTGCGTGCGCAGGAAAACATTGTCAAATTAAAATAGGGTATAAAAGAAGGAATGGTTTGGACAAAGGTTTACCATGAAACAAGTTTAGCTACAGCATTTTGAAAGCTCAACATACTATATTTTATTTTTTCATCAGGAAAATAATGTCTCTCGTTGGAAGTGAACCTGATTGGCTAGTAAACCAATACTAACCTGGAGATGACTTGCTACATTATGCCTAGTTAAACCTTCCACTTTCATAAGCTCTAGTATCCGAGAAGGAATGGCTTGATCAACGCCTAGTTGTTCGACTGCCTGCACAAACTTCTTGTGCAGATCTGGTGTCCAGTCTACCTGAAATCAAAAACAAAAAACAAAATCACTATAGTACACTCTGATTGTCATTCGCCCCAATAGTGGTCCTAAAAACCAATTCAAATTAGGAATAATCCTTCCTATGGGATAATGTAGAACCAATCATGAAGATATGACCATATGAGGAAAACAAAACCCACAAAAAGGAAATGCTGTCGTTATGGAACCTCTAAGTATTACAAACTTCCGATGGCTAAATAGACTCTCCTAAGAAGTTGAACATAGTCGGAATTCTGAAAAAGACTCTTCTTGGATGTTGAACTTGTTCTACTTCCAAAACTTCTGTAGTTATTTACCCAGAGTTTTAGTTAGTTGTTGAATTCCGAATCAGAAGATCTTGGATTGACCTGCTTAGACTTCATACATGCTCTTTTTGGACAAGTACAACAATACTTCAAGGAAATCTTAGTTGACTGGGGCATCACATTGGGGTCAGAAACCGAGATTCCAAACTGTAAGAATCAATTTGTACAACAAAAGGACATGCTCTAATTCCTTCACATAAGTAGTGGTAATATAGGTAGTGGATAATCATCCTCTATGTTGAAGGACATCATGATAAAAGTTACAATTCAGGGATTTGGAAACCATATCCTACGTTAAAGAACAACATAGACAGGCACTAAAAGCAACAACTTCGAGCACAGATATATGTGTGCATGTTTGCATTTGCATAATTATGGCTTTTGTTCCTATTTCTAGTTGGGGAATTTTTTATTGTGTGTGTGTGTTAGGGGGGGAGGGGGAGGTGGGGATGCGAAACAATCTGCAAAAATCATCGGATCATAGGGCAGAAATTAGACTAGATACTCTTAACATCAGGAATTATGGGCAAGTTTGTCATAACTTCTGTACATTCGGTTACCTTTATCTTCTTCCGATTAGCTCTAGGTCCACTAGCATTATTAAGTCCAGATGATTTACATGGGTTTTCAGCACTACCACGATCTTTATTGCTGAGACTGTCTTTATTATGCTGGTCAAGAGACATCTTTCTCTCACTTTTAAAACCATTGGCAGATTCTTCTTCCTCTTTGATCAGACTCTTTCTTGTTATTTGATGTTTGCACTCCTGAAGAATGCCTTCAGCAATTGAATCACCACAAGTAGTTTCGACAGATTTAGATTCACCATCTTGCTCACCACTCTCTTTTTCCGCTGAGCAGTTCATTTGATCTTGGCACTCCCCATCATTCAGTAACCGCAATCCCTGTTTCAGTTGAGGTGTTGAAGGAGCTGGGTACCTATCACTTCCTGCTGAGTGCTCAGGGTCATTTTCATGAACAAGTGACACCGTTTCTGGTTCATTTGGTAGGTTATTATTTTCAGATTCTTCATTTTCCAGCTGTAGCTGCAGCATGGATACTACAGACTCTTTGACGGGCTTCAGTGATTCCGAGATGATGCTTCCCCTGGCATTGAATGCCTGCTCAGTGTAAACAACATCAGAACTCTTTTGCTTGCTGTAATTGTGTTAGATTTTTAATAGAAAGGAAGTCCCAATGTAATGCTCCAAGAATCGACACACCTTATGAACAACATGCTGCCAAATGTTCCTGAGTTTGTCCTCAGAGAGTGGCTTCCGCAGGAACTCAACTGCACCAAGCTGAAAATGAATTTCAAAATAGACGCACTAATGAGTACGAATTACTGAAGGTCCAACTGTTATGGCTTGAGAATGGAACTCCCAGAACGGAAAGGGAAACACCTAAAGGTTCCAACAATTTTAGGATTTTAAAGGACTGTAAAGAAAAGGAAAAAACGTTAAAAAAAAAATGCCAATGCCACAAAAGGCAAATAGAATATTGTAGCATTGCATGTGTACTGACAAGTTATTGAGAGATTGGACTTAAAACCTTACCGCTATGCACCTCATCATGGTGCTCAGGCAATGGATGTTTGAAGTCACTGCAAGAGAAAACCATATTGCTTGGCATAAGAAATTGCATATGATGTTATAATTAAGCATTTTTCAGCAACTTTCTTATCCCTACTATATTATTACAAGGAGATTCCTAGGTATCAATTTTTATTTTTTTACAAAATTTTGAAAGACCTAGGGCAAACAGAGGTTATTAAAGAAACAAAAACATACCGTAAAGAATTAAACAGACAGGTAAAGAATAGAACTAAAAAAACTGAGAACAAGTTAAACACTGAAGCAGAAGACCAGATGAAATAAGCTTTCTCCAAAATCTGGACTGCTTCAGATTAATTTCAAGACTTACTAATGGTTGGCAAGTCCTTAGCAGTTTCGAGAAACTTAAAGCTTCCCTGGCTATTGCTTGTACCAACCTGTGACCACATGCAATGGTTAGCTACACAAAAATAGATGGGAACAAATAGTGCAACAAAAACATGGGGCTAATTTATCTCCATGGTCAGGAAGCAATTATATTAGTGCAGCTGGATTAAGTGAGCACCAGGATGATATTACTAACAAAATGGGATGCAAAATGCATGTGACTGAGTGTGTGAAGGATCTTTTGAGGCTTCGCTAGATCGGCCTGATTTTTATTTGCAGATATAGGGCAAATGCCCCAATACCATGTCTTTTTGCTATGGCTTTTTTATTTTTTCAATTTATTTCATATCTTCTGCCAAATATTTAGGAAAATAGCCCTCTTCTGGTTATGCCATTACCAATCACGGGAATAATTTTGCCTTCATCTCTGGACAGTTATACTGTCTCGTAACATACTTATTATCCACATAGCATGCCATATTTGGGGGAAAAAAAGCAGAGAAATCATATGACATATGTTGTCAGCAAAACTTATTACCTCTACTATAGCAACATGAAAGCTTCCGGGCTTGTTTAAAATTTCTGTCAAAGCTTCATTCTCATTGCAGAATGTAGAAACTGCAATAGACATGGGGAGGTCGTCAAGTATATGTGCACACAAATGAATGAACCCCAAAAGTGAGAAAGAAATGTGGAGGTAGACAGAGCAACATAATAATTTTACTACCATCCAGTGAACATAGATGAAGGATGGTTTCATGAGAGCTCTAAACAATAGTTTTTAAGTCACTATTCTTAAAATTTTGTTTGGTTGCAAGAAATTAAGGACAGAAGCAAAGAGATTGCAAAAGATAGAAACATAATGTAACCTCTAGTTAGATTACATGCAGTTAATAACAAATAATACAGAAGCTCAAATGTGTTTGAATTTTTAACAGCTAGTGCTCGTCATTCGAAATTAACTGGTTATAGCTGGGTTCACAATAGCAAGAAATTAATTCCTTTCGAAGGACTTCACAACTACTCTATAAGCTCTATATAATTAGAATTCAAAACAACACTCTTATAAAGAAAAAAATTCCAGGTTATGCAAAAGAATGGGACACTATCAGTTGCCTTGGAATGAAACGACCCGGGGGAGGGGGGGGGAGGGGGGGGACCAATGTAGTCATGACTAGGCGAAGTAGGACAAGAAAAAAATATATTGACAAAAAAAAAACATCTCAGCAACAAAAAAACCAAAACTGCCCGATTGGAAAGGGGAATTGTTTGAGAAAAGCTAAGAACAGAAAAGGGAATTTCAAATGTCTAACCAGCATAATCCATTGCCTCAAGCTTTGATCTTATCTCAGCAGCAGAACTGCTGTCTCCATCAAGGAGAAGCACCCTAAGTCCCTTAGGAAAGTCTTTCCACCCGTGTAAATCATTAGCAGTGCAAACCATAGCTGGTTTGGCATCGTTTCTCAGACCACCGACGAGTCTTGCAGATCACTGCTCGCCAACATCAAAAAAATTCTACATAACCCAAATGAAATTACACATCAGAAGGATCTTCTCCTACTCTAGCAATCTATATTGGTAACAAATTATACGATGTACTCATGAAACCAAACAAACATGGAGAGAGAGAGAGAGAGAGAGAGAGAGAGAGAGAGAGAGAGAGAGAGAGAAAACTAATTGGCAGTCCATCATTGCAAGTTGATTATATTCACACAACAAAAACCAATGAAACACCAAGAAATGGAATAATATCTGAAGATTTCGTCAAGAAAAGGTTATATGAAACACGAAACCTGGAGACTATAATGGAAGGAAAAAATTTTAATTATGCATGGAGCAAGTGTGGGATCATTGATTAATTTTCAATTTACCTGCCACAATGGTCTAAAAGGAAAAAAAAAGAAAAAAGAAAACAAGTAAAAAATGGAACATTTGAGCAACTGATCAAAATCTTAACTTGGGTTTGTAAAACGTAAGCTAACAACAAGACGAGAAACATTGTGTTCAGTGCATAGTTGTTATTAGCTACTGCCACTTCTGCAGAACAACAAGCAGACTAAAACCCATTTGAGCCGCAAGTAAATACAGAGGAACATACAAGAGGAAATCAACCATAAGAACTGGTCAAGAAAAATTTAAACCACGGTGACAAAGAAAACATGGGATTTCTTCAGAGCGAAACAAGAAAGACAAATAAAATAACAATGCTACAAGCCCAATACTTGCATGCATATAACAAGAACAAAATCACCATAGAATCCACTAAACCTCTCTCAAGGTAGTCAAAGGAAAGGAAAAACAAGCATCCATATGGCAAAGCACCATATCAAAGAATACACTAATGATAATCTATCTTCTGGGTTTTTATCTTCTTAACTATCTTCAGTCAACAGTGCCCTTCTTCTTTCTCTCCCCAGGCGCTCGTCTTCCACTTCTACTTGGCTGGATATAGAAAACAGAGGAGAGAGAGAGAGAGAGTCAGAGGTTTAAGTGCGCTTTCTGAGGGGTGTCTGTGATTTACTGTGCAGTTGCCATCGCGTGTTACGGACCACAGAATATCCAAAAGGCTCTTCCCAAAAGGTCAGTAAACTTTGTTCTCACGTCAATTTTAGTTTAATATCCCTATACTACCAGAAAAAGAAAAACTTTTCTCCCATCATAAGACCAATTCTGCTTTGAACAACATTTGCTGTAATTGTTACTTGGTGCATCAGAGTCATTTAGGTACCGCAATTCCTTTTTCTCTCTCTTTTTGTTTGTGCTTTGAGAGAATCTCTTGCTTTTCTTACACTTGAAAATCTCCTTGGAACATCTTTATATATAAGGGAAAAGAAGGAAAATTTTTTTTTTTTTTTTTTTTTTTCTAAGGAAGGAAAATCTTATTGGAAAATGACTTTTGAAGGTAGTATTAGACACTCGACCAACACCTTAGAGTCGTCTTAAGTCTTAACTAAATGATTATACTCACACCATTAGACCCACATCTTTTCAGTCTTAACTATAACACCAGTGTGTGCTTTTACTATTTTCCTTTGCCCTTTAGGAAGTTCTGGCTTCCCCTGGTTCATACCTAGCATAACCAGCTGTTTTACCTTTGGAACATGCTAAAATAACAGATATAATAGAGATGAGCTGATTTGATTTATTTTGATGCATAATTTATCGGAAACTATTTCCTATTTTCTAGAACTACAACAGCACAACAGTAGACGAGCTAGGAATTTTTCTTAGAGGGGGCCAAATGAATATTATAATATATATTTTTTTTTATTAAGAAAAATTTACATTTATGTCTTTAACTACCACACATTTTGCAATTTACACTCAAAATGACCTAATTTGACATATTGCATCCTAAACTACACCACACCATCTTACAAGTGTCATGTTTTTATTTAGGGGAAAATACACTTTTCACCCACAAACTACCGGAGTAGTGACACATTGCACCCCAAACTACCATCTTTAAGACATTGCACCCTCAAACTACCAATGTTATACATTTTGCACCCTAAACTACCCACTTTAACACATTACACCCTTCAACTACTAATATTAAACACTTTGCACCCTCTATTTGACAATAATACCCTTGAAAAATTAATGAATTGACAACAATATCTAAGGGCATTATCGTCATTTTAGTTTAAAAATTTGATAAAGGGTGCAAAGTATTAAAAATTGGTAGTTAAAGGGTGCAATGTGTCAAAATTGGTAGTTTAGGGTGCAAAGTGTAAAATATATGGTAGTTGTGGGTGAAAAGTGTATTTTTCCCTATTTATTTATTTATTTGAATGATGAGATCTTAACATGAAATGAAAAAATATAGACCAAAATAATGAGGTTAGTAGTTTAAGATGTAAATGATAAAATATCTTGAAGTAGTTACTAGTTAGGGGTGAAAAATATATTCTATCTTTTAATTATGTATTTTGCTGTATATATAAAATAATGATATTTAATATAAACATAATTAAGGTCATAAAATAATATTCACAAATATTTGTGTTGGCTTCAGAATAAGTTGCACAGTTAAAGATAGTAAATCACAAATAACAACTATATTTCTTCAGCTAGTATATTGAGTATGGTGTGGAGATGCTCAAATAGACAATAGAAAATATAAAGAAAGAATTTTGAAGAGACTAAGAGAAAACTCTCATTTTATCTTTTTTTTTTTTTTTTAAAAGAGATATGTTTTAACTTTTAGAGCTTTTTAAGATTCAAGAATTAGTATTTTAAGAAAAATTCTCAAATTTTCAAGATTTGAGCTAAATCTTGATTTTTTTAAAAAATATTTTTTAAAATATTTTTGAAATTTCTCAAAAATAAAAACTATGGGCTATTATTAACACAGGATCATGGTATCTATGCAAAACATCCTTCCATTCTCAACATCCTCAATTGCATGATAAAGACATAATTATCACTAACTTTTTCTTTTCTTTTTTCTATTTTTGATCGATCACTTGCTTTTCCTTTACAAATGAGTGAATGATGATGATACGACTTTTGACCATTTGTGATCGTTGTCTTTGCCCTTTTATTCGCATTCTAGGAAAGCTACGTGCATCATGGTAGCCCAGTCCGACTCCTCCCGGCCTACAGCACGGGCACCCCCAATTTCCTTCCCCTTCGGGAAGACTGTAAATTGACTTCTCTTAATCTACAATAAAACCAATCAACTTCATCTAGTGACTGAATTTACCCTTATAGCCCTTCTTTCTTTAATTGGGCTGTCCCCTTCCATAGGTTTTTTCCTTGCTGTCTTGATCACAACACGTGGCATGCACCACATGTGGCACTTCAGATGTGATCTCTTTCCATATGTCTTGTTGTTGTGCTTTCAACTTCACAAGCCAAACGTTTAGAAAAAAAAAAACTTTATAAGCCAAACCATTTTGATTCGGTTCCCTTTTTATCTTTCGAAAAGAAACGACAATTTTTTTTTTATATTTTTTTGGATGACGAGTTATTTTTAATAAAATGATTAGAGTAGAAAAGAATCAAAACTTTTCTATTAAATAGGACCGAAATACTAAAAATTAACAAAATGCCAAAATGATGGGAGGATAAACATGTAATTTTGGCATGATGATCCATGCTTGAAGATTTGTTTAAACTTAGGGGTTGGTAGCTGTTTCGTTAAGTTTTAAAGCAATTTTCAGGTGCGCTTTCAGTCTCTGCATCGCAAAATCAAACGAGGATTTTATTTACTTCTAAACCAATGGGAAGTGACCGCGTGTGAACTTCAGCCTCCTACGATGGAACCCACCTCATTGTAACAAGTTTTGAATTAAACTTATCCGACGTAACTTTGTGCACGGAATAACGTGTTGCCATCTGAAGACTTTGGATAGAAGGGGGAATAGGTAAGGGTCACGTGCGACTCGTGTCCGCCAGGTAGGTCACGAGCCGCAACTATAATTACGTGATCAGTCATCAGTCTCTAGAGAAAAAATCTTAGAAAAAAAAAAAAATAATAATAACTTCAGTTTTTTCTTTTTTCGAAAAATTTTGAGTCTCTCTACACTGAAGTTGCAGGACCGCCATTTTACATCTAATCTATCGATCCGTTACACTTTTTACTTCTGCTGTTAATTTGGATATAAATTGTTATTTTTATTTAGTAAAATCATAATTTTATTTTCATAATTTTATTATTATCATATTTTTATGAATAAATTCGTTCTTTTACTGAATTAAAATAATAATTTTTATTCAAATTAAGGATGCGAGTATAAAGTGTAAACAATTAGTACTTAAGAGTAAAATGTAATAAAATTAATAATTTTAAGTACAAAGTGTCAGAACTCTAATAATCAGAAGACGGAAAGTATATTTTTTCTTTATTTCTTTCTTCGTTGAGATCATAACTCTAACTAAGAAGTATTACATAAGAAGTCAAAGTACCTATCTATACAAGATCAGTGGATATATCGGCTTCAAATGTCTCTTCATAACTCGCAAATTTACATAAACTAGAGAGCATGATGGGTGTCACATTTTTCACAAGGCTCCAAATGTCTCTTCATAACTCTCAAATTTACATAAATAGAGAGCTCGATGGGTGTGTCACATTTTTTTAACCAACATGTTCTTTGTAAACCTTCAAAAGAAAGATCGTTTGACATGTTATATATCGCAACCGATCATCCCTCTTCTTCTTTCTTTGAAACTAATTATTTGCACCTATATGTCTTATACTTGGGTAGGATTCATACAACAATGAAAAAAAAAAAAAATTTCAACAACTCTAGAGGATTAGCCAAAGGACATTGCTCTAACAGTAAGTCACTTAGCTGAAAACGACAGCACTCCTTCCAAATATGACTATTTCTAAACAACACTTACTATGTAAGTACCTAAGGACAAACATTTGTGTTTTTATTTCAAAACGACTAGTCAAGGTTGCTCTTAAAGCTCATTGGATCATTATAAAGCTCAATTCAACCTAGTAAGGT
The DNA here is from genome assembly GCA_003952965.2 of Morella rubra. Classification (NCBI taxonomy): domain Eukaryota; kingdom Viridiplantae; phylum Streptophyta; class Magnoliopsida; order Fagales; family Myricaceae; genus Morella; species Morella rubra. The sequence goes on from CM025852.1 coordinate 9,174,466, forward strand.
CTCAATGTGGGACTTGACTCTTATAGAACCTATCTTCTATTCATTATCTTCTCCCACTCCATGTAGAATTCAGGGTATCACCGGTGGCGGAGCTAGAAATCCAATCGAAGGGAGGCAAACTCATAAGGGAAAATGACAAATTTTTTTTTATTATGTAATGCAAAAAAAAAATGTCTTAAGAGTTAAAATATCAAAAATTAAGGACTAAAAATATTGAAATACATCTACCATACTATTTGCTGATACTGAAAGGTGGCAATTGGATCATACGGGACTGTATCTTCTGAAAACGTTGCAAAATAGCTTTGTTCTCAATAGTTTCAAAATTTTCCCTCTCGATATATACGACCATACTATCATTCATCCATTAATTTTCCATCTATTGAACACGAGCTTCTCAGGAGTGGAATCTCTATTAACAACAAAATAACCTGCAATTGCAAGGAGAAAATACATACTTGGCTTAGAAAACACAAAACAAAAAATAAAAAGCAAACAGAAAACCAAAACATGACTCAAACAGAAGAAATATGACACAAGACCTCAAAATACAAAAGATAGGAGATACAGAAAAAGCTACATGCATAAACCCCAATGAATGAGAAAATGCCAACTTGGTAAATGATAATGGAAAACGAATTTTAACAAAAAGCTCAATTTTAACATCTCTATGCTAGCCTAGGAAGATCCATTAAAGAATCAATATTTTTATCCAGTTATGTTAGTAGCACAATTCAATCTCTTACGGGCAAAGTGCACCTTAATTCATATTTTATGTTGCACATCCATCATATTAGGTAGCACAATTCATAGGTATATTTCTTGCTACAGGAATATTCACAACAAAATATGCCACTGAGACGAGAAATCTGGGCAGGCAAGGGGGCGGACCTAGTTAAAAAAAAGTTCCCCCCTTGCCTCCGCCTGTGGGTATCACATACTAGCAAGTGAAAATAATTAAAGAACAAATACATTGATTAAGGCTAAATTATGATCCATCAAAGCAAGGGCATCTAGTCATTCAACAGCAGCTATAAAAACTTTATCAATGATGGTGTCCTGATGAAGTTAGAAGCTACCACTTGGAAAGAAAAAGAAGACGAGACCACATAGTCTTCACTTCCTCGTTCCGATGAATTTGATAAGAGGCCTTGGAGCCCAATTTCTGGTTGTTTAGATCTGAACAATATCCGAAGTTGTCGAAAAACTTTTCTACTCCGCAAGCTTGGATTTCGTCAGTGCATCACAAGTAGTATAGTAAGGTGCCTGAAAATTCATCAAGGGAATCAGGATGCATGACCCATCAAATATGCATCCTAAAGTTGAAGGGTGAATGGAAGATTGCTTCTACAAAATGAAAGAAGTTACGGATCTCCTCCATTATCCAATGTGTTTATTGGATTGTTATGAAAATCATAAGAAACAACATTCGAATCTTGTTAATTATATGAAGAATCCATGAGATCCAATTTCAGATTTGGTAAGGGTTCTCTCTCTATCTATATATATATATATATAGCCGTGATTGTTGTAAGTACTTTCTTTTGCTTGCCAAAAGAGGAAAGATTTTTGAGGTTGCAGTTTGATCACAATATTTATCCTTTAAACTAGTTAGTAAAAAATGCATCAATGTTCCCTCTCTAATAAGATTTTACTGTTGAAATATACAAAAAAATAAGTTACCTGACACAATATCGATAGTTGTATCTTATGGAAAGACAAACATTATCGATGATTGCATCTTATGAAAAGACAAACATTGATGCATTTTGATAGTTTGAAGGTTAAATGTAATGAAATTCGTAATTCATACCAGTAAATAAAATTTCGGTAATAATTAGTACGTTAGAAGTGAATATTTCTGCATTAGTCAAAGAAGATTAATGTTAGATTAGACCATATAGAAATTATTGCAAGACGCTAAAAAAAAAAGAAAACAAGCTAAGTTGTTATTTTCTCAGTTTCTGGTTAACGTTCTGTAACATTAGACTGAGGTGGCCAAACAAATTAGACAGAAAGTTGAGATCGATATGCACGCGGTGCTGCTCATGTCGATCATTTTCTGACAATTAAAGTGGGAAAACCTTAATTATAGATGTTACTCGAACAATATATGCCGTGTTCCAATGGCTCTTCACTGCAAGGCCACGACAGTCATTCTAAAACAGTAAATACAGTACAAGTTATATTTTGAACTAGAGATTAGTACAATTCAAAAGATGACAATCTATTGTATCTGTTCAGGAGAAAAAAAAAAAAAAAAAGGGAAACATGGAGATTAAGCTCGATGGTTGAGAAATGAGGTATAAGAGTCTGCGAAAGAATATGTGAGACAAGTTTAGAAGAAAGTGGCTGAACAAAACCACACAACCCAGTCAGATGGGATGAAAGCATCTGACAACGAGTGAAATGTCTGAGAGTTGATTTGAGAATCATTTTGAAGTGTTTTTATTTCTCGTGGTAAAAATAAAAATTTTCGTACATATGAATTTTGTTATTCGTGATTATGTTTTACACTGGAAAATTTTGTGAGAAAATTGATATATATACTTGAAAAGTGGGAAACTAGTTATTTTTTTTAATTCACATTTGTTATTGCAAAGAATGTGAATAGAGTTTTGCAAAGAATGAAAAAAATAAATTGACTCATACTCACTTACCGTACAACTTCTTTTTCTTATTGACCTAATTGTAGCTCATCCCTCACTTTTACATGTTTCAGGAAGTTCGAAAGTGTCTCAGAATTTGTTGTAACAAGTTATACGAGTTGTAGATAATAGATCTTTATGGAGCTGAAGGTGTGCGGTGACGAAGTAGTTTTCAAAAAATATTGTATACGGTTTGGGTTTGGTAGTGTTAATCCATGTTGTAGTGGATCGATGATATTTCGAATTGTGTAATGTTTTGTGTGTGAATTTGAAGAATGAGAATGTTTTATGTTGGTCTGATTTGATTTTATAAATAACAATTTCTTCAATTTTAAAAGAAAAATCATAGACGTATGACTTTCAGCGCCATATTGAATTTTTGGACGTGACATGAAGAGTTTAAATTGTTTATCGTTATTTCTAGAAAGTGTAACTATGAATATTCTACCACTGCAAGTGTAAACAGTTCTGGTCCATCATGAGACAAAAAATATCTCCAATCTTTGGAGTACAGTATTGAAAATATCCATCTACGATTTGAGGTCTTAGCTAAATATAGATGGTGGGCCAGGACAATTAATGTTGTTTGAACGTTTTCTGAGATTCTCTCAGATTATAATGTATCATACCCCGGTCTATAACAGACCGGAAATTCAAGTAACTTCAATAAGCATTTTTTTTTTTCTAAGCGAAGAAAAGTTTCTTGTATTCAGTTGTTGTATATCTGATTGAGTGTACGGCGGTAAACTCCAAACATTCGAACTGACTCTATAATTGAAGTATAAATTAAGTTAATTAATTTTTCGTAGATGATAAGATTTGAACTCACGTTCACCTATTGAATATAGTCTGTCTAGAGTGTAAGTCAGTCTTTTTAAATTATCGCTTTTAGAATTTGAATAAAAAAATTGAACATAACATTTTTATTTTTCTTTTATTTTAAATTAATCATTTTTAATTTGCGGTCTAGTCCGACTGAGGAAGAGAAAGGAGCATTGAATTTCGGATATATAGCTTAAGGACCACCTTGCGAGGTCTTCTTCAAATGCCGGCATTACCAATCTACAAGCTGAGTTGAGATTGCCCATTGAGGATATACAAGATCAATGGAAAATCTCAAGTTTTGTAGTGTCATCTTCAAGAGCCATGCCCCTAGTGCTGTCCTTTCATTTTCCTTCCATAAATATGTCCCCATATTCTTAAACTGTGAAAACTACCCAAAATACCTTTTAATCTGCATGCTCGTACGAAATGATAAACAAGAACATATATACTGTATTGTCTATACTTCTTTCTAAGACTTGCTCTGATACCCTTTTGTTTGTTTTTTCTTTTTCCTTTTTCGCTCCTCCGTATTTGTTTTCTTAAAGTTGGAATATTGGTTTTATTTCTTACTTAATTAAATTCTTAAGAAAAAAAGAAGAAGAAAAAGGGTAAATTTCTATCTTTTTCGCCCCAAGCTGTTAGAATAATGTCATTCTAGATCCAAACTACTAATTTCATCGTATTTATGTACTTTTGAAATATCGAAATTCATCAATTTTAGATCCTTAATTGATAAGATCCAGCCAACACGATTGTGCTACATAACCCGTTTTTCGCTCATGTCAATTGTTGAATCTGATTAAAGAATGTAAATTGATGAATTCCAATAGTTCGAAGGCGTCATTGCTATGGATAAAGAAACACCATTTCAACATAAAAAAACAACAAAAACAAGAGCAAATAAGATATGTCTTTTTTATTAACTCTCTCATCAGTAACCTAAGTTATCCAGCTTAGGAAGAGTAATACAAATCACACTCCACCCCACCCAAAAGAATGGAGTAAAGAAGAGTACTGGATCATAAATTAAGGAGGATTAATAAGATCATTACGGACGTAGATTTATTGGCTCTGCCACTTCCACATAATAATGCAACTTTTCAAGGAGCTGGGAAGTGATTTATGTCGCTCACATGCTTTCCTGTGTTCTAAAGCGCAAACAAATTAACTTACGTACAGATCATTTGGACTTCGAATAGGTTTGTTTTTGTCCTTGCATAATGCTAAAATGCAGACAAAAACAGCATGATTGGAGCCAAGTCTCCTGTTTTGACATCAATTCAGAATTCCTTATCTTGTTTCGCCAACATCGTTCAATGAAGGCATATAATGCGACTGATCACTACCTTCCAGTTTATTTGATAGCCGCGCCATAGGTCAAGCTCCATTGATTTGATCTCTTCCCCCCTCTTCAAAAATGAAACCTAAACATTACATCTGAACCACACCAAGTGCTTTCTTACCGGCTTTCTTTACTTTGGTACAATTGCGTGTTTCATTTGGCTGCATATTGCTTTAAGCCCTCTGACCCTTTTTTCCTTTCTCATCTGGCACATTGGAACTAGAATTTCAAGATCCATGTTGGTGAATTACTTTGGTCTACACAGGAGTATGCTGAAGTTGATAGTTTAAGCGTCTTTAAGGCTTCAGTTGGGTATCATTAGGGGGATTAATTTCCCGATCAGCATGTATACGGTGAAGAGAAGGGGGTGTTGAGTTGGGGTTTTCTTTTTTGTCTTTTCCCTTCTTTATGAAAACAGCAGTAGTATTAAGGTAATATGGGAGCAAAGCAGATAAAAGAGAAACAGAGAGAAGGTATAATGTTATTAGTGAATATCTGCAATGAAACTAAATATGAGATCAGACCATACTACCCCCATGATTAGACCATTTCCCTGAGATTTTGTAAAAGAAATTAGGTGCATTAGCGGTTAATACATTGTAATAATTGGATAAGTTATAATTAGGAATATGAGACAATGAAACAACAAGGAAAGAAAGAAGAATGCACCAAACCGTAGGCTAACAAATTGTGATCAGCAGCAGTCCTCCTTTCCAAAACCTGTACGCAAGTCATAGTTTGATAAAGGAGATCTGACCTTATCCTTTTCTTTCCCCCTTTACAAGAGGTAGTGGAAGCCCCACCATGATAGTCTCAATAGATCTTTGTCTCCTCCATCTATCTCTTCTTAAATTTGTTTGAAATTTCAAAGGGTTCAATCATTTTCAGTTTGTGAAAGGACTGAAGCGCCCAGCACCTGCAATTCAACCACCGATCATTCCAAATCCTGGGCCTTAATAATACACTCACACTGACACCTTTGTTGATTTTAAGGGCACTGAATGCCTATTCTGGCTCTTTTCTGTCCTTTTCCCTTGACTTAAGAGCTACATTTTGCTCGTCAAGCTGTTTTAATCGTAAGTTAGATTACATTTCTGATTTCTCTAATTTGAGCTTTGCAGGGTCATAGAATATCGGATCAACTATAACATAATTATCATATGCGGTCTTCCCTGATCTGGTGATGCTTTCAAAGATTTACCTTCTGTGTCTTACTTTTGCTTTTCCTTTATTTGAACTACAGTCACTACACGTCTTAGGGCTTTTGTATATGGTAGATTTTTCATTTGTAACTGGTCAAAATAAAACTAAAAATTAAACAGAGAATATTTTGTCACCCGGCATGCTTGGCCCTTCAGGTCGGCCGCAACTTGAAAGCAGAGATTGTCACCCGGGCAACAATATAGGTTATACTTGGGTTTGAAAACACCCTTAGATTGATCAAATTTGTTGGACTTGTTAGGATGAGTTGTCTCTTTCATCTAGGTCGGTTTGCTCAGTTGTCGACCTATAGACGGTTGATAGTCGTGGACCCAAAGAAACTAGCTAGCATGATGCAGGCAAGATCTGAGGTATTCAGATCATATGGTAAATGGTTTCAACAAAAAAACAATGAACCTTTCTAGCCAAGTACATGAATGCAGTCACAAGCCCACAGAATTGAATCCCTAAGTCATATACCGCTTTCGTACGGCAGTTCAAGAGCTTCACGGATTTTACGAGACTCTTGCCACATATCGAGTACGAAACACCTCTAGAACCAAGAATTGGATCAGTGTTATATATCCTTCTCAAAACTACCTATGGCTAACAATGGGAAGGAAATTTGGTTTCTCAGAGGTGAAAGAAAATAAAACAGTCTGGGATTTTGAAAATGCTTTCTATATTTCACTGTCTATTATAAATGAAATGGTATATATTGTACAAGATTGTGAATGTGTCATAAAGATAGTCTACAAATGGTGAACTGCTTGGCTTTAGCCTTATTGTCTTCTGTCAAATTTCTTTGAATCTGTTTCAGCCTCTTCTTTCTCCGTGTTTGCCTCTCTTTTGGCCTTGAATTCAGTTTCCTTAAGTTCAGCCTCGCTGCATTAATGTCGGTCATCTGTTCAACAGTCACTAGTAGTAGGGACCGACATCTGCTTCGACACTGGACCTACAAAATATAAATTGTTTCTTGACACTAATATATGAGAGATAAACCCAGAAAAATCCCAAATTCGGTTGTTGACCTTCGATCATCAGCTGCACCTGCCCAGTCTGAATAAAAAGGCATCTAACTGAATCTTTCCAGAAATTTTCCAGGTCCAAATACCCATGATCTAGAGTTTGCTTGAGATAATGAAGAACACGCTTGACTTCCTTCCAATGTGTCATGGTAGGAGTTTGTAGAAACTGACACAGCTGGTTAACAGAGAAGGAAATATCTGGCCGTGACAACGCGCGCCCAGTATTGAAGTGCTCTAATGATCGGACCATATATGCAGAAATCACGTAGAGGGTTCGTCATTTTGGAAAGTCACGAGTCCACTGAGGTGGGATTTGTCAGTGGTTTGGCCTGACCATTTTGGCGCAATGAAGAAAGTCCACAATGTACTTGAATTGAGAAGTAGTCCATATTCATCAAGGACAGCTTGAAATCCAAGAAAAAGAAAAGAGCACGAACATCTTTGAGCGGAAATTCCTGCTGCAGAATAGCTATAAAAAATGAAATGACAGTAGCAGGAGTGCCAATGATTAAAAAATTATCAACATAGACCAATATAAAAAGGATAACTCTGATATATATAGTCGCAAACTTGATGTACAGGACTGAAAGTCTCATGGAAATTGGAATGATGCCATGTTAGATTGCACTGTTGATTGAGGCGCATTCCTCTGATGTAATGATGCCATGCCAATGTTTGAAGTCATAATTGGTGAAGGCGGGTGAATTTTAGAGGCCTAGTAATCAGAATATGAGCCTTATATAAATATATATCATCCGTGTATCATTTGTTTCACGAAGCAAAAGTATTAGAGGTCCTGCTGAGTATACGTACCATGTCTGTACTGTAGATATGTAATTACAAATAATCCAGCTAAAATTAGAGTTAAGTGACAACGTCAAAAATTTACAGACATCTTTTTAATTTTCTTTCAACTGGAAATAGACCACATCTCATAGAATTCTCTTTTAACAAGAAAGGAAAAAAGAGAGTTGTGACCATGAATATAAGTTGGATAAAACAACCATAATTAATAAGCACTCAGTAGCAGATCAGTTTCTGATGCATTTTATGCTTAATACACAGAAAACAACTTTTCTCCAATATACGGAGCAAACTCGTAATTCTTGCTGCCGTTGCTGTAGCTAGCTTCAACATGATCTCTCTGTATCTGCAACAGGAGGAGCGATTATAAGGTTTTTGTGAACAGTAGTGGTGATGTATTATTAATGTCCTTTCAATACAGCAGGACGTATATCTAGAAGTTGTGAATTCGTGCAAATACCAACGAAAAGTTTATGAGTTTGGATGCTTTTTGCACTCAACTGTATAGTAATTTTGCTTTAATTTTCTTGACAAATATAGTAATCAATTACATTGTGGGAGATTTTTGTAGGAGTAACTTGTCACCTGCTCGGGTGAAACAATTTAATATGGTTCGGTCTTACGACCTATACCCATCATTGTTAAAGTCTAGCACGGCTACATGATTTCTTTTATTCAATATAATTATGAGTGTATGTTTACAAGAGATTAGGGACAGTGTATTAATACAATAATAAAGGACACAAATCTCGCAAATCAGAGCCCTTTTTAATGACGATTCTCTGGTGAGTAGGGACTTATGGTAACACCCAAATAGGGTTGCCACCTCTAATTGTCGCCTCATACCATTTTTGCTTAGAAAAAAAATAGTGTAGATGCTTTTTGCATTTAACTATTTTGTAATTGGATAACAAATTTTTTTTTTGTCCGGTAAGAAGGCTTAAGTCTTAGTCTGGGGCATTACTCAAAAAGTCATATATCTTTACAAGATCAGTTAATTTGCTGGCTTGGCTTCCACTACAAAAAAAGGCCTACAACAGTGGTCTTTTTAGCAATGGACGCTAAAAACGCTGCTACATCCACCCTTTAACAGCGTTTGTCTACGACTGCTGCTAAAAGACAATCTATAGTGGTGTTTGTGAAAAAAAGTTGTTGCAATAGGTTATCTATAACAGCGTTTGTTGTGAAATGCTGCTATAGATTGATTTGTAGCAGCGTTTTTTTAGAAAACGCTACCAGAACTTTGCACTTTAGCGGTGTTTTACCACAAACGCTGCTAAAAGTCAAACCTTTGGCGGCGTTTGTGGCAAAATGCTGCTACAACTTTGCCTGTAGCCGCACTTTGTAAAAAACGCTACTCAAGTGTGTGAGTTTTAGCGGAGTTTTAGAGAAAGCGCTACTATAACTCAAACTTTTGGCAATGTTTTTGATTAAGCGCCGCTAAAACACGAACAAAAATGCTGCTAGAGTTTTGTAAAAAATGCTGCTAGAGTTGACACTTTTAGCGGCCTTTGTTATAAAAACGCCGTTATATCTTTAGCGGTATTTTTCACATAAACGCGGCTATAGAGTGTACTATAGCAGCGTTTTTAACACGTTGTATTTGTAGCCACGTTTTTTCATCAAACGCTGCTATAGAACACTCCATAGTAGTGTCTGTGTGAAAAGCGGTGCCATAGATGATTACATTATTATTTATTATTCTAAGTTATTTAATGTTAATAATTATTTTATATGTTATAATATATTATATTGTATAGTAATGTATTTGAAAACAAATTTATTCTAGGGGATCCACTTATAAAATATGAAATTAGAGGGAGTATTATGAAAATTGAAATTGTTATATGATATAACTTGGTGATTACGTTGTTGTTATATATTCAATTTGTTGTATAATATGTTATATATTATTATATCATATACATTATGAGATATTATATAGTATGAACGTATGTCATATTTAATATTATGTGCATAGCGTAGTATTTGTACATATTAAGATTGAATATTTTGTCACTCATTTATATGTATAGTATTTGTACATATTAAGATTGAATATTTTATATACTACATCTCTTATTGTTCTGTGATATATATAAATATATAATATTCTAAATAATAAGGAGGATTGGTTTTTTAAATTGTCACACATGCTTTATAAGGACACTATTTACTTATGGAATAAGATAATCTTTTTAGAAAAGTTCGCAAAAGATTTGTTATTATCAAAATCAACCTAAATTATCATGTAAACTTATAGCTAACATTAAGTGCTATAACTATCAAGTTATCAAGTTATAGTAATTATGTATAATTATAAAGTTATGGCAAAGAGTATAAAGTAAATGCCATATAATTAATACATTTTTCACCATCAAACTATCAGGATTTTTGCATTTTGCACCCTAACTACCACTTTTGTTACATTTCATCCTTTAACTGTCAATTTTAGACACTTTGTACCTTTTGTCACATTTTTAGACACTTTGCACCCTACAACTACCAATGTTAGACACTTTGTACCCTCTGTTCGACAATAATACCCTCAAAAATTTAATAAATCTACAATAATATCTTTTAAATATGCAAAGTGGGTCAAGGGTATTATTGTCATTTTAGTCTAAAAATTAGACAAAGGATGCAAAGTATATAAGATTGGTAGTTAGAGGGTGAAATGTAACAAAAGTGGTAATTTAGGGTGCAAAGTGTAAAATCAATGGTAGTTCTTAGGTGAAAAATATATTTACCTCAATATTTTCTAAATACTAAGTATAAAGCACTAAGACATGGTAAGATTTTCTAAATACTAATCATAAATACTAGTGACTATTACTACCAAACTATTTTAATTAAGATTATTATACTAGTTATGAAAAAGAGTGTAAAATAATATTCTATGTACTTAATACTAAGTACTAAGATTTTTAAATACTGTTATTACTAATTTATTTTAGGTACTAAGTACCTTTGACTACACACTAGGCAATATTATATGGTCTAAGTATTAAGTATTACGAGTATCAACCCATGCTACAATATATGTATATTACAATTTACAACTATAAACAAAGTAGTAATTAAAATAATCAACTTTGCAAATGATGGCCAAAAAGTCTTAGTTTAGAGTGTAATAACAAAATGAATTTTTATATTATGATATAATATTGATTCACAACTATTAGATGAAGAAAAAATAAAAGACAATTATTTATATCCAAAACGATGGGATTATTGAAGTATCAAAATATATTATACAACTGAAAGGGAAATTTTCATTTAGCGCCAAGTCCCAGTTTTCCCTCCCCACTACATAGGTCAAAACCCCCTCTTTTTTCAGTTCTCAATCTCGTCTTCTTGCCAGCCACACCCAACCTCTCCCTTTTTTTACAGGGCCCCGGCTGGGTAATGATGGTTCTCTTGTGAGTAGGGGCTTATGGTAATGCATGGATAGGGTTGCCACCTCTAATTGTCCCCTTTTACCATTTTTGCTTAGAAAAAAATAGTGTAGATGTGTTTTGCATTCAACTATTTGTAATTGGATAACAATTTTTTTTTCTCTGGGAAGAAAGCTTAAGGCATTACTCAAAAAGTCTTATATCTTTAGAAGATCATTCGATTTGCTGTCTTGGCTTGGAACGTCTCTTCATTATCTACAAAAATTCACTTATTTATATAAAAGGGAAACATCGTCCAATCAAACTATGTGGTCAATGTCATTTTGGGGTACAAACTAATTTGATCATATTATACCTTTGAAATATGAAAATTTCTTGATATGCACCTTTTGAAATAGGATGATTAAATTCTGAGGCTGAAATGTGCAAGATATAAGTCCTATGACACGATTTTGACTGTCTAATAATGTTAAAATCTTAAAAGTATTGCAGTTTTCAAATAAGATGGCTTAAGGTGATGATCATGATAGTTTTGAGTTTGGACACCCGAAATAACAATTGCTGCTTAGTTTAATTGGAGGTGTAAAGATGTATATTTATCTCCTTACATATGATTTGTATGTCATAGGTTCTAAACCAACCACAATTTTTTCTACACCTTAAAAATAGTTGATTAGACACGATAAGTTGGCAATCCATCATTCCTCTTCAACCCTTGCATACCTTGAAACTAACTGCAGCCCGATTAATATATTAACCTTTGACAGAATCCAAAAGGTAATGTAAAAAACTATTTTAAAGCTATGGGACAGCCAAAAGGCATTGCTTTAACATAAAGTCAATTGTAGGACAACCAAATATCATAACTTCTAGACATCGCCTCTTAAAGAGAAAATAATAAAGAAAGCTTTATCACTGGATTATTTGTAATAATATCATAGCTAAATTATTTGTATCCCATGCAAGGGTACCCCAAGAAAAGAAAGTTTTAACAGTGGCAGAGTTGCGATGGCTAGGGAATGTGCTTGCAAAATTATGGTGGTGATAATTGTGTTGGTTATGCTCATTCTTGATGAAGTGCAAGCTCGTGACCCAGTTGCCCCAACAATGGTACAACTGACCAGGTCAAAACGGAAGGACGAGACTACTTGGTCTTCATTTTCTATCCCACATCATCGTCGTTCCGATGAATTTGATAATATTCAAAGCCCATTTCAAGTTGTCTTAAAGTAAAAATTGGAAGTTGTCGACAAATGTGGCTACTTCACAAGATTCGCTATCCTTTCTATATGATAGAAAGTTTTGCAGAGTGCATCCTAATTCACAAGGACAACCTCAGCGACCCAATAGTCCTAGACGTTGAATGGTGCTTCGAAGATTGCAAATGGAGGGAGGGAAGGCCATATCCCCCTAACTTTTTCTTTTATTTGTTAGATTGTTATGAAAAGCATGTCAAACAACACTTAGATGTCGTTTACACGTGGAATCCATAATCTCCAATATTGATTTAGTAAGAGTTTCTAACTATTGTATCTCTTTAATCTATATATATAACACAACAAAAATACAAATAATTGTACAACACTGTAGAGGTGATCAAAATTACTGTGAGAATCGGAATTCCGGCTGCCGTAGGCTCACTCTACCTAGAATCAGAGTTGGTATCGATACCCAATTTTGGGGAACTGAACTCGAAATCGAAATTTCTATTGGAACATGTAGAAATTCTAGTTCCCCTTGTTTTTTTTTATTTCTTTTCAAAGTTTAATAACTTAAGTGTTGGCATTATATTCCATATCAATTGAGTCTTGTAATCATCAGTGTTCTGATGGTTGACGTGCTAAAGTTCAAGTAGTCATTTAAGCAAGTTTATGTGGAGAAAATCTATTTATGAGAAGATTTGAAGTTTTGAGTCAACTGCTTGGTGCAGGTTCAAATGGGTTGTTTGAATTGCTTCGATATGGTCTTGCAAGTTAGCAAAGGTTTTTTTTTTCAAGGTCACTGATTGTAAATGTTGTTCTCCTAGTGGATTGGTTAAATGGCGTGGTGCCTGAGGGAGTTAAAAGTTTAAATTTTGATTTCTGCATTTGGGTGTGTAAGGGTTTGCTTTAATCTTTTAATCACCTATTTACACCCCTTTAGATATAGTTAGGGATGACCATAATTGGCTTGCACCACAACTGCTTACACTTCAAGAATCATCACCATCAACACAAGTACTGATCTCCTCACACCAATTAGATCCATAAGTTCAATAATTTCTGTCGATCGGGAGTGAATTTATGTGGGTTACATATACATGAAAGTCAAAAGGTGAAGGTGCACAATTTGTATGGTCTAATTCATAATCAGCTATATACGGTGGATGAAGATAAAAGCAAATATACCTTGGTTTACGAATAACTATTTACTAATCGGACAGTTTCTATCCCCATGAACAGAATATTTTCCTTCATGGAGGAGTCACTAATTGTTGAATAATACTAAAAAGTATGTGTTGGAAAAATTGCCACTCGAACATTCTCTCTTTGAGCTGTGGACAGTGATTATAATAGGCACTAGTTATGGTCTCAATGCTATTGTTGAAGGTCATTTGGACATTGCAAAAGAGTCATTACAAAACCCTTTAGCCACTATTGGTTTGATAGCATAAGAATGCTAATTACAAGGCTTTAGAGGAATATATGTACCCATTAGGATAATTACTCTTCGTGCACCTTAGGATTTCTACACACAACTTTTCATTGATAATAGTATTCCCAAATTCGATTCAAATTCAGCCTATCAAAGTTGCTAATCTCTCAGACGTAGCACAAATGGTGAAATCCAAATGAACTTAAAAACATATGGGACAACTAATTTTGGACAAACTCGACACCGAAGAATATCATAAACTATTTTCTAATTAGCTTTCCATAAGTCATGTATTCGTTGGTGCACAGGGAGATTATCAGGCTGGTATAGAATAATAAATTATAATTAAACTGGTTATGGAATAATTTTCTTTGAAAAAAATCCATCTTTTGGTTATTTAGTCTAATGTTCATTACTATCTTCACCAATCTCTTTAGTGTTCGGGCTACATTTCTCACGTTCAAATGTTATGGTTCTGACCATCGAGTATGGTGATCCAATGGTTAGGCCGACTTGTATGTCCATGAGGTCACATGTGCTGTGACAGAGTTACTTGGGCAACAATCTATCCATTATGTTGAAGTAAATGAAAACAAGATTGCGAGAGAGAGAGAGGGAGAGAGAGAGAGGAGAGGACAAAACAGTTTAAGCTGGTTTAGTACTTGGACCTACGTATGTCCAACCTCGAAAAAGTAGAAGAGGGCTACATGATTTCTTTTATTCAATATGATTCCGAGTCTATATTTACAAGAGGTTAGAGAGGGTGTATTTATACAAGAATGAAGGAGACAACTCTCCACAAATTATCGTCACTTGTAAGAGTGGGCAAATTTATCCCCGGTATTGGAATTCTGGTTCCGGTACTTGTTTCGACATCTAGCCACTGCCTTTCGCAGGGAACCGGAGGCGGTAGGTGATATTGCCACATAGGCGGAACCAGATGTGGTATAGGTAATTTCATCGAAACTGTGCAGAATTCTGGTACCAATTTTTTTTTTTTAAAACCAAAACACACAGTTTTAGACTAGATCAAAACTGTTCATTTTGGTCTAGGGTTTCATTTAACCCCCTCAACTCATTCTCTCCTCTCTAATCTCTCAGTTTCGTAGCCTCTCTAGACTCTTAGCTATCTGCGCCTCCACTCTCCTTTCCTTCTCTGACAACTCTTAGCCTTTCTCTCAGCTCTTGGCTCTCTCAGTCTCGGTCTCTTAGTTCTCACTCTCGCCGTCACTAAAGGCCAATGCCACCTCTCTCTCAGCCGATTACGCTGCCTCAGCCTCTCTCAATCTCTGCTTCTCTCACAGTCGATCTCTCTCTCTCACAAATTTCTTGAATTATTTGTTCAATTTCAATTTTATTATTGTTGTTGTTCACTTATTCATTACATTATTTGTTAATCCATTAATTTTTCTTCATTAGTGCAGGTGCTCTATGTGTGCCATGTAGTGACAATGGGTGCTCTGTGTGTGTGGTGACAGTTTGTGAATCACAAACTTGAGGTAGTTGTTTACTTCTTATAGTTCATTATTTAGTTAATTTAACTGTGTTGGTTAATTGGTTGGCTGTGAAATTGAGTTGGAAATGGAGGATGGGCTTATATTTGGATTTGGAGGAGTGTTGTGAAACTGTTTGGAGATTGGAGGATGAGCTTGAATTTGGATTTGGATTTTGGAGTGTTGTGAATCTGCGATCTATTTAGTGCTTAATCATTAATGTTTTAATGTTTGGTTTATGTTTTGTGTTTCAAATTTTTTTATTCCAGTTTTAAAATGACTATTAGAGAATAAAGTATGAGTATGCTTATTAGTGTTTAATGTTTGGTTTTTCAAATTTTTTTTTTCAGTTTTAAAATGACTATTAGAGAATAGAGTTAAAGTATGTTTTATGTTTATTAGTGTTTAATATTTGGTTTATGTTTTGTTTTTCAGTTTTAAAATGACTATTAGAGTGTCATAGTACGAGTATTAGAGTTTAAGTTTTAAAATGAAAGCTTCATCATTTCATTCTTTAATTCGGCATCCCTTTAAATTTTATCAAGTTGTTTTCAAAACTTTTTGTTTTTCTCAGATGGATCTGTTTTCTTTTTCTACACTGGATCTGACTCATTCGGTTGACTCACCACGTTCCTCTGTAGGAGCTGATGCTTCATCTCTTACTATTGGTGAGGAGCTGACTCCTCAAATTGTGGGGGATGTTGATGAGTCAACACCTCCTCTCTTAAAGAGGAGGAAAGTTTCCCAACTGTCTCCTATGTGAGATCATTTTATAAGGAAAAAATTGACTAATTCGGATAAGCCAATTGCAAAATGTAATTATTGTAATCACGCAGTTGGGGTTCACTACAAGAATTAAGGGACCTCCGATATAAGGTCTCACTTAAAGGGTTGTTTTGCCTATCAACAGAATCAAAGTAAGTTGGACTTCTCTCAAAAGAAATTCACTATGATGCAAGTTCAAAATTGGTGATGAGGGATATAGTGGGGGGAGATGAAGATAGCTACATATGATGAGAAGAAAGTTAGGAGGGTCATCGCTTGATTCATAATCGTCGATGAGTTGCCATTTAGGTGGTGACCAAGGATGGATTCAAAGATAAAATTTATACCCTTGAGCCCCAATTTAAGATACCCTCTTGATACACAGTGATGAGGGATTGTATGGGTATTTATCTTGATGAGAAGAATAAATTGAGGAATATCATTTTAAAAACGGGTCCTAGTGTTTGCTTTACAATTGACACGTGGACTTCTGTTCAAAATATGAACTATATGTCTGTGATTGCACATTTTATTGATTCTACTTGGGTGTTGCACAAAAAGCTCGTTTCATTTCGTAGAGTCATGGATCACAGATGGGTCACAATTGAGAAGGAGTTGGAGGATTGCATGTATGAGTGGAAGATTGATAAGATTCTTACGATTACAGTGTATAATGCATCCTCTAATGATATTGCAATTGACCAAGTAAAAAGGAGACAAATGGAAATTCTGGTGGTATAGTGAGGGGAGTTGTTTGGGGGCATGACATTATATACATGAGGTGTTGTGTGCATATCTTAAACTTGATTGTGCAAGATGGTTTGAAAGAATTGGTTGATTCGGTGGTTAGTGTTAGAAATTGTGTGAAGTATGTTAAGTCATTCACCAAACGGTTGGATTATTTTAGAATGTGTGTGAGTAAGAGGAAGCTTCCTACAGATGGATTTTTGCAACTTGGTGTACCCACAATGTGGAATTCGACGTATATTATGTTGGATGCTGCGGAGAAGTATGAAAATGTTTTTCATGATATGTTGTATGAAGTATGTTAAGTCATCCTCCTAACGGTTGGATTATTTTAGGATGTGTGTCAGTAAGAGGAAGCTTCCTACAGATGGATTCTTGCAACTTAATGTACCCACAAGGTGGAATTTGATGTATATTATGTTGGATGCTGTAGAGAAGTATGAAGATATTTTTCATGATATGATGGTGTTGGATGATATGTCATAGTTTTTGGATTTCTTAACTGATGACGGATATGAGAAGAAGGGGTTAGGGCCTCCAACTAGTAATGATTGGGAGCATGTGAGGAATTTTATAAGATTTTTAAGGTTTTTTTATCAGGTTACATTGAAAATATATGCTTTGAAAATTTTTACTGTTAACTTGTTTTTTGAGCAGGTGGCTTTGATTGACAATCAGTTGACCAAATTTGTTGAAAGTGGGGATGCATTGTTGGTGGATATGGTGAAGAGGATGCAGTTGAAGTATAACAAATATTAGGGTAATCCGAGAAAGGTGAATAGGCTATTGTTTGTGGAAGCAACACTTAATCCCTAATTTAAGTTGATTTGGTTACGTTTTAGTTCTCTAAGACATTGGGTAAGGAGGAGGGTCAAGAGATGACTGATTTGGTTAGAAGTACATTGGATCGATTGTTTTTGGAGTATAATATTGTTTTTGGTTTTGAGAATCCTTCAAGGATTCAAGAGATTGAAAGAACTGGTGGTTGTGCTTCTAGTGGAAATGGTAGTGAAAAATAGTTATGGAATGAATTTCATTCTTTCATGTCTGAACAAAATGTCCTAGAAAGTAAGTCTGAGGTGGATAGGTATCTGATGGAGAAGGTTGAGCCTAAGACCGAGGGTTTTATATTTTGGGTTGGTGGAAAGTGAATTCTAGAAAGTTCCTTATACTTTCTCGGGTTGCTCGAGATGTACTTGCCATCTCAATTACAACCATGCCATCTGAGTCGATCTTCCACATAGAAGGACGTGTATTGGATGCTTTTGGAAGCTCTTTGGCTTCGAAAACAGTTGAAGGTCTCATATGTGCTCATAATTGGTTGCAATATGTGGACGTTCATGTAGATGAACCTGAGATTGGTGATGGAACAGAATATTCGGAAAGTTATAATATGGATAGAGGTAATGCTTTATTTGTTTGTTTTAATTATTACATGTTTTTAAATTTTTTTTTTCTAAACACTCTTTGTTTGCAGACATGACTAATAAGCCTAGACAAATGATGTGTATTATCGGTCTCCAATATAGATAGTGTGACTCTTGATGTGGACGATTAGAGGGAGGTATTGTTTTTCAATGAGTATCAGAGTATAGGTCCTATAGTTTAGGTATTAGTATATAGTTTTGTGCTTTTACGGAAAATGTCCATAATATTGATTAATAATTGTTAAATATTAACTTGTTAGACTTAGAATCTTAAATCATGGGATTGATGGGAAATTAGTAATTTGGATTTTGGGGGTGTGTTGTATTTTAACTAATAATCAAGGGAAAATATCATTGTTCGCCCCATAAGTTTGTGTCAATTTCATTTTCTACCCCCTAACTTTAAAAAGCGTGATTTACGTCCTATAAGTATGAAACATTTGCAATGTTCGTCCACAATTAAAATTTTCGTTAAAATTGACGGAATTCGGCATTAAAATGACCAAAATAACCCTCAAAGACAAAATTACTAAAATATTAAAAAATTCATTAAAAATAAAAAATTATATTAAAAAAAGATAATATTTTTAAAATAAAACTATTGAAACTCTAGTTCAGTAATTTATATATATTTTTAATTTATTTCTCCAATATTTATTATTTTTTGAAAATTGTCTTTGAGAGCATTTCGGTCATTTTAATGCCGAATTCCGTCAACTTTAACAGTAATTTTGATTGTAGACAAACATTGCAAATGTTTCATACTTAAGGGCGTAAATCGCAGTTTTGAAAGTTAAGGGGTTACAAATGCAATTGACGCATACTTATGGGGCGAACAATGATATTTCCCCAATATTCAATTATTTTTTGGATTTGGTAGTTTTTTTTTTTTAATGATGGACATGGTTTTGTGCACATATTTTATTATTTTGTAAAGTTGAGAATATTGATATGGTGATGTTTTGGAAAATGAAAAGTAATCAATTAGTTTCAAGTTAGGTGTTGTGTTATGCATTAGTTAAATTAGTTTAGTCTTTAGTGACCAATCTTTTGTAGTTGGTCATTAAATATTATGGGTATAAATAAAAAGGCCATACAAAACTAACACTGCCATAATCATATGATAGTGATGTTTTGATTCTATGGCCAACATTTTCTTCCATTCAATTCGACTATCCAACTATCAAAGTACTATTTGTTTTCTATTTTAGATTGTAAATTTGTATTATTTGTATATTTGATTTCTATGATTATTTGTAAATTTGTATTATTTTTCTTTCATTAATGTATGTGATTTATTAATTTATTGATCTACCATTATTATAGAATTGTAATTTGTAAATTCGAGTTCAAGCACAATAAATGAATAAAAGAGTTTTGGATCCAACATCCTAATTATAATAATTGAATAATTGGCCAAACTGCAAAGCCCATAAATTTGGGTCATGGGCTATCGCGTAAATCACTAAAAAAAAAAAAACAAAAATTTGGGCCCAAATCGGGGCAAATAGCCCAGATATAACTTCTCAGAATTTATGCATCCGTTATTGGGATTGCCGGAATTTCGGCTCCAGTACTACTGTTACCAACCCCTAATCACTTGTGACACCCTTGTTTTGTAAGTTGTGCTTAGTTGAACGCAATTATCATTTTTAGAAAAAAAAGGAGACAACTCTCCACAAATTAGGCCCCTTGTATGCTCAATCAAGGTTCCCTAATTGTGGGCCATCAGAAAGAGATAAAGAGATAAGAGATAAGAGAGAAGTTTCAGTACATAGACCTACATCCATTGTGAGAAGACTAAGCCCATACGCCACACTTGTATGCTCTCTAGTGTAGGGATGTGATTACAAAGGGGCTTTATTTATAAGCTCTCAATTACAAGAGCCCATATTACTTTGCCAATGTTGGACTCTAAGACTCCCATGCAAACTCAAGGTGGAGATTGGACTTATTAAAAAAAAAAAATCTACAATAACAAAAAAGTTGGGGGCAAAAAGTTGTCGTAAATACAGCTGATGGCAGATGAGGTCGCCAGAAGTTCAAAGAAGTGGTGCTGGACGGGGATTGGAAAGCCTAAGAAAAGATGTCAAAAGTTTGTGGATTGATGTCAAATGGGGTCTTAGAAAGCTGAGAGACGATGTCGAAAGTTCATTGGATTAATGCCAGATGACGAGTCAGAAAGCTTGACAGAAGACCAGACAAGGCACTGGAAGGACCTAGAGAAGATGCTATAAGTTTACCAGAATGATGAACTGGCGCAAATCGCCCAAGAAAAGATAAATAAAAGTCAGTCATAATGTTGAGGAAACAGCCACTGGACTAGAATTAGACTAGACGCGACTGAGATTGAACTAAACCAAATTTTGGGCCTAAACTGGGTCGAGCTAGGCCAACAAAAGTTTTACCCAGACTAAGCAAATTGAGCCACAAGAACGAAATGCCACTTCTAGTTGTTCCCTCCTACCATTTCTGGTTAGAAAAAAAATGATGATATTGCTCTTGTTTCAATTTAAAGTTTTTCAATTCTTGAAGTTGTGAATTCGTGCAAATACAACCAAAAATTTTATGAGTCTGGATGCTTTATGCACTCAACTATATAGTAAATTTACTTTAGTTTTCTTCGGAAGTAGAGCAATCAAATGTTGTGGGAGATTTTTGTAGGAGTAATTTGTCACCTGTTCAGGAGAAATGATTTAATGTGGTTTGATCTTGAGACTTATACCCATCATTGTTAAAGTTTAGCACGACTAAATGATTTCTCTTATTCAATATGATTCTAAGTGTATTTTTACAGGAGATTAGGGACGGTGTATTAATACAATAAAAAAGGATGCAAATCTTGACAAATCAGAGCTTTTGGTAATGAGGGTTCTTTGGTAAGTAGGACATATGGTAACACCCAAATAGGGTTGCCACCTCTAATTGTCCACGTCTACCATTTTTGCTTAGAAGTGATAACATAGATGCTTTTTGCATTTGATTATTATGTAATTAATGGATAATAAATTATTATTTTTTTCTCCAGTAAGAAGGATTAAATCTAAGTCTAGGCCTTACTAAAAAAGTTTTATAGCTTTACAAGATCAGTTGATTTGCTGGCTTGGCTTACGAACATCTCTTCATTATCTACAAAAATTCACTTATTTACATAAAAGGGAAACATCGTCCAATCAAACTATGTGGTCGATGTCATTTTGGGGTACAAACTAATTTTATCATATTATGCCTTCGAATATGAAAATTCTTGGATATGCACCTTTTGAAATAGGATGATTAATTTATGGGGCTGAAATGTGCAAGAAATAAGTCCTATGACACGATTTTGAAGGTCGAATAATGTTAAAATCTTAACATTATTGCAGTTTTGAAATAAGATGGCTTAATGTGACGATCATGATAGTTTCAAGTTTGGACACCCGAAATGACATTTGCCGCTTAGTTTAATTGGAGGTGCAAAGATGTGCATTTATCTTCTTACATATGATTTGTATATCATAGGTTCTAAACCAACCACAATTTTTTCTATACCTTCAAAATAGTTGATTTGACATGATATGTTGCCAATCGATCATCCCTCTTCAACCCTTGCGTACCTTGAAACTAACTGCACCCCATTAATATATTAACCTTTGACAGAATCCAAAAGGTAATGTAAAAAACTGCTAGGATAGCCAAAAGGCATTGCTTTAACATAAAGTCAACTGTAGGACAACCAAATATCATAACTTCTAGACATCGCCTCTTAAAGCGAAAATAATAAAGTTTTATCACTGGATTATCTATAATAATATCATAGCTAAATTATCTATCTCCCATGTAAGGGTACCCAAGATAAGAAAGTTTTAACAGTGGCAGAGTTGCGATGGCTAGGGAATGTGCTTGCAAAATTATGGTGGTGATGATTGTGCTGGTTATGCTCATTCTTATTGAAGCGCAAGCTCATGACCCAGTTGCCCCAACAAAGGTACAACCGACCAGGTCGAAACGAAAGGACGAGACTACTTGGTCTTCATTTCCTATCCCGCATCGTCGTCATTCTGATGAATTTGATAATATTCAAAGCCCCATTTCAAGTTGTCTTGAAGGAAAAATTGGAAGTTGTCGACAAATATGGCTACTTCACAAGTTTCGATATCCTTACTGTATCCTAGAAGTTTTTGGAATGCATCCTGATTCACAAGGACAACCTCAACGACCCAATGGTCCTAGACGTTGAATGGTGCTTCGAAGATTGCAATTGAGAAGGGAAGGCCATATACGCGCAAATTTTTCCTTTGTTTGTTAGACTGTTATGAAAAGCATGTCAAACAACACTCAGATGTCATTTACACGTGGAATCCATGATCTCCAATATTGATTTGGTAAGAGTTTCTAATTACTGTATCTCTTTAATCTATATATATATATATATAGAATGCCACAACAAAAATACAAATCACTGTACAACACTGTAGGGGTGATCAAAATTATCGTGAGAACCGGAATTCCTAGCTCCCGTAGGCTCACTCTGCCTAGAATCAGAGCCGATACCGATACCCAATTTTGAGGAATCGGACTCGGAATCGGAATTTGGTTGGGACATGCAGAAATTCTAATTCCATTTTTTTTTTATTTCTTTTCAAAATTTAATTATCAAATGATATCGTTTTTGTTAGTTCTTAATGTTTAAGTGTTGGCATTATATTCCGTATCAATTGAGTCTTGTAATCATCAGAGTTCTGATGGTTGAAGTGTTGAAGTTCCAGTAGTCATTGAAGCAAGTTTCCTTGGAGAAAATCTACTGAAAAAAAGATTCGGAGTTCGAGTCAATTGGTTGTGCGGTTCAAATGGGTTATTTGAATTGCTTCGATTGGGTCTTATAAGTTAGCAAAGGTTTGCTGTATTCAAGGTCACCGATTGTAAATGTTGTTCTCCTAGTGGATTGGTTAAGTGGTGTGGCGCTCGAAGCAGTTAAAGGTTTAAATTTTGATTTCTACATTTGGGTGTTTAAGGGTTTGCTTTAATATTTTAATTACCTATTCACCCCTCTAGATATAGTTATGGTCTAAAGCGTGTCCCACAATTTTGATAATTAAATTTAAATAATAAAAAATGAAAACACTCTCTAGTCTCTCTTAGACCTCTCTCTCTCTCTCTCTCTCTCTCTCTCTCTCTCTGTCTGTGTGTGTCTCTCAGCCTCCTCTCCTCTCTTTGGTTGCCTTGGCACCGTGGACGTTGGCTGAGCTCGAGACATAGTTCCATCTCTTAGACTATGCCTCGTTGGACCTCAACCGTGAATCGTGATCCCATCTCCCATTCTTATCCTATTTATTTTGATTATTTTATGTTTTATTTTATTTATTTCTTTTTTTCACAATTTTAGTAACATTTTTTAATTTCTTGTTCTGTTAGGGTTTTGACTAGGGCCTAGAATTTGGGAATTTTACTGACTTGGTCCTTTTGATTTTGGATTTGATTGTTTTTTTTGCCTAGATTGTTCATTATCGAAATTCTGGTAACTGGCTCCAAAGCATATATACTACACACAAGAACAACATTTATCGATCTCCAATAATTGCTTATGAATTTTTTGTTATTTATATCACAAAGAATGTCCTTTTATTTTGCGTTAAAATTAGTGTACGTAGTTAACACGTAAGGTTCGAAATTAATGGACTAGTTTTCTAATCTATGAGCATTTTAAGTAGCTTATTTCGGACAAGATATATTCAGAGTTACACTTCTTGTTACACTCATAATTTTTTTATATCCAATTAATACATGATCAGACCACTAACTTCAATACTATGAACCTTGTTTTTGAAAATGTGATTTCGCACAACTTGCATCATTCCAGGGAATCGAAGGACAAATGTCATCCTTTTCACATTTTGTCTATGATATCATGTTCGGGTTTAGTAATGCTTTAGGGGGTACTTAGTGACTAAGAGAGATTATTTAGTACTTGAGATACTAAGTTTGAAACCTTGTTAGGACATGATTTAATTGAGAATTGGAGTTCACATGCAACTGAGTTGTTGTTCAGAAGGTTGAGGAGCACGTATTGGATCAATTTAATTTTTTAAGCTAGTAGGACGTTTTTGTCTCGAAAAAGAACCTATGATTTTTTTCTATTAATATGTGAGTTCATCCACGAGTTTATGGTTATTTGGAGTTTTTTAGCTAGTAGGTCGATTTCTGGAATTGTGGATATAGATGAATTATGGATAGAGATGAAGTAATAGAGAAACAACATGAATTATAGAGATGACTGTGATGGATAAAAATGACATGACACAAAAAGTACGACACAAAAGGCTTAGGAGCACGAAGTGTCAAACTAGGACGTTGGTGTTCATAGTATGCCTTTTTGTAGGTTGGGTGTCCATGGTGATGTAGCCTTTTGAGTCACTGATCTATAGACACGTGTCGCGATGTGACGACCAAGCTTGCCTAAAAATGGGGGTCCGCCATTTAAACTACACCATCTCACTAAATTTGTGAGTTAAGCTTGAGATTAGTAGGAGTGAAGTAGAAGCAAGAAGGAGGAAATAGTTTAGTGAAGGTCAAGGTCGCTTAGAAGTAAAGTTTAGTTGGTTATCTTGATTTCCTTTCAAGTTTTCAAGATTGTGAATCTCTTGTCTTTATTATTCTGTGATTTTACGAGTTCTTGATGTTTTTGTGTTCTTGACGAAGAACAAGCTCGTCTTTCGAAAAAGTACCTTTTGAAGTTTGATTCATTTTCAAGATTTTTCAACTTTGATCCATTTCTTTTCAAATTTCTTCCAAAGTTGTTTTCAAAGCTCAAACATATTCTTGTCCTTATGATTTCATACTTTTCATGTCAAAATTAGTGTTTTCTACGTGGTGATTAAGCGGTTTTTAATCGAGAAATCAAATGTTTTTTTGCCTTCAAACACTTTCCACGATGATGGAACGAGTTAAATTGCATATCTAAATGAGATGTATAGCGTTGATATGAGACATGTATAGTACTTGTACGTGAAAGGGATGTTTATGGTAATGTTGCTGTAATGGTACTTAAGCGTGACTAATGCAAGCATGAAATGTACTCTTTATGGATACAACTGTTCGAAACATGAGAACCATTAGGACGTGATTTAGTGAGATTTGGAGTTTGACATGTGAACAATTAGGTTGTTGTTCAGGATCAGCACAATTAGACCTAGAGGGATCAATTTAATTTTATTAAGCAAGTTAGTGACATATTTGGCTCTCCAAACCGGAAAGATCCTCTTTTAATATGTTGGATTAGTTACGTACGTAGTTAACACGTAACGAAATTAATGACTAGTTTTCTAATCTATGAGCATTTTAATAGTTCGAACAAGATATATTCAGAGTTACACTTCTTATAACACGTTCTTTTTATATCCCATGATCAACCACTAACTTCAATACTATGAACCTAATGTCCAGGGTCCAGGACAATATTCATGGATTGGTATCATTTCTTAGTAATGCATTAGGGGGTACTTAGTGACTAAGTGAGATTATTTAGTACTTGAGATACTAAGTTAAAACCTTGATTAAGACATGATTTAATGAGAATTGGAGTTCACATGCAACTAAGTTTTGTTCTGAGGAGCACGTGTTGGATCAATTTAATTTTTTAAGCTAATAGGACGTTTTTGTCTCGAAAACCGAACCACATGATTTTTATTCTTTAATATGTGGGAGTTCATCCACGAGTTTATGGTTAATTTGGAGACTTTTTATTTTTCGGAAGCAAGTAGGTCGATTTCTATTGGAAGATTAGTGAACGATTAGCAAAATTAGCCATTTGAATTTCGGCTAGAGAGTGACACAATAGAGCACGACAATAAAAGCACGACCAAAAGGCTAAACCTAGAAAGCACGAAGTGTCGAACCGTAGGAGTTTTGGTGGTGACTTCATAGCTACCTTGCCTTGCAGCTGCTGTAGGTTGCTAGGTGTCGAGTTAATGTAGCCTTTTGAGTCACCAGCTAGCCTAGACACGTGTCGCGATGTGATGAACCAAGCTTGCCTATAAATAGGGGGTGGCCGACCATTTAAACTACACCATCTCATTGAAATTTGTGAGTTAAAGCTTGAGATTAAGAGTGAAGTGAAGTAGAAGCAAGAAGGAGGAAAAATTAGTTTAGTGAAGATCAACGCTTAGAGGTAAAGTTTAGTTGGTTATCTTTGATTTCAATTCAAGTTTTCAAGATGATTTGTGAATCTCTTGTATTTATTATTCTAGCATCTCTTGATGTTATTAGCGTTTTTCTATTCTTCTATTGTTCTTGATGTTCTTCGTGTTCTTGACGAAGAACAAGCTCGTCCTTTCGAAAAAGTATCATTTTCAAAGATTCATTTTCAAGTTTTTTTCAACTTTGATCCGTTTCTTTTCAAAATTTCTTCCAAAAGTTGTTTTTCAAAGCTTGAACATATTTCTTTCCTTATGATTTCAATACTTTTATGTCAAAATTAGTATTTTCTACGTGGTGATTAAGCCAGTTTTTAACCGAGAAATCAAAGTGTTGTTTTTCCTTCACAACACTTTCCTTTGAGAAATGTTTTATAATGTTGTGATGATGGAAACGAGTTAAGGTGTTGCATATCATAAATGAGATGTATGGGCGTTGATATGAGACATGCATACTTAACTTGTACGTTGGAAAGGAATATTTTGATGTTCAAGTATGGTTAAGGTGTTGCATATCATGAATGATATGTATGGGCGTTGACATGAGACATGCATACTTAACGTATACTGTGAAGACGTGACAGTATTGTGCACAAGAGGATGTGTTCACTTGTTGTGACATTCTGGCCTCTCCGTCGTACGCGGAAAGATCCTCTTTGAGGATACCGTATTCTACTCTAGGAGTAATGCGCAAAATACGGGCCATGTTTATTCTGGGAGTAATGCGCAAAACATGGAGGTTACTTGTAACCCGTCACTCTGGCCAAGTGATTCACTCTGGAGTGAGAGAGTAGTGGTGATTGAGAATGAAAAATGGAAAAGATCATTTTTAAGAATTGAGTCTTTTCATTTACTTTCTTCTTCTGTTTTGAGATTTTATTGTTGAATGAGTTTTCTTCAATATCTTTTATTGTATCTGCTATTCTGTCTAACCACTGGCTTTACTGAGTCATTTGGACTCACTGTTGTTTGTTAAATATTCTTTTAGCAGATGTTCAGAATTATTTGGGAGAATTTATAGACTTTGACTCATGACTTGATACTAAGCTGTAGTTGAGTCTGGGTCACAGAACCTAGACATCATCGTTGAGAGCGTCCTGATTATATTTTCTACATATGAAGAGGAAGAGTAGAAGAGAATAAGATAAAACTTATGTAGATTGTACAAAATTTAGTAGTTATTCTGCCATATTTTTTAGACGTACATAGAAAGTAGAATTGATACTCTTTTGTGATACAAATGTTGGAATAAAGGGTCTTGATGATGTTTATTTCTTAGAATCCTGTTGCTTTAACGATCCTCCCACTGGCCGTAACTTCAGTTTAATAGCGGCGTCTATTACTATTAGACAATGCTTGAGGTCTTAATAGTCCGGGCTATTACACAAGATTTCTCAGGGAAGATGCTATTCTTGTAGATCCAATTGGCCATCGTGTCAACTGTCCTAACAAACTTGTTACAAAAAGTTTTATGTGATGAAAATTTTGTTATGTCCCAAAAATTACCCTTCCGGAGCTTTTTGCAGTGTGCTCTGGATTTTTTCTGGTGGTAAGGTCAGCTTATGGTTAGACCGCGGATTAGCCTGGCAGACTTTATAACAGATTCAGTTTTTAGCTTTGAAAATCCGCCCAAACCTCTTCTTTAACTCATAATACCTTTCTACCCTTACCAAAACACTATATAAACATATTCCTAAGCCTCAAGCATGTTAAGATGTACATTGAAATTGCTTAACTCTCAAAAATCCTCTCTAGACCCCTTTGTATTGTTTTTTTTCTCTCTAAGTTAAACACCCTTTATTTTGATATTTGAGTTTGAGAGATTCATTTCATCCTTCTGGTGGAAGATTGCTGAAGTAAGAGATTACTGGAAGAGTTTATTCCTTTCCTACTTGGTTTCCAAGAAGATCAATCACCAAAATTCAAGGTTCTTGAGGGATTCTCAAGAAAGGTTGCCGCTGAAGTTTTAGGAGTGGAAGGGCTGACAAGTTCATCTGCATCTATGTAAGAACGGACAGGAGTTGCTGGCTTTATTGAAGATTAGAGGATCTGAAAAAGTGAAGGGCTTTTTACTTAGGATCACTATCTTGTAAAGTTTGAAAGTTTTTAGTGGATCGATTGGTGTAGCCTTCGCACACTCGGAGTGTTTTTGTCCCTTGGAGGAAGACATCCGATTTTCACTTCGTAACTAAAATTCCTTGTGTTCTTTATCTTGGTTGCTAGCTTATATTGCTTAAGTTATTCTTGTGATTTTCTTAATTTCTTTAGTCATCTTGATTGTTTTATTAAGGATCTAGTATCTTAGTTAAACAATTTTAGAGATAAAGATTTTTCTATCATAAATTGTTTTGCTATACAATTACTGTCACTCTAAGATTTTACAGATTTGGTATTTTCAATTGATTGATAGTTGTAGTGATATTTTTCTGTGTTAGAAAAAGTGAGTTAAATTTTTAAATATCTATTCACCTCCCTCTAGGTATAGTATTGAGTCTAAACTTGATTTTCAAACGCAATGTAAAATATAACACATGCAAGTATATATGAGCATGCAAATCTTACTAGTACCAATATGAGTAATCAATTATATGTGTAACAATTTAAATCATACAATTATATGCAATTATATGTTATTACAAGTATAAGGTACTATTAAATATAAATATAAGTATAAGGTACTATTAAATAATATGTATAAGATACTTTTAAATATAAGTATAATAATTAGATCGAATGGTATACTAATTATGCATCACATAGATCATAGCTACAAATCGTATTCAACAGGACAAGCAAAATTTCAGCTAAACTAATAGCTCTGTAGTCTAATTGTCGTAAACATGCACTAAACAAAATCCATCGGAAATGGATTGATTACCATATTATACGTGCATGTCTATGGAACACTACTATTTGCCACTAATTTGACTGGTCTCTATAGTTGAATTGTTTTTCTTGTAGCTGTAGTGTGAGATCTATATAGGAGTTCTTCCACTTTGATCATACAAACCCACATGAGATTTTTAATAACACACCTTTTTGTTTTGGCTTAATCAGTCCACTAATCCTTGGGGTATAACAGAATTTCAAATTTGTCCCTAAGGTTTATTTCGTCCTATAGTACTAGTCATTGGAGAATCTTTCGTGTCCTAGAGTTGTCATTTCGTCAACTCAATTGGCCTTTTAACGGACTTAATAAATCTCATTTGGCTAATGGGGATATGTCACCACCGATTGAAACCAACTACGTGTCCTCAAGTCACTCCAGGATGCATTATCTTTACAAAAGACTTGTCAAGCATGACATTTTAGGTCCAGCACGACATTTTATGAAAGGATTGAAGTTCCCAGCACCTGCAATTCAACCACCAATCATTCCATATTTCTTGGGCCTTAATAATAGATTCACAAAAAACACCTTTGTTGATTTTAAGGGTAGTGAATTCCTATTCTGGCTCTTTTAAGTTTTTAGTCGTTTCCTGTACTGACTTAAGTGCTACATTTTAATCATAAGTTAGATTACATTTCTGATTTCTCTAATTGGAGCTTTGCAAGGTCATGGATAGGATCAACTATAACATAATTAGCATATTCAGTCTTTTCTCTATTGATGCTTTCAAAGATTTAACTTTTGTGTCTTACTTTGCTTATCCTTTATTTGGACTACAATCACTACACGTCTTATAGGGGCTTTTGTACATATTGTAGATATTAAACATAATTAACATATTCGATCAGAAACATTGAGTTTAACACAGTTTACTTGTAGTAGGATGAGATTGGTTGGGTAACTTTCAGCGTGACAGGAAAATGCGAGTGAACTGTATATGACGACATGTTTTGCCCTTCAGGTCGGCCACAACTTGTAAGCAGAGATTGTCACCTGAGCAACAATATAGGCGATACTTGGGTTTGAAAATGCCATAGATTGATCATATTTGATGGACTTATTAGGATGAGTTGTCTCTTTAATCTAGGTCGGTTTCTCAGCTATGGACCAATAGACGGTTGATAGTCGTGGACCCAAAGAAACTAGCTAGCACGATGCAGGCAAGTATTGAAGAGCTCTTACCAAATTAATATTGGAGATCATGAATTCTATGTGTAAACGACATCTGAGTGTTGTTTGACATGCTTTTCATAACAGTCTAACAAACAAAAGAAAAATTACGGGTATATTGCCTTCCCTTCTCAATTTGCAATCTTCGAAGCACCATTCAACATCTAGGACCATGGGTCGCTGAGGTTGTCCATGTGAATTAGGATGCATTCCGGAAAACTTCCTATGATATAGAAAGGATACGAATCTTGTGAGTAGCCATATTTGTCAAACTTCCAATTTTTCCTTCAAGACAACTTGAAATGGGCTTTGAATATTATCAAATTCATCGGAACAACAACAATGCGGGATAGGAAATGAAGACCAAGTAGTCTTGTCCTTTCGTTTCGACCTAGTCAGTTGTACCTTTGTTGGGGCAACTGGGTCATGAGCTTGCGCTTCAATAAGAATGAGCATAACCAGCACAATCATCACCACCATAATTTTGCAAGCACATTCCCTAGCCATCGCAACTCTGCCACTATTAAACTTTCTTATCTTGGGTTACCCTTGCATGAGATACATATAATTTAGCTATGATATTATTATAGATAATCCAGTGATAAAACTTTCTTTATTATTTCTTTTAAGAGGCGATGTCTAGAAGTTATGATATTTGGCGGTCCTACAATTGACTTTATGTTAAAGCAATGCCTTTTGGCTGTCCTGCAGTTGTAAAATAGTTTTTTACATTACCTTTTGGATTCTGTCAAAGGTTAATATATTAATGGGGTGCAGTTAGTTTCAAGGTACGCAACGGTTGAAGAGGGATGATCGATTGGCAACATATCATGTCAAATCAACTATTTTGAAGGTATAGAAAAAATTTATGGTTGGTTTAGAACCTATGATATACAAATCATATGTAAGGAGATAAATACACATCTTTGCACCTCCAATTAAACTAAGCGGCAAATGTCATTTCGGGTGTCCAAACTTAAAACTATCCTGATCATCACATTAAGCCATTTTATTTCAAAACTACAATACTGTTAAGATTTTAACATTATTAGACCCTCAAAATCGTGTCATAGGACTTATTTCTTGCACATTTCAGCCTCAGAATTTAATCATCCTATTTTAGAAGGAGCATACCAAGAATTTTCATATTTTGAAGGCATAATATGATAAAATTAGTTTGTACCCCAAAATGACATCGACCACTTATCCCTTTTATGTAAATAAGTGAATTTTTTTAATAATGAAGAGATGTTCGAAGCCAAGCCAACAAATCAACTAATCTTGTAAAGATATATGACTTTTTGAGTAATGCCCCAAACTTAGACTTAAAACTTCTTATTGGAGAAAAAAAAATTTTGTATCCAATTACAAAATAGTTAAATGCAAAAAGCATCTACACTATTTTTTCTAGCAAAAATGGCAAAAGGGGACAATTAGAGGTGGCAACCCTATTGGGGTGTTACCATAAGTCCTATTCACTAGAGAATCGTCATTAAACAAAGGGCTCTGATTTGTCGAGATTTGCATCCTTTATTATTATATTAATACACCCTCCCTAATCTCTTGTAAACATACACTCAGAATCATATTGAATAAAAGAAATCATGTAGCGTGCTAGACTTTAACAATGATGGGTATAGGTCGCAAGACCGAACCACATTAAATCATTTCACCCGAACAGGTGACAAATTACTCCTACAAAAATTCTACCATAATGTAATTGATTGCTCTATTTCCAAAGAAAATTAAAGCAAAATTACTATACAGTTGAGTGCAAAAAGCATCCAAACTCATAAAATTTTCGTTGGTATTTGCATGAATTCACGACTTCTAGAATTGAAAAACTTTCAAATTGAATCAAGAGCAATATCATCATTTTTTTCTAACAAAAAATGGTAGGAGGGAACAACTAGAAGTGGCATTTCGTTCTTGTGGCCCAGTTTGCTTAATCTGGGTAAAACTTTTGTTGGCCTAGCTTGACCAGTTTAGGCCCAAAATTCGGTTTAGTTCAAGCTCAGTCGCGTCTTGTCTAATTCTAGTCCAGGCCCAGTCTAGTCCACTGGCAATTTCGGCAACATTATGACTGACTTTTGTTTATCTTTTCTTGGCGATTTGCGCCTGTTTAGCATCATTCCGAAACTTTCAGCATCTTCTCTAAGGCCTTCCAGCACCTTGTCTGGCATCTTCTCTCAAGCTTTCTGACGCGTCATCTGGCATTAATCCGATGAACTTTCGACATCATCTCTTGGGCTTTCTGAGACCCCGTTCGACATCAATTTGACAAACTTTTGACATCTTTTCTCAGGCTTTCCAATGCCCCAGCACACTCCGTTGAACCACCTTTTCTGGTGATATCTCCACTTCTGGCAACCTCATTTGCCACCAGTCGTATTTACGCAACTTTTGCCACAACTTTTTTCTTATGGGGGATTTTTTTTATAAGTCCAACTCAACTACACCTTGAGTTTGCATGGGAGTCTTAGAGTCCAACATTGCCAAAGTAATGTGGGCTCTTATATTGAGGGCTTATAAATAAAGCCCCCTTGTAATCTCATCCCTACACTAGAGAGCATACAAGTGTGCCACATGGGCTAGACTTCCCAAAGTCGATGTAGGTCTATGTACCAAACCGTCTCTCTTATCTCTTATCTCTTTCTCTTAGTCTAAATAATTTTCTCCTCTATTATAAATTTTAACAAAGATTGATGGCCCACAATTAAGAACCTTGATTGAGTCCTTTGATTAAGCCACAATTAAGGAACCTTGATTGGGTTGATTACGACCCTTTTCTCTTGTCTCCTTTTTTTCCCCAATAATGATAATTGCATTCAACTAAGCACAACTTACAAAACAAGGGTGCCATAAGTGACGATAATTTGTGGAGATTTGTCTCCTTCATTCTTGTATAAATACACCCTCTCTAACCTCTTGTAAACATAGATTCAGAATCATATTGAATAAGAGAAATCATGTAGCCCTCTTGTACTTTCTCGAAAGTGGACGTACGTAGGTCACAATACTAAGCCAGCTTAAACTGTTTTGTCCTTCCTCTCTCTCTCTCTCTCTCTCTCTCTCTTTCTTGCAATCCCATTTTCACTTACAACATAATGTATGACATCCATCCCTTCTTGGATAGATTGTTACCAAGTACCTTCGTCAGAAGACATGTGACCTCATGGACATACGAGCCGGCCTAACCACTGGATCACCATACTCAATGGTCAGAACCATAAAATTTAAATGTGGGAAATGTTGCCTGAACACTAAAGAGATTAGTGAAGATAATAGTGAACATTACACTCCATAACCAGTTTAATTCATTTATTATTCTATCCCAACTTGATAATCTCCCTGTGTGCCAACGAATACATGGCTTAAGGAAAGCTGATTAGAAAATAGTTTATGATATTCTCTGATGTCCTTGAGCTTGTTGAATGCCAACTGAAGTTAAAAAGATTGGGACAACTAATTTTGGACAAAGTTGAGGACATCGGAGAACATTATAAACTATTTTCTGATAAGCTTTCTATAAGTCATGTATTTGTTGGCGCACAGAGAGATTATCAGGCCGGGGTAGAATAATAAATTATAATTAAACGGGCTATTGTATAATTTTCTTTGGAAAGTATCCTTCTCCTAGTTATGGAGTGTAAGTGTCATTATTGTCTTCAGCAATCTTTTTAATGTTCGAGCTACATTTCTCACATTTAGATATTATGGTTCTTACCATCTAGGATAGTGATCCAGTGGTTAGGCCGGCTCGTATGTCCACGAGGAGACAGCCTGCTGGAACGAAATCTAGAATATTAAAATGCATGAAAGACTTAAACTCTTACTTTGGATAGTCTTTCTTAGTATCCTTCAAACAAAAGGGAAGATTGCTGATAGACTTGGGTTGGATGAAGGGGAGGATAATCATTGTATTCTATGTGGATTGGTAAGGGAGAAGATTCACCACCTATTTCTTAGGTGTATGGTAAGTAAAGTGGTGTGGAGAGAGTCCCCTTGGCCACTGGACATTGCGACAGTGGAGTGTGACAATGCTGTGGAATCGATAAGAGTGATAATCCACCCAAAAACAACTTGGGCATGTCAAGAACAAAGAAGCAATATTTCTAGATTTTCGTTGCCAATGCAATAGATCTTGTATGGGCTAGTAGGAATAGAGCAGCTCATTGTGGGGAGCAAGAAGAAGTCGTGGATGTAGCGAGGAAAGTTTGCAGGGTTAGCTAGGAACACGCAAATGATTGGAGGATTAAGGAGGATGACCCACTAGTTACACCGTGGAAGCCACCACCCCTTAAGTGATTAAAGTAAATGTTGATGTGGCTATCATATATGAATACTCGACTATTGCTGCAATCTTCAGGGACTCGGTAGGGAAGTTGGTTCATGCAGCCGCAATGAGAGTTGTTGGAATTGATGCAACAACAAGTGTGGCTGAAGCTATGAAGTTGGGTGTAGTTGAGGCGGTAAAATCTAGCTTTAGCACAATTGTTCTAGAAGGAGATTCTAAGAGGGTGACTGATGCTGTCAAACACTTTTCAAAGAGGACCAATTGGCAAATCCACGACATTGTTGCTGAAATCCCTAGTCTCCTCTGATGGGTGAATCAATCGAAATTTCAGCACATAAGACGTGGTGCGATTAATGTTGCACATTGCCTAGCTCGTTGGGCCGCCTTAGGAAATTTTCTGGGAGGCTCTCCCTTTATTTTTGAGCAAACACTGGATATGAATTGGTTGTATTTAGGGGTTGATCCCTCGTAGTTTGTTATGATGGTCTTGTTGGTAATGGAAGGTTGTAGTCTTGATTAAAAAAAAAAAGTGAACATCAGGTTGCATGAGAGAGAGAGAGAGAGAGAGAGAGAGGTAATGACAAACAGTTTAAGGTGGTTTAGTATTATGACCTACATCCACTCTCGAGAAAGTGCAAGAAGGCTACATGATTTCCTTTATTCAATATGATTCTGAGTCTATATTTACAAAAGGTTAGGGAGGGTGTATATCATCTTGTGACACCCTTGTTTTGTAAGTTTTGCTTACTTGAATTCAATTATGATTATGAGAAAAAAAGGAGACAAGTCTCCAAAAAGTATTCCTTGATTGAGGGTTGTCAATCTTTGTTAAAATTTAAAATACAAGGGAAAATTATTTAGACTAAGAGAAAGAGAAAATAGATACATTGGCCTACATCGACTCTGGAAAGGTCTAGCCCATGCGGAAAACTCGTATACTCTCTGGTGCAGGGATGAGATTACAAGGGGGCTTTATTAATAAGCCCTTGATTACAAGAACGTACATTACTTTAGCAATGTTGGACTCTATGACTCTTGAGTTTGGACTTATAAAAAAAATACCCCAAAAGAAAAAAAATTGTCGTAAATACCTGATGGCAGACAGGGTTGCTAGAGGTGGGGATATCACTGATAAAGATGCAAGAAGTTCAATAGAGTGGTATTGGTTGAGGCATTGGAAAGCCCATGAAAAGATGTCAAAAGTTTGTCGGATTGATGTCGGACGGGGTCTTAAAAAAGCCAGATAGACGATGTCGAAATATCATCTAATTAATGTCAAACGGCGCGTCAAAAAGTTTGAGAGGAGATGCTAGACGGGGTGTTGGAAGGCCCTAGAAAAAATGCTGGAAGTTTGCCGGAATGATGCTGAACCGGCATAGATCTCCCAAGAAAATATAAACAAAAGTCAGTCATAATGTTGCCGAAATTGCCTCTAGACTAGAGCCGAAACTAAACTAGGCAAAATTAGACTGGGCCTGGACCTGAATTAGACAAGACACGATTGAGCTTGAACTAAGCCGAACTGGGCCTAAACTGTGTCAAGCTCGGCCAACAAAAGTTCTACCCAGATTGAGCCGAATTGGGCCACAAGAATGAAATGCCACTTCTAGTTGTTCCCTTCTACCATTTTCGCTTAGAAAAAAATAATGATATAGCTCTTGATCCAATCTGAAGTTTTTCAGTTATAGAAGTCATAAATTCGTGCAAATAACAACGAAAATTTTATGAGTTTGGATGCTTTTTGCACTCAGCTGTATAGTAAATTTGCTTTAATTTTCTTCGAGAATAGAGCAATCAATTACGCTGTGGAAGATTTTTGTAGAAGTTATTTGTCATGTCTGTATAGTAAATTTGCTTTAATTTTCTTCAGAAATAAAGCAATCAATTATGTTGTGGGAGATTTTTGTAGAAGTAATTTGTCACGTGTTCGGGGTGAAACGAATTGAAGTAGTACTTCGGTCTTGTGACCTATGCCATCATCCGTAAAGTCGAGCAAGGCTACAAGATTTCTCTTATCCAATATGATTCTGAGTGTATGTTTACAAGAGTTAAGGGAGGGTATACAATAATAAAGGACACAAATCTCGACAAATTAGAGCCCCGGGTGATGACGATTCTCTAGTGAGTAGGGGCTAATTATGGTATTGCCCGGATAGGGTTGCCATCTCTAATTGTCCCCTTCTATCATTTTTGCTTAGAAAAAAAATAGTGTAGATATGTTTTGCATTTAACTATTTTGTAATTGGATAACAATTTTTTTTTTCCGCAGGGAAGAAGGCTTAAGGCATTACTCAAAAAGCTATATATCTTTAGAAGATTAGTCGATTTGTTGTCTTGGATTGGAACGTCTCTTCATTATTTACAAAAATTCACTTATTTACATAAAAGGGAAACATCACCCAATTGTACTATGTGGTCTATGTCATTTTGGGTACAAACTAATTTTTTCATATTATGCCTTTGAAATATCAAAATTCATCAATATGCATCTTGTGAAATAGGATGATAAATTTTGGGGCTGAAATGTGCAAGAAATAAGTCTTACGACACGATTTTGATGGTAAAAAAAATGTCAAAATCTTAACATAATTGCAGTTTTGAAATAATATGGCTTAATGTGACGATCTTGGTGGTTTGAAGTTTGGACACCCGAAATGACATTTGCTGCTTAGTTTAATTGGAGGTGCAAAGATGTGTATTTTTCTCCTTAAATATGATTTGTATATCATAGGTTTTAAGCCAACCACAATTTTTCTATCCTTCAAAATAGTTGATTTGACATGATATGTTGCCAATCGATCATCCCTTTTCAACCTTGCGTAAATTGAAACTAACTGCACCCCATTAATATATTAACCTTTGACAGAATCCAAAAGGTAATGTAAAAATCTGTTTTACAACTATAGGAGAGCCAAAAGGCATTGCTTTAACATCCTTCAAAATATCATAACTTCTAGCCATCGCCTCTTAAAGCAAAAATAATAAAGAAAGCAAAAATAATAAAGAAAGTTCTAACACTGGATTATCTATAATAATATCATATATAACTAAATTATATGTATTCCAGGGGTCTCTAGTAGTGGATTTTAATGTTGATCACTTTTCTAGATTAAATTCCCAAGATAAGAAAGCCTTAATAGTGCAAGAGTTGCGATGGCTTGGAAACGTGCTTGCAAAATTATGGTGGTGATGATTGTGTTGGTTATGCTCATTCTTATTGAAGGGCAAGCTCATGACCTAGCTGCCCCAACAAAGGTACAACCAACCAGGTTGAAACGAAAGGACGAGACTACTTGGTCTTCATTTCCTATCCCTTATCATAGTCATTCTGATGAATTTGATAATATTCAAAGCCCCATTTCTAGTTGTCTTGAAGGAAAAATTGGACGTTGTCGACAAATATGGCTACTTCACAAGGAGGAATATCCACACTGTATCATAAGAAGTTTTGTGGAGTGCATCATTATTCACAAGGACAACTTCAACGACCCAAAGTTCCTAGACATTGAATGGTGCTTCCAAGATTGTCAATTGAGAACGAGATTTCGATATACCCGTAAATTTCCCTTAATTTGTTTGTTAGACTGTTGTGGAAAGCATGCCAAACAACACTCAGATGTCATGTACTCGTGGAATCCATGATCTCCAACATTGATTTGGTAAGAGATTCTAATTAATGTATCTCCTTAATCTATATATATATATATATATAGATATATATGCCCCAACAAAAATACAAATTACTGTAGAAAACTAGGGGTGACCCAAATTATCGTTAGAACCGGAATTCCGACTCCTGTATGCACACTTTGCCTAGAATCAGAGCCGATACCAATACCTAATTTTGGAGAATCGGACTGGGAATTGAAATTCCGACAGGGACATGCAGAAATTCTAGTTCCGCTTTTTTTTTTTTTTTTCTTTTCAAAATTTAATTATCAAATG
This sequence comes from Morella rubra, assembly GCA_003952965.2. Lineage (NCBI taxonomy): Eukaryota > Viridiplantae > Streptophyta > Magnoliopsida > Fagales > Myricaceae > Morella > Morella rubra. The sequence continues at coordinate 9,213,250 of CM025852.1, forward strand.
ATATTTTTTTTGTTAGTTCTTAATGTTTAAGTGTTGGCATTATATTCCGTATCAATTGAGTTTTGTAATCATTAGAGTTCTGAGGGTTGACTTGCTAATGTTCCAATAGTCATTGAAGCAAGTTTCCTTAGAGAAAATCTACTGAAGAGAAGATTCGGAGTTCTGAGTCAACTGCTTGGTGTGGGTTCAAATGTGTTATTTAAATTGCTTAGATTGGGTCTTGTAACTAAGCAAAGGTTTGCTATATATATGGTCACCGATGTAAATGTTGTTCTCCTAGTGTATTGGTTGAGTGGCGTGGGGCCCGAAGCGGTTAAAGGTTTAAATTTTGATTTCCGCATTTGGTGTGTAAGGGTTTGCTTTAATGTTAATTACCTATTCACCCCTCTAGATATAGTTAGGGTCCAAAGCGTGTCCCATAATTTTGATAATTAAATTTAAATAAAGAAAATGAAAATCCTAGACCAAACGACACCGTTTGGTCCTGGGCTCATTAACCCCAACTTCCAATAATTAAGGGTTTTCCCCATGTACCGCTCACCCTCTTTGTCTCTCATCTCTCTTAGACCTCATTCTCTCTCTCATTATTTGGTTGCGCTTTGTCCCTGTCCTCTCTCTCCCATTAATTAGCGTTTGAGCTGCATTTCACACCTTTTTGTTGCTACTCCATGTAGATCCAATCGGCCGAAGGCTTCTCAGGAAGGATGCGTGGATGCAAGAGCGGAATCAGCTAGTAGTTTTATGTAATAATTAATATGCGTTAGGGACAGCGTGCCACCTGATTTCAAAGCTATATGTATTTCAACAGCAAGCAAAATTTCAGCTATGCTAATAGCTCTAATATTTGTCGTATATATACAACACCAAAAAAATCCTAATACATTTATACTGCAGTATTTATAATATATGTATGTGTTAAAAAAATATTTATCGTATCACCTATTTATGCTTTCCACCATCTATCTGAAATGGATTAATTATCATATACACGCATGTTTATGGAAGTCTACTATTTGCCACTAAATTTGACTGGTCGCTATAGCTGATTAATTGTTTTACTTGTAGTTGCAGTGTGAGATGTATGTTGGAGTTCTTCCACTTGGAACACAAACCCACATGAGATCTTTAATAACACACTTTTTTTTTTTTGGCTTAATTAGTTCACTAGTCCTTCAGGTATAATCGAATTTCAAACTAGTACCTAAGTTTTATTTCGTCTTATACTAGTCTTTGGGGAATCTTTCGTGTCCTATAATAGTCATTCCATCAACTCATGAGTTGGCCTTTTAATTGACGTAATAAATCTCATATAGCTAACGGGGATGCAGGATTACCACCGATCTTAAGCAACCACGTGCTCTCAAATTACCCGAGGGTGCATTATCTTTACAAAAGACTTGTCCAGAATGACATTTTAGGTCCAGCATAGCATTTTGGACTGAAGCGCCCAGCACCTGCAATTCAACCATTGATCGTTCCATATCCTGGGCCTTAATACTAGACTGACACGAACACCTTTGTTTATTTTAAGGGCAGCAAATTCCTATTCTGGCTCTTTTCAGTCCTTTTTCCAGCTTGACTTAATTAAGATCAGCTGCATTTTAATCATAAGTTAGATTACATACTTTGCTTATCCTTTATTTGGACTACAGTCACTACAAGTCTTAGGGCTTTTGTATATGGTAGAAATTAAACAGAAGGCTAGTCTTTTTTCCTTGTTTTTCTGCCATCTATTTCGGGGTACGTAAATGATTCCGAAGTGGGGAGGTAATACTGGCGAGTACAAGATCGTTCGTTGGGTAGTAGTCTTTTATGGGAGGCAAGAAGGGCAAGAAATTAAACAAAAGGTTATATACGTGTTTGGAAAATTGCCATTCGAACATTCTCTCTTTGAGCTGTAGACACTGATTATAACAGGAGCTAATAGTTATGGTCTTAATGCTATTATCAAAGGTCATTTGGACATTGCAAAAGAGCCATTACGAAACCCTTTAGCCACTCTTTAACACTATTGGTCTAATAGCGTATAAGAATGCTAATTACAAGGCTTCAAAGGAATATGGGTTAATTACAATTTTTTCCCTCAAACTATCACTTGATTCTCAAATACCCATACAAATTTTAACTCATTGCAACTTACCCTTGCAAACTATACTTCTCGTTGTGATTTCATCCCTAACCTACTGAAGTTGTTATATCGGATGATTTTTATCCCACGTAAACGACACGTGACCTTTTCCTTAATTGAAAAGACAAATTTGACCAGCTTGATTACAAGTGAGTCATTTTTTTAATAAAAAAAAATTAGCTAACTACATGTTTGTTTTTGCCTCTACGAATTGCGAGAAGCATTGTAGAAGGTTCGAGAGGACTCAAACGAGGGTAAAATTATCTTTTCACATCAGGAGAATATCGTGTGTTTATTACGTGGGATATAAACCGTTCGATATAATGCCTTCACATAAGGGGAAAATTGTAATTAACCCAAGGAATATATATATGAACCAATTAGGATAATTATTCCTTACGTACCTCAGGATTTTTGCATACAACTTTTTATCAATAATAATTTCCCCAAATTTGATTCAAATTCAGCCTATTGAATTTGCTAATCTCTCAGACGTAGCATCAATGGGCAATGCCAACTGAAGTTAAAAAGATTGGGACAACTAATTTTGGACAAACTTGAGGATATATATCGGAGAATATCATAAACTATTTTTTGATCACTTTTCCATAAGTCATGTATTCGTTGGCGCATGGGGAGATTCTCAAGCCGAGATAGAATAATAATTTGTAGTTAAACTGGTTATGAATAATTTTCTTTGGAAAATATCCCTCTTCTGGTTATGGAGGGTAGGGTTCATTATAGTCTTTACCAATCTCTTTAGTGTTCAAGCTACATTTCTCACATTCATATGTTATGGTTCTAACCATTGACGGCTCGTATGTCCAAGAGGTCACATGACCTGTGACGGAGTTACTTGGGTCGCAAGTTATCCAAGAGGGGGATGGATGCACTTACATTATGTTGAAATAAGTGAAAATTAGAGAGAGAGAGAGAGAGAGAGAGAGAGAGAGAGAGAGAGAGAGAGAGAGAGGACAAAACAATTTAAGGAAGTTCAGTATTGTGACCTACGTCCACCCTCGAGAAAGTGCAAGAGGGCTACATGATTTCTCTTATTCAATATGATTCTGAGTCTATGTTTACAAAATGTTAGAGAAGGTGTATTTATACAAGAATGAAGGAGACAAATCTCAACAAATTATCTTCACTTGTGACACCCTTCATGTTTTGTAAGTTGTGCTCAGTTGAATGCAATTATCACTATTAGAAAAAAAGAGACAAGTCACCATAAATTAGGACCCTTAAATTGTGGCTTAATCAAAGGACTCAATCAAGGTTCCTTAATCGAGGAGCATCAATGTTTGTTAAAATTTAAAATATTAGAGAATTATTTAGACTAAGAGAAAGGGAAAAGAGATAAGAGAGACGGTTTGGTACATTGACCTACATCGACTGTGGGAAGGCCCAGACATATATGTTTACAAGATCAGTTGATTTACTGGCTTGCTTCGAACGTCTCTTCATTATCTATAAAAATTCACTTATTTACATAAAAGGGAAACATCGTCCAATCAACTATGTGGTCGATGTCATTTTGGGGTACAAACTAATTTTATCATATTATCTGACAATTCTTGGTATGCACCTTCTGAAATAGGATGATTAAATTCAGGGGCTGAAATGTGCAAGAAATAAGTCCTATGACATGATTTTGACTGTCGAATAATGTTAAAATCTTAAAATTATTGCAGTTTTGAAATAAGATGGCTTAAAGTGACGATCATGATAGTTTCAAGTTTGGACACCCGAAATGACATTTGCCGCTTAGTTTAATTGGAGGTGCAAAGATGTGTATTTATCTCCTTACATATGATTTGTATAACATAGGTTTTAAACCAACCACAATTTTTTCTATACCTTCAAAATAGTTGATTTGACATGATATGTTGCCAATCGATCATCCCTCTTCAACCCTTGTTACCTTGAAACTAATTGCACCCCCATTAATATATTAACCTTTGACAGAATCCAAAAGTAATGTAAAAAACTGTTTTACAATTGTAGGATAGCCAAAAGACATTGGTTTAACATAAAGTCAACTGTAGGACAACCAAATGTCATTACTTCTAGACATCGCCTCTTAAAGCGAAAATAATAAAGAAAGTTTTATCACTGGATTATCTATAATAATATCATAGCTAAATTATCTGTATCCTATGCAAGGGTACCCCAAGATAAGAAAGTTTTAATAGTGGCAGAGTTGCGATGGCTAGGGAATGTGGTTGCAAAATTATGGTGGTGATGATTGTGCTGGTTATGCTCATTCTTATTGAAGCACAAGCTCATGACCCAGCTGCCCCAACAAAGGTACAACCAACCAGGTCAAAACGAAAGGACGAGACTACTTGGTCTTCATTTCCTATCCCGCATCGTCGTCATCCGATGAATTTGATAATATTCAAAGCCCCATTTCAAGTTGTCTTGAAGGAAAAATTGGAAGTTGTCGACAAATATGGCTACTTCACAAGTTTCGATATCCTTTCTGTATCCTAGGAAGTTTTAAGGAGTGCATCCTGATTCACAAGACAACCTCAGCGACCCAATGGTCCTAGACGTTGAATGGTGCTTCGAAGATTGCAAGGGAAAGGGAATTAGGACATTTTCCTTTTGCTTGTTAGATTGTTATGAAAAGCATGTCAAACAACACTCAGATGTCGTTTACACGTGGAATCCATGATCTCCAATATTGATTTGGTAAGAGTTTCTAATTATGTATCTCTTTAATATATATAAATTGCCACAACAAAAATACAAATCACTGTACAACATTGTAGGGGTGATCAAAATTACCGTGACAACCGGAATTCCGGTTCTCGTAGGCTCACACTACCTAGAATCAGAACTGGTACCGATACCCAATTTTGGGGAACCAGACTTGGAATCGGAATTCCAACTGGGACATGCAGAAATTCTAGTTCTGCTTGTTTTTTTTATTTTTTCAAAATTTAATTATCAAATGATATCGTTTTTGTTAGTTCTTAATATTTAAGTGTTGGCCTTATATTCCATATCAATTGAGTCTTGTAATCATAAGAGTTTTGATTGTTGACGTGCTGAACTTCCAGTAGTCATTGAAGTAATTTTCCTTGGCGAAAATCTATTGAAGAGAAGATTCGGAGTTCCTAGTCAACCGCTTGGTGCAGGTTCAAATGGGTTATTTGAATTGCTTCGATTGGGTCTTGTAAGTTAGCAAAGGTTTGTTGTATTCAAGGTCACCAATTGTAAATGTTGTTCTCCTAGTGGATTGGTTAAGTGGCGTGGCGTCCAAAGGTATGTTAAAGGTTTAAATTTTGATTTTCGCATTTTGGTGTGTAAGGGTTTGCTTTAATCTTTTAATTACCTATTCACCCCCTCTAGATATAGTTAGGGTCTAAAGCGTGTCCCACAATTTTGATAATTAAATTTAAATAAAGAAAATGAAAATCCTAGACCAAAGACACTGTTTGGTCCAGGGCTCATTAACCCCAACTCCAATAATCTCCTCCATACGGCTCACCCTCTTTGTCTCTCGTCTCTCTTAGACCTCATTCTCTCTCTCTCTCTCTCTCCCTGTCACGTTTATTGGTTGCGCTTGTCCCTGTCCTCTTTCACTCTCAACCTCCTCTCCTCTCCTCTCTTTGGTTGCCTTGGCACCGTGGACATTGGCTGAACCCGAGATGCGGAGTCGTCTCTCCGACTATGCCTCATCGGACCTCAACCACGAATCATGATCCCCATATCTCATTCTTATCCTATTTCTTTTGATTATTTGTTGTTTTATTTTATTTATTTATTTTTTCACAATTTTACTAACATTTTTTTAATTTCCTTTTTGTTAGGGTTTTGATTAGGGCCTAAAATTTGGGAATTTTACTAATATCTTCTAATCAACGCTGAATCTAATATTTTTGTGATTGATTTGGGTTGCAAATCTGCAATTTTTGTGACTGATCATTTCGTCCTTTAGATTTTGGATTTGATTGTTTTTTGCCTAGATTGTACATTACGAATCGAAATTCTGGTAACCGGTTCCAAAGCATACGTACCACACACAAGAACAACATATATCGATCTCCAATAATTGCTCATGAATTTTTTGTTATTTATATCACAAAGAATGTCTTTTTATTTTGGCGTTAAAATTAGTATACGTCCGTAGTTATATAACACGTAAGGCTCGAAATTAATGGATTAGTTTTCTAATCTACGTGCATTTGAGCAGCTTATTTCGGGACAAGATATATTAAGAGCTTACTCTTTTGTTACACCTCTATTTTTTTTTATCCAATTAATACATGATCAGACCCACATAACTTCAATACTATGAACCTTGTTTTTGAGAAATGCGGTTTTCGAGCAACTTGCATCATTCCAGACTTTTTTTTTTTTTTTTTAATGTTACTTTCTGATCCCACAACCACTTTTAATTAATTAGCTTTTGAGCTGCATTTCACACATTTTGATGCTATTCTTGTAGATCCAATCGGCCGCGGGAGATTTCTCAGGAAAGATGCATGCAAGCAAGAGCTGAATCTGCTAGCAGTTTCTAGTTTATTTGTTTCAAAATACTCTTGTTTTAATTTGTCTTTTATGTAATAATTAATATATATGCATCAGGGACACGTGCCAGTTGCAACCTGATTTCATAGCTATATATATTAGAATTCTATATAAGAATTATAATTCAGAATTAGATCGAATGGTACTAATTATGCATCATATATATCCACAACGACAAAAATTGGTTTTTGGAATGGATTTTTCAGTCCAAAAAAACTCGAATTTCTTTCAAAAAAATAGTTTTGGGACAAAATCTGTCCGTCTCACCAATTGTCCAACAAATCCATTATTAAAGGATTTTTGGGATGAAAATTTTGTACCTTTCAAACTCTTTCGAATGGACAGTGGAGGAAGAATAAATGATTAGGTTGAAAACTAGTAACAAACTAATTCAACAACCATCTTATAAGATGTTAGAGGTCTTGCTGAGTACATGTATGTATTGTAGATATGTAATTACAAATAATCCAGGTAAAATTAGAGTTAAGTCAAGTGACAACATAAAAAATTTACATACATCTTTTTAATTTTCTTTCAACTGGAAATAGACCACGTCTCATAGAATTCTCTTTTAATACACGAAAGAAAAAAAAGAGAGTTGTGACCATGAATATATGTTGGATAAAACCACCATAATTAATAAGCATTCAGTAGCAGATCAGTTTCTGATGCATTTTATGCTTAATACACAGAAAACAACTTTTCTTCAATATACGGAGCAACCTAGTAATTTTTGCTGCCGTTGCTGTAGCAAGCTTCAACATGATCTCTCTGTATCTGCAACAGGAGGAGCGATTATAAGGTTCTTGTGAACAATAGTGGTGATGTATTATAAATGTCCTTTCAATACAGCAGGACGTATATCTAGAGGCACGGGTTAACGCTTTTGGGCATCTCCACCACGTATATATCATTGCATGAACAGGTACATGCACACGCTGATCATACCATGATATATTGAGTTTGTGGTGAATCTTTGCATGATACTGTTAATGTACTTTAGTTGGCGTATAGACTTCATGATGAGTTGATAAAAATTCCTGAGATTGGCATTTATCAAGTCCTGCTCAAGTCAAGACCAGTGTCTCAATATATTTGGTGATCGTCTGAAGTGTTAAGGTTTGATTGAAGTATGCTTACAGTTCACTAAACTCGAAGTTGATCAGAGTTCATTCATAGTTTGATCAAGACTCACGAAAGGCAGTTACAACGGTTTTGACAGAAGCGCGCAAGAAGCAAGATTACTAGAGCATTCGTGAGAAGCCTTCCACCTGAACTTCTAGAAAATAAAAACGGTGTTTCTTCTCACATTCCTGCGCCTGATAATTGTTTACTGATTCCTTGAGAGAAAGCCTTGTTCCCAGAAGCCTTCATTCTACGTACATTCTCTGAAAAAGTTTATGTTGTTTGCTGTGAGTAAACTGAGATTGAACCCAGTGAGATTCTTCCTTCCCACATTATCTCAGATCAGTTTTTGATCACCATAATACATCTTGTTTGAGAAAGATAACTCCAGAGGTTGCTGGAGATCTACCTAAAGAGGCTGATTGCTTGTAGAGTGTGAATAAATCAGCATGGCTGTGAAAGATCAGTGTTTCAGAATCAAAATCTTCAAACGGAAGAGGAGTTCCTCGTTCCCTGCATGAAGGCAAATTTGGAAGTTGGATTCCAGGTAACAGTATATTAGACTAGCATACGGGGTTTGGGTAGCCTATAAGATCACTGTGTACTTAATTTGAAGATTATAGTGGATTCGAATAGCTGGCCTTTAGGCCCGGAGAGTTTTTTACCTCTTGAAAGAATTCTTTCAAGTGGGTTTTGTCTTTGTAAACAAATTTTGGTGTCCCTGTTTTGATTTTGTTTACATTGAATAACTTGCTGTTATTAGGATTAGTTCTTGCTTTAGTTTCTTTGATTGATAAAGAACGTAAGAAGTAATATTTGGCTGATTGAATATACTGCTGTACAGTGTCCATAGTTGGTTAATTCTTCTGCACGTTATTTTGTTGATTTGGTTTTTCTTGAAATTACTAAGTGTGCTTGTGAAGAGTGTGCAGTAATTAAGTGGTTATAGAATTCAAGAAAAAAATAGAACCTATTCAACCTCCCCTTCTAGGTTCGGCAAAGCTATTGAGTCTTAAACCATCCACTTCAATTGGTATCAGAGCAGACTTCGACTCCTAAGACTCAAATATCCAATATGGATAAAGGACAATCGCTGAATGTTCCTCCGTATTTCGATGGCTCGAACTACACTTATTGGAAAGTGAGAATGAGAGCATTTCTCAAGTCTATTGATGAAAGAGTATGGACTTCTGTGACTTTAGGATGGGAGAAACCGTATACTATTGTAAATAAGAAAAGATTGTGAAAGAACCACAGCAATGGTCTGCTAGTGAGTTGCTAAATTCTGGCTGGAATAGTAAGGGAATTAACGCCATTTTCATGAGCTTTTCCTCTGAAGAATTCATGCTGATTTCTAACTGTGAAACAGCAAAAGAGGCGTGGGATATCTTCTTGGTCACTCATGAAGGTACAAAGCAGTTAGAGATTCCAAACTTCAGATGAACATCACTAAATTTGAAGAGCTTAGAATGAAAGACGATGAAACGTTTGACGAGTTTTACGGGAAACTCACAAATCTGGTAAACTGCAGCTTTAGTTTAGGTGAGAAAATACCTGAATCTAAGGTCGTTCGTAAGGTTCTGAGATCTTTACCAGAAAGGTTTAGGGCTAAAGTGACAGCCATTGAAGAGAGTAAAAATCTGGACTCTATTAAGCTTGATGAACTAGTGGGTTCTCTTCAAACTTATGAAATGAGGTTTTCTCCAGCTAAGAAAGGAAAGTCCATTGCGTTGAAGGTTTTGGATGACGATTCTTGTTCTGAAGATGAGGCATTAGATGAAGATGACATCGCACTCTTTGTCAAAAAATTTCTAAAAGTGTTCAGGTTTAAAAAGGGCAGAAACTGGAAGGACAGAAGTCTAACTCAAAGCCAACTATCAAGCGAATTGGAAGAACATTGAACAAAAAGATAAAACTAAGCGAAGAGATTCCAGAAGAAATCTGATCAAGGTTTTCAATGTCATGAATGTAAAGGTTTGGACATTTTAAGGCCGAATGCCCAACCTTCTTGAAATCGAAAGGAAAGCGAGTTTTAAAGACTTCTCTCTTAGATTCAGAATCAGAAACAAGTTCCTCAGATCATGAAACCTCTGAATCTGATAAGGTAAATTTTGTAGCTTTCACTTCATCTACTTTATCTAACGAGTTTGTTGAATGTGATATTTTAGATGAAACATTTGCTGAAGATTTGAATGAAATTGAGAGCTTGAAAGAAGCCTATCAAGAGCTGTATGATGAAAGCATCAAAATTAAAAAGAGAATATCTTGGTACTGAAGAAAATTGATTCTATTGAAAAAGAGAAAGTAGAACAAAACCAGAAAATTCAAGAGCTAACTGTGACTAATCAAGCACTTGAAGATCAAGTTGTGAAGCTAACCATGGAGCTGGAACAAGCTGAGGTTCAGCTGAAAAAATTCACAGTGGGAACCAGCCACCTTGACAAGATGCTGCGGATTGGTCAATCTGACAGCAATAAAAATGGTTTGGGTTTTAAGAATTCTACATCAGTTCCCTCAACCTCAAAAGGGGTGGTATTCATCCCAACTACTAAGAGTATCTCTACTGTACCCGACACCTCTGGTAAGGTAAACAAGGTAATCTCTATAAAAAATTCTAGTTCTGTGAAAACAAAAAATTCCAGATTTATTCCTACTTGTTTTCACTGTGGAAGAATTGGTCATACTAAACCAAAGTGCTATGATCTATTGAAAAATGAAAATAGGAGAGATTACTTCAACAATGTTTCAAAATCTGAGTTTGATAAGTTGATGTTACATGTAAGTGTTTTAACTCAACAAATACAACTTATAAATCAGAAAATAAATCCCTTGAACAACCAGAAACTAGTTTGGAAGAAGAAATCTACTAACTCTTGTTTTGTAGCCCACATTGCTCTAAAAGCAAAGAGCAATTATACTTGGTACCTTGACAGTGGCTGCTCCAAACACATGTGTGGAGATAAAAGCATGTTCACTTCTTTTAAAGATGGTAAGGGAGGAGTTGTTACATTCGGAGATGGTAGCAAATCCAAAATACTTGGTAAAGGTTCAGTTACTCTTTCTGATTCTTTAGTTTTCAATGATGTTTTGTATGTGCAAGGTCTAAAATCTAATTTGTTAAGCATTAGCCAGATATGTGATTTTGGATTTGATGTAAAATTTTCTAAAAACAAGTGTTTTGTTGTTAACTCTAAGGGAAAATATGTTTTTAATGGTATACGAACCTCTGATAATTGTTATGGGTTAATCATAGATGATGCAATATCTTGTAACAAATCCAATATTGATATATCACATCTTTGGCATCAAAGATTAGGCACATAAATTATCCTGACCTAATGAAAATCACCAAGTTGGTTGAAGGCATGCCTAGACTAAACAAGGTGGTTGACAATGTTTATGGACCCTGCCAATTAGGAAAACAAATTAGAACCTCACACAAAAAGACCTCTGATATTCTTACTTCTAAATGCTTAGATTTATTACATATGGACTTAATGGGGCCAACAAGGACTGAAAGTCTTAGTGGCCAAAAATATATACTTGTTGTTGTAGATGACTTTTCTAGGTATACTTGGATTGAACTTCTCAGAGAGAAGTTGAAACATTTGAAAAGGTCAAAAACCTTTGCAACCGATTGCAAAATGAAAAAGGTTGTAAAATTCAAAGAATCCGAAGTGACCATGGGAAGGAATTTGACAACACTGACTTTCATACCTTCTGCCTCGATGAAGGGATACATCAAGAATTTTCTGCACCTATGACTCCGCAACAGAATGGAGTTGTTGAAAGGAAAAATCAAGTCCTTCAAGAAATGACTAGTGTAATGCTTCATGGTAAAGGTATAGCTAAAAGTTTTGGGGGGAAGCTATAAACACAGCATGTTATATCATTAATAGGGGGTATATTCATCTAAAAACAAATAAAACTCATGAAATTTAGAGAGGAAAAAGACCTACTGTGAAGTTGTCATGCCCCGAACGCTAGCTCAGCGAGGCTAATGACAACCGCGAGCATTCCCAACAAGGAACACTCCAGCGTACTACTATAATTTTGCAGCGGAATATTTCTCATTTCAGAGAATTCTTGCAGCGAAAATATCTTAATACTTAAATTTTTTTTTTTAAACTTTATATGCTAGCGATTAACGCGCATACGAAACATTAGAACCTATTTCTAACACTTGCATCTCGATCAATAACTTGAAGTAATTAACAACACAGTCTCAAAATACCAATCGGTTAAAAATCTTAAACTTTACTAGGCCGAATAACCCATGACCACCACACAACGGAGGCTCATGTCGGCTCTTCCAAAAATTATATCTAGTCCTTTAATGAAATAACAAAAGGGAAGAGGGCATTCTCGTCGGTCCCTCTTCTAGATGTCCCACCTGAAATGTTGTCTGGAATGGTACAATTTAAAACTGTGAGTCGAAAGACTCAGTAAGGGTTTATATGCAATAAATAATGCATGTCTTGCATAAATCATGGATGTACATTGATGCTTGCATATGCATGAGACAATGTACTTGATCTTAAAAAAACATTTCTTGCTTGAAAATATTTCTTTCTTGAAAACCTTTCTTTCTTGATTTGGCTACTTATCACGCTCCATTTACCCCTGAAGTCAGGGTTGTGCGTTCCTTCGGAACTATTCCCTTTTTCCCTTGGGAACACATCATTTGGTTGAGCTAGCCCTTGTGTGGCCCCAGGCCTGATGGCTAAACTCAACCCTTGGAGGTTCACACCTTCTTGCAAGCATCCTTCGGTGTGATTGCACATACCTCTCGGGACCTACCCATCCTTCTCTCATTCGTCCTTCGGAGTGGGTGCCCCTTAGGAATCATCCATCCTTCTCGCATTCGTCCTTCGGAGTGGATGTCCTATCTTATTGGTACGGTACCGACCATCTTATTTAGCCCTTTAACTTGACTTGTGATAACATACTTATCATTTTTCATTTGCACAAAGAAACTTATGCAAATGCTCATGTCATGTCATGCTTGATAAATGATGAGAAATCATAATACTCCTCATGCTTTCATTTGCACAAAACTTTCTTTTTCATTCAAGAAAATCATGCAAATGCTCGTGTCATGCCATGCTTGATATGCTTATTCATAAATACTTTTCATGCTGTGTATCATTCCAGTTTTTCGGAAAAACGTAAGTTTCTACTTACAAATTCCACTTACCTCCGTCCACTTGAGCGAATGGCAGCACCTTGCCTACAATTGATTCATACTAAAGTTATTCATAGGCTTACTAAATGTATAGAGTAGTCACTCAATTATTCACAACTCATCATACAAAATCACCACCCATATTGTTTGACTTATCAATGGTGACCCTATAATGCAAATGTTTTTCTAAGGATGCCGAAGCCATAAAATTGGATTCTAAACTGATCCTTACACAAATTTTCATAACATATAAAATTTTAAGTAATTTGAAGCTCATTTGCTACTCAAAACCTTCACCCGAAAATACAAGCTGCTGAGGACGTCCAAGCGGGCAGCCCCGACGTCTCCAACTTAAAAATTCATAACTTAAAAATCATGGCTCCAAATTACATGAAATTTATTCTGAAATATTCAGCTTTCATAGGTCAATATTGGGGGTAAAATTCACAACAGCAGGATTTACTATACATTTTCACAAACACTTCTTATTAGGCGAAAATCCTACAACAACGCTGTTGCTGATTCCAGCTCGGCCCTCCATTTTCAAAATACTACAACTCATTCATTTTACCTCTAAATCACACGAAATTTATCTTAAAATGTTCCTCTTCCATAAAATTTGGACTTAAAATGATCCTCAAAAGGTATTCCGAAATGAGCTAACATTCCGGACGTGCAAGGCTGCTGGCAGCTTGACGTCCGGGCCTTGAACAACGCATATCTCACTCGATAGTTATCGGAATCATCCAAGGTATGGCTTAAAATCTTCCTATTTCCTAGGCCTACGATCTAGGATCCTCTTAAGATCAAGGGATAAGCACAAGTGCATCAGAACACACTCCAAATTCGAGCCTTGAAATCTGCAGAGATTAAATTTCAGCAACAACAATGATCTTCTCAACCTTCCAAACCTCCAACAACCAAAACCCTAATCTCTTCATGTCACAACCAACATCCAAGGCTAATTTAACATCTCATAACAGCAACCATTCTCTCACATTCTTCCCACTTTTACAACTCCAATTCAAAGTTTACAACAAAATCATGATTCCATCTTCATCAAGCTAAAACTATTGCATTTACCCATATCTTTTGGGCTTTTATCAAACACCTAGGGTGCATTATTGATCCTCTTGCATATTTTTCAGATCTGAACATATATCTAACACTTAGGGCTTGGTGGTTCTCAACAAGACTAACATGCATAAACCTAATACATCAAACCAATAAATTCGGCCATACATGCTCAAAATAGATTTCAACCTCTCTTAGGCCTTTTATCAAACACTTAGAGCACATAAATGATTTCTCTTGAACCCTCATTTCAGATCTAGCCATATTTCCCCATGTTTTCATGTAAAATCTATACTACCCTTAAATACTTGCAAGATCTACACTAAACACCCATGAACACAAGGAGAAAACAACCTAGACAAACTACCATCAAAACAACAACCAACCATCAAAAGAAAACAAGAAGAAAATGGGAGAGATGGGGTAGTGTTATTTTCGGCCAGCAGAAAGGGCCGGATTTTTACCTTTGTTTTTCTCCTCTTTCTCTTCTTCTTCTTCCTCTCCTTTCTTCTTCTTCTTCTTCCTTCTCCTTTCTTCTTCTCGGTTGGGTGTTTTAGGGCAAGTGAAAGGTGCGGTTTTTGGGCAAGGAAAAATGAGAAAATGCGGCAAGAGAGAGGGGGGGGGGGGGTGGGGGGGAAGACAAGGCTGCCCCCCTTTCTTTCCCTCCTTCACGTGATTTCCCTCCTCTTTCACTTTTCTTTCTTTTTTTATTTTTTTATTTTTTTTTTAATTTCCTTTTATTTCCAGCTACCATATAAATTACCCCAATCATGCCTTCCCATTTTAAATTCTAAGTCTCACACATTTTCAAGGTTAAAGCCCTAATTAAATTCTTCCAAATATTGTAACTTAGGGACATATTCCATTAATTAAAATAATTAGCCTAATTAATCTCAATTACTCAAACTTTAACAATTGCAAATAATATAACATTTAAATCCTAGCTTAAAACTCATAAAAACGCTAGGGGAAAATTCCACCTAGACATAACTTTAGATTAATCTCCCATACATGCCTCTCTCAAAAATTAGAGTAATAATAATAATTAGAGCAATACACACTTAGGGAGTCATAATTCTTTACAATGATAGAAATAAAGTCAGGGTCTCACAGAAGTACTTTAAAGTTTTTGGTAGTAAGTGTTATATATTACGTGATAGAGAAAATCTTGGTAAATTTGATTCACATTCTGATGAAGGAATATTTTTAGGATATTCAACATCTAGTAGAGCTTACCGCGTGTATAACTCACGTACTCTTACTGTCATGGAAACTATCAATGTTAAAATTGATGATGATTTAGACAATGCTACTAACTAGAAAAATATTGAGAATGTTGCTATGCAAGAAAACCAAGACGAAGAAGAAGAAGATGAACAAACAGAGCAGTCTGAAATAACTGAAGAAAAGCAAACTTCATCTGATTCCGAGTCTGATGGAAACAGAGAAACAGGTTCAGAAAATACATTGGAACCTTCTTCTCAGGTGAAACTAAATCATCCTAAGCAAAATATTATTGGAAATATCAATGATGGAATGAAACTGAGAGGTAGAACTCTAAACCATATTACATATTCATGTTATGTCTCTTTGTGTGAACCAAAAAATGTTGATGAAGCTTTAAAAGATGAATATTGGGTAAATGCCATGCATGATGAGCTAAATCAGTTTATTAGAAATGATATTTGGTATTTAGTTCCAAGACCCACTGCTAATAATATCATTGGTACTAAATGGATTTTTAAAAATAAATTAGATGAAAATGGTGTTGTAATTAGAAATAAAGCTCGTTTAGTTGCACAAGGGTACACACAAGTAGAGGGCATAGACTTTGATGAAACTTTTGCACCTGTAGCAAGATTAGAGTCTATAAGAATATTGTTGGCTATATCTTGTTCCCTAGACATCAAATTATACCAAATAGATGTTAAAAGTGCATTTTTGAATGGTATCTTACAAGAATAAGTGTTTGTAGAACAACCTAAAGGGTTCATAGATCCAAATTATCCTAACCATGTGTTTAAACTGAAGAAAGCTCTTTATGGCCTAAAGCAAGCCCCTAGGGCCTAGTACGATAGGTTGACTGCATATTTGCTTGATAATGGTTTTATAAGAGGAGGTGCAGATCGTACTTTTTTTATAAATAAAATTGATAAGAATATTATCATCGCACAAATTTATGTAGATGACATTGTATTCGGGTCTCCAATGGAATCTCTTGCTTTAGATTTCGCTGAAACCATGAAGAGTGAGTTTGAAATGAGTATGGTTGGAGAACTTCATTATTTTCTCGTTTGCAAATTAAACAAAGCAAAATGGTTTGTTTATTTCTCAAACTAAGTATGCAAAGGATCTTGTAAAATGTTTTGGGTTGGAAAACAAAAAAACATACAAAGGTTCCTATGAATACCATCGTGAAATTAAATCTTGATGCATCTGGAAAAAGTGTAGATCATACATTGTATCGTAGTATGATTGGAAGTTTACTATATTTAACTACCAGTAGACCTGACTTATCTTTTAGTGTAGGGATATGTGCTAGGTTTCAAGCTGATCCCAAAGAAAGTCATCTTGAGGCAGTAAAGAAAATCATTCGATACGTGAACGGTACTGTGAACTATGGCATCTGGTATTCTAACGATTCTAACACTCATTTGGTTGGTTTTACTCATGCAGATTGGGCTGGAAATTCTGATGACAGAAAAAGCACATTCTGGTGGTTGCTTTTACTTAGGCTCGAATTTAGTTGCTTGGCTAAGTAAAAAGCAAAGCTCAATTTCATTATCAACTACTGAGGCAGAATATATTGCCATGGGAAGTTGCTGTACACAACTTCTGTGGATGAAACAAATGTTAGCCGATTATGGACTAAACCAAAAATCTATGTTTGTATATTGTGACAATATCCTTTACAACATTCACGCACCAAACACATAGATATAAGACACCATTTCATACGTGACCTTGTTGAAAACAATATTATTAATGTTGAACATCTTTCCACTGAAAATCAATTAGCTGATCTATTTACAAAACCACTTGATACATCTAGATTTGAATTTTTGAGACAAGCCGTAGGTGTTTGTCAAATATCGTAAAAATGTTGATCAGTAATTTAGTTTTAGTTAGCATTGTATAATAATAATGTTTTTTTAAGCTAACTTGCTTTTAAATAATTTACTGATGATTTTGAGAATTTTTGATAACACTGTAAGATTTCAGCAAAATATACTATTTTTTCTGTGACTAAACTGTGAAACTTAGTTTGCATGCAGTTTGCTTGTAGTTTAGAAATTCACGAGATAATGGTGGAAAGTGTTCATGATAAGGCAGAGGGGTCAGTGATTTAGTGGTTTTTTAAAAGTAATTACAGGGGAGACGCTGAGGCTTGGATTGCCCGGGATGACCGAGGATAAGCCCTGTAAGATAGGGGAGATCTGGACTGCCCTGGATGATCGGGGATGAGCCCTGTGAGACAGGGGAGACCAGTTTGCTTGTATGCCCAGGATGACCAGGGACAGGGCTGGCTGGCTCGGCATTCCTGGCTAATCTCCAGGCGCTGCAATAACTCGGGATGCCCTGTATGCCCGGGGTATTTTTGGTAAAGGCGACGCCCCAAGTCCTATATTTTTATTTTAAATGTCTTAAGCCCATGTACCGTATTACCCTCACTTACTTACTCTTACCCTAGCCTCCACTCACTTTCTACCCGACGTTCTTCTCTCCTCTACTCTAAATTCATGCTGCCCCACACTTTCCCACTAAACTTGTATTCTAGTTTGCTGCATATTGTTGTTTAATCATCCTCTAAGGACGCAAAAGAGGTAAAGATTCTTGACTTATTACTACCTTGTCTCTACTTTCTACATGGGACCATTTGGCCGTGTGGTCCCCCATGTGGGTTCGGTACTCATGTTCTTAGATCTGAATGTTTGTGCTTAAAATATGTCTAATATTTCTTATGGGTTTTGTTTTAAAAGTGTGTTTAAAGCTTATTTTCAAACACCCATTGTGATTGGCTCATTGCTTTCACCAAATCTATCTCTTATTCAAAATCTAGGGTTTATCAAAATTTTTCCCCTTTTACGAAAAATTGCTAATATGTCTTGTATTCCTCGTATAATCTTTCATCCTTTGTTAAGAACTAGAGAGATTAGTTGACTCTATCATTATATTGCTTAGTTGACTTAAGTTTGTGAAACATTTTCGATTATTGGAATATATGGATATGGGTATCTCATTATATGTCACTTCTGCTGTCCTAATCTCTATAGAAACTTACATGATATTTTTGTACACGTTAAGTTCTTGAAGTTTCTTTAATTAGAATTAATATCAGCAAACAATATTTTGGATAGCTTGAATTCATAGAAATTGAATATAGTGTTTCTTTGTGGTATGTATTTGGGCTGATAGTACATAACTGTTTCAATGTCCATAAATATTAGTGAATACTAAACAGTTTATTTTGTAGCTGGTACGCATTAAGCGAGTTGCAGCCAAACAAGTTGAAAATCACTGTGGCTTGTCCAAACAGCCCGCACCCACTAAACCTCCAAAGAAAAGGACTGAGGTGTCTTCCAGTGCACCACCTCCTCCAAAAAGGTTTACTAGACAAGCTTTTGGAAAGGCACCACAGACACCTGAACCACCGAAAGATTTTGACAGCAACCGATTCCTCAATGCAAAGGCAGAGGAACTCTTCACGACAAGATTTGCTCCTAAATTGTTAATCATTGAGAGAGAGGTTAGACTGGCCGAACTCACTAAGCTACATGTTCCTGAGAGATTTACTGCCAGAGGTTGGGAATCTTTGATCACTCACATCATGCCTCCATCTATGTCTGTGATACATGAATTCTACTCAAACATTCATAATGTCTGTGATTCTACTTCCTTCACAGTATATTTTTGTGGTAAATCCATAGACGTAGACCTTAATATCCTAGCTAACTGTTTAGGCATTCCAAGAGCACATAAACCCACATATCCTTACTCAACAAGAACTCGACCTTCTAACACTGTTATTGCCAATTTTCTTGCTAAAAACAATTCACCTTCAAGGCAAAAGAGTTTAGTTCTAAACTCTTCACTTCTGAGCATTTGATTTTAAGTAGGATTATCTCAACCAATATTTTTCCTACTAGACATCTTTCTGCGCTCTCTTTTGAACGAATGCGTTTTTGTATGCATTTTTGATAAATGACCGGATTGATTTACCTGCCCATATTTGTGCTCATATGGTCAAGGTATTTCATTCTAAGTCTACTACCAATCGCCTTCCATATTGTAGCTTGATCATGAAATTGTTGGCTGCTCATTTCATCTTTATTCCTTGAAATGAAATACGTGAGAAAGTCCAAACTATAGGAAAATATACTCTAAGTCAGAGTAAATCTCACAAAGGTCACTCAAAATCCTTTCCCTCCTCTGATTCGAGACGTGGCCCAATGCACTTTGATATTACATATCTAGTTGAGGCCACCAAACTCCTGACCAAACGGTCTACTTCCTCGTCTGTTCAGTCCACTCTTCTTGCTAATCAGGAAGTGTTCAAACTTGATTAGGCTAAGTTAGTAGCTGATGTTGCCTTGATTCGCAAGCACTTAAGATTGGATGAAGCTTCCAGTATTGCTCCTCCTCCTAAGAAAGACTAGGAAGATGTTGAGGAAGAGGACGATGAGGAAAAAGAAGTCGGGGAAGAGGATGACCCAGCTAAAGATGATGTTGAAGAGGGTGATGATGAGGTGGAAGGTGACGAAGACGACGACTATGCAACTGCCACCTCTGATGACGAATAGTTTCTTTGGCTCCTTTTTGAAAAAGGGGGAGTAGTAGAATTTGATTTGCTTTCATTTGCTTTTGCTTTCTAAACTGATGTCTGATGCTATATTTTGTTCATGTTTTTTTGCAAACTTATGAACTTAGTTGCTGGTTTTATGACTATGTTGTTGTTGATGCACTTACTTGCTATCACTATCTTTATGTTTGTTATTTGACTGATGGATAAGTTTGTTGCTGTTATTTGTGCCTTGATAATGTGCTATAGGTTATTTCTAATTTCTGATGAGTTAACATGAAATATCTATAAATTTGTGCCTTGATAATGTGCTATAGGTTATTTGTAATTTCTGATGAGTTAACATGAAATATCTATAAAATCTTGCTGATAGTTAGGGGAGCCGAAATTGTTCAACTCAGGGGGAGATTCATATTTACTCTAATGCTAATGATATTTCAAGTGTTAATCATACTTATTGTTTCTTTATCTTAACAGTAAACTAATATTTTTTTGTGAGTTATTTGGTTGTTGTTAAGATTGTCATCTGCAGGTTGATAAATCTCAGGAATTGTGTCTAGCCTATGTTTAGAGTAGGTTATGTGTCATTCTGTAAATAAGTTTTGTGGTGGTGATCAGCAGAACTTATGTCTTTAGGTTTTTGGGTTGTGTTGTCATGAAGTTCGCCAAAGGGGGAGATTGTTAATGTACTTTAGTTGGCGTATAGACTTCATGATGAGTTGATAAAATTTTTTGAGATTTGCATTTATCAAGTCCTGCTCAAGTCAAGACCAGTGTCTCAATATATTTGGTGATCGTCTAAAGTGTTAAGGTTTGATTGAAGTATGCTTATAGTTCACTAAACTCGAAGTTGGATCAGAGTTCATTCATAGTTTGATCAGACTCACGAAAGGCAGTTACAACGGTTTTGATAGAAGCGCGCAAGAAGCAAGATTACTAGAGTATTCATGAGAAGCCTTCCCCCAAACCTCCAGAAAATAAAAACGGTGTTTCTTCTCACATTCCTACGCCCGATAATTGTTTAGTGATTCATTGAGAGAAAGCCTTGTTCCCAGAAGCCTTCATTCTACGTACATTCTCTGAAAAGTTTCTGTAGTTTGCTGTGAATAAACTGAGATTGAACCCAGTGAGATTCTTCCTTCCCACATTATCTCAGATCGGTTTTTGATCACCATAATACATCTTGTTTGAGAAAGATACACTTCAGAGGTTGCTGAAGATCTACCTAAAGAGGCTGATTGCTTGTAGAGTGTGAATAAATCAGCGTGGCTGTGAAAGATCAGTGTTTCAGAATCAAAATCTTCAAACGGAAGAGGAGTTCCTCGTTCCCTGCATGAAGGTAGATTTGGAAGTTGGATTCTAGGTAAGGTAAAGTATATTAGACTAGCAAACGGGGTTTGGGTAGCCTATAAGATCAATGTGTACTGAATTTGAAGATTATAATGGTTCGAACAGCTGGCCTTCAGGCCCGAAGAGATTTTTCCCTCTTGAAAGAATGGTTTTCTCTTCGTAAACAAATTTTGGTGTCCCTGTTTTGATTTTGTTTACATTGACTAACTTGCTGTTATTAGGATTAGTTCTTGCTTTAGTTTCTTTGATTGATAAAGAACGTAAGAAGTAATATTCGGCTGATTGAATATACTGCTGTACAGTGTCCATAGTTGGTTAATTCGTTCGCACGTTATTTTTTTGATTTGGTTTTTCTTGAAATTACTGACTGTGCTTGTGAAGAGTGTGCAGTAATTAAGTGGTTATAGAATTCAAGAAAAAAGTGAACTTATTCAACCCCCGCTTTTAGGTTCTGCAAAGCTATTGAGTCTTAAACCATCCATTTCAGATACGCACTTGCATATATATATATGCCCTGTATGTATGTGTGTTTGTGGTAGATGGTGAGTGTAGGAACTTACATAACTAGCGGCAATATTTTAGAGATAATTGCAATGCTTTAGCTTTAGCACGGCATCCATGCAAGCCCCCAACCTATCCCATTATTGTTTTGAAAACATTGTGCGAGTTATGTATACATCACAGACTAAGTGAACAACAGGAAACAATTCATTTACATTCCAAGTTTTTCTATCTTGTTGTTGAGGGGTAGAGTGAGATTGGGGCAAAGACGAGGAGGGAGGGAGAGTGGGAGAGCGATGGCCATAATTGGCCTGCACCACAACTGCCAACACTTCAAGAAACATCACCATCAGCACAAGTACTGATCTCCTCACACCAGTTCTACCTGTAAGTTCAATAATTTCTGTCGACAGAGAATTTATGTGGGTTACATACATGGAAGTCGAAAGGCAAAGGTCACAATTTGTATGGTCAAATTCCTAATCACCTATATATGTTGGTTGAAGATGAAAGCAAATATACCTTGGTTTACAAATAGCTTTTATTACTCGATCAATTTCTTTTCCTACGAACAGAACGCTTGTGAAAGTAAAGTCGGATCATGGGCCTAGTAAACGGGCCTAGGACTCTCTAGTGGCTTTGTTGGTGCTGTGGTGACGGGCTCGCCCATTGGGTAATAATTATGGCTCAAATTGAACATTCTACAGTGGGGGTTGTTCCTATGGTCACGCCCAGGGAGGGTTGCTCCGCTGGTTACCCCCTCCCCCTTTTCTCTTAGAAAAAAAAGAAGATAAGACCAGCTTATTTCGGGACAAGATTAATTTAGAGGTTACTTTCTTGTTACACCTCTATTTTTATTTTTATTATCCAATTAATACATGATCAGACCCACATAATTTCAATACTATGAACCGTGTTTTTGAGAAATGCGGTTTTCGACCAACTTGCATCATTCCAGGATTTTTTTTTTTAACATTAATATTACTGTATGATCCCACAACCTCTTTCAATTAATTAGCTTTTGAGCTGCATTTCACACATTTTGATGCTATTCTTGTAGATCCAATCGGCCGTGCGCGGGAGATGTCTCAGGCATGTTGCATGCAAGCAAGAGCAGTTTTTATTTTATTTGTTCCATAATCCCTTTGTGCTTTAATTTGTGTTTTATGTAATAAGTAATATTATATATGCGTCAGGACAGCGTGCCACCTGATTTCATATATAGCTATATATGTTAGATCCCACAGTACTGGGAGTCGAATTCTATATGAGAGTTATAATGCAAAATTAGATCGAATGGTATACTAGATTATGCATCACATACATCATAGCTATAAATCGTATTCAATAGGGCAAGCAAAATTTCAGCTAAGCTAAGAGTTCTCTAGCTAGTTAATTGTCCTATGTACAACACCATAAAAAATCCTAATACATATTTATACTTTAGTATTTATATTATATATATGTGTTAAAAAAATATTTATCGCCTCACCTATTTATGCTTCCCAACATCTATCTGAAATGGATTAATTTTCATATACGCGCATGTTATGTTAGTGTAATATTTCCACATGAGATCTTTCATAATACAACTTTTTATTTTGGCTTAATTAGTCCACTAGTCCTTGAGGTATAATCGAATTTCAAACTGGTCCCTAAGGTTTATTTCGTCTTATACTAGTTCTTGAGGAGTCTTTTGTGTCCTAGAGTGGTCATTCCGTCAACTTAGTTGGCCCTCAAATTAACGTAATAAATCTCATATGGCTAATGGGAATACATCATCACCGATCGCAAGTCACTCAAGGGTGTGTTATCTTTACAAACAACATGTTCTTTTTTTTTTGCAGTACAAAAGACATTTTAGGTCCAACATGACATTTTGTGAAAGGACTAAAGTGCCCAGCACCTATAAACAAACAATATTTAGACCCGTAATAGTACTCAATGAACCTAGCCGGGGGTGAATAGGATTCTAAAAATCTGCACAACTTTAAAGATAAAATGTGAGATGCAAAATAATATTCAACCAAATAATGCAATCTGATCTAGATATCAATATGCTAAACAAGAACACAATAAGAAAATGTAAGTTCTTTATATGAGCGACTAAAATCATAACTTTGTTACCTTTATTGGTCGGGCATGTGCAGGAAAAGATGGAAGTTGTTAAGCAAAAGTGTATATCTGAGGTCAAGTCATCAGCTTGAAGACTACAACAAAGTCCTAGGAAAAACAGCTGGATATGTGTGCGGCTTAGGTCGTGCAGTGATTCATGCTACTTCGTCGTCTTCAGCGTCAATATCAGCTGGAGCAAGTGGGGTAAGAGGTCGAGGAAGTGCGAGTTACTAGTGAGAACGACTACAAAGAATCAGAGGCTAAGCAAGCAAAGGTGGAAAGTATGTTACAAGAGCAGGAGGAGCAGAAGATTCAACACTAGTTACGACTACAGATGGAGATGCGGCTGGAGCAGGAGATGCAAAAATTCATTAAGCAGTTAAACTCATCACGATGGGAAAGATAGACTGTTTGTTTTGTTGCATATTTTATGTTGTCTTTATTTCAATTATTTTGTTGTTTTTTGAATATTGTGTTTAATATTTCACGTTACGAACACTTACATTTGATGCTTGTTAAAAATTAGTTCGATCATTCAGGCGTTGTTGCATTACGACCATTCGATTACTTTCGAATAGGTTCACGTACTAGTTCTTTACCGTTTGAATATTTACCACCCCTTCCTTTTGAACGCATCCAAACGGTATCAAATAGAGAAAGCTTTACCATTTGAATCCGTTTGAAGATGTTCAATTGTCTACGATGTAAAACGTTGCAACGCCTAAGAACAGTATCGAGAAAGTTTGTTTAGGAGAGTTGGAAAGGTTTAGAATGGCATTGAACAGACTTGAAAATAAGTGTTGGAATGGCATAGAATAGTATCTAACACTATGCCATGGAACGTTGGATAACGTTTGATTATAATCGAAAAATTTTGAAAGGTTCTTGATTTCCGTTCGGACGTTATGGCACATCAGAAATCGACACTATCCGACGGAATTTCGTACGCTTATGATGTGCAATGACGTTCGAATGAAGGTATTTGGAACAAAATCCATTTATGTGACACTCTCATGTACATTCCAAAAAAATGCCAATTCTTGTGGGACGGAAATAAAATTGTCTCAAAAAGACATTTTTTGGGACGGATTTATTGTTCAGTCCAAAAAATCCTTTCTTGACAAGGTTACTGGGAGAGACCTCGTGATGGATGAAATTTTTTTTGGGATAGATTAAAAAATTGTTATTTTTTTTTTGTAGTGTGAGTAGGGGCTATTATGTTAACGCTTAGATACAGTAATTGCCACCGCTAGTTACCCTCTCTTAGCATTTTTGCTTGAAAAAAAAAATGCTATAGCTCTAGATTCAATCGGAGGTATTTCAATTCTAGAAGTTGTGAATTTGTGCAATAAATAGCAACGAAAATTTTATGAGTTTGGATGCTCTACACTGGATGCTGTCTCAACAGCAGGACGCCAAGCAATGTATTTGCTTCTCTTCGCATGTTCTGAATTCTGGGGATATAATGAGCCCGATATTTTTGTACACGCAGCTGCATAATTTTAAACTTCAAACAAATTCAGAATAATTATTCAGTTGATTAAACACTAAAACTCCCACTGCGTACAAGAAAGAGGAAACTACATTTTGTCTCGATGAAGACATAAATACATGGCTTTTACATATCCAAACCAGAAAACAAAGCAAACCACTGACATTAAGAAATAGAAAGCTGAAGCTAATGGTTGTGCTGCTAACAGAGTCAGAGAGGGCAAAAAGAAAAAACACAAACCAGCGGTGTTAAATCAGACACTTAATTAGCATTTGAAAAATACCATTATAGAGGCCTCATGAAACTTGAGGTTACGACGTAAATATGGATCCCAAATAAATATAAATATCACCTACCTGTTGCTGAAATGCGGTGACTACAATTTCTTCTACAAGAAGAGTCTCCCTTCAATTTCTTCCAGTCGGGTGATTTCGCGAATGCCGACAACCCCAAAATTTCAGTCCGTAGATATTATATTGGGCAAAGACAAGTGGGGCATGAGCTGTTGCTTCAATTCTGAAGAAAGAGGGACAAGGAGAATGAGAGAGATAAGAAAAAGTAGAGGAAGAGATCACAAGCTGTGTACATGTGCGATTCCTTTATTTTTTTTTATTTGACTTCTAACTGTGGCATTAAAAAAAAAAGAAGAGAACTTTTGCATTGTCTCAGGAAATTAGCACAACCTTAAAGAATGCAACTTATAGCAACCAATAATGAGGACTTTTACCGTCTCTTCTCCTATTTAATTCAATGACTTTTAGCAACCATATCTTTGACTGGTTTTCAAAAGGGTCATCATTTGTGACCAATACATGTTCGTTGCCATTGTTTAACGTTTAACAACCAACCATCTCATTGCTAATGTGTATATTGCAGCAAAAAATAACTACCAACTTCAATTTGCAGCAAAAAGTAATATTAGCAACGAATCTTGGAAATTTGTTGCTAAAAGTTAACTATTGAAAACCACATTTAAATAGTGACCAAAAATTTGGGTTGCTATAGTCCATTTTTCTTGTAGTGATAGTAGTTTTAAGAGTGTAGATGCTTTCTGCGCTTAACTATTTTGTAATTGGATGACATTTTTTTTTCTTCAGCTTGAAGAAGGCATAAGTCTAACTCTGGCCATTACTCAAAAAGTCATATATCTTTGCAAGATCAGTTGATTTACAGGCTTGGCTTCGAACATCTCTCCATTATGTGCAAAAATTCACTAATTAATTATTTACATAAAACGAAAACATCATTTTGAACCACCAAACTATGCATGTGGTTGATGTCATTTTGAGGTTACAAAATAATTTCATCAAGTTATGCCTTTGAACTACCAAACTTCATCGGTGCACCTATTGATTATATTTTGTGGCTGAAATGTGCAAGAGATATGTCACGTGACACGATTTTGAAGGTCGGATAATAGTAGAGTCCAAACATTGCCGCAATTTTAAAATTAGATGGCATAATTTGACAATCTTGGTATTTTCAAGTTTGAACACCCGAAATAACATCTACAGCTTTATTTGGAAATGCAAAAATGTGTATTTTTCTTCTCACATAAATGAAGAGTTCGATTTGTATATCATATAGGTTTTAAACCAACCACATTTTTTTATACCTTCAAAATAGTTGATTTCACATGATATGTTGCCAATCGATCATCCCTCTTCGATCCTTACCTTGAAACTAATTGCACCCCCATTAATATATTAACTGGTTAATTCTAATTTTCCCCTCAAACTATCACCCGATTCTTAAATACCCTCACAAACTATAACTCGTTACAACTTATACCCACAAACTATACTTCTCGTTGCAATTTCATCCCCTAACTTGTTGAAGTTGTTATATCGAACGGTTTTCCCACGTAAACGACACGTGACCTTCTCTTTACTTGAAAAGATAAATTTGACCATCAATTCTAAGTGAGTCATCTTTTTTTTTTTTTAATAAAAAAAATCAGCTAATACATATTATTTTTTGGCTCTACGAATTGCTAGAAGCACTGTAGAAGGCTAGGGAGGACTCAAACGAGGGTAAAATTTTCTTTTCACATAAGGAGAAGGTCACATGTATGTTACGTGTGATAGAATCTGTTCGACATAATGGCTCCAGTTGGTTGAAGGATGAAATCACAATGAGAAGTATAGTTTATGGGGTGAGTTGTAACGAGTTAAAGTTTGTGGGGTATTAGAGAGTCAAGTGGTAATTTGAGGGGAAAAATTGTTATTATTCCTATATTAACCTTTGGCAGAATTCAAAAGAGTAATGGTACTGTTTCACAATGTTAGGACATCCAAAAGGCATCTTTGCAGATAAAAGGCATTGCTTTAACATAATGTCACTTAGATGAAAATGAACATTGTATCATAATTTATATCGCCTATTAAAGCGAAAATAATAAAGGCTATTATCTGTATAAAGTAGTGGGCAAGATAAGAAAGTTTTAATAGTGGCAGAGTTGCCTTGCAAAATTATGGTGGTGATGATTGTACTTGTTATGCTTATTCTTATTTAAGCTCATTTGAAAGGTACCAAAATAGACTAGGAATTCCAAAGAGGTCACTTTTCGACATATGCCTACTTAGGTCCTTAATGCGGAGACTGCTTCCGCCATATAGATCCATTGTATAATCGTCTAGCAATTAATTCCAGTATTTCCTAACTCCCCATTCGTTTAAAGGCAAGGTATACTATCCTCATCTATATATTCTTTTAAGGGCCGCCCATGTTGCGGGAAGAAAACCATTCCCAATGATTGTACTTGAACTACTTGAACAGGGTTCGAGACTATCATTTCCTATCCGATCGTCATTTGAATTTGATAATATTCAAAGCCCTATTTCAAGTTGTCTTGAAGGAAACTTTGGAATTTGTCGACAAATATGCCTACTTCACAAGGAGGAATATCCTTACTGTATCCTAGGAAGTTTTGAGTGCATCCTGATTCACAAGGACAACCTAGTTCCTAGACGTTGAATGGTGCTTCGAAGATTGCAAATTGAGAAAGGTAGTGCCATATACCCGTAAATTTCCCTTTTATTTGTTAGACTTTTATGGTAAGAGTTTCTAATTATTGTATCTCTTTAATCTATATAGAGTGTCCCCCCAAAAAAAAAAACACAAATCACTTTACAATAATAGCTAGGAGTGATCACAAAAACTGCTGGAACTGAAATTACGGCTCTTATTCCAGTATTCAGCTCAGTTAGGCTAACTTTGCCTAGAGTCAGACTTGGTACTAGTACCTAATTTTGGGATAAAGCCAAAACCAGACTCGAAATTGGAATTCCAACTGGGACTAGTCGAAATTATGTTTCCGCCTATTTTATTTTTAAATATAATTATCAAATGACATTATCTTTGTTAGTTTTTAATGTTTAAGTCTTGTATTATATTCCGTTTCAATTGAGTCTTGTAAGAAACGAGATCTTGGATGAATTTGTTGAAGTAAAGCATGTTGTAAAGAACGAGTTGAAGTGCTGTAGATAGAGACCCACATGGTATATAGTTCGAGAGAAAACAAAGTATTTGAAATGTTTTAGTAATGTTGAGCTAGCCTTGGGTGAGCCTTGGGTTTGATACCGGAACACAGAGTATTGTAGTTTATTTCAGGCTTGAGGGTACACCAAGCTTGACTCTGTAAAAAAATAATAAAATACTGTTGTCACACCCACCTCTGTTATAAAGTCATTTTAGATGGTGAAACTCATTACCTATTCCCTTAGAAATGAATGGAATATTCCAGAAAAGTTGAGAGAACCTTTAGAGAGAGACCAGAGCTTATATTCCCAATTCTTGAAAAAGAAAG
The DNA here is from genome assembly GCA_003952965.2 of Morella rubra. Taxonomy (NCBI): domain Eukaryota; kingdom Viridiplantae; phylum Streptophyta; class Magnoliopsida; order Fagales; family Myricaceae; genus Morella; species Morella rubra. The sequence goes on from CM025852.1 coordinate 9,242,367, forward strand.
AACCAAAAACCTTTATCCTTTGTTGATTAAGAAACACAATCACCACCTTGAATATCCTACCATTTGTGGAGGTAATCATCACAGTTCCGATGGTTGGCGTGCTTGAGTTCCAATAGTCATTGAAAATCCTGTCATTTGTGTGGGTTGGATCATTTGAATTTCTTTGATTGGGTCTTGTAATTAGCGAAGGTTTTGCTATATTCAAGGTCACCGATTGTAAGTGTTATTCTCTTAATGGATTGGTCAAGTGGCGTACTAGTGCCTGAAGTTGTTGAAGGTTTGAATTTTGATTTTTGCATTTGGGTATGTAAGGTTTTGTTTTAATCTTTAATTATCTATTCACCCTCTCTAAGTATAGTTAGGGTCTAAAGCCATTTCCAAAATTTTGATAATTATGTTTAAAATAAAAAAATAAAAATCCTAGACCAAACAACATCATTTTGTCCAGGGCTCATTAACACCAACTTCCAACCAGGGTCACCCCCATATGACTCACTTTCTCCGTTTCTCGTCTCTCTTAGCCCTCATCCCTCTCTCTCTCTCTCTCTCTCCCTAACCCTAATTATTAATTGGGTGTGTTTTGTCCCTCTCCACACACTCTCTCTCTCAGCCTCATCTCCTTTCTTTGGTGGTCGTGGCCTCATGGACAATGGCTAAGCTCGAGAAGTACAACCATCTCTCAGATTCTGCCACATCGTACCTCAACCACGAATTGTGATCCCCATCTCCCACTCTTATCCTATTTATCTCAAATTAATTTTTGTTTTATCCTATTTGTTTCTGTGATTCACAATTTTACTAACAGTTTTTAATTTCTTATTCTGTTAGGGTTTCGATTAGGGCCTGGAATTTGATAATTTTATAAATACTATTCTAATCAATGGTGAATCTAATATTTTGTTGATTTATTTGGATTGCAAATCTGAAATTTTTGTAACTTATTTTGTCCTTTAGATTTTGGATTTGGTTGTTTTCCGCCTAGAATGTTCATTACCAAATTCTGGTAACTGATTCCAAAAATTCACTTATTTACATAAAAGGGAACATCGTCCAATCGAACTATGTTGTTGATGTCATTTTGGGTACAAACTAATTTTTTCATATTATGCTTTTGAAATATCAAAATTCATCAATCATCAATCTGCACCTTCTGAAATTGGATGATAAATTATGGGGATGAAATGTGCAAGAAATAAGTCCTATGACATGATTTTGACGGTCGAATAATGTCAAAATCTTAGCATCATTGTAGTTTTGAAATAAGATGGCTTAATGTGACGATCTTGGTAGTTTCAAGTTTGGACATCCAAATGACATTTGCCTCTTAGTTGAATTCGAGCTGCAAAGATGTGTATTTTTGGCAAGGAAAAGATGGAGGAGAAATCGCAAGAGGAGAGGGGGGGGGGGGGAAGACCAAGGTGCCCCGCCTGCTTTCTTCCCCGCTTCACTGATGTTCCCTCCTGCTTTCACTTTGCTCTTTTTTTTTATGTTTTTTATTTTTTTTTAATTTGCCTTTTATTTCCAGCTACCATATAAATTACCCCAATCATGCCTTCCCATTTTAAATTCTAAGTCTCACACATTTTCAAGGTTAAAGCCCTAAATTAAATTCTTCCAAATATTGTAACTTAGGCACATATTCCGTTAATTAGCCTAAATAATTAGCCTAATTAATCTCAATTACTCAAACTTTAACAATTGCAAATAATATAACATTTAAATCCTAGCTTAAAACTCATAAAAACACTAGGGGAAAATTCCACCTAGACATAACTTTAGATTAATCTCCCTATACATGCCTCTCTCAAAAATTAGAGTAATAATAATAATTAGAGCAATACACACTTAGGGAGTCATAATTCTTTACAATGATAGAAATAAAGTCAGGGTCTCACAGAAGTACTTTAAAGTTTTTGGTAGTAAGTGTTATATATTACGTGATAGAGAAAATCTTGGTAAATTTGATTCACATTCTGATGAAGGAATATTTTTAGGATATTCAACATCTAGTAGAGCTTACCGCGTGTATAACTCACGTACTCTTACTGTCATGGAAACTATCAATGTTAAAATTGATGATGATTTAGACAATGCTACTAACTAGAAAAATATTGAGAATGTTGCTATGCAAGAAAACCAAGACGAAGAAGAAGATGAACAAACAGAGCAGTCTGAAATAACTGAAGAAAAGCAAACTTCATCTGATTCCGAGTCTGATGGAAACAGAGAAACAGGTTCAGAAAATACATTGGAACCTTCTTCTCAGGTGAAACTAAATCATCCTAAGCAAAATATTATTGGAAATGTCAATGATGGAATGAAACTGAGAGGTAGAACTCTAAACCATATTACATATTCATGTTATGTCTCTTTGTGTGAACCAAAAAATGTTGATGAAGCTTTAAAAGATGAATATTGGGTAAATGCCATGCATGATGAGCTAAATCAGTTTATTAGAAATGATGTTTGGTATTTAGTTCCAAGACCCACTGCTAATAATATCATTGGTACTAAATGGATTTTTAAAAATAAATTAGATGAAAATGGTGTTGTAATTAGAAATAAAGCTCGTTTAGTTGCACAAGGGTACACACAAGTAGAGGGCATAGACTTTAATGACCTGTAGCAAGATTAGAGTCTATAAGAATATTGTTGGCTATATCTTGTTCCCTAGACATCAAATTATACCAAATGGATGTTAAAAGTGCATTTTTGAATGGTATCTTACAAGAATAAGTGTTTGTAGAACAACCTAAAGGGTTCATAGATCCAAATTATCCTAACCATGTGTTTAAACTGAAGAAAGCTCTTTATGGCCTAAAGCAAGCCCCTAGGGCCTGGTACGATAGGTTGACTGCATATTTGCTTGATAATGGTTTTATAAGAGGAGGTGCAGATCGTACTCTTTTTATAAAGAAAATTGATAAGAATATTATCATCGCACAAATTTATGTAGATGACATTGTATTCGGGTCTCCAATGGAATCTCTTGCTTTAGATTTCGCTGAAACCATGAAGAGTGAGTTTGAAATGAGTATGGTTGGAGAACTTCATTATTTTCTCGTTTGCAAATTAAACAAAGCAAAAATGGTTTGTTTATTTCTCAAACTAAGTATGCAAAGGATCTTGTAAAATGTTTTGGGTTGGAAAACAAAAAAACATACAAAGGTTCCTATGAATACCATCGTGAAATTAAATCTTGATGCATCTGGAAAAAGTGTAGATCATACATTGTATCGTAGTATGATTGGAAGTTTACTATATTTAACTACCAGTAGACCTGACTTATCTTTTAGTGTAGGGATATGTGCTAGGTTTCAAGCTGATCCCAAAGAAATTCATCTTGAGGCAGTAAAGAAAATCATTCGATACGTGAACGGTACTGTGAACTATGGCATCTGGTATTCTAACGATTCTAACACTCATTTGGTTGGTTTTACTCATGCAGATTGGGCTGGAAATTCTGATGACAGAAAAAGCACATTCTGGTGGTTGCTTTTACTTAGGCTCGAATTTAGTTGCTTGGCTAAGTAAAAAGCAAAGCTCAATTTCATTATCAACTACTGAGGCAGAATATATTGCCATGGGAAGTTGCTGTACACAACTTCTGTGGATGAAACAAATGTTAGCCGATTATGGACTAAACCAAAAATCTATGTTTGTATATTGTGACAATATCCTTTACAACATTCACGCACCAAACACATAGATATAAGACACCATTTCATACGTGACCTTGTTGAAAACAATATTATTAATGTTGAACATCTTTCCACTGAAAATCAATTAGCTGATCTATTTACAAAACCACTTGATACATCTAGATTTGAATTTTTGAGACAAGCCGTAGGTGTTTGTCAAATATCGTAAAAATGTTGATCAGTAATTTAGTTTTAGTTAGCATTGTATAATAATAATGTTTTTTTAAGCTAACTTGCTTTTAAATAATTTACTGATGATTTTGAGAATTTTTGATAACACTGTAAGATTTCAGCAAAATATACTATTTTTTCTGTGACTAAACTGTGAAACTTAGTTTGCATGCAGTTTGCTTGTAGTTTAGAAATTCACGAGATAATGGTGGAAAGTGTTCATGATAAGGCAGAGGGGTCAGTGATTTAGTGGTTTTTTAAAAGTAATTACAGGGGAGACGCTGAGGCTTGGATTGCCCGGGATGACCGAGGATAAGCCCTGTAAGATAGGGGAGATCTGGACTGCCCTGGATGATCGGGGATGAGCCCTGTGAGACAGGGGAGACCAGTTTGCTTGTATGCCCAGGATGACCAGGGACAGGGCTGGCTGGCTCGGCATTCCTGGCTAATCTCCAGGCGCTGCAATAACTCGGGATGCCCTGTATGCCCGGGGTATTTTTGGTAAAGGCGACGCCCCAAGTCCTATATTTTTATTTTAAATGTCTTAAGCCCATGTACCGTATTACCCTCACTTACTTACTCTTACCCTAGCCTCCACTCACTTTCTACCCGACGTTCTTCTCTCCTCTACTCTAAATTCATGCTGCCCCACACTTTCCCACTAAACTTGTATTCTAGTTTGCTGCATATTGTTGTTTAATCATCCTCTAAGGACGCAAAAAGGTAAAGATTCTTGACTTATTCTACCTTGTCTCTACTTTCTACATGATTTTTTGACTAGTTGTTGGCCATTTGGCTGTGTGGTCCCCCATGTGGGTTCGGTACTCATGTTCTTAGATCTGAGTGTTTGTGCTTAAAATATGTCTAATATTCCTTATGGGTTTTGTTTTAAAAGTGTGTTTAAAGCTTATTTTCAAACACCCATTGTGATTGGCTCATTGCTTTCACCAAATCTATCTCTTATTCAAAATCTAGGGTTTATCAAAATTTTTCCCCTTTTACGAAAAATTGCTAATATGTCTTGTATTCCTCGTATAATCTTTCATCCTTTGTTAAGAACTAGTGAGATTAGTTGACTCTATCATTATATTGCTTAGTTGACTTAAGTTTGTGAAACATTTTCGATTATTGGAATATATGGATATGGGTATCTCATTATATGTCACTTCTGCTGTCCTAATCTCTATAGAAACTTACATGATATTTTTGTACACGTTAAGTTCTTGAAGTTTCTTTAATTAGAATTAATATCAGCAAACAATATTTTGGATAGCTTGAATTCATAGAAATTGAATATAGTGTTTCTTTGTGGTATGTATTTGGGCTGATAGTACATAACTGTTTCAATGTCCATAAATATTAGTGAATACTAAACAGTTTATTTTGTAGCTGGTACGCATTAAGCGAGTTGCAGCCAAACAAGTTGAAAATCACTGTGGCTTGTCCAAACAGCCCGCACCCACTAAACCTCCAAAGAAAAGGACTGAGGTGTCTTCCAGTGCACCACCTCCTCCAAAAAGGTTTACTAGACAAGCTTTTGGAAAGGCACCACAGACACCTGAACCACCGAAAGATTTTGACAGCAACCGATTCCTCAATGCAAAGGCAGAGGAACTCTTCACGACAAGATTTGCTCCTAAATTGTTAATCATTGAGAGAGAGGTTAGACTGGCCGAACTCACTAAGCTACATGTTCCTGAGAGATTTACTGCCAGAGGTTGGGAATCTTTGATCACTCACATCATGCCTCCATCTATGTCTGTGATACATGAATTCTACTCAAACATTCATAATGTCTGTGATTCTACTTCCTTCACAGTATATTTTTGTGGTCAATCCATAGACGTAGACCTAATATCCTAGCTAACTGTTTAGGCATTCCAAGAGCACATAAACCCACATATCCTTACTCAACAAGAACTCGACCTTCTAACACTGTTATTGCCAATTTTCTTGCTAAAAACAATTCACCTTCAAGGCAAAAGAGTTTAGTTCTAAACTCTTCACTTCTGAGCATTTGATTTTAAGTAGGATTATCTCAACCAATATTTTTCCTACTAGACATCTTTCTGCGCTCTCTTTTGAACGAATGCGGTTTTTGTATGCATTTTTGATAAATGACCGGATTGATTTACCTGCCCATATTTGTGCTCATATGGTCAAGGTATTTCATTCTAAGTCTACTACCAATCGCCTTCCATATTGTAGCTTGATCATGAAATTGTTGGCTGCTCATTTCATCTTTATTCCTTGAAATGAAATACGTGAGAAAGTCCAAACTATAGGAAAATATACTCTAAGTCAGAGTAAATCTCACAAAGGTCACTCAAAATCCTTTCCCTCCTCTGATTCGAGACGTGGCCCAATGCACTTTGATATTACATATCTAGTTGAGGCCACCAAACTCCTGACCAAACGGTCTACTTCCTTATCGTCTGTTCAGTCCACTCTTCTTGCTAATCAGGAAGTGTTCAAACTTGATTAGGCTAAGTTAGTAGCTGATGTTGCCTTGATTCGCAAGCACTTAAGATTGGATGAAGCTTCCAGTATTGCTCCTCCTCCTAAGAAAGACTAGGAAGATGTTGAGGAAGAGGACGATGAGGAAAAAGAAGTCGGGGAAGAGGATGACCCAGCTAAAGATGATGTTGAAGAGGGTGATGATGAGGTGGAAGGTGACGAAGACGACGACTATGCAACTGCCACCTCTGATGACGAATAGTTTCTTTGGCTCCTTTTTGAAAAAGGGGGAGTAGTAGAATTTGATTTGCTTTCATTTGCTTTTGCTTTCTAAACTGATGTCTGATGCTATATTTTGTTCATGTTTTTTTGCAAACTTATGAACTTAGTTGCTGGTTTTATGACTATGTTGTTGTTGATGCACTTACTTGCTATCACTATCTTTATGTTTGTTATTTGACTGATGGATAAGTTTGTTGCTGTTATTTGTGCCTTGATAATGTGCTATAGGTTATTTCTAATTTCTGATGAGTTAACATGAAATATCTATAAATTTGTGCCTTGATAATGTGCTATAGGTTATTTGTAATTTCTGATGAGTTAACATGAAATATCTATAAAATCTTGCTGATAGTTAGGGGAGCCGAAATTGTTCAACTCAGGGGGAGATTCATATTTACTCTAATGCTAATGATATTTCAAGTGTTAATCATACTTATTGTTTCTTTATCTTAACAGTAAACTAATATTTTTTTGTGAGTTATTTGGTTGTTGTTAAGATTGTCATCTGCAGGTTGATAAATCTCAGGAATTGTGTCTAGCCTATGTTTAGAGTAGGTTATGTGTCATTTGTAAATAAGTTTTGTGGTGGTGATCAGCAGAACTTATGTCTTTAGGTTTTTGGGTTGTGTTGTCATGAAGTTCGCCAAAGGGGGAGATTGTTAATGTACTTTAGTTGGCGTATAGACTTCATGATGAGTTGATAAAATTTTTTGAGATTTGCATTTATCAAGTCTTGCTCAAGTCAAGACCAGTGTCTCAATATATTTGGTGATCGTCTAAAGTGTTAAGGTTTGATTGAAGTATGCTTATAGTTCACTAAACTCGAAGTTGGATCAGAGTTCATTCATAGTTTGATCCAGACTCACGAAAGGCAGTTACAACGGTTTTGATAGAAGCGCGCAAGAAGCAAGATTACTAGAGTATTCATGAGAAGCCTTCCCCCAAACCTCCAGAAAATAAAAACGGTGTTTCTTCTCACATTCCTACGCCCGATAATTGTTTAGTGATTCATTGAGAGAAAGCCTTGTTCCCAGAAGCCTTCATTCTACGTACATTCTCTGAAAAGTTTCTGTAGTTTGCTGTGAATGAACTGAGATTGAACCCAGTGAGATTCTTCCTTCCCACATTATCTCAGATCGGTTTTTGATCACCATAATACATCTTGTTTGAGAAAGATAACTTCAGAGGTTGCTGAAGATCTACCTAAAGAGGCTGATTGCTTGTAGAGTGTGAATAAATCAGCGTGGCTGTGAAAGATCAGTGTTTCAGAATCAAAATCTTCAAACGGAAGAGGAGTTCCTCGTTCCCTGCATGAAGGTAGATTTGGAAGTTGGATTCTAGGTAAGGTAATGTATATTAGACTAGCAAACGGGGTTTGGGTAGCCTATAAGATCAATGTGTACTGAATTTGAAGATTATAATGGGTTCGAACAGCTGGCCTTCAGGCCCGAAGAGATTTTTCCCACTTGAAAGAATGGTTTTGTCTTCGTAAACAAATTTTGGTGTCCCTGTTTTGATTTTGTTTACATTGACTAACTTGCTGTTATTAGGATTAGTTCTTGCTTTAGTTTCTTTGATTGATAAAGAACGTAAGAAGTAATATTCAACTGATTGAATATACTGCTGTACAGTGTCCATAGTTGGTTAATTCGTTCGCACGTTATTTTTTTGATTTGGTTTTTCTTGAAATTACTGACTGTGCTTGTGAAGAGTGTGCAGTAATTAAGTGGTTATAGAATTCAAGAAAAAAGTGAACTTATTCAACCCCCCTTCTAGGTTCTGCAAAGCTATTGAGTCTTAAACCATCCATTTCAGATACGCACTTGCATATATATATATGCCCTGTATGTATGTGTGTTTGTGGTAGATGGTGAGTGTAGGAACTTACATAACTAGCGGCAATATTTTAGAGATAATTGCAATGCTTTAGCTTTAGCACGGCATCCATGCAAGCCCCCAACCTATCCCATTATTGTTTTGAAAACATTGTGCGAGTTATGTATACATCACAGACTAAGTGAACAACAGGAAACAATTCATTTACATTCCAAGTTTTTCTATCTTGTTGTTGAGGGGTAGAGTGAGATTGGGGCAAAGACGAGGAGGGAGGGAGAGTGGGAGAGCGATGGCCATAATTGGCCTGCACCACAACTGCCAACACTTCAAGAAACATCACCATCAGCACAAGTACTGATCTCCTCACACCAGTTCTACCTGTAAGTTCAATAATTTCTGTCGACAGAGAATTTATGTGGGTTACATACATGGAAGTCGAAAGGCAAAGGTCACAATTTGTATGGTCAAATTCCTAATCACCTATATATGTTGGTTGAAGATGAAAGCAAATATACCTTGGTTTACAAATAGCTTTTATTACTCGATCAATTTCTTTTCCTACGAACAGAACGCTTGTGAAAGTAAAGTCGGATCATGGGCCTAGTAAACGGGCCTAGGACTCTCTAGTGGCTTTGTTGGTGCTGTGGTGACGGGCTCGCCCATTGGGTAATAATTATGGCTCAAATTGAACATTCTACAGTGGGGGTTGTTCCTATGGTCACGCCCAGGGAGGGTTGCTCCGCTGGTTACCCCCTCCCCCTTTTCTCTTAGAAAAAAAAGAAGATAAGACCAGCTTATTTCGGGACAAGATTAATTTAGAGGTTACTTTCTTGTTACACCTCTATTTTTATTTTTATTATCCAATTAATACATGATCAGACCCACATAATTTCAATACTATGAACCGTGTTTTTGAGAAATGCGGTTTTCGACCAACTTGCATCATTCCAGGATTTTTTTTTTTAACATTAATATTACTGTATGATCCCACAACCTCTTTCAATTAATTAGCTTTTGAGCTGCATTTCACACATTTTGATGCTATTCTTGTAGATCCAATCGGCCGTGCGCGGGAGATGTCTCAGGCATGTTGCATGCAAGCAAGAGCAGTTTTTATTTTATTTGTTCCATAATCCCTTTGTGCTTTAATTTGTGTTTTATGTAATAAGTAATATTATATATGCGTCAGGACAGCGTGCCACCTGATTTCATATATAGCTATATATGTTAGATCCCACAGTACTGGGAGTCGAATTCTATATGAGAGTTATAATGCAAAATTAGATCGAATGGTATACTAGATTATGCATCACATACATCATAGCTATAAATCGTATTCAATAGGGCAAGCAAAATTTCAGCTAAGCTAAGAGTTCTCTAGCTAGTTAATTGTCCTATGTACAACACCATAAAAAATCCTAATACATATTTATACTTTAGTATTTATATTATATATATGTGTTAAAAAAATATTTATCGCCTCACCTATTTATGCTTCCCAACATCTATCTGAAATGGATTAATTTTCATATACGCGCATGTTATGTTAGTGTAATATTTCCACATGAGATCTTTCATAATACAACTTTTTATTTTGGCTTAATTAGTCCACTAGTCCTTGAGGTATAATCGAATTTCAAACTGGTCCCTAAGGTTTATTTCGTCTTATACTAGTTCTTGAGGAGTCTTTTGTGTCCTAGAGTGGTCATTCCGTCAACTTAGTTGGCCCTCAAATTAACGTAATAAATCTCATATGGCTAATGGGAATACATCATCACCGATCGCAAGTCACTCAAGGGTGTGTTATCTTTACAAACAACATGTTCTTTTTTTTTTTTTTTTGCAGTACAAAAGACATTTTAGGTCCAACATGACATTTTGTGAAAGGACTAAAGTGCCCAGCACCTATAAACAAACAATATTTAGACCCGTAATAGTACTCAATGAACCTAGCCGGGGGTGAATAGGATTCTAAAAATCTGCACAACTTTAAAGATAAAATGTGAGATGCAAAATAATATTCAACCAAATAATGCAATCTGATCTAGATATCAATATGCTAAACAAGAACACAATAAGAAAATGTAAGTTCTTTATATGAGCGACTAAAATCATAACTTTGTTACCTTTATTGGTCGGGCATGTGCAGGAAAAGATGGAAGTTGTTAAGCAAAAGTGTATATCTGAGGTCAAGTCATCAGCTTGAAGACTACAACAAAGTCCTAGGAAAAACAGCTGGATATGTGTGCGGCTTAGGTCGTGCAGTGATTCATGCTACTTCGTCGTCTTCAGCGTCAATATCAGCTGGAGCAAGTGGGGTAAGAGGTCGAGGAAGTGCGAGTTACTAGTGAGAACGACTACAAAGAATCAGAGGCTAAGCAAGCAAAGGTGGAAAGTATGTTACAAGAGCAGGAGGAGCAGAAGATTCAACACTAGTTACGACTACAGATGGAGATGCGGCTGGAGCAGGAGATGCAAAAATTCATTAAGCAGTTAAACTCATCACGATGGGAAAGATAGACTGTTTGTTTTGTTGCATATTTTATGTTGTCTTTATTTCAATTATTTTGTTGTTTTTTGAATATTGTGTTTAATATTTCACGTTACGAACACTTACATTTGATGCTTGTTAAAAATTAGTTCGATCATTCAGGCGTTGTTGCATTACGACCATTCGATTACTTTCGAATAGGTTCACGTACTAGTTCTTTACCGTTTGAATATTTACCACCCCTTCCTTTTGAACGCATCCAAACGGTATCAAATAGAGAAAGCTTTACCATTTGAATCCGTTTGAAGATGTTCAATTGTCTACGATGTAAAACGTTGCAACGCCTAAGAACAGTATCGAGAAAGTTTGTTTAGGAGAGTTGGAAAGGTTTAGAATGGCATTGAACAGACTTGAAAATAAGTGTTGGAATGGCATAGAATAGTATCTAACACTATGCCATGGAACGTTGGATAACGTTTGATTATAATCGAAAAATTTTGAAAGGTTCTTGATTTCCGTTCGGACGTTATGGCACATCAGAAATCGACACTATCCGACGGAATTTCGTACGCTTATGATGTGCAATGACGTTCGAATGAAGGTATTTGGAACAAAATCCATTTATGTGACACTCTCATGTACATTCCAAAAAAATGCCAATTCTTGTGGGACGGAAATAAAATTGTCTCAAAAAGACATTTTTTGGGACGGATTTATTGTTCAGTCCAAAAAATCCTTTCTTGACAAGGTTACTGGGAGAGACCTCGTGATGGATGAAATTTTTTTTGGGATAGATTAAAAAATTGTTATTTTTTTTTTGTAGTGTGAGTAGGGGCTATTATGTTAACGCTTAGATACAGTAATTGCCACCGCTAGTTACCCTCTCTTAGCATTTTTGCTTGAAAAAAAAAATGCTATAGCTCTAGATTCAATCGGAGGTATTTCAATTCTAGAAGTTGTGAATTTGTGCAATAAATAGCAACGAAAATTTTATGAGTTTGGATGCTCTATACTGGATGCTGTCTCAACAGCAGGACGCCAAGCAATGTATTTGCTTCTCTTCGCATGTTCTGAATTCTGGGGATATAATGAGCCCGATATTTTTGTACACGCAGCTGCATAATTTTAAACTTCAAACAAATTCAGAATAATTATTCAGTTGATTAAACACTAAAACTCCCACTGCGTACAAGAAAGAGGAAACTACATTTTGTCTCGATGAAGACATAAATACATGGCTTTTACATATCCAAACCAGAAAACAAAGCAAACCACTGACATTAAGAAATAGAAAGCTGAAGCTAATGGTTGTGCTGCTAACAGAGTCAGAGAGGGCAAAAAGAAAAAACACAAACCAGCGGTGTTAAATCAGACACTTAATTAGCATTTGAAAAATACCATTATAGAGGCCTCATGAAACTTGAGGTTACGACGTAAATATGGATCCCAAATAAATATAAATATCACCTACCTGTTGCTGAAATGCGGTGACTACAATTTCTTCTACAAGAAGAGTCTCCCTTCAATTTCTTCCAGTCGGGTGATTTCGCGAATGCCGACAACCCCAAAATTTCAGTCCGTAGATATTATATTGGGCAAAGACAAGTGGGGCATGAGCTGTTGCTTCAATTCTGAAGAAAGAGGGACAAGGAGAATGAGAGAGATAAGAAAAAGTAGAGGAAGAGATCACAAGCTGTGTACATGTGCGATTCCTTTATTTTTTTTTATTTGACTTCTAACTGTGGCATTAAAAAAAAAAGAAGAGAACTTTTGCATTGTCTCAGGAAATTAGCACAACCTTAAAGAATGCAACTTATAGCAACCAATAATGAGGACTTTTACCGTCTCTTCTCCTATTTAATTCAATGACTTTTAGCAACCATATCTTTGACTGGTTTTCAAAAGGGTCATCATTTGTGACCAATACATGTTCGTTGCCATTGTTTAACGTTTAACAACCAACCATCTCATTGCTAATGTGTATATTGCAGCAAAAAATAACTACCAACTTCAATTTGCAGCAAAAAGTAATATTAGCAACGAATCTTGGAAATTTGTTGCTAAAAGTTAACTATTGAAAACCACATTTAAATAGTGACCAAAAATTTGGGTTGCTATAGTCCATTTTTCTTGTAGTGATAGTAGTTTTAAGAGTGTAGATGCTTTCTGCGCTTAACTATTTTGTAATTGGATGACATTTTTTTTTCTTCAGCTTGAAGAAGGCATAAGTCTAACTCTGGCCATTACTCAAAAAGTCATATATCTTTGCAAGATCAGTTGATTTACAGGCTTGGCTTCGAACATCTCTCCATTATGTGCAAAAATTCACTAATTAATTATTTACATAAAACGAAAACATCATTTTGAACCACCAAACTATGCATGTGGTTGATGTCATTTTGAGGTTACAAAATAATTTCATCAAGTTATGCCTTTGAACTACCAAACTTCATCGGTGCACCTATTGATTATATTTTGTGGCTGAAATGTGCAAGAGATATGTCACGTGACACGATTTTGAAGGTCGGATAATAGTAGAGTCCAAACATTGCCGCAATTTTAAAATTAGATGGCATAATTTGACAATCTTGGTATTTTCAAGTTTGAACACCCGAAATAACATCTACAGCTTTATTTGGAAATGCAAAAATGTGTATTTTTCTTCTCACATAAATGAAGAGTTCGATTTGTATATCATATAGGTTTTAAACCAACCACATTTTTTTATACCTTCAAAATAGTTGATTTCACATGATATGTTGCCAATCGATCATCCCTCTTCGATCCTTACCTTGAAACTAATTGCACCCCCATTAATATATTAACTGGTTAATTCTAATTTTCCCCTCAAACTATCACCCGATTCTCAAATACCCTCACAAACTATAACTCGTTACAACTTATACCCACAAACTATACTTCTCGTTGCAATTTCATCCCCTAACTTGTTGAAGTTGTTATATCGAACGGTTTCCGTCCCACGTAAACGACACGTGACCTTCTCTTTACTTGAAAAGATAAATTTGACCGGATCAATTCTAAGTGAGTCATCTTTTTTTTTTTTTAATAAAAAAAATCAGCTAATACATATTATTTTTTGGCTCTACGAATTACTAGAAGCACTGTAGAAGGCTAGGGAGGACTCAAACGAGGGTAAAATTTTCTTTTCACATAAGGAGAAGGTCACATGTATGTTACGTGTGATAGAATTGTTCGACATAATGGCTCCAGTCGGTTGAAGGATGAAATCGTAATGAGAAGTATAGTTTGTGGGGTGAGTTGTAACGAGTTAAAGTTTGTGGGGTATTAGAGAGTCAAGTGGTAATTTGAGGGGAAAAATTGTTATTATTCCTATATTAACCTTTGGCAGAATTCAAAAGAGTAATGGTACTGTTTCACAATGTTAGGACATCCAAAAGGCATCCAGATAAAAGGCATTGCTTTAACATAATGTCACGAAATTGTCGCCTATTAAAGCGAAAATAATAAAGGCTGAATTATCTGTATTAATCTAGTAGTGGGCAAGATAAGAAAGTTTTAATAGTGGCAGAGTTGCCTTGGAAAATTATGGTGGTGATGATTGTGTTGTTATGCTTATTCTTATTTAAGCTCATTTGAAAGGTACCAAAATAGACTACTTGGTGGCGTCATTCCAAAGAGTTGTCTTGAAGGAAACTTTAACAAATATGACTTGTCCTTAATGCAAGGACAACCTCAGAGACTGCTTCGAAGATTGCGCCATATAAAAAAGAATGGTAAGAGTTTCTAATTATTGTATCTCTTTAATCTATATAATGTAGCTAGGAGTGATAAATGAAATTAATTCCAGTATTTCCTAATAGATCCCCATTCGTTTAAAGGCCTACATACTATCCTCATCGTATATTACTTTTAAGGGCCGCCCATGTTGCTGGAAGAAAACCACCACCTTGTAATGAACTACTTGAACAATAGTTCGATTAAATCCTGATTCATTCCTGATAATATTCAAGCCCCATTTCAAGTTGTCTTGAAGGAAACTTTGGAATTTGTCGACAAATATGCCTACTTCACAAGAGAATATCCTTACTGTATCCTAGGAAGTTTTAGTGCATCCTGATTCACAAGGACAACCTCAGTCCTAGACTGTGCTTCGAAGATTGCAAATTGAGAAAGGTAGTGCCATATACCCGTAAATTTCCCGACTTTTATGGTAAGAGTTTCTAATTATTGTATCTCTTTAATCTATATAGAGTGTCCCCCCAAAAAAAAAAACACAAATCACTTTACAATAATAGCTAGGAGTGATCACAAAAACTGCTGGAACTGAAATTACGGCTCTTATTCCAGTATTCAGCTCAGTTAGGCTAACTTTGCCTAGAGTCAGACTTGGTACTAGTACCTAATTTTGGGATAAAGCCAAAACCAGACTCGAAATTGGAATTCCAACTGGGACTAGTCGAAATTATGTTTCCGCCTATTTTATTTTTAAATATAATTATCAAATGACATTATCTTTGTTAGTTTTTAATGTTTAAGTCTTGTATTATATTCCGTTTCAATTGAGTCTTGTAAGAAACGAGATCTTGGATGAATTTGTTGAAGTAAAGCATGTTGTAAAGAACGAGTTGAAGTGCTGTAGATAGAGACCCACATGGTATATAGTTCGAGAGAAAACAAAGTATTTGAAATGTTTTAGTAATGTTGAGCTAGCCTTGGGTGAGCCTTGGGTTTGATACCGGAACACAGAGTATTGTAGTTTATTTCAGGCTTGAGGGTACACCAAGCTTGACTCTGTAAAAAAATAATAAAATACTGTTGTCACACCCACCTCTGTTATAAAGTCATTTTAGATGGTGAAACTCATTACCTATTCCCTTAGAAATGAATGGAATATTCCAGAAAAGTTGAGAGAACCTTTAGAGAGAGACCAGAGCTTATATTCCCAATTCTTGAAAAAGAAAGAACCAAAAACCTTTATCCTTTGTTGATTAAGAAACACAATCACCACCTTGAATATCCTACCATTTGTGGAGGTAATCATCACAGTTCCGATGGTTGGCGTGCTTGAGTTCCAATAGTCATTGAAAATCCTGTCATTTGTGTGGGTTGGATCATTTGAATTTCTTTGATTGGGTCTTGTAATTAGCGAAGGTTTTGCTATATTCAAGGTCACCGATTGTAAGTGTTATTCTCTTAATGGATTGGTCAAGTGGCGTACTAGTGCCTGAAGTTGTTGAAGGTTTGAATTTTGATTTTTGCATTTGGGTATGTAAGGTTTTGTTTTAATCTTTAATTATCTATTCACCCTCTCTAAGTATAGTTAGGGTCTAAAGCCATTTCCAAAATTTTGATAATTATGTTTAAAATAAAAAAATAAAAATCCTAGACCAAACAACATCATTTTGTCCAGGGCTCATTAACACCAACTTCCAACCAGGGTCACCCCCATATGACTCACTTTCTCCGTTTCTCGTCTCTCTTAGCCCTCATCCCTCTCTCTCTCTCTCTCTCTCCCTAACCCTAATTATTAATTGGGTGTGTTTTGTCCCTCTCCACACACTCTCTCTCTCAGCCTCATCTCCTTTCTTTGGTGGTCGTGGCCTCATGGACAATGGCTAAGCTCGAGAAGTACAACCATCTCTCAGATTCTGCCACATCGTACCTCAACCACGAATTGTGATCCCCATCTCCCACTCTTATCCTATTTATCTCAAATTAATTTTTGTTTTATCCTATTTGTTTCTGTGATTCACAATTTTACTAACAGTTTTTAATTTCTTATTCTGTTAGGGTTTCGATTAGGGCCTGGAATTTGATAATTTTATAAATACTATTCTAATCAATGGTGAATCTAATATTTTGTTGATTTATTTGGATTGCAAATCTGAAATTTTTGTAACTTATTTTGTCCTTTAGATTTTGGATTTGGTTGTTTTCCGCCTAGAATGTTCATTACCAAATTCTGGTAACTGATTCCAAAAATTCACTTATTTACATAAAAGGGAACATCGTCCAATCGAACTATGTTGTTGATGTCATTTTGGGTACAAACTAATTTTTTCATATTATGCTTTTGAAATATCAAAATTCATCAATCATCAATCTGCACCTTCTGAAATTGGATGATAAATTATGGGGATGAAATGTGCAAGAAATAAGTCCTATGACATGATTTTGACGGTCGAATAATGTCAAAATCTTAGCATCATTGTAGTTTTGAAATAAGATGGCTTAATGTGACGATCTTGGTAGTTTCAAGTTTGGACATCCAAATGACATTTGCCTCTTAGTTGAATTCGAGCTGCAAAGATGTGTATTTTTCTCTGAGAGAGCAAAAACAACCCAAGAGGGGGGGGGGGGGGGTGAATTGGGTTTTATAAAAACTTTTAAGCTTTTCTTATAAAACTGAATTTGTAGAGATCCCCTTTTCCTTTTTCTAAAGAGCAAGAGAGTAAATCTAAACAATCAAGGAAATATGAATGTTAAAGAAGCACAATAAATAGATATCAACAATAAATAGAGATAAGGGTAGAGATGACACCGTGACTTTTAGGTGGTTCGGCCAACACTTACCTATGTCCACCCCCAAGGCTATTGACTTCCTTGGGCTTTCTTCACTATCTTAAATAGGAAGTACACCTTAGCTTCTGGGTGCTAAGGAACCTTTACAAAGTGTTTTTGAGCTTACACTTGAACTCACTCTCACAAATCCCACAACTAGAGGATTTCTTCTACCAACAAGTAGGACAAGTGTTTTTCAAACACTCACGTGTTTTTCAAGAACGAGTACAAAGAGAATCTTAGTAAAAGCTCTTTAAGCTGAATAAAAAGTATGAAGTACTGAGGTGTGCAAAGAGACAAGATTCAAAAGAAAGCAATAGTATTTGCAGGTGGGAGTACGAGCTTTCTTGGTTGGTGGAGCTTCTTTCTTCTCAAAGCTTTTTCTCTCTCTAGAAATTAGGGCAACAGTTAATAGTGCACATGTCCACCGTTTCTCTCTCCATCTTCTTCTATTTAAAGCTCCTAGGGCACCAAGGGGTTGTAAAGTTTGAGTGCCGTTGGAGGTCATTTAAGACCATTTGGATACTTTTTGATGAGTTGACGTTGCTCCAGGATTTCTGCAAAATCGTGCAATGTGTCGACACATTGATGGTATGTGCTGACACATTAAAATTGGCCTGAAAACAACCTCTCGAGTGTTAGTTCAATGTGTCGACACTATGGCTCAATGTGTCGACACTTCCAACACTTAGTCAAAAATATTTCGAATGACCTAAACAACAGACTCTCGGGTAGTAGTTCAATGTGTCGACACTATGGTCCAATGTGTCGACACTTCCAACACTTAGAAATTTAGAAAGATTTTGAAAAACAACTCTCGGGTAGTAGTTCAATGTGTTGACACTTATGGTATGTGTCGACACTTCCAATACTTAGACAAAAAATTGTTCTTTAACAACAACTACCCCAATTCAAAACATACTTACAATATAAAAGATGAACAATTAGCAAGAGTAATGATGATCAAGTAAGCTTGGAGAGATTTTACAAAAGGAAACCTTGATACTCTTAAAAATATAATTTTCTTGAAAAGGAATTTCAATGTAGAATCTAATAGTCTAGAATAAGTATGAAAACTTTGTTATCATCAAAACCAAAATAGATTGTTTATAAGAACAACCTTGGGCTAACATTCTCCTTACATATGATTTGTATATCATAGGTTTTAAACCAACCATAATTTTTTCTATATCTTCAAAATAGGTTATTTGACATGATATGTTGCCAATCGATAATCCCTCTTCAACCTTTGCGCACCTTGAAACTAGCTGCAGCCCTATTAATATATTAACCTTTAACAAAATGCAAAAGGTAATGTAAAAACTGTTTTACAACTGTAGGACAACCAAATATCATAACTTCTATAGATTAGGGCTGCACAACCAGAAATCTGGTCCGATTTTTGGACCGAAATTCGGTCAGACCGGATTCCAGTTGTGCCTAAATTGAAGGATTGGACCGGTTCAAAATGGTCTGGTTGGAAACACTTATAAGTGGTCCAGACCGTTTCTCATTTTTTTTTCCTAAGCTTTTATTTTTTTTCATTTTCAGCTCACATCTTAAGATAAAAAATTAGTTGCAAATGTCTCAAAAAATTAAGAACCATAAGTCAAAATACAAAATGTCTCAAACACACACAAACAAATACATTAACAAACTAGAAAGCTTGCAAATGTCCCAAATGAGTCTTCTCCTCAAGTCTTGTCGGTGGTATTCAGGGTTGACAAAAAGGCAAAACGTCACATATTTATGGCTAAAAACATTTGTTAGCAATTGCAAGCACGTCCGCACAGTAAGTGAAGATGTGCGCACATATGTTGGGTGACAAAACTCCATTGTCACCCATCAGTGACGCAGGTAAAATCATCAAAAAATCTTCATAAGCGTCCGTATGGTTTGACGTAGATGTCTGCTCGTCTGAGCCAGTCTGCGCGTAGTTGACATGCGTCTATTTTAAAAGAACGAGGAGAACAGCTTGGTGCATCTGCATGCTAACATATCGTCCGGACTTGTATGGCAATAATTTTGATTTACGGTGGTACTCCATATTGTACAGATGTATGATTGTCCGTCCAACACACATCCCATTCAGATGCCTTCATTTCGAGAAGATTTTGCTAACCGTTTATGATTTGGAATTTAATGCTGAGGAATCTGATTGGTCCACGTGTAAAATGGAAATATTCGAAAGGCAGAGAACATCCTGTCTTCTACCCCACGACAGGTCTAGATGGGCATAAGCCGTCCGGACAGATAGTTTTAAATTTTCTAGGGTTATATTTGAGAATGTTGCCGTTTTAATTAAAATGTGCGGATGGTTTGATGTCCTGTGCGGATGGCGTTGACATTATACGCTGTCGTTTAATTTAATATAATTACATATCTATATATTTTTAAACTACGTCATTTTCTAACAATACGTTCGGACGGTAAATTTTATATGCGGACGTTATTTTGTTATACGCTGTTGTCTTGCCAAGGATATATAAAAATCTGTTTTTTACGAGTATTTTTGTTGCGGACACTTATTCGATCATGTGCATGTCGGTTTAATAAACTATCGTTTTACCACACATTCAGACGAATTACTTTGCGTGCGGACGTTTTTCCATTATACGCTATCGTTTGGTTGATGAACTATACATATGTTAAAAAGTTTTTCCTTAAGAAATTTGGTTGCGGACGGTATTTTAGGCATGCGCGCATAACTTTACAAAAATTATGTTGTTTCTTTATCCATGCGAATGGTTTTGTTAGTGCGTTGAGACGTGTTTCAGATATACGTTGTTGTTTCATTCAGGATATATACACATATTAGAATTGCTTTTTAATGGTTGCGGATGGTTATGATAACGTTTGCATGTTTATTCAAGAAAACTAAGTCGTTTTGACAAAGTGTTTGGACGTTAAATGAGACGTCCAGACTGTATTTTGATTATATGCGAACAGTATGTAACACCATGCGGACGGTAAATTCCTAACATTTTTATTTTTATTTTTTACAAATTAAAAAATGTTTAAACGCCACCGTTTGTCATGTACCTCATTTATCGGGAGCTTTGCATTGGAGGATCCTTAGAGTCAAGAGGATTACATGACACGGGAGGAGTGGCTGGCCCAGTAGCGGGCTAAGTTCCTGAGCCAATCAGTCACCATGGAGCGTGAGGTTTATGTAGCTGACTTCGAGGAGCTGAGGTATCAGGGTGAGAGTATTGGCGATGTTTTGGATGATCAAGGTTGGATCGAGTATCTGAAAAGAGAAGGCGTGGCATCTGCAGATTTGTTTTGGGAGTTTTACGCAGTCCTCTTGGACGTTGTGGACATTGATGCACAAGTATGGAGCGTCACTGTATGTGGGGTGAGATTCTATTGTCAGCAGATATCCTAGCTAGATTTTTGGGGATGCAGAGGCCGATTTGAGCATTCCATGCTGTGGAGATGGAGAACAAGCTATTTGCGGAAGATGTATTTCGTAAATTGATGGGCTGGGACGTGGTGGTCGTTGGACCCTTCCTAAAAAAGAAGTTCATTCTCCCATTCTAACGTATTTTGCATATGATCTTTGCCTACAACATCAAGCCGAGAAAACACACAACAAAGTGCCCTGTAGAGAGAGGCGAGTTTATGTTGTACGTGGCTAAAGGAGGTATTGTGGATTTGCCGCTCTACACCGTCATGAGTCTTCGAGCTGAAGCGAAGATCAGTGGAACTACCATGTTACCGTACAGCGTCCTGCTGACACAGTTCCTCCATGGTGTGGGCTGCATGGATGGTCCGAACGAGGAATGGAAGACTCCTATCGGTCCCATCTATCGGATTACTTTGAGCCGTTCCGAGGCTCAGATTAGGTGGTAGCAGCAACCACAGGGTCCTGCTCTTGGAGAGCCGCAGCTGGAGGAGCCCCTCATCATGATGCCGGGAAGTGACCAGCCTGGGCTGATGCTTTTATGATGAACTTCAAGTTAATGGTTGATGCTGCTATTTTACCGATGCATCAGTTGGGCATCAGCTTGGGGACCAGTTTGACCGATACAGAGTCTCAAATGGTGGGATTGTGGTCATTTCTCACTAGCACTCTGGGCACTTTGCATGTGATGTCGATGAGGTTGGGCTATTGAAATCACATGGGGAAGATGAGTGAGAACCCGGGAGACGGATCCACTGAGCCCGGTCCGGAGCATAATTCTATTTTATGATTTTTATGTTATATTTTTACTGTTATGTATATTTATGGTCGTACTGGATATTTATTTTTGACATTTTCGTATAGTTTGTATTGAATATTTATTTTGATTTCGCTTTATGATGGTTATTGCATATCTTTTTTGATTATGGTTTAATATTTATGTTTGGATATGTTAAGTAAAAAAGAATATAAATTAAATACATTATCAAAAATTTTGATTACTGTTAATACGTTATTAAGAAATGAAATACCGTTATCAATTTATAAACAAATGAGATGAGAATGTTCGGACGTTCTAAATACCGTTAGCACAGTCTGTCCGTCTAAATGGCAAAATTTTATAAATGGAAAATGATGATGTATTTTTTGAAATAGTACATCTGCACGGTTTGATACGATGTGCGGACGTCCGTGTGATAAAATGATGTCGTCCAGTTGTATTTAAAACAGTGTCGTTGGCATGTAATAATTTGTTAAATTTTATTCGTGACCGTCGGGACGATTGGCTTTAAAGACGGCGTTGTTTCTTTCCTATTAAAACGAGGTCGTTTGTTTAGGAAACGGATTGGAGTACCGTCCGGACGGAGACGAAAGTCTTGGCGGCAACTATTGGTACCAAAATTTTCATGCATTGCATTAGGACATAACTTTTACACATCAAGATGGGTTTTACAGAGAATGAAAGTGTCGAAACCACTTTCATTTGCTCGGTATACTCTTAAATCTGTCATTTTCAGCCATTTCTTGTTGAGGAAGCATTTGTAGGGTGATAGAAAGAGGTTGAAGCATAGATTGAAGTAGTTTTGGGTGGATTTGGAAGCATTGTGAGATTTGGAAGCATTTTGAGGTACAATATTTTATGTTTTTTGTGGCTTGTGTTTGGAAATGTGTTGTTTTAGTTGATGTTTGATTGTTTAATTCTTTGGGTTGGTTAGAAACATGTTAGGTATTGATTGGATGCGAAATGGTGATGTAAAACGTGTGATTTTGGGATGAAATCGATTTGGAGATATTTCGACAATCACAGTTCGGATGCTTACTGTTGCCATTCGAACGGTCTATTTGGCAATTGAAACCGTTTGGATGTTCTTCATTTTGTGCGGACATGCTTCTCGAAACGGTTGCATTTTGTGGTTGTGGCTATGCAGACGGTTGTTCATCCGTTCGGACGATTTTGCTTGAAGTTTATTTAATATTGTTTTGTTTTGCATTTAATAGCCCTAAGACCTGTTTGGAAATTACCGTGTGTTTTAATTGCCGAACGCGCGTAATTCCTGAATTGTCCAAGTTGTGGACAGTTTGGATTAGATTATCTATAATGTACGTAAATGTTCTCGTCATTGTGCGTAACGTAGTTAGAAATTTTGACAGCGCTCTCTTTTTGTCCTTCGGATGCATATTCAGTGTTGTGCTTACACACTTGCCTCTTGTCGGTAGGTGTATAACCTCAACGCTGAATGTTTGTATCTATGGACTAAGGGGAGATGCTGCCGAAATTTCTAGCACGTTGGGAACAATGCTCGGGACATTTACTTACATTATGGATAATCTAATCCTGAATGGGATAGGACCTATCACCCTGGAGAAATAAGGTGTTAGAGGTGAACTATCATTACTCTATGTTTGATTGTTCTATGCATATCTATGACTGAAGGCACAAAAAATGGATAAGAGCTGGATTCATGAACTAGATAGGTTCGGTGTGAAGTATAAGGAAGGTGTCCAGGAATTTATGGGTATCGCCAGAAAATCTTCGGATAGTTGTGGTCAAATAAGGTGCCCCTATAGGAGATGTAAGAATATTTTGTTCCAAACTATTAAGAAATGGAGGATCACCAGTTCATAAATGGTTTTGAGAAAAGTTATATTGATTGGGTGTTGCACGGAGAACCAATTCCAAGAATCATCTCTTTCGACTGGGCAGGGTATGAATGAGAGCCAGAGCTGAGTAGTGAGGAGTCTGATGGGAATATAAATGACGACATCCAAGACATGTTAAAGGACTTTGATGCGGGAGCATATCATACTGCCGGCCCAATGCCACCTGAATCGGGGTTTGGGGATGGATTTTCTGCATATGCAAAGTTGTGGGAGGATGCTGAGTGAGAATTATATCCTGGGTGTGTCAAGTATTCAAAGTTGTCTTTTGTAATAAGATTACTCCATGTGAAGTCAGAGAATAACTTGAGCGTAAAGGCATTTGAGGACGTGTTAGGGTTGATAAAAGACGCATTACCCGATGGGGAGACATTACCGAAATCTTTCTATGAGTGCCGAAGCAGTTGAGGAAGAATTTAGGATTTAGTTATGACAATATATATGCATGTCAAAATGACTGCGTTTTGTTTTGGAAGAATTATAATGAGTTACAGGAGTGTCCGGTGTGTGAGGAGTTGAGGTGGAAGTACAATGAAAATGCTAAGTCGAAGGTCCCCTAGAAAGTGTTGCGACATTTTCCATTGAAACCGAGGTTGCAACGGTTGTTTATGTCACGTCAGACGGCTATGGATATGCAGTGGCACCAAGAGAAGCGAGTGGTGAAGACGGGGTGATGAGTCATCCTAACTCGGTGGTGTGGAAGTAGATAACAAATACAAGTGGTTTGGTTGGGAAGCTCATAATATCTGTTTAGGTCTAGCTTCGGATGGATATAATTTGTTTAGGAACATGAGCTTGTCATACAGTATATTGCTAGTGGTCTTAGTCTCGTACAATCTACCTCTGTGGAAGTGTATGAAAGATTGCTTATTCCCGGGGATAGAAGTCCAGGAAATGATATTGATGTGTATTTATAGCCCCTAAAAGATGAGTTGAAGGAGTTATGGGAGGATGAAGTGCAAACATATGATGAGGTGGACAGAGGTACATTTAACTTACGCGCAGCGTTGCTCTAGACAATAAACGACTTCCTGGACTATGGTAATCTGTCCGGATGGAGTACGAAAGGGAAGTTAGCTTGCCCATTGTGTAATGCGGACACAATGTCTTCATGGCTGATAAATGGAGGTAAACATTGCTTCTTGGGACATCGCTGGCATTTGCGTGCTTTGAATAAGTGGAGGCACGATGTGGACATATTTGATAGGAATAAAGAGTTTAGATCGAAGCCTAAAGAGTTGATTGGACAAGAGTTACTTGAGCAACTTGCATCGGTAGACATGATGCATATAGAGAAGAATATATGTGATAATGTGTTGGGGACTTTGCTAAGCATTGATGGGAAAACGAAGGATAATGTCAATGATCGGAGAGATTTGACATTAATGGGAATAAAGAAAGAGTTTTCATCTACAAGTGCAGGGGTCAACACGAGGTCATGCCTCATGCGTCTTTCATGCTTACAAAAGAGGAGCGTAGGAAGTGTTGTCAATGGTTGAAGGGCGTGTAGTTTCCTGACGGGTACATAGCTAATATATCCCGATGCGTGAATATGAAAGAATGCAAAATATTGGGTATGAAAAGACATAATTGTCACATTATGCTGCAACGACTGTTACCAATGATACACATGGGTTATTGGACCAAGAAGTATGTACAACGTTGATGGAACTAAGCTTATTCTTCAGGGACTTGTGTTCTAGAATAAAAGTAGAGGTTGTAGACCAGTTGCAAAAAGATATCGGATTGATCCTCTGTAAGTTGGAGCACATATTTCCCCATCATTTTTCACTATAATGGTTCATTTAGCAGTCCACTTGCCTTGGGAAGTTTTACTTGCGGGGCCTGTACAGTATCTGTGGATGTATCCAATGGAAAGGTATATGGGGATGATGAAGTGTTCCGTGAAGAACAGGGCACGGGCTGAGGGGCCTATAGCAGAGAGTTACTTGTTGAAAGAATATCTAACATTTTGCTCTGTGTACCTCAGTGGGGTTGAGACGCGATCTAATAGAAAAGAGAGAAATTATGCCGAAGTTGATGATCGAGGAGGACAGATGGAGCATCTTTCAGTGTTTGCTGTGAATGTTCGTTCGTTAGGAGTAGGCAAGGGCCACGATTTGAATAGGAAGGACTTCACTAAAGTAGAGTGGTATGTACTTAACAACTGTGCATAACTCAGCCCACATTTAGAGTAAGCGACTTTCCGTCATTTCATTGTTATTTTTCAAAGTTTTGTAGTGCGTTTGTTTTACGAATATTTGTTCACAGTGAGCATCTACATGAACATAGACAACAATCACAAGTAAATGTTGAGCGAAGGCATGAAGCAGAATTCCCTTTGTGGTTTTAAAAAAAGGTATTTATTATATTATTTTTTTGTTTAATTTAATTTTTGTTATTGTCTCATACATTTATATTATTTTAGATACAAATGATGCGTGATGAATATTTGGACGAGGTGTCAAATGATTTATATGCACTGGCATTTGAACCGGATCAATCGGTACTTTCCTATTCTGGATGCATAGTTAATGGATTTTGGTTTCATACAAGTCAACGTGAACAATTTCGTAGTACACAGAATGACGGTGTGGTTGTTCTGGGAGACCATGATAGGGAAGACATTGATTTTTATGGTCAAGTTGTAGACATTTATGCACTAAAGTACCTCTGCGGGAATCTAGTTTATTTATTCAAGTGTGACTGGTTTGACTTGAGCACCCAAAATTGTGGTCTTCACAAAGTGGACGGTTTGTTAGCATCAACACATCACGAAAGTGGTATAAAGATGACCCGTTCATGCTTGTATCTCAAGGTTGTCAAGTATTTTATCTAGATGATATGAAGTTGGGCGGCCATTGGAAGATAGTTCAGAAAATAACATAGCCGGGATGACCATTCATCTTCTTATAGTTCTTTCGTTGAACCAAGAGTTGCTGCTCAATGGTCCATGGAACGTTTGGCTCATGCTTTAGAAAACAATGATCGAAGCATCCAAGTTCATGTGCAAGACTTTGATGGGAAGCTTGATGCAGATAAGTACTGTGATTGGATGGCATCTTTAGAAGCTTTCTTTGAATGGAAAGATCTTTCAGATGAAAGAAAGGTGCAATTTGTTGCTACAAAGTTGAAGGGTCATGCTCTAATATGGTGGCAGCAATATCAACGAAGTAGAGATCGCAGAGGAATTCCAAAAATTAATATCTGGGCTGAGATGAAGGTGAAGCTTGATGAGAAGTTTCTGCCTTTAGACTATTCTCAAAGTCTCTACCAAAAGTTCCATCAATTACATCAACGAATGGAGCAATCTGTTGGCGATTATACGGGGCAATTTTACAAGCTTATGAGCCGTGTGAATTTGCAAGAATCCGATGATCAATTGGTGGCAAGATACGTCAATGGGCTGAAGTATAATCTCAAGGGTGAGCTTATGATGCATTCATTTCGTTCTCTGGAGGAAGCATACCAGAAGACACTAAAGGCCGAGGAGAAAATGAAATGGAGTTCATACCGAAAAGGTGAAAGTTCGAAAGTGGTAAAGGAGAAAGAAAGAAAGTTGGCTCCTATACCTCAAAAGCCAGCTCAACAACATAGTAGAGTGAGTAAGGAGCATGGAAAATCATATTCATTTTCCAATAGATGTTTCAGATGTAATGAAATTGGGCATAGATTCTATGAATGTCCAAAGAAGAAAGCTGAATTGCATTTGTTGGAAGAAGAAGGAGATGTGGATCAAGAGCCAATCTATGATGAAGAAGCTGAGGATGAGGATGTAGAATATTGTGAAGGTGATTGTGATGCAGAAAGCCTTATAATCCAACGAGTCATGACTATTCAAGAAGATGATAGATGGTTGAGGCATAATATTTTCAGAACCTATTGTCTTTCCCATGGAAAGAAGTGCATCTTGATGATTGACTCGGGAAGTTGTGAAAATATAGTGTCAAAGGTGATGGTAGAAAAGCTGAAACTTTCTTGTGAGCGTTATCCAAAGCCTTACAAAGTTTCTTGGTTTAAAAAGGGTGGAGAAATCATGGTGACACAAAGGAGTAAAGTAAAGTTTTCCATTGGCAAGTATGAAGATGAGATTTATTGTGATGTGTTGCCCATGGATGCTTGCCATTTGCTTCTTGGCAGACCTTGGCAATTTGATAGGAGTGCTTACCATGATGGGAGAAGAAATACTTGCACCATTATCCATAATGGTGTGAAGTATGTGCTGTCCCCTATGAAAGATGTTCCATCAAGCGTGTCTTCTTCAAATCAGATCAGTTTATTATCTTATAAAGAGTTTGAAGAATCCTATAAGGGAGAAGACATTATTTATGCTCTTGTTGCTGCGGATAGAAGTGAAGAAGTTACAAAGGAGGTTCCGAATGAAGTTTAAGACTTGCTGGACAGATTCAAAGGCCTTGCTCCTGATGAGCTTTCTAGTGGTTTACCACCACTTAGAAACATTCAGCACCAAATTGATTTCACTCTAGGTGCTATTCTTCCTAATTTGCCTCATTATAGAATGCCTCCTAGTGAACATGCTGAATTACAAAGACAAGTAATTGACTTGTTGAAAAAACGGCTGATTAGGGAATCCCTTAGTCTTTGTGCGGTTTCAGCTCTTTTAACTCTTAAAAAGGATGGAACATGGAGAATGTGTGTTGATAGTAGAGCTATTAACAAGATTACAATCAAGTATAGGTTTCCTATTTCTTGATTTGACGATATGCTTGATGAACTTGCTGATGCTAAAGTATTCTCTAAGATTGATTTGTGAAGTGGTTATCACCAAATCAGAATTAGAGAAGGTGATGAGTGGAAGACAGCTTTTAAAACCAAGGATGGTTTGTATGAATGGCTCGTTATGCCATTTGGATTGTCCAATGCCCCAAGCACTTTCATGAGACTTATGACTCAAGTATTGAAGATCTTCATGGGCAAGTATGTTGTTGTGTATTTTGATGATATCTTAATTTACAGCAAGGATAGAGTTCAACATTTGGAACATCTCTCCAATGTTTTCCAAGTGCTTCATGAAAATCAGCTCTATGTGAACCTTAAGAAGTGCTCTTTCATGACTGATCAAGTCGTATTTCTAGGCTATGTTGTGAGTGCAGATGGCATGAAGATGGATGATGAGAAAGTAAAGGCTATTCTTGATTGGCCTACACCTAGAAGCCTAACCGATGTGAGAAGCTTTCATGGTTTGGCCTCATTCTACAGAAGATTTATTCAACATTTCAGCACCATTGTTGCCCCCAACGATGGATGTTTCTAAAGAAGAAGGAATTTCAGTGGACCAATAGATGTTTCAGATCTCTTGGAAATTTGTTGAGAAGTTTAGTGGAGAGCATCCAAGGAAGTGGGACTTTGTCATTCCTCAAGCTGAATTTGCTTACAATAGTTCAGCCAATCGATCAACCAAGAAGTCTCCATTTGAAGTTGTCTATGGCAATAATCCAAGTCATGTTCTTGATCTCCTACCATTGCCAAATCAAGTAAGAGTAAGTATGAAAGCTGAAGAGTTCGCTGAGCAAATAAAAGAAGTTCATGAACAAGTTCGACATCAATTGCAGCATTCTACTCAGATGTATAAGTCCAAGGCTGATGTTCATCAAAGGAAATTGGAGTTCAAGGAAAGAGATCTGGTTATGGTCTATCTATGGAAGGAAAGGTTTCCTGTTGGTACTTATAACAAGCTGAAATAGAGGAAGTTTGGTCCTTGTCGAGTTCTAAAGAAGTTGGGTCCAAATGCTTATCGCATTGAATTACCCGCTGGATTTTCCATAAGTCCTACGTTCAATATATGTGATCTTTATCCTTATTATGGCGATGAGGAGCAGATTGCTATGGAACCAAAGGATTTTGAAGGAGGCCTCTCTAACTCTCTAAGTGAGTCCATTGATGTTCTGGATGTGCGTTCTATCACAACTCGGCGTGGCACTTACACACAATACTTGGTTCGATGGCCTGAGAAACCAAGTTTTGAAGATGCATGGATTTCTGGTGAAGAGCTCAAGAAGTTAGATCAGTTGCTGTGGGAAGATCTGAACTCAAACTTGAAGGCGAGTTCTTTTCAAGACGGGGAGAATGATGCAGGAGCATCCCTTGCACCTCGGCATACTATCCCGAGGAAACAAAGCAACACTTGTATCTCGGGCCGAGGTAACAAAGTAACATGTGCATCTCCGACCGATTTGCACCTCTGCTGGAATGATTTACGAAGAGTTAGTAAGCGTGCAATATATCGTTGGAAAGCTCTACGTCTCTTAGTTTCAAACGCACTTGACCTCATATCATTTGAAGATTCCTAGAGAAAGTTATGACGTTTTTACTACTGGACGTCGGAATGGCAACAGACAGCGAATTTCAAAGTGCATTTAATTTCTTTTGTGTTGGAATTGTCTAGACTTTATTATTCCGTTTTTTCTAGCTTGACCTTGATGTAATGAACTCTATATATGAGTGATTATCCAAAATAATAAGGAAGAACTTTTGATTCAAAGATATAATTCTTGCAAGTGTATCTCTTGCTTTGGAGTTGAGTGACATCCTCCTACCAATCAAGCGAGTGGCTTGGTCACGTTGAGTGGCATCCGCGATTAGTAGCATCGAGTGGCTTCCGCTACCCCTAGTCGAGTGGCATCCCAGGACTATCCCCTTCCCTTGGCTCAATCCTTTTCGGATTTTGCCAAGCCTTGCAGATCCCGGTCTGCATCAATAAGCATAAATACATATGATATGCCCAACGTTGGAGAAAAAGAAGACGAAGAGAGGGCAGGATGGTCAAACCAGGAAGAGAGGCAAGAACTTCGATCCATGAAGCATACCAGGGGAATGAGTCAGTTTCACTTTTTGTATATTTCAGTAATTTCAACATGATTCCGTTGAGTAGGCACGACGTCGATCCGCTTCTGCACGTCACTGATGACACTAAGTCACGACGTTGTGCTACATCTATATCAGATAGTGATGACGAGTCGTGTGATGATAGTGAGGATAGTGATAGCTCTGAAGAGTCTGACTCTGATTATTAAAGTGATTTTACGTATCTCTATTGTTTATGTTATGTTTATTTCACACATTTATATTTTATTTCTTTGACAATAATAGAGTTTCTCACTTGTTTTGTTTGTGCAGTCACAAGATGTCGTCATGGCAGCTGGAGGAAAATGTCTTCGTTGTGATTCAGGTGCTAGATCTGTTGATGCTAGTGATTAGACTAGGACTAGAGCAGCTGTGACTCTTGCAAATGCAGCTACAACTACTTTAAATGGAGCAAACGGGGATTTACCATCTCTTGCATCAGTCAACCTGCGAGGTACCTTGCAGAGTAGTTGTGCCTGTAAGTATTTCAAACTAACTTTAATGTTAATTTTTTAAATACATGTAATTAGGTGCTGGAGTTTTACGTTAATAATGTTTTTGTTCATGTATAGCCACCTCTGGGATTATACATGTAAGGATTAGGATGTGCGGGCTTGCATTAGAGAAGGCTCATATTGCAAGAAAGTTGAGTGTCCATATTCCCGATGGCCGTACAGGTGGTGATGACAAGGCATCTTCGATGCTTTCTAGTCATATTGGCTCACTCATGCGATCACATGCCCCATTCAATGTAGTCAACTGGTCTAAAGTTCCCAATGAGGTTAAGTCTTACATCATGAACAAAATATTGGTAAGTGTAACTTAATAAAAATTATACTTTTTTTTATTAATTATTGTTTAATTATACTAACATGGTTCATTTCAGGATGACTTCAAGCTGGATTATGATCGGCCAAAGGATCGCAACACTGTGATATCTATAATGAACACAGCGTACAGGACACATAGGAACAGAATGCACCAGTACTATGCTTTGTTTCCCACCAAAGAAGAAGCGTTAGACATCCGTACCCCAACATGAAAAAGGAAGAATGGGCTCCATCTGCGAATTATTTAGTACTGAAGAATTCTAGGTAGAAATGTTTATTCTAATATTTTTATTTACAGTAACACTACTTCATTTTTTTACTAACTCAATAGATATGTATTTTAGAGAAGGAGTGAAATTAAC
Organism: Morella rubra; assembly: GCA_003952965.2. Classification (NCBI taxonomy): domain Eukaryota; kingdom Viridiplantae; phylum Streptophyta; class Magnoliopsida; order Fagales; family Myricaceae; genus Morella; species Morella rubra. The sequence goes on from CM025852.1 coordinate 9,273,968, forward strand.
CGCTAGAATAGGGCTAAACTGACGATTGCTCACACTTCTGGCGCTCAGTCTTTCTAACGGGCTCTAGTTTTGATGATTATAATCAACTCAAATATTTAAGTGTATTTTTGTTGTTACAGCATTATGTTATGAATGGATTTTAATATATATATATAATTTTTTGGTGTGCAGAAAGATGCAGAAACTGATCAGATTAATCTGGCATTGATGTACAAGAAAACGCATATTAATAAGGACAGTGCGTAGACATCCGATACTGCACGGGAACATTTTGTAAGTTTCGTAAAATTTGTTATGCATTATTAATTTTTTATATTTAAAAAGGTATTAATTTTCACAATGTTCTTCTTCACTTGTAGGAAAAGATGGAGGAGCTACAATTACTGCTTGAGTATGAGGGAAGGTCATTCACAAAAGTGGAGACCTTCACAAAGGTCTTGGGGATGAAAGCGGGTTATGTTCATGGTTTAGGCTGTTCAGTGCGGCAAGTTGGATCATCGTCCTCAGTGTTATCCATTGATCTAGCCTAGAGATTGAAAGAGGCAAGAATGGAGATAGAGGAGATGAGGGCTAGACAGAAAGAATATGATGAGTTAGCTGTGAGACAGGCAGAAATGGAGAGGGTGACGCGAGAGCAGCAACAACATTTAATGGAGCAGAAGCAACACTTAGAGGTGCAGCAACAGAAGCAACAAGTAGAGCAAGAACAGAGGCTTTAGTTATTGCAAGCAGAAATGCATGAGCAGATGATGGAACACGTAAGGAAGGTGGCAGCGCATTTCACTCCCTGACGTAAATTTGGGTAGATTGTTTGTTTCATACTTGATTTCGATTATTTATTTTATTTACTGTTGAGTCGATTAGATATTTGTAGACCATTACTGATTTATACTATATTTAATATGATGTCTTCAAATTCATGTCTAATCTAATTTCAAATGCGTAATTAAATAATTTAAATTCGTAGATTTATTATTATAGTTTAGAACTGTCTAGACGTATTAACAACTTCCGGACGTTCGCTGTGATATTTCATTCGTCCGCATGCTAAAAAATTAGCATCCGCACAGGATACCCATAATAACGTCCAGACGCTATTTCACCGTCCCCATGTCTGTTTTATCCATAGTCCGAACGTTCTTGAGCCGTCGCACATTATATTTGTGGCATTTTATTTTTTCATAAAATAAAAACAACCAGTGTTCGCACACAAATCCACCATCCCATGTCTGTGTTTAACCGACGTCCGCATGTTCTAGAGCCATTCGCACATTATATTCGTTGGATTTTCTTTTTAAAAATAAAAAAAAAAACAAAAAGTGTCAGCACGTTGTGTGGTAGTGTGCGGACAACAAATCTATTGACAAAATTTATTTTTGACACCAAAATTCACCCTATGCAAACTGATACTACAGATGTTCACACGTGTTTTCCATGACATAATTGATTTTGTAATGTAATACATTGACATTCGCACAAGACCTGCCACGCAAAATGAAAATCCATTCGAACTATCTAAGTTGGCGTCCAGACGCTACGTCTTGATAAAACTCAAAATTTGTCACCGAAGAACAAGGGTGACATGCTTCTTCTGTCAAACCGGGTGTCAAACTTTTTTTGACAGCAATGACTTTTGGTGACAAATTTTTAACTTTAGGTGACGAAAAAATTTAACACCCAAAAGCTGTTTTCCTGTAGTGTTGGGTTTGAAAACCCCATAGATTGATCAAATTTGTTGAACTTATTAGGATGAGTTCTCTTTCATCTAGGTTGGTTTTATCAGCTGGGGACCAATAGACGGTTGATAGTTGTGGACCCAAAGACACTAGCTAGCACGATGCAGGCAAGTATTGCAGAGCACTTACTATCGGACGATAAATGGAGAAATCACATAGAGGGTCCATTTTTGGAAGAGGGATATATTCCTGCTGCAGAATAGCTATAAATTAAAAATGAAATGACCGTAGCATGAGTGCCAATGGTTAAAAAATAATCTACATAGACCACTATGAAAGGGATCAATGATGATGATAAATAGTGACTACAGATTAATCCAATAAGCATTTGGCGAAGCCAACACTATGCATTTGGTCAAAGTGTTCAAGAGATTAAAGAGTCTTGTCAAAGTTTAAAAGGATAAGGATATCTTCAAGATGAATAGCTAAAACAAGGATTTGACCACATTGATGCAAAGTCTCTGAGAAAATTTCGCAATTATCTCAAAATTTTGATTTTGAAATATTTCACCCATTTCAGAATTTCAATTGACTTGAAACTCAACCCACTCTATAAATACATAGAGAAGTCGATGAAGAAAATTAAGGGGTCAATCCAAGTTTTATTTAAGCCTCACTTCAGAGAGAAAATCCTTTAGATATCTCTGCTCATAAACAGTTCAGATTTTCTTTAGTTATCGAGATTCAATCACCATTGAAAACAACCTTCTTGTGAGAGTTTGGTTGCCGGAGTTCTTGGTGTTGAAGAACAAGGACGTTCTTGAAGAGTTCATAAGAAGAACCTCAGAGGGTTGAGGGTTAACCGCATAAAGCGGATATAGGTTGGATTACTTAGATTATTACATCGGGGTAGTCAGAGTTAAGCAATTGGTGGTTGCTCGTGTCTGAATCATTGTTGTAAGGTTTTACTTCTTAGTTAATTTCTGGTGACTACTAGCCCAGAGTGGTTTTTCCTTTGAAAGCTAAGTTCAAAGGTTTTCCACTTCGTCAACAAAATCCTTGTCTCTTGTGTGATTGATATTTTTTTTTATTATTCCTTTGCTTATTTTATCGATTGCTTATTCAGATTTAGACACAACAATTTTAGGATTTATTCTAAAATTGTTATTGTATTTTTAAATAGATGGTAACCACCTATTCACCCTTCTAAGTTTTATTATGGTCTAAACATAATTTTTCAATTGGTATCAATGCCTAATTATCGATCCTTGACCCTTAGTCTAGATGTATCAAAGTGTTCATTTGCAAGATCTTTATAATCAATCTGAGACCTTAAGAAATTACAAGAAGCTTACAATCAACTCTTGAAGGAGAGTCTGAAATTTCAGAAACTCAACAAAGGAATCCTCAATAAATTATAGGAAGTCAAACTTCAAAAGGACAAACTCACTGCCAACCTTGAGGAAATGAAGGAAAAAAAATGCAACCCTTGAAGATGAGGTCAAAATCGTGAGAAGTGAACAAGAGAAATCCAATGCATATTTGCAACAATTATTCAATGGAACAAAGAAACTGGATCACATGTTGAGCCTTGGAGTTCCAGCTAGAAAGAAAAGAGGATTGGGCTTTGGAGACTCAAATATTGCATCATCTTCAAAGGCTGTTTTTGTTCCTACTACTTTGCCAGTCAAACAAGCAGCAGTCAAAGCTTTTTCGAGAAAGGTGAGTAAAAGTAAAAAATCTATTTCACTGTCTATGAATACTCGTTCTCATGTTATTCCACCTAGAGCACACACTTCACATAGGTTTGTTCACACATGTCCTTTTGGTGGTAAGTTAGGGCAAATCGAACCTAATTGTTTTAAATTAAAAGCACAAGAGCACTCACATGCTAACCTTTTCTATAGTTCCGAGGATATAAATCTTGTGAGTCAAGTCAGAGCTCTTGCTAAACATACGAAGTTGATTAATGAAAAACTGGAGTACCTAACTAAATGTACTTTCACCAAGAAAATTTGGGTGAAAAAGGATGAAAATCCATTAGTCAACAAGAAGGCTAAGGGTTTGTGTTCTACTCCCTGAGTATTTTTGTTCTTGCATGCATTAGAGTAGATTGCATTTTTAGAGTAGAGGGAAATCACCTATTCACCCCTCTAAGTGTTAATAGGTTCTAAACATAATTTTTCACTTTCCAACATCTCGCCTAAACCACCCCCTCCCCTAGCTCTCATCCAATGGCTGGTCGGGGGAGCTACGCTTCCCCCTACCCACTCGTTCCTCCCTAACCATTTTCCAATCAGTTAGGTGGTGTAGCTACCAGATTCTTTTGTGTTTTGGAGTTGCTTTTTTTCCATTGGGCTGATGTATTAGCTACCAGTTTTCGCTTCGTGTAGCCTTAAGTACGCGAGTATGGATCTCAGCTTAACCTTATTTGGGTGTAGTGCAGCTTGCTAAAAAGTTGCTTTTTGGTGGCCACGACCAACTCCCACTGATGTATTAGCTACCTCCCAACCAAGACTCGCTAGATCGCCACCACACGTGTTATCTTCCTTAAGTACGCGAAATCTCAGCTTAATGTCCTTAATACGTAGCAATTTTTTTCAGCTTAGCATTAGGCGTTAATGGCTTGACCTACTGACTCGATGAAATTGATGAATTTATCCAAACATTTGACTTTTTTTTATCAAAATATTTTATCACAGGGACTGTTTGTATAATTAAGTCTATGTTGAAATAAGTGAAAATGAGATTACATGAGAGAGAGAGAGAGAGAGAGAGAGAGAGAGAGAGAAGAAGGACAAAATGGTTAAAGGTCGTTCAATCTTGCAAATTACGTCCACCATCGGAAGAGTCCAAAAGGGCTATTTGATTTCTTTTATTCAATATGGTCCTGAGAGTATGTTTACAAGACATTCTAGAGTAAGGATTGGTACTAGAAAGGAATCCAAAATTTCGGCTTCGAGTCCAAGAATGAAAGAGGTTGTATTTATAAAAGAATTGACACAAATCTCCACAGTTTAGGGCCCCTAATTTGTGGCTTAATCAAAGGACTCAATCAAGGCTCCTTGATTGAGGGTCATCAATCTTCTTGATTGATGGTCAATATATCAAATATTCTAACACATTAGACCCTAAGTTAGGTAAGGGCAAAGTATGACTCTATTAAATTCCAAACTACTAAAACTCATTATTGTGCAACGTCTGATTAAATTTTGTGCCTGAAATGTGCAAGAAATAGGTCTCGTAGTACGATTTTCATGGTCAGATAATTTCAAAGTCTTAGCATTGGTGCAGTTTTAAAATTGGATGGCTCAAATGATCTTGTAGTTTCAAGTTTGGACACCCGTAAATAACATTGACCGCTTAGTATAGGGGTGCAACGAGGTGATTTTTCTCCTTGCATAAATGGAGAGTTTCATTTGTATATGATAGGTTTAAAACCAACCACATTTTTTGTATACCTTCAAATACTTGATTTGATGTGATATCTTGCTAATCGATCATCCCTCTTCGACCCTTACCTTGAAACAAATTGCTCCTCCATTAATATATTAACCTTTGGCAGAATTCAAAACGTAATGTCAAAAACTGTTTTACAAGTCTAGGAGAGCCAAAATGGATTGCTTCAACATAAAGTCACTTAATTAGATGAAAAAGAACATCCTCCCAAATAACATAATTTCTAGACATCGCCTATTAAAGCGAAAATAATAAAGAACATTAAGCTCATGTCTCTAGTAGTGGATTTTACTGTTGATTACTTTTCTAAATTGAACTCCTAAGATATATAAGAAAGTTTTAATAGTGGCAGAGTTGCGATGGCTAGGGAATGTGATTGCAAAATTATGGTGGTGATGATTGTGCTGGTTATGTGATTCTTATTGAAGTAGAAGCTCATGATCCTACCCAACAAAGGTACAACCAACCAGGTTGAAACGAAAGGACGAGACTACTTGGTATTCATTTCCTATCCCGCTTCCTCATTCCGATGAATTTGATAATATTCAAAGCCCCATTTCTAGTTGTCTTGAAGGAAAAATTGGACGACCTTGTTGACAAAGATGGCTACATCACAAGTTTCGTTATCCTATCTGTATCTCAGAAAGTTTTATGGAGTGCATGCTAATTCACAAGGAGACCTCAGGGACCCAATGGTCCTAGACGTTGATTGGTGCTTCCACGACTGCCTATGGAAATATGGCTTTCCAAATACTTGTAAATTTCCCCGTTGTTTGCTAGATTGTTATCAAAAGCATATCAAGCAACACTCAGATGTCGTTTACACTTGGGATCCATGATCTCGAATCTTGGATTTGGTAAGAGTTTCTAATTACTCTATCTCTTTAATCTATATAGAATGCACCAAGAAAAATGCAAATCAATGAACTATAGTAGGGGTGATCAAGATATAGAATTCTAGCTTCAGTTCTAGTATCCAATGTTAGTGTGAGGCTCTGATACCAAGAAAGAAATTGTATATTTGAATAAATGAGTAGCTAAAGTGCTTGCTTTCATTACGTATTCTAGTACAGAGTATATATATACGGCAAGAACAGAGACAAATAAAATAAAAGCCCTGTGAGTCATGGGATCACAAATGTGTTGTACAAGGTCATTGTCTAATGTGATTGATTTCCATTTCCTTTGATGGTGTAATCAACTATCCTTCCTTATCAAACTTTCCTTTGTTACTGCAATAAGGTTTGAATCCTACGAGAAGCAAAATCTTTGGCTGGAGCGTCTGTCTTGTTTCTTTCCTTTGATGTGTCATCATGAGCTGGAGGCAGATGTTTGGGAGATGAAATCTTGTGAGCAGAAGCCACACTAACATCCGATTCCAGTAGGCTCACTCTACCTAGAGTGGGAGCTGGTATTGGTACCCAATTTTGTGGTATAGCTGAAATCGAACTAGGAACCAGAATTCTGACTTCTAATTGAGGTCTCCTTGCATATGACTCACTCACTCTACCTCTCATCTCTCTTCGCCCTCAATCCCTCTGTCTCTTAGCTAACCTCTCTCGCTCTCAGCCTGCTCTACTATCATTGGTGGCTGTGGCATCGTGGACAATGGCTGAGCCTACGACCCACAACCATCTCTCAGACTTTGCCTCGTCGGACCTTAACCATGAATTGTGATCCCCATCTATCATTCGTATCCTATTTTTTTCAATTATTTTTACTTTATTCTATTTATTTTGTTTGATTTACTATTTTACTAATTTTTTTAGGGTTAATGTCATTATTCGCCCCCTAACAATGGACCAGTTTCAAATGTGTTCCCCTAACTATGAAAACAACAATTTACATCTTCTAACTTTCAAAAATCATCAATGTACCCCCACTGTCCAAATCAGTTGTTAAGTCAGACGAAAACACATGTAAAATGACTGAAATTCCCCTCCAATATAATTTTAAAAAATAAATAAATATTCGTGAAATAAATTAAAAAATATATATAGATTACTAAAATAGAGTTTCAATAGTTTTATTTGAAAAATATTAACTTTTTCTCAATATCATTTTTTGTAATTAATTTTTTAATATTTTTAGTAATTTTGTCTTGGAGGTGCATTTCGGTCATTTTACATGTGTTTCCGTCTGACTTAACTGCTGATTTGGACAGAGGGGGGGGGGCATACATTGATGATTTTCGAAAGTTAGAAGATGTAAATCGCCATTTTCCATAGTTAATGTGTGAAACTATGATATTATCCCTATTTTTTAATTTTATGTTCTGTTATGGTTCGTGAAAGACCTGAAATTTGAGAACTTTGCTAATATCGTCTAATCAATGCTGAATCTAATATTTTTATGGCGGATTTGGATTGAGAATCTGAAGTTTTTGTGACTGATTTGGTCGTTTAGATTTTAGATTTGGTTGTCTTATGCCTAGATTGTTCATTACCGACATTCTGCTAACTTGTTCTTAAGTTTCGGCACCGGCATGGATAGATTCTGGCAATAGCTGAAATCGGATGCCATTTAGGCAGTTCTCATAGTAGTGATATTGAAAGTGAATCTCGTTAATACCGATACCCACCCTATTCTATAGTCACAAAAAAAAAATATAATCAGTCAAAGTAGCATTTGAAACTCTTTCAAACCTTTTATGATCTATCTTCATCTAGTAAATTTCCAATGCGAGACTTGAGATTTATTCCTTCCCTTTTCTATTTCTTGTCATTTCTAATTCCATATGGGACTTGAGAAGTTATATACACACTTGCTCTCTCTCTCTAAAGTATTACTACGCACACAAGAACAACATATCCACCTCCAATAATTGCACTTGAATCTTTTGTTATATATCATGACACAAGTGTGGTCAGCACCAAAACTTGAAATTGAAATTAATGATGGGACTGATTTATGAAGATTTTTTATTTTACTTATGACTTGTTGCAAAGCTCTATCCATATAGTTTCCAATGCATCCAACGACGTATGATTTGGAGTTTCCTAGACGAAGTTATGATAAAAGTATTCATAGGAGGTCAGGTTGTCGGCTAGTTACCAGGTCTATTGTATTTTGGATGATTTTCCTATTTTTAACTAGCTCTTTGGTTTTTCAATATGTCTTTTCATTTCCCTAAGAGTATTTTATGTTCCCTTAGTCTCAATTAATATTTTGGAAGTTGAATTCTCATTTACTCATGCTTGGAGGGTTGTTCCAAGCTCTACTATTTATACCCTTCTCTAGCAATGGAAAAAAAGAGATTGAGTGTGTGAGTCCAAATATCAACCCAATATGGGGGGTGAAGTGGGTTTATAAAAAATTTATCCCCTTTTGGATAAAAACGCAGATCTGAATTAGGGGTCTAGAGGGCCTTTTTGGGCTGTTGGAGAGGTGCCCTAAGTGCCACAACGTCTTGATTCTTGAGCTGAGACGACGATTTTAAAAACAAAGTTCTTGTAACATGTGTCGATACATACATGGCTATGTGTTGACACCTTCATCAAGTCTGAAACTTGCTCGCAGATGCTTATGGCATGTGTCGACACTTCCTTCACCATGTGTCGACACCATCTTCACATGTATGATACTTTGCTTCCCATGTGTCGATACCATCGAATGTAGTCTTGGCTTCTGTGCTATGTGTCGACACCATGTCAACCATGTGTTGACACCATCTTGGTAGATAGAGTTTTTCAGTGCTTTTGATGTGCAAACTTTTCCATATCAACACAAAAACTCCTACAATGAAAAATATCATAGTTTAGGTGCAAGCCATGGTGTTTAAATCAAATGTAGACATAATTAATTAAAGAGAGATTAAATACAATTGAGTACTCTCTAATGAATAGTGGATTGACAATCACATATTCTAAAAATATTTCAAAGCTATTTTATCATTTATTATAATCAAAATCGAGTTAGATTGCTCAAGATCAACCTTGGGCTAACAATCTCCCCATTTTTTATGATGACAAATCCCTTTTTAAAGATCTTTGCATGAAAACAAAAAGCTCCCCCTGAGAACAAGTGGAGGTTTTTCAAAATTGGTTCTTGCAAAGTGCTTTGGATTCTTAGAAAATTTTGCAAGAGTCTCCTTTGTATTTAGAGGTTTCCAAAAATTTTAAACCTGTTAGAAACACTTCTATATCATCCTCCAAACTTCTCAAACTCCAAAAATGATCTCAGATCACAAACACTTCAATATTCTTGAAATTAACAAGAGTTTAGAGTTTAGGAATACTACCTGTAGTCAATGACGAAGCTTTGCAAATGTGAGAGACTATTATAACAATTAAGATACCATTTTCTATCAGATATACACAAGGTTAGAAATAATTAAACACTAAACTCATCCAAAACAAGTACTCATATATCAATCAAAGTCAAACAATTACAAAGATATATGAAAAATGCAATGGAATGTTTCTCTACGTAAAAGAGTACGACAATAGTTACATATACTTCTCCCTCTTTGGCATCATCAAAAAGAAAGGGAGGGTAAGGGTAAAAAGTAAGGGCTAGGTAAACTAAGATCGAAAGCTCTGTTGAGACAAATACTCTTACATAAACTCTGTCCATGAAGTGCTAAACCAGTTGAGCCAATTAATCATGTAGGGATACAGATACGGATCCAGATCTGAAAAGACATTGACATGATGAGAAATAGTCGTAGCAGCCTAGTTGATAGTAGTAACCATGATGTACGTAGATTGTTTCAACTCATTTGTATGCCTTCTGAATGTCTTCTACCAGTCCCACATCACAATCCTACTAATAGACAAGTTTGTGTTGTAGATATTTCAAGTAAGACGAGCTTCACGGATTGATAATGCAAACTTAGTAGTATGTGATTCCAAGAGGGATTTGATGTCCTCAAGACCTATCCATAGATCAATATGAATAGAGAATAGCTGATCTCTCAAATTTGAAACAGAGGCTTCCAAGAGGGCAAGCCTAGTAGCATGTGATCTTGAAGAAATCGATCTGCCTGTAGCTAGAGTATGTGGAGTACGTGGAGAGGCTGGAACTAGAATATCATCTTCCACTAGTCTGTCCTCAGCCATAGCTTCCACTTTCTTTGGATCTTCCTCTTTAGCTTCTTCTTCCTCAGCTTTTTCTTCATGTATTTCTTGAGAAGGCTTTGCCACAGCCTTCTTCACCCATTCATCATCTTCATTCTGCAGAAAAGCCCATAAGACTGAGTGTCTTTTGATTATATTCCTGGGAGACCTTTGGTTTCTCTCTTTCTTCACCATTGGTCTTGACATTATGAAGATAAAAAATCTGAGAAAATAGCATCCCATAAGGCAAACCTTGCCTTTTCTTCTCATATGCTGCCTTTATCTGATTCAAAAGGAGGTGGCCAAGATTCATTTAAGGGCCTCGTGATCAAACAGAACATCACAAATAAATCTAGGAAAGTAACATACTCAAATTTTCCTGTTTTGGGAAGTATAATGTTACAGACAATGTGATATAGTAACCTCCTATGCACATTCAGGTCATTGGCAAAGGGCTTCTCAATCTCAGTCAAATTAGGGTCATCCATAACTACCCTGAGAATTTCTATGGATTCGACATCAGACTTCCTAGCCCATGTGTATGACTCAAAAAAATTTCACCCTAGAATTGGGGGGAAGGGTCACGACTCTAAGCCCATTAACAGACAAATCCAATTCTTTTCCCTTTACAAACCATGAGGCAGTCTCAGACATATCAAAGTGAAAATTGGCATATGACTGCTTCACCAAATACGAGAATGAATCATACTTCAAACTAATAAAATTGGACCAACCCTGAGCTTCAAAAAATTCTTGAAAATCAGATGAGTCTGGATCAAAATGGGATTGCCTCTGATGGAGCAGATGAGTCTTCTTCTCTTCTTGGTCTCTGCCTCGGTCTGGAAGATTCTCCATGGTCGAAGACCCTTTTTCTTCTCCCACTAGACATCTCGGATGCACAGTTGAGGTTTTATCTGGAGAAGAGTAAGGGAAAATGTAGATTTGTGGTGGAGGAATGGAGGTGTAATGGAGATTAGGGCATGGGAGAGAGGAAATGCGAGGTATGGTGTTGAGAGGAGGCTCGGGTTGAGAGGTTTAGGGCATGGGTGAGTTTGAGAATGATAGAGAAATGATTTTTAGGGGTTGTAGAGGTTAAGTATATGAGGTGTCGACTCATTAAACATAAGAGAAGTTAATGAATGCAAATGAATCGACGTTTTAAAAATTGCCCATTCAGTGTCCACACATTGCATATGCACAGGACTTATGTGTCGACACATAGGAAAACATGTGTCGACACTAACTCAATAGCCTCCTCCAGGAACATACAGTGTGTCGACACATAGATGAATAGTATCGACACATACAGATTCTAGAGAAAACTGTCAAGCAAGTCCTGAAGTGTCGACACATTACGTACAAATGTGTAAAATGACATGTTTTCAATAGAAATGTATGATGCAATCCAATTATGCATGAAAATATATAATCACCTTAAAAATCATTCAACCAACACACGAATGATATAATAATTAGTTCATATAAAAAACAATCGTTCCAAGGGGGAACACATACCATTCTTTTGATGAATGAAGCATAAACAATCTTCATTGAAAGGTTTAGTGAATATATCAGCAAGTTAAAGATCTGTGCTTACAAACTCAAAATAATATCACCTTTTTAAGCATGATCACAGAAAATGATGTTTGATCTCAATATGAAGTCCTAGAGTGTTGAATGAGATTTTTAGAAAGGTTTATGGCACTCGTGTTATCACACTTAATCAGGATGAGAGAAAAATGAAGATTAAAATCTTCATTGTTGTTTCATCGTAACAATTACCAACAGCAATATACTCGGCCTCTGTGGTTGATAAAGCCACATTTTGTTTCTTACAAAACAAGACATAGAGATGGCCAAGAAACTTACACGCACCACTAGTGCTTTTTTATCAAGTTTGCAACCAGCATAATCAGAGTATCCTTGCAAATTAAATTCAACACTCTTGCATAAAACAAACAAGATCTTGTGTGCCAACATGGTAACAAAATATCCTTCTAACCGTAAGGAGGTGAGATTTCTCAAGGCAAGATTAAAATCTCGCACACATGCACACACTAAAGGATATCAAGTCTACTCTGTGATACCGTCCTCAAATGAGTTGTCCATCAACGAAGTGTGTCCACTCTTGTTTGATCGTCCTAGAGTGAAAATAGTAGAAAGTTTAAACTCTGAGTGTCATCACTTGATTCATGTTGAAGATTAAAATGCATGAAGATGTTTCATGATCTCATGATGTTTATCTCAATATGTTTTGTCCTAGAGTGTTGAATTGGATTTTTAGTAAGATTTATTGCACTGGTGTTGTCACATTTTATTGGGATGAGAGAATAATGAAGATTAAAATCTTCCAATTGTTGTTTCATCCACAATACTTGTGCACAACAATTGCCTATGGCAATATACTCGGCTTCCGTAGTTGATAAAGCCACGGAGTTTTGTTTCTTACAACACCAAGAGACTAGTGATGGTCCAAGAAATTGGCATGCACCACTAGTACTCTTTCTATCAATTTTACATCCAGCATAATCCGCATCCGAGTATCCTTGTAAATTAAATTCAACACTCTTAGGATAAAACAAACCAAGATTTTGAGTGCCAACAAGATATCTAAAAATCCTTTTGACAGCAAGGAGATGAGATTCCTTAGGACATGATTGAAATCTAGCACACATACATACACTAAACATTATATCGGTCTACTAGCAGTAAGATATAGTAAGGAGCCAATCATACCTCGATATTTCGTTTGGTCCACATCTTTACCTTTTTCATCTTTTCCATTTTGTAGATGGACTCATAGGAGTGCTCATAGGCTTTGAATTGTCCATGTTGAATCTTTTGAGAAGATCTCTTGTATACTTAGCTTGACTTATGAAGATGCCTTCATACATTGTTTGATTTGAGCCCGAGAAAGTAGTTCAATTCTCCCATAAGGCTCATCTCAAATTCACCTTGCATAACTTGAGAAAACTCTTGACACAAAGATTCATTAGTAGATCCAAAAATAATGTCATCAACATATATTTGAACCGTTAATAACTCATTTCTTTTTCTTTAGTGAAAGAGTAGTATCAATTTTACCTCGTGAAAAACCATTTTCAATAAGAAAGAACTTAGACGTTCATACCATGCTCGAGGTGCTTGTTTCAATCCATAAGCGCTTTTGTGAGCTTGTATACATGATTTGAAAGATTTTCATCTTCAAATCCTGGTGGTTGCTCAACATAAACTTCTTCAGTGAGAAATCCATTTAGAAAAGCACTTTTTACATCCATTTGAAAAGTTTAAAATCTTTATGCAAAAGCAAGAAGCATGCGAATGGATTCTAAACGAGCAACAGGAGCAAAGGTTTCATCAAAATCAATTCCTTCTTCTTGATTGTAACCTTGGGCTACTAATCTTGCTTTGTTCCTCACCACAACCCCGGATTCATCCATTTTGTTTCTAAAAACCCATTTTGTGCCAATAATGGATAATCCTTGGGTCTAGGAACTAGATGCCATACTTGATTTTTCTCAAATTGTTTTAATTCTCTTCCATAGCATGGATCCAACTTTCATCATCTTTAGCCTCAGAAAATTCTTAGGCTCAAGTTGAGAAAGTAAGGCAAAATTATTAGCTTGATGTACAGAGGATCGAGTTCTTACCCTTTTTCAACATTACCAATAATTTGATGGAGAGGATGACTCTTGATGTACTTCCAAGACTTTGGTAGATCATTATCATCTTGTTGAGACTCTTCTTGAGGCTCTTGAGGTTCTTGCTCTTGTAGTGCCTCTTTCTTGTCTTTTCAATTGTAGCTATCAACCTTTTAAGATCTACAATATCTTCATCATCTTTTCTCATAAGATGTTAGATTCATCAAAAACAACATGAACTGATTCTTCAACAACTAAGGTACGTTTATTAAAAACACGATAAGCTTTGCTAGAAGTTGAATAACCAAGAAATATACCTTCATCCGCTTTTGCATCGAACTTACCCAAATTGTCCTTGTTGTTGTTGAGCAAAAACTTACAACCGAAAACATGAAAATAACCAATGTTGGGTTTTCTATCATTCCATAGCTCATAAGGGGTTTTCTTGAGAATAGGCCTAATCATGCAACGGTTCATAACATAACAACTTGTGCTAACTGCTTCAGCCCAGAAATAATCAGGCAAGTTGTTTTCACAAAGCAAGGTTCTAGCCATTTCTTCAAGAGTCCTATTTTTCCTCTCTACAACACCATTTTGTTGAGGAGTTCTAGGAGCCGAGAAGTTATGGTTTATACCATTTTCTCCACAAAATTTTCAAAGGAGGAATTTTCAAATTCTTTACCATGATCACTCCTTATGCTAGAAATAGCAAAACCTTTTTCATTTTGATTCTCTTGCTAAGTTTTTCAAAAGCATGAAAGGCTTCATCTTTATGAGCTAGGAATAGAACCCATGTGAATCTACTGAAGTCATCAACAACAACAAAGCCATAACGTTTGCCACCCAAACTCAATGTTCGGGTTGGACCAAATAAGTCCATGTGTAGAAGTTGGAGTGGTCTAGAAGTGGACACAATATTTTTGGGTTTAAAAGATATTTTGGTTTGTTTGCCCTTTTGACATGCTGCACAAATTTTATCCTTTTCAAAAGAGAGATTAGGCAAACCGAAACAAGATTTTTTTGGCTAATTTTGAAATCAAGGTCCATGCTTGCATGAGCAAGCCTTCTATGCCACAACCAACTGTCTTTATCATTTAGAGAGAAAAACATTTTATATTTTCTGAGGAGATGCTCTCTAAATGAACAATGTACACATTTTCAAATCTATGTCCAACAAACAAGACTTTCTTGCTTTCAATTTTCAACAAGGCATATTGATGATTCAAAAATGACTCGGTTTCCCTTATCACACAATTGACTGATGCTCAGGAGATTATGCTTTAACCTTTGACAAAAGAACATTTTCAATTGTAGGATTAGGATACGTACCAAATTCCAAACCAAGTATTCTTTCTTTTCCATTATCACCAAAATTAACCGATCATTTTTCTTTTGCGTTAAGAGACTTGAACCAACTCTTATGGGATTTTACCAAAATTAAATAAACTGCCAAAATTGGCCCAAATCGGGTTCATAAATAATTCCTAAACGGTAAAGGAAAGAAAATCATAACTAAAAATAGGTTTTTGAGAGGGAAAACAGCTGATCTAGGGCTCAAAACAGGTGGACCAAAGCGTAAGCTAGATGATTATGACGTGCACGCCGAAAAGAGCTTTCCAAATTGGGGTCATGGGTGCGAATCGGATACTCGTAGCCAAAGTTATGACCAAAAAACGACACGTGCACGAAAACTACCCCAATTAGGTTAGATTACGATTTTCTTGCCATCCTTGCGCTGATCTACCCGCTCAAGGTAATTCAGCGCCATCAATGTGTAATCTGACAGCTCAGCGTAGTCTGACTTGGCTCCCCCTGCATCATCTTGTCACCTCGCTTTTTTTTAAAGAACTTCTTAAATTTTCTTGGAAACAAGGCCATCTCATGACATCAGAAGATTCTTCACTACTAGAGTAAGAGGCTTTCAAGGCAATTCCTCCTTTGCCTTTTCCATCAATCTCGTCTATTTTCACTTGGTTCATCTCTTGGGTCAGGAGAGATCCCAAAAGTTCATCCAGAGACAATTTCATTAAGTCCTTGGCTTCTTGAATAGCCATAACATTAGGTTCCCAAGCCTTAGGGAGACACCTGAAAATTTTTCTCACCATTTCCACATTAGTATAAAATTTACCAAGAGATTTCAATTCATTTATAATATCAGTAAAGTGAGTAAACATGGTAAAGATAGATTCATCAGATTTCATCTTAAACAGTTCATAGCTATGCACAAGCATACTAATCTTGTTCTCCTTGACTTGATTAGTACCTTCATGAGTAACTAACAATTTTTTCCATATTTCCTTAGTAGATTCACAACCAAAAATGCAGTTAAATTCGTTAGCATCAAGAGCACCATATAAAACATTCATAGCTTTAGCATTTAAAGACATAAGCTTATGATCAGCTTCATCCCAATCTCTTTCCGGTTTATGTAATCCGGCTTCGTCCTTTGGAATTCTAGGGCCGTTCACGATAATCTTCCAGAGATCATAGTCCACGCTTGAATGTAGATTTTCATCCTTGCCTTCCAATAGTTGTAGCACATTCCATTGAACAAAGGAGGACGGTTAATGGATTGACCTTCAAACAATGAAGAGCTAACAAGAGTAGTCATTAGTAAAAACAATAAACCTCAGCTCTGATACCAATTGTGAGTCCAAATATCAACCCAAGAGGGGGGTGAATTGGGTTTTTAAAAAATTTAGCCCATTTTTGATAAAAACGTAGATTTGAATATTTAAAGCTATAATGACCAAATAACGATAAATGATAGCAATAAAGTAAGAGAGTAGGGAAGAGAGATAACATTGCAATTTTTAGGTGGTTCGGCCAAGACTTGCCTACGTCCACCCCAAAGGCTATTGCCTTCCATAGGCTTCTCCACTATAATCTAATAGTGTCTACAACTTAGCTTCCGGGTGCTAAGTAATCATTACAAGAGTTTCCTTGAGCTTACTCTTCAACTTGTCACAAAACTCAAAGCTTATAAGATTTCTTCTATCCCACGGGTAGGCCCAAGTGTATCCCACACTCAAAGGTCTTTCAATGTTTACAGATAGGAATGAATAAACAATAACTCTCAAAGCCAAATAAGCAAAACAAAGCTCAATAAATGGCTACAAGATAAGATCTAATGATGATGATGAAAACATTGGCAAACCAGATCTCTTGGAAAATGTGCAGCCCTTGTCTTTTGCATTTTTCTCTCACCTAATGGAGGCTAGGTCAAGATTGATGATGTAGAGAGGCAAAAGGTGCACAAAAGTCTCTTTTCTCTCTCCATAAGGTTCCTCTATAGGTCTTCAATCTTGGGGGGTCCAGAGGGCCTTTTTGGAATGTTGGAGAGGTGCCCTAACTGCCACAACGTCTTGATTTGCGAGCTGAGACGTCGTTTTTAAAAGTAGAGCTCCCGCAACATGTATCGACACATACATGCCTATGTGTTGACACCTTCATTGAGTCTGAAACCTTCTCCCAGGTGCATGTCGCATGTGTCGACACTTCTTTCACCTTGTGTTGACACCATCTTCATATGTGTTGACACTTTGCTTCCCATGTGTCAACACCATCGAAATGATAGTCTGGCTTCTACGCTATGTGTTGACACCTTGTCAACCATGTGTCGACAACATCTTGGCAGATAGAGTTTTTCAGTTCTTTTTGATGTGCAAACTTTTCCATATCAACACAAAAACTCCTACAATGAAAAATATCATAATTTAGGTGCAAGCCATGGTGTTTAAATCGAATGTAGGACATAATTAATTAAAGAGAGATATAAATACAAATGAGTACTCTCTAATGAATAGTGGATTGACAACCACATATTATAAAAGTATTCCGAAGTTATTTTTATCATTTTTTATCATTAAAATCGAGTTACATAGCTCAAGATCAACCTTGGGCTAATAGAGTGTTTATAAAATTTGAGCCTTAGGCTTCTTTGAAGAAAGATTTCTTCCGAAATTAACTTAGATCCTTTGATAGATTCTCATAGATGGCAAGTTCTTACTCTGTATCCCATGTTGGATTACATTTGGTGGTGATTTTTGTATCCCTTTATGTTTCTACTTGGGCGGTGAGTTTATCTATCGGAGTGTGTGAGTTAGAGTATGATTCTCGACCTTCCCACAAATATCTCAAGTGATCCAAACACTTTTTTGACCTTCCCACAAACACCCTAAGCATTCTCATTACTATCCCAGACAGTCCTTTTATTCTTAAGGATCTTATTTTCCCTAAGCAGTCCACTTAGGAGGTGTCCTGCGCTTTCCCCGGCTAACCTCAGTATCAAGTGGCATCAGAGCTTTTGGTCGCTATCGCGGGTCTTCGTTGTTGTAGGCCAAATGTTGACTCTTCTCCAGCTTGTGAAAAAGATATGCATGAGGTCAAAATCATAGAGCTATGGAGACAATTGCAACAACTTCAGCAACGTCCTAAACATTATGAACCTTTTGATCAAAATGATTCTCATCAGGATTCAAAGAGTGAATTTTCTCATCATGAGAATGAGAACCCTTTCTATCATGATCGAAGTGAACTATCATCAAAAGAGCATGTTCTTCCTCGCACTACAACAAAATTGATTTCTTTGGGTGGCAAAATAATTTTATCCCGAAAATAACCTTTCAAGAAGGTTTTATTTGCATCCAAAAAGAACTCTCACTTTTTAGGACAGACTTTCATCTCAAAATATGTCACATACCATCAGGTTTAATGTATTAGGCCCAGAAGATTTCTGATTTTGTTGTTCCTTACCATCCGAACGCAAAAATAGAATCATCTGTCTTGTTCTTTATTGTTCAAACATTATCCAACGATTCATTGTGGAGTGTTAGATATCATTCGTTGATGTTCAAAGGAAGGTAAATGGGTCTGTTCGACGCCATTCTCAATAGTCCAAACAAGGGTATGAGGATATGTTTGATACCATTCTCAGACGTTCCAACGTGTGTTATAGATGTTGTTCTGTCCTCTTCACACACCTTCAAACGAAAGAAGTTTCTCTGTTTGATAATGATCACATGAATTCAAATGGAAGGATAGTAATTATTCGAACATTTAAGAACGACTATCATGTTCTTGTTCGATACTGATAGAACAGGCTTAATGCCAAAACATCCAAATGCGTACGTTACTATTGGAACAACCTTTATGCAATAATTAATATGCATGAGGGACAGTGTGCCTCCTGATTTCATACCTATATATATGTATATACTAGAAGATCACCACACTCATGTGTTGGGATAAAATTGATGCTGCTCCTATAATATTGTAGGTTCCAAAATTATGAAAGTGTACAAACTCATGTGAAATTGATGACATATATGCCCCTGCACTTGGTCTGAAACTGAGCGTATCTTGATTCTCAACATGCGTCATATCAATGAGATTAGATATCATACAACTATATGGGAAGTCCATAGAAGACATAGAATAGTGTTGTTGCAGTTTTAAGAAATCACCAGGGCGAGGCAATTGTTGATATTCTTGAACTTTGCTACTTACATAACAATGTGCTATATGTTTTCAAATATGATTGATGGGACATAAGAAACACAGGAGTTGTATTATCATAGATGGGCATACTACAACCCTCAGCACTACGCACCGGTGGTATACTAGCAATCCACTTATGCTGGTGGATCAAGGGCGACTAGTGCTTCACTTCGACGATCCAATGAAGGGTGGATCCAGGCGCAACGTAGAAGGAATCACAAACAAGAATGCTTATGCTATCCCCCTAGTATTTAATGAAACGTTGACGACTGATGAACAATTGTGACCATAAGCTTATCTAGAACAAGAATCGTTTCAGTTGTACATCAATTTATAGAGGTTTAATATGCTTCCGTTGTGTAGAGATGATGTCATACCGGAGGTGCATATTGCGTCTGAAGTCGAAAAGGAGCATTGAAACGTACTAAGTGATAGTGATGACAATGATTTCATCTACGATGGATCAACACAAGACGAGCCATCATCTATAGGCTATGCGTCAGAGACAAACGATTTAGTATCCAACGAAGAGATATCTAGTAACAAAGGCCGAAATTCAAACAAACTCAATTCCGACTCCAACCTTGAGTGAATTTTGGATATTTTCAAATCTTAGTACTAATTATATCATACAATATATTTGGAACAATTACTTTCCTTTGCTTATGAGTAGCTGTATCTAATTGTTTTTATTCACTTGAATAGGTCCGTGACAATTGGTGGCATATGTGCACGATTTGGTATGACAGTGTCGTCTACATCATTTTCCCCTTATAATAATTAGCCGCAGGTTGAATTTGTATAAGCCTTACCTTCGATTGGGATGGAGATTGGATCAACTTCTTCAAAGACAACTAAGAGTAGCTGTACATGTACATGTCTTATTTTTATTCCGTTTACTTAGTTGTTGTGTTTTTTAATTATTCTTTATGTCAATAATTTGAATGGTGTAGGGCTTACAATTTGTGATCTTTTAAACTCGATAGCCACCTGTGCTGTGAGATGCGGGCATGGGAGGACTCGCGGGTTAGCTCTAGAAAAGCCACAAGCTAATGGGAAGGTTCAACTACACATTTTGATGGTGTGGTCGGTGGTGAAGGAGATGGTGCTGCCCCAGCTCTTTTCAAAGATTAAGAGTCTCGTTCGGGTTAATACTCCGCCTTGGTATAATAGCTGGCCATTGGTTCAAGAGGAAACCAGATCATATATGATGGATTTTTGTTAGTAAGTAGTTAAAAAGTTTTTGCATGTTCATTAGCTAACAATTCTTAACTGACATATGAATGTGATATCAATATCGCAGGATTATTTTAGGCTGGATTACGAATGTCCTGAGATCGTTAGGATGGTTCAGAAGACAAAGGTCATGACCTACTGAAACCATAAGAGCTGCCTGCACAAATATTATGCAAAGTTAGGCACCAAATAGGAGGCACAATTATATCCACATTTGGATACATTAGTAGAGCAATGGGCGAAAGTGTGCGATTTATTCTCAAGTGAGGAGTTCAAGGTATAGCAATTATTCAATTTTTGTCCTATTCTCATTATCTGTTTAATTATATATTCCTTTATTTTGTAGAGAAAAATGAAATTAATAAACAAAATCGTGCACGGTTAACTACCTAATACACATTAGGATCGAGATTGTTTTTGCGCACTTGTGCGATAATGGTATCAAGGTTGCTTTTTTGAATGAAATTTTGTTTCTTTTCTAAATAATAATATTATTGCATACTAACCTTGTTTTGAAACAGAGAGATCCTAAGGCAGGCAAGATTGATCTAGTAAAATTGAGCATAAAGAATAATACGAATGCCAAAATCGAATGGATGTCGACGTTGAAAGGGATAATTTTGTAAGTGTTTAATTAATTTAATAAGAAAAAGTAAGTTCATTTTATGTGATGTATAATTATTCTTTCAACTAAAATCATAATTTGTTACTTTTATTGGTCGGCATGTGCAGAAAAAGATGGAAGTTGTTCAACAAAAGTGTATATCTGAGGTCAAGTCATACTTTGAGTTTGAAGACTACAACGAGGTGAAAAACAGCTGGATATGTGCGCCACTTAGGTCATGCAGTGGTTCAAGCCACTTTTGGGATGTTTGTTTGCCAAAATTTTGGGGATATTCCCAAATATTTGGGAATCTTTACTTTATTGAGATTT